>CM067841.1:106772853-107988567 GCA_034509565.1 Triticum monococcum
GGTCAACAAGGATGGGATGCGGACGATGAAGAAATTCAAAACCCACCCACCACCCACTTTGTAGCCACTGTCGATGATTTAACCGACATGCTTGACTTTGGCTCCGAAGACATCGACGGTATGGACGACGATGTAGGAGACGAACAGGAACCAGCACCTATAGGGCACTGGAAGGCCACCTCTATTGGAAATATGCCCTAGAGGCAATAATAAATTAGTTATTATTATATTTCCTTGTTCATGATAATCGTTTATTATCCATGCTAGAATTGTATTGATAGGAAACTCAGATACATGTGTGGATACATAGACAACACCATGTCCCTAGTAAGCCTCTAGTTGACTAGCTCGTTGATCAATAGATGGTTATGGTTTCCTGACCATGGACATTGGATGTCATTGATAACGGGATCACATCATTCGGAGAATGATGTGATGGACAAGACCCAATCCTAAGCCTAGCACAAGATCATGTAGTTTGTATGCTAAAGCTTTTCTAATGTCAAGTATCATTTCCTTAGACCATGAGATTGTGCAACTCCCGGATGCCGTAGGAGTGCTTTGGGTGTGCCAAACATCACAACATAACTGGGTGGCTATAAAGGTACACTACAGGTATCTCTGAAGGTGTCTGTGGGTTGGCACGAATCGAGACTGGGATTTGTCACTCCGTGTAAACGGAGAGGTATCTCTGGGCCCACTCGATAGGACATCATCATAATGTGCACAATGTGATCAAGGAGTTGATCACGGGATGATGTGTTACGTGACGAGTAAAGAGACTTGCCGTTAACGAGATTGAACAAGGTATCGGGATACCGACGATCTAATCTCGGGCAAGTATCGTACCGCTAGACGAAGGGAATTGCATACGGGATTGATTAAGTCCTTGACATTGTGGTTCATCCGATGAGATCATCGTGGAGCATGTGGGAGCCAACATGGGTATCCAGATCCCGCTATTGGTTATTGACCGGAGAGTTGTCTCGGCCATGTCTGCATGACTCCCGAGCCCGTAGGGTCTACACACTTAAGGTTTGATGACGTTTAGGGTTATAGGGAATGGATGTACGTGGTTACCGAATGTTGTTCGGCGTCCCGGATGAGATCCCGGACGTCACGAAGAGTTCCGAAATGGTCCGGAGGTAAATATTTATATATGGGAAGTCCTGTTTTGGTCACCGAAAAAGTCTCGGGGTTTATGGGTAACGTACCGGGACCACCGGGAGGGTCCCGGGGATCCACCAAGTGGGGCCACAAGCCCCGGAGGGATGCATGGGCCAAGTGTGGGAGGGGACCAGCCCCAGGTGGGCTAGTGCGCCCCCCACAAGGGCCCAAGGCGCCTAAGGGAAGGAAAGGGGGCAAACCCTAAGGGCAGATGGGCCTTAGGGCCCATGCCTGGTGCGCCTCCCTCTCCCCTCCACCTAGCCTCCACCCAGATGGGATCTGGGGGCTGCCGCCACCCCTAGGGAGGGAACCCTAGGTGGGGGCGCAGCCCCTCCCCTCCCCCTATATATACTTGAGGTTTGGGCTGCCCAAGACACACGAGTTCCTCTCCTTCTTGGCGCAGCCCTACCCCTCTCCCTCCTCGTCTCTTGCGGTGCTTGGCGAAGCCCTACTGGATCACCACGCTCCTCCACCACCACCACGCCATTGTGCTGCTGCTGGATGGAGTCTTCCTCAACCTCTCCCTCTCTCCTTGCTGGATCAAGGCATGGGAGACGTCACCGGGCTGTACGTGTGTTGAACGCGGAGGTGCCGTCCGTTCGGCACTAGGATCTTCGGTGATTTGGATCACGACAAGTACAACTCCATCAACCCCGTTCACTTGAACGCTTCCGCTTAGCAATCTACAAGGGTATGTAGATGCACTCTCCTTCCCCTCGTTGCTAGATTACTCCATAGATTGATCTTGGTGATGCGTAGAAAATTTTGAATTTCTGCTACGTTCCCCAACAACCTCGTCATATGACATATATATGGTGGACACTCCAAAAGATGGAGATGGCGATGGAACAGTGGGGGATGACACCCCCAAGAAACAGCCAAAGCGCCGGCGTCAGCGACGCCGCTCTAAATCCTGCCAAAGCAAAAACGGTGATTCCGGCACGAGAGATAATACTACCCCGGATAGCACCGAAGAACACCCACCTCAGCAAGATTCGGCATAGGAAGATGGAGAAGCCAGCCCTCATGAGAGAGCGGCAGACCAAGAGGTTGAGGATGATAACTATATGCCTCCCTCCGAAGACGAGGCAAGCCTCGATGACGACGAATTCGTCATACCATTAGACCCCGCCGAACAAGAGCGTTTTAGACGCAGGCTTTTAGCCACGGCAAGCAGCCTCAAGAAAAAGCAGCAGCAGCTTAGAGCTGCCCAAGATTTGCTAGCTGACAGATGGACTGAAGTCCTTGCGGCCGAAGAGTATGAACTCGAACGCCCCTCGAAGAGTTACCCAAAGCGCAGGCCGCTACCCCGATCAGAGGAGGAAGCACCTACATCACCAGCGCATCACATGGCAGACCGGCCACCTCGCGGCCGCGACAGAGAGGCCTCTCGGCCCTCCACCCAAGACATGCCCCGACGCCGCTCAACTAAGGCACGGGAAAATGCGCCAGACCTGCGAGACGTATTGGAGGACAAGGCAAGACAAACAAGATCGATCTCCTAATCGCGCAGGCGCCCTACGGCACGTGACGATGATCTTCACTCCGGATACAACAAATCCGGCCGGGCCGAACACACTTCATGAATGAAGTAATGGAGCATAAAATCCCAGAGGGTTTCAAACCCGTAAACATCGAATCATACGATGGCACAACAGATCCGACGGTATGGATCAAGGATTATCTCCTTCACATCCACATGGCACGCGGCGATGATCTACATGCCATCAAATACCTCCCGCTCAAACTTAAAGGACCGGCCCGGCATTGGCTTAACAGCTTGCCATCAGACTCAATCGGTTCTTGGGAGGACCTGGAAGCCGCATTCCTCGACAACTTCCAGGGCACTTACGTGCAACCACCGGATGCCGATGACTTAAGCCACATAATTCAGCAGCCAGAGGAATCGGCCAGACAATTCTGGACACGGTTCCTAACAAAGAAAAACCAGATAGTCGACTGTCCGGATGCAGAGGCCCTAGCAGCCTTCAAGCATAACATCCACGACGAATGGCTTGCCCGGCACCTGGGACAGGAAAAGCCTAAATCTATGACAGCCCTCATGACACTCATGACCCACTTTTGTGCAGGAGAAGACAGCTGGCTAGCTCGCAGTAACAACTTATCAAAGAACCCTGGTAATTCGGATACCAAGGACAAAAGTGGCAGGACACGTCGGAATAAGCAAAAACACCGCGTTAGCAGCGACAGCAATGAAGACACGGTAGTTAATGCCGGATTTAAAGGCTATAAATCCGGTCAGCGGAAAAAGCCATTCAAAAGAATACTCAGGGCCCATCCAGTTTGGATCAAATACTCGACCGCTTGTGCCAGATACATGGCACCCCCGAAAGGCCAGCCAATCACACTAACAGAGATTGTTGGGTGTTCAAGCAGGCAGGCAAGTTAAGAGCCGAAAACAAAGACAAGGGGCTACACAGCGACGACGAGGAGGAGCCCAAGCCACCGAACAACAATGGACAGAAGGGTTTTCCCCCACAAGTGCGGACGGTGAACATGATATACGCAACCCATATTCCCAAGAGGGAGCGGAAGCGTGCGCTACAGGACGTATACGCGATGGAGCCAGTCGCCCCGAAGTTCAACCCATGGTCCTCCTGCCCGATCACTTTTGATCGAAGAGACCATCCCACTAGCATCCGTCATGGCGGCTTCGCCGCATTGGTTCTCGACCCAATCATCGATGGATTTCATCTCACAAGAGTCCTCATGGACGGCGGCAGCAGCCTGAACCTGCTTTATCAGGATACGGTGCGGAAAATGGGCATAGATCCCTCAAGGATTAAGCCCACAAAAAGACCTTTAAAGGCGTTATACCAGGTGTAGAAGCCAACTGTACAGGCTCAGTAACACTTGACGTGGTCTTCGGATCCCCGGACAATTTCCGAAGCGAAGAGTTAATCTTCGATATAGTCCTGTTCCGCAGTGGCTATCATGCCCTGCTCGAACGAACCGCATTCGCAAAGTTCAATGCGGTGCCGCACTACACATATCTCAAGCTCAAGATGCCAGGCCCTCGAGGAGTAATCACGGTCAACGCAAACACCGAACGCTCCCTCCGTACGGAGGAGCACACGGCGGCTCTCGCAGCGGAAGTGCAAAGTAGCCTTCTTAGGCAATTCTCCAGTCCGGCCGTTAAAAAGCCGGACACTGCCAAGCGCGCCCGGAGTAACCGACAGCAGGACCACCTGGCACACTCTGAACAAGCATAGCAATACGACCCCAACCCCAGCTCTCACGACATAGCGAAACCAGTACCTCGCGTACATAACTACGCCCTTGAAATTCCATGGGCACAGGGGAAGGGGCACAATAACGGCACACCCAAAATACGGCTTAAAACGTACAAGGGGCTGCCAGATTCTTTTTTTAATTTTTTTCTTACTTTCAGGACTCCTTACTTCGGACGACCTGTTCGGCAATTCGACTGCCGCACAAACGATGCAAGATCCAGGGAGGCAGACAAGCCATGCCGCATTATGAAACTCCTAGGTGGTCTCTGTTACGAGCGGTATACCTGTTTTAAATACAATTCCGCGGCCTGCCCCTGGTCAGGACATACTAAATAGTCCAATATCTTTTGCTTACCGCACTATTTGTATCGTTCGGCTTTGATAAATAGCCTCTCTATAAACAATGCATAGCTTTCTGTCTATTTTTTGCATTATCATCTTTTCATATATATGCTTATGACATGTTGCACCCGTACACTGTGGTACGGCAAAATACGCCAGGGGCTTTAGTACCCATTAATATGACGTGAGAAGTCCGTACACTTTCACAAGTGCGGCACCCCGAACTTATAGCACTATATGCATCGGCTCTGAATCATGATTTGGGTCAATAGTTGGGTTTGCCCGGCTCCTATGTTTTGGTGCCTTACATTCCGCTATATCGGCTAAGGTAGCACTAGGAGAACCACTGCGATTGTGCCCCAGTTGAGCTGGGCTAAGAACCTCAGTGGAGAAAGCTAAAACTGACTGTCATGATGTGGCGAGAGACCGGTCGCTGTTCGAGAGGTTTTTCGAGTCCCTAAAGGCTTATGTCGATTCGAGCGAGGAGCTGGCTTTGTCCGGCCAAGGCGTGGATAGCGCCCCGAACTCATTCTTTCGAACTAGGGGCTTCGCCAAAATTTAAAATTATAGAGTTCTATGGCTAAGTGAGAGTGTTCAAGCATTATAGTCTGATTGCCTGGTTCGTTGTGCTGAGCGCCTCCCTCGAAGGACCCAACTATGGGAAAAAGATCGCTCAGGTTTATCCCGAACACCCCAGCACTAGTGGCACGGGGGCAGAAGCTGACGACTGGCCATCTCTCAATTTTTGATAAACGGCCGCACAGAAAGTAATATTTTAAATTCAATAAGCATTGCTTAGCGCATATGAACAAGTTTTCAGCGCACAGGATAAACACGAGCGAGTTCATTCAAAAATTACATCCTTGGTACATTCATCCGCCACTAGGCGGGCACCCGCAAGAACATCCTTATAGTAGTTCTCGGGCTTGCGATGCTCCTTCCCCGGCGGCGGCCCGTCCCTCACAAGCTTCTCACCGTCCAGCTTACCCCAGTGCACCTTTGCACGATCAAAGGGCCCTACGGGCACCTTCGATGCAGACGGAGCGCTTGATGACCTCGAGCCTTGGACAGGCTGTTGGGGAACGTAGTAATTTCAAAATTTTCCTACGCACACGCAAGATCATGGTGATGCATAGCAACGAGGGGGAGAGTCTGATCTACGTACCCTTGTAGATCGCAACGAAAGCGTTGACACAACATAGAGGAAGTACTCGTACGTCTTCTTCCCGATCCGACCGATCCAAGCACCGTTACTACGGCACCTCCGAGTTCTTAGCACATGTGCAGCTCGATGACGATCCCCGGGCTCCGATCCAGCAAAGCTTCGGGGAGGAGTTCCGTCAGCACGACGGCGTGGTGACGATCTTGATGTTCTACCGACACAGGGCTTCGCCTAAGCACTACAACGATATGATCGAGGTGGAATATGGTGGCAGGGGGCACCACACACGGCTAAGGAACGATCTCAAGGATCAACTTGTGTGTCTAGAGGTGCCCCCTACCCCTGTATATAAAGGAGCAAGGGGGGAGAGGTGCGGCCAGACTTGGGGCGCGCCAGGAGGAGTCCTACTCCTACCGGGAGTAGGACTCCCCCCCCCCAATCCTAGTTGGAATAGGAATCCTCAAGGGGGAAAGAGAGAGAGGGGGGGCGGCCACCTCTCCTAGTCCTAATAGGACTAGGGGAGGGGGAGGCGCGCGGCCACCTTGGGCTGCCCCCTTCTCCTTTCCACTAAGGCCCACTATGGCCCATATGATTCCCGGGGGGTTCCGGTAACCTCCCGGTACTCCGGTAAAATCCCGATTTCACCCGGAACACTTCCGATGTCCAAACATAGGCTTCCAATATATCAATCTTTATGTCTCGGCCATTTCGAGACTCCTCGTCATCTCTGTGATCACATCCGGGACTCCGAACAACCTTCGGTACATCAAAATGCATAAACTCATAATAACTGTCATCGTAACGTTAAGCGTGCGGACCCTATGGTTCGAGAACAATGTAGACATGACTGAGACACATCTCCGGTCAATAACCAATAGCGGGAGCCGGATGCCCACATTGGTTCCTACATATTCTTCGAAGATCTTTATCGGTCAGACCGCATAACAACATACGTTGTTCCCTTTGTCATCGGTATGTTACTTGCCCGAGATTCGATCGTCGGTATCCAATACCTAGTTCAATCTCGTTACCTACAAGTCTCTTTACTCGTTTCGTAATACATCATCCCGCAACTAACTCATTAGTTGCAATGCTTGCAAGGCTTAAGTGATGTGCATTACCGAGAGGGCCCAGAGATACCTCTCCGACAATCGGAGTGACAAATCCTATTCTCGAAATACGCCAACCCAACATCTACCATTGGAGACACCTGTAGTACTCCTTTATAATCACCCAGTTACGTTGTGACGTTTGGTAGCACCCAAAGTGTTCCTCCGGCAAACGGGAGTTGCATAATCTCATAGTTATAGGAACATGTATAAGTCATGAAGAAAGCAATAGCAACATACTAAACGATCGGGTGCTAAGCTAATGGAATGGGTCATGTCAATCAGATCATTCAACTAATGATGTGACCTCGTTAATCAAATAACAACTCTTTGCTCATGGTTAGGAAACATAACCATCTTTGATTAACGAGCTAGTCTAGTAGAGGCATACTAGTGACACTCTATTTGTCTATGTATTCACACATGTATTATCTTTCCGGTTAATAAAATTCTAGCATGAATAATAAACATTTATCATGATATAAGGAAATAAATAATAACTTTATTATTGCCTCTAGGGCATATTTCCTTCAGTCTCCCACTTGCACTAGAGTCAATAATCTAGTTCACATCGTCATGTGATTTAATAGCAATAGTTCACATCACCATGTGATTAACACCCATAGTTCACATCGCCATGTGACCAACACCCAAAGGGTTTATTGGATTCAGTAATCTAGTTCACATTGCTATGTGATTAACACCCAAAGAGTACTAAGGTGTGATCATGTTTTGCTTGTGAGAGAATCTTAGTCAACGGGTCTGCCACATTCAGATCCACATGTATTTTGCAAATTTCTATGTCAACAATGCTCTGCATGGAGCTACTCTAGCTAATTGCTCCCACTTTCAATATGTATCTAGACCGAGACTTAGAGTCATCTAGATTAGTGTCAAAATTTGCATCGGTGTAACCCTTTAGACGAACCTTTTGTCATGTCCATAATCGAGAAACATATCCTTATTTCACTAAGGATAATTCTGACCGCTGTCCAGTGATCTACTCCTAGATCACTACTGTACTTCCTTGCCAAATCAGTGCAGGGTATACAATAGATCTGGTATACAGCATGACATACTTTATAGAACCTATGGTCAAGGCATAGGGAATGACTTTCATTCTCTTTCTATCTTCTGTCGTGGTCGGGCTTTGAGTCTTACTCAACTTCACACCTTGTAATACAGGCAAGAACTCTTTCTTTGACTGCTCCATTTTGAACTACTTCAAAATCTTGTCAAGGTATGTATTTATTGAAAAAAAAACTTATCAAGCATCTTGATCTATCTCTATAGATCTTGATGCTCAATATGTAAGCAGCTTCCCCGAAGTCTTTCTTTGAAAAAATCCTTTCAAACACTCCTTTATGCTTTACAGAATAATTCTACATTATTTCTGATCAACAATATGTCATTCACATATACTTTATCAGAAATGTTGTAGTGCTCCCACTCACTTTCTTGTAAATACAGGCTTCACCGCAAGTCTGTATAAAACTATATGCTTTGATCAACTTATCAAAGCGTGTATTCCAACTCTGAGATGCTTGCACCAGTCCATAGATGGATCGCTGGAGCTTGCACATTTTGTTAGCATCTTTCGGATTGACAAAACCTTCTGGTTGCATCATATACAACTCTTCTTTAATAAATCCATTAAGGAATGTAGTTTTGTTTATCCATTTGCCAGATTTCATAAAATGCGGCAATTACTAACATGATTCGGACAGACTCAAGCATAGTTACGAGTGAGAAGCTCTCATCGTAGTCAACACCTTGAACTTGTCGAAAACTTTTTGTGACAATTCTAGCTTTGTAGATAGTAACACTACTATCAGCGTCCGTCTTCCTCTTGAAGATCCATTTATTCTCAATTGCTTGCCGATCATCGGGCAAGTCAACTAAAGTCCAAACTTTGTTCTCATACATGGATCATATCTCAGATTTCATGGCCTCAAACCATTTCGCGGAATCTGGGCTCATCATCGCTTCCTCATAGTTCATAGGTTCGTCATGGTCAAGTAACATGACCTCCATAACAGGATTACCGTACCACTCTGGTGCGGATCTCACTCTGGTTTACCTACGAGATTTGGTAGTAACTTGATCTGAAGTTACATGATCATCATCATTAGCTTCCTCACCAATTGGTGTAGTAGTCACAAGAACAGATTTTTGTGATGAACTACTTTCCAATAAGGGAGAAGGTACAATTACCTTATCAAGTTTTCTACTTTCCTCCCACTCACTTCTTTCGAGAGAAACTCCTTCTCTAGAAAGGATCCATTATAAGCAACGAATGTCTTGCCTTAGGATCTATGATAGAAGGTGTACCCAACAGTCTCCTTTTGGGTATCCTATGAAGACATACTTCTCCGATTTGGTTTTGACCTTATCAGGATGAAACTTTTTCACATAAGCATCACAACCCCAAACTTTAAGAAACGACAACTTTGGTTTCTTGCTAAACCACAGTTCAGATTGTGTCGTCTCAACGGACTTAGATGGTGCCCCTTTTTAACGTGAATGCAGCTGTCTTTAATGCATATCCTCAAAAACGATAGTGGTAAATCGGTAAGAAACATCATAGATTTGCACTATATCTAATAAAGTACGGCTATGACGTTCGGACACACCATTATGCTGTGGTGTTCCGGGTGGCATGAATTTGTGAAACTATTCTACATTGTTTTAATTGAAGACCAAACTCGTAACTCAAATATTTTACCTCTGCGATCATATCGTAGAAACTTTTATTTTCTTGTCACGATGATTTTCCACTTCACTCTGAAATTCTTTGAACTGTTCAAATGTTTCAGACTTATGTTTCATCAAGTAGATATCCCCATATTTGCTCAAATCATCTTGCGAAGGTCAGAAAATAATGATACCTGCTGTAAGCCTTAATATTCATCGGACCACATACATCAGTATGTATGATTTCCAACAAATCTGTTGCTTGCTTCATTGTTCCAGAGAACGGCGTTTTAGTCATCTTGCCCATAAGGCATGGTTCGCAAGCATCAAGTGATTCATAATCAAGTGATTCCAAAATCCCATCAGCATGGAGTTTCTTCATGCGCTTTACACCAATATGACCTAAACGGCAGTGCCACAAATAAGTTGCACTATCATTATTAACTTCGCATCTTTTGGTTTCAATATTATGAATATGTGTATCACTAAGATCAAGATCCAATGAACTATTTTCATTGGGTGTGTAACCATATAAGGTTTTATTCATGTAAACAGAACAACAATTTATTCTTTTACTTAAATGAATAACCGTATTACAATAAACATGATCAAATCATATTCATGCTCAACGCAAACACCAAATAACACTTATTTAGGTTCAACACTAATCCCGAAAGTATAGGGAGTATGCGATGATGATCATATCAATCTTGGAACCACTTCCAACACACATCGTCACTTCACCCTTAACTAGTCTCTGTTCATTCTGCAACTCCCGTTTCGAGTTACTACTCTTAGCAACTGAACTAGCATCAAATATTGAGGGGTTGCTATGAACACTAGTAAAGTACACATCAATAACATGTATATCAAATATACTTATGTTCACTTTGCCATCCTTCTTATCCGCCAATCACTTGGGGTAGTTCCGCTTCCAGTGACCAGTCCCTTTGCAGTAGAAGCACTTTGTCTCAGGCTTAGGACCAGACTTGGGTTTCTTCACTTGAGCAGCAACTTGCTTGCCGTTCTTCTTGAAGTTCCCCTTCTTCCCTCTGCCCTTTTCTTGAAACTAGTGGTCTTGTCTACCATCAACACTTGATGTTTTTCTTGATTTCTACCTTCATCAATTTCATCATCATGAAAAGCTTGGGGTTTGTTTCCGTTATCCCTTGGATATTATAGTTCATCACGAAGTTCTACTAACTTGGTGATGGTGACTAGAGAATTCTGTCAATCACTATCTTATCTGGAAGATTAACTCCCATTTGATTCAAGCGATTGTAGTACCCAGACAATCTGAGCACATGCTCACTAGTTGAGCCATTCTCCTCCATCTTTTAGCTATAGAACTTGTTGGAGACTTCATATCTCTCAACTCGGGTATTTGCTTGAAATATTATCTTCAACTCCTGGAACATCTCATATGGTCCATGACGTTCAAAACGTCTTTGAAGTCCCGATTCTAAGCCATTAAGCATGGTGCACTAAACTATCAAGTAGTCATCATATTGAGCTAGCCAAACGTTCATAACGTCTGCATCTGCTCCTGCAATAGGTCTGTCACCTAGCAGTGCATCAAGGACATAATTCTTCTGTGCAGCAATGAGGATAAACCTCAGATCACGGATCCAATCCGCATCATTGCTACTAACATCTTTCAATACAATTTTCTCTAGGAACATATCAAAATAAACACAGGGAAGCAACAAAGCGAGCTATTTGATCTACAACATGATTTGCAAAATACTACCAGGACTAAGTTCATGATAAATTCAAGTTCAATTAATCATATTACTTAAGAACTCCCACTTAGATAGACATCCCTCTAATCTTCTAAGTGATCACATGATCCAAATCAACTAAACCATAACCGATCATCACGTGAGATGGAGTAGTTTTCAATGGTGAACATCGCTATGTTGATCATATCTACTATATGATTCACGCTCGACCTTTCGGTCTCCGTGTTCCGAGGCCATATCTGCATATGCTAGGCTCGTCAAGTTTAACCTGAGTATTCTGCGTGTGCAAAACTGGCTTGCACCCGTTGTAGATGGACGTAGAGCTTATCACACCCGATCATCACGTGGTGTTTGGGCACGACGAACTTTGGCAACGGTGCATACTCAGGGAGAACACTTCTTGATAATTTAGTGAGAGATCATCTTATAATGCTACCGTCAATCAAAGCAAGATAAGATGCATAAAAAGATAAACATCACATGCAATCAATATAAGTGATATGATATGGCCATCATCATCTTGTGCTTGTGATCTCCATCTCCGAAGCACCGTCATGATCACCATCGTCACCGGCGCGACACCTTGATCTCCATCGTAGCATCGTTGTCGTCTCGCCAATCTTATGCTTCCACGACTATCACTACCGCTTAGTAATAAAGTAAAGCATTACATCGCGATTGCATTGCATACAATAAAGCGACAGCCATATGGCTCCTGCCAGTTGCCGATAACTCGGTTACAAAACATGATCATCTCATACAATAAAATTTAGCATCATGTCTTGACCATACCACATCACAACATGCCCTGCAAAAACAAGTTAGACGTCCTCTACTTTGTTGTTGCATGTTTTACGTGGCTGCTACGGGCTTAAGCAAGAACCAATCTCACCTACGCATCAAAACCACAACGATAGTTTGTCAAATAGACTCCATTTTAACCTTCTCAAGGACCGGGCATAGCCACACTCGTTTCAACTAAAGTTGGAGAGACAGTCGCCCGCAAGCCATCTATGTGCAAAGCACGTCGAGGGAACCGGTCTCGCGTAAGCGTACGCGTAATGTTGGTCCGGGTCGTCTCGTCCAACAATACCGCTGAACCAAAGTATGACATGCTGATAGGCAGTATGACTTGTATCGCCCACAACTCACTTGTGTTCTACTCGTGCAAATAACATCAAACCATAAAACCTAGGCTCTGATACCACTGTTGGGGAATGTAGTAATTTCAAAATTTTCCTACGCACACGCAAGATCATGGTGATGCATAGCAACGAGGGGGAGAGTCTGATCTATGTACCCTTGTAGATCGCAACGAAAGCGTTGACACAACATAGAGGAAGTAGTCGTACGTCTTCTTCCCGATCCGACCGATCCAAGCACCGTTACTCCGGCACCTCCGAGTTCTTAGCACACGTACAGCTCGATGACGATCCCCGGGCTCCGATCCAGCAAAGCTTCGGGGAGGAGTTCTGTCAGCACGACGGCGTGGTGACGATCTTGATGTTCTACCGACGCAGGGCTTCGCCTAAGCACTACAACGATATGATCGAGGTGGAATATGGTGGCAGGGGGCACCGCACACGGCTAAGGAACGATCTCAAGGATCAACTTGTGTGTCTAGAGGTGCCCCCTGCCCCTGTATATAAAGGAGCAAGGGGGGAGAGGTGCGGCCAGCCTTGGGGCGCGCCAGGAGGAGTCCTACTCCTACCGGGAGTAGGACTCCCCCCCCCCCCCCAATCCTAGTTGGAATAGGAATCCTCAAGGGGGAAAGAGAGAGAGGGGGGCCGGCCACCTCTCCTAGTCCTAATAGGACTAGGGGAGGGGGGAGGCGCGTGGCCACCTTGGGCTGCCCCCTTCTCCTTTCCACTAAGGCCCACTATGGCCCATATGATTCCCGGGGGGTTCCGGTAACCTCCCGGTACTCCGGTAAAATCCCGATTTCACCCGGAACACTTCCGATGTCCAAACATAGGCTTCCAATATATCAATCTTTATGCCTCGACCATTTCGAGACTCCTCGTCATGTCCGTGATCACATCCGGGACTCCGAACAACCTTCGGTACATCAAAATGCATAAACTCATAATAACTGTCATCGTAACGTTAAGCATGCGGACCCTACGGTTCGAGAACAATGTAGACATGACTGAGACACATCTACGGATGCCCATGTTGGTTCCTACATATTCTTCGAAGATCTTTATCGGTTAGACCGCATAACAACATACGTTGTTCCCTCTGTCATCGGTATGTTACTTGCCCGAGATTCGATCGTCGGTATCCAATACCTAGTTCAATCTCGTTACCGGCAAGTCTCTTTACTTGTTTCGTAATACATCATCCCGCAACTAACTCATTAGTTGCAATGCTTGCAAGGCTTAAGTGATGTGCATTACCGAGAGGGCCCAAAGATACCTCTCCGACAATCGGAGTGACAAATCCTATTCTCAAAATATGCCAACCCAACATCTACCATTGGAGACACCTGTAGTACTCCTTTATAATCACCCAGTTACGTTGTGACGTTTGGTAGCACCCAAAGTGTTCCTCCGGCAAACGGGAGTTGCATATCTCATAGTTATAGGAACATGTATAAGTCATGAAGAAAGCAATAGCAACATACTAAACGATCGGGTGCTAAGCTAATGGAATGGGTCATGTCAATCAGATCATTCAACTAATGATGTGACCTCGTTAATCAAATAACAACTCTTTGCTCATGGTTAGGAAACATAACCATCTTTGATTAATGAGCTAGTCTAGTAGAGGCATACTAGTGACACTCTGTTTGTCTATGTATTCACACATGTATTATGTTTCCGGTTAATACAACTCTAGCATGAATAATAAACATTTATCATGATATAAGGAAATAAATAATAACTTTATTATTGCCTCTAGGGCATATTTCCTTCACAGGCCTCCACCAGTCGCTGCACCAGCCCGAAGTAGCTCCCAGGCAGGGCCTCTCCCGGCCACAGCCGAACTATGAAGCCCTTCATGGCCTGTTCGACCGCCTTGTGGAGCTCGACCAGTTGTTTCAGCTGGTCGCTCAAGGGCACAGGGTGTCCGGCCTTAGTATACTGAGACCAGAACACCTTCTCCGTCGAGCTACCCTCTTCGGCTCGGTAGTATGCGGCGGCGTCGGATACGCTGCGGGGAAGATCTGCGAATGCCCCTGGAGAGCTTCGGATTCGGGTAAGTAACAAGTACTTTACTTTTATACTTCTGCTTTGCATAAAGAATGCCTTACCCGCCGCTATCTTTTTCATATCCTCCAACTCTTGGAGGGCCTTTTGGGCTTCGGCCTTGGCGGACTTGGCAGTCTCAAGGGCCGCCGCGAGCTCGGACGCTTGCGTCTTGGACTCAAGCTCCAAACTCTCATGTTTTTTCATGAGAGCCTGAAGCTCCTGCTGCACCTCGCCAACCTGGCCCTCAAGTTTCTCTCGCTCGGAGCACTCCGCGGCCGTTTTCTTTTCGGCCTCGGACAGCGCCTGCTTGAGGGTCGCCACCTCAGTCGTGGCCCCTACAATAAGCAGTACAATCCTGTTATTTTTTGCAATCAAGCCTTTCTATAGGCACTTTTTCTGTAAGGCATTTCTTACCTCTTTCTCCTCGAGCTGCCGTTTGGCAAGGCCGAGCTCTTGCTCGGTCCGCTCGAGGCCCTGTTTCAAGGCACCCACCTCCGCAGTCAGTGCGGCGGTGGCTAGCAGCGAAGCCTGCATACGCATATTGACTCTTTGTTGTTAGACTCCTGCGAAATTTAATAGATCCTCTATTCGGCTTTTCTTTCCGAAGGCAAAACAGAGCATCAGGGGCTACTGTCTATGTGGTTATATTTTTACATATTTTTTACTTACCTCGAAGCTTGTTAGAAGGCTAGCGCAAGCTTCACTCAGTCCGCTCTTGGCGGATTGAACCTTCTGGATCACCGTACTCATAATAGTACGATGCTCCTCGTCGATGGAGGCGCCATCAAGCACCTCCAGCAGATTGTCCGGCACCTCCGGTTGGACGGAGGCTGCCGGCTCAGAAGGCTTACTCCTCTTGGAAGGAGTTCGCCTACCGCGGCCCGGAACTGTTGTAGATTCCGGTGCGGTGTCCGGCTCAAAGCCGGACTTGGAGCCCTGGGGGGGTCTTGTCCCCTTCACTCCTGGAGTCCGGGAGGTTGCCTTGCGGCTCCTCCGGGACCACCTCCTCCTGCCCCGGAGCTTGTCGCGACGCCACTTCGGCGTCGTATGCAGTGCGGGGGGGAGGCAGCGGGCGGAACTGAGTTCATGTCCGATGAGTCCAGGGAGCCGCCCGACGATTCGTCGAGTCCGGTCCGGGGCGGGCTGCATAATTATATTCGACATTAGGGAAAGCTGTGCAACAAAGGAACGTCATGAGTTACTCTGATATCCGAACTTACGATTTTGCCAGATGCTTGGCCCTGTCTGGCCACTCCTCTTCGTCCTCTTCGGCGTCGGGGAGGTAGTCCGGCGGAGGGGTCTTCCTCTTATTGGACCCTTCGGCCTCCCCTGTTGGGGCGGCCTTCCTTTTCTTTCCTTCCCCCGCTGGAGGGGGAGAGGTTTCTTCTTCCTCCTCCTCATTTTCACGGGAGGAGTGCCTCTCGGACTCGTCAGATGACGAGTCCGACACCACCATATTACGGGCACTCTTTCGAGTCCCCGTGGTCTTCTTCTTCTTGGCCTTCTTCTCCGGCACCACATAAGGCACCGGAACCAGCAGCTTCATTAGGAGAGCTGGGGCTGGGTCTTCGGGCAGCGGAGCCGGACAGTTAATCGGTCCGGATATCGCCCGCCAGGCCTGTCAAAGGTAAGGGAGTTTAGATCCCGCATAGAGTCAAACTATGGAAAAAGCTTAACATCTTGTAAAAGGTGTAGATAGCTTACCTCGTTAGTGTGACGCTGCGAGCTGTATCCGTGGTCCTCGGAAGCGGATGCAGGAGCCTCGGCGCCCTTGAATAGCATCCTCCAAGCGTCTTCGTACGTCGTGTCGAAGAGCCTATTGAGGGTTTGATGCTGCGCCGGGTTGATCTCCCACAGATTAAAATCCCGTTGTTGGCACGGGAGGATCCGGCAGACGAGCATAACCTGGATTACATTAACAAGCCGGACTGGCTTGTTCACCAGGGACTGGATGCATGTTTGCAATCCGGTCACCTCTTTTTCGTTACCCCACGACAGGCCCGTCTCTTTCCAGGACATGAGCCGCGTGGGGGGTCCGGATCGGAACTCAGGGGCTGCGGTCCATTTCGGATCGCGCGGCTCGGTGATATAAAACCACCCGGCTTGCCATCCCTTTAGGGTCTCCACAAAAGAGCCCTCAAACCATAGGACGTTGGCCATCTTGCCCGCCATGGCGCCTCCGCACTCCGCCTGGCTGCCGCGCACCACCTTGGGCTTGACGTTGAAGGTCTTGAGCCAGAGGCCGAAATGGGGGCGGACGCGGAGAAAAGCCTCGCACACGACGATAAACGCCGAGATGTTGAGGATGAAGTTCGGGGCCAGATCATGGAAATCCAGGCTGTAGTAGAACATGAGCCCCCGGACAAATGGGTGGAGTGGAAAGCCCAGTCCGCGGAGGAAGTGGGGAAGGAATACTACCCTCTCATGGGGCCTTGGGGTGGGGAGAAGCTGCCCCTCCTCGAGAAGCCGGTGCGCGATGTCCTTGGACAAGTATCCGGCCTTCCTTAGCTTTTTAACTTGGCCCTCCGTAACGGTGGAGACCATCCACTTGCCTCCCGCTCCGGACATTGCTGGAGGAGGTTGAGGTGGGAAGTGCGGGCTTGGGCGCTGGAGCTCGAGTGTGCAGGAGATGGATAGGCAGAGGAGGAAGAAGGGGTAGGTAAAAGGTGGATCCTTATCCCCTTATATGGGCGGATGCGGTTGTGCGTCCCCACCTGCCTAGTAAAACTCACTTGCCTCCCAAGCGCCGTGATAAGTGGCGCGGTTGGATTGCCCACGTCCGTATTGATGAGAATCCCGTAAAAGGGGGGTACACGATCTCTTCTTTGACAAGACGTGCCAAGGAAACCGCCTCGCAAAACATGCTGAGGTGAAAAAGTAAAAACGATTCGTAAAGGACTTGGCCGTAGTGTGATGGCGCACTGCGGAATACGTCAGCAGATTTGATTTGTGTTAATATTATTTTCTCTATGGCAATATGTGGAAACTTATTTTGCAGAGCCGGACACTACTCTTGGTGTTTACAATCTTCTACGAAGGACTTGGAGGAGGAACCCGCCTTGCAATGCCGAAGACAACTTGCGCGCCGGACTCGTCGTCATTGAAGCCTGGTTCAGGGGCTACTGAGGGAGTCCTGGATTAAGGGGTGTTCGGGTAGCCGGACTATACCTTCAGTCGGACTCGAGGACTATGAAGATACAAGATTGAAGACTACGTCACATGTCCGGATGGGACTTTCCTTGGCGTGGAAGGCAAGCTTGGCGATGCGGATATTCAAGATCTCCTACCATTGTAACCGACTCTATGTAACCCTAACCCTATCCGGTGTCTATATAAACCGGAGGGTTTTAGTCCGTAGGACAACTTCATCAACTCCATAGACAACAATCATACCATAGGCTAGCTTCTAGGGTTTAGCCTCCTTGATCTCGTGGTAGATCTACTCTTGTACTACCCATACCATCAATATTAATCAAGCAGGACGTAGGGTTTTACCTCCATCGAGAGGGCCCGAACCTGGGTAAAACATCGTGTTCCCTACCTCCTGTTACCATCCGGCCTAGGCGCACAGTTCGGGACCCCCTACCCGAGATCCGCCGGTTTTGACACCGACAGACGCCGTCACACCGAGAGGGCCCTAAGAATATCTCTCCATCATCGGAGGAGAAAATTCCACTCTCGAGCTATCTAGTCCCTTGTCAAACTTTCCGATGAACCTATAAGTTGTCGTTATGATTGCCGTCACAGATGACGTTTGAGTAACCCCAAAGTCCTGGTAAGAAGTGATTGTGATACTCTCATGGTGTAGAACTAAAACACATGTTAACACTCCGTGTTATAACAATTGATTTCAGATGATATTATCTCAAAGTATAACAAACAAGTTTTGGGTCAATTCCATATGATGTTCTTCTAACGTCATATTCTCAATGTTGTTTTAGGACTATCTTACACTTAACGATATCCTAAGATTCAGAAAACATGATCACCAACAACACTTGAGTCAGTCTTAGAGGCAAGACTAGGAACCTATTATTTACCGCTCATTATTCCACACGTGCATATGAATTTTCCACTAAATCGCATATTCCGGGATCATAACAGTTATAGCATGAAATATAAACTCTTAATTATGAAAATGAAAATATAATAATACAATATTATTACCTCTAAGGCATATTTCCAACATAGGGTGCTTCCGAAGATGGAAGGATTGCCCGTGCGTGTATGCAGTCGCCTTGAAGGTTGTAACGCCCGGATAATCATGCTACAGTAATCCCGCGATAATGATGCCACGTCGCCACGGTTACTGTTGCTAACCTATCGCTAGTTCAAAACCGATTCAAATTCAAATTTAAAATAAAGTTAAATAATAAAAGTTTTCAAAAGCTAAAACAAAAATATTCGGTGTGTGCAAATAAATGCCCGTGAATTTATGGTGTAGTAAACACATTTTTATAAAAGGCCTAAATAATTTAAAATGATTTAAAACAGAAAAGTAAATAAATAAATAAAAAGAAATTACAAAAAAAGGAGAAAGCCCCCCCGGGCCCCTTGGGCTTCGGCCCACCAGGCCACAACCGACCAGACCACCGGCCCAACTGGGCAAAGGCCCAGCCGGCCACTCCCCCACTCTCTCTTATCCACTCCCTCCCCGAAACCCTAACCACCCGTCGCCCCACTCGCTCTCCTCCCTCGCTCCCCCGATCCAGATCGGGATCGGGGTGACCGCGCCCTCAACGCCCGACGCTGGCGCCCTGACGCCGTCGTCCCTTCCCCGCCTGGACCTCGCCGGGCGCCCTCACCGGTCTGCCTCCCGCTCCGCCAACGTCGTCCTCGTCCTCCCCCACAACCACCACTGCCTCGTTCCCTACAGACACTCGGTGAGGCCCCCGGCCTCTTCCTCCCCCCTCGTCCCCGTCGATGCGGTCGCCGCTCCCCGCACGCCCGCGCCCATGGTCGCGCGCGCACACGCGCGCCCTCTCTGCCGCTCGCGGCCACCGAAACCCCGCGCTCGACAGCCCGCGCTGCGCTGCCCCGCTCCTCGCCCTGCTGCTGCTCATCCCCGCCGGTCGCGCGCGCAACGCCACTCATGGCCGCGCCCCGCCTTCCTCTTGCCCGCTGCAGCGCGCGCCCGCAGCTCCGCTCCCCCTCACGCGAGCCTGCGCCGCCACCGCACGCGCGCCGCGCGCTGGCCTCGCCCGCTACGCCGCTCGCCGTCGCCCCCCCCCCCCCTTGCCGCGTCTGACCGTGCCCCGCCGTGAGCTGCAGCAGCTGCTGTTGTGCTGCAGCGCTGCCGCCACCATCACTGCTGCTCCTCCGCTGCCTGGCCATGCCCGGCGCCTTCCCCCGCCTCCTGGTTGCGCCCCACCGAAGCCCCCTACTGCCCTGTGCCTTCCGCTCACCGGTTCGGTCCCCGCCACCGACCACGCCCTTTGCCGTCGGCGCCCCGCTAGCCTCGCCCCGCGGTTGGTCTGGGCGAGCTCCCTGTCGGGCGACTGGCGCCCGTCGCCCAGCACGCCCCTGCGCCTGTAACCGCACGCCTGGTGCCTGCTAAGGCCCTGGGGCCTATGACAGATGGGCCCCACGCCCAGAACGTTTTGTTAAAAAAAGGAATTAAAAATAATATATATAATAAATAAATAATTAATAATAAAATTAATTAACTTAATTAATTTTGATTAAAGTTAACTAATTAGGATTAATTAATCTAATGACTAATTAGCCTAATTAACTACTGTTAATTAACTAACAGAGTATGACACTGAGGCCCACCCCCTAATTAATACTCCCTCCATTCCACAATGTAGTGCTTCCTCTATTCTCGTGCTTTAACTTTGACCATAAATTTAACTATCAAGACCGATTGCGGCGAGAGCAAAAATTATATCAGTGAATTCGTATTCGAAAGAAGTTTTCAATTATATAATTTTTTTCTCCCACCGCAGTTGGTCTCGTTGGTTAAATTTATGGTCAAAGTTGGACATCGGGAAGCGCGGGTGCACTATATTTTGGAATGGAGGGAGTACTAATTAGGTTAATTGAATTGTTTTATTAAAATGTGTCACTGACCAGTGAGACCCACTGGTCAGGTTGACCAGTCAACCTCCGTTGACTGCTGACATCAGCATGACATCATGCTGATGTCATAAATCCATTTTTGAATTAAATTAAATAATTAATTAAATTTCAAAAATTAATAAAATCTTTAGAAAATCATATCTTTTAATCCGTAACTCGGATTAAATTATTTTCAACATGAAAGTTGCTCAGAACGACAAGACGAACCCGGATACGCAGCCCGTTCGTCCGCCACGCATCCCTAACCTATCGAATTCGCAATTTTCCCCCTCCGGCTCCTCTGCCCAAAAACGCGAAACACCGGGGATACTTTCCCGGATGTTTCCCCCCTTCACCGGTATCACCTGATACTGCGTTAGGGCACCCCTACCATCGATACTTGTCATGTCATGCATCGCTATGCATCGGTTTGCTTAATATTTATTGTTTCTTCCCCCTCTTCTTTCGCTAGACACCGAGACCGACACCGCTGCTACCCAATACGACTACGGTGTTGATGACCCCTCTCTCTTGCCAGAGCAACCAGGCAAGCCCCCCCCCCCTTGATCACCAGATATCGCCTACTCTCCTCTATACTGCTTGCATTAGAGTAGTGTAGCATGTTACTGCTTTCCGTTAATCCTATCCTGATGCATAGCCTGTCCTTGCTACTACTGTTGTTACCTTTACCTGCAATCCTAATGCTTAGTATAGGATGCTAGTTTATCATCAGTGGCCCTACATTCTTGTCCGTATGCCATGCTATACTATCGGGCCGTGATCACTCGGGAGGTGATCACGGGTATATACTATATACTTTATACATGATACAGGTGGTGACTAAAGTCAGGTCGGCTCGTGGAGCACCCGCGAGTGATTCACAGATTGGGGGCTGAAAGGACCTTTGTCCCAACGGCCCTCTGTGTGGATCTTTGTGGCGAAGCGACGGGGCAAGTTGAGACCACCTGGGAGAGAGATGGGCCTGGCCCTGGTCGGCGTTCGCGGTGACTTCAAGATAACATGCTTAACGAGATCTTGGTATTTGATCTGAGTCTGGCTACTGGCCTATACGCACTAACCATCTAAGCGGGGACAGTTATGGGCACTCGACGTCGTGGTATCAGCCGAAGCCTTCGTGACGTCAGCGACTGAGCGGCGCGCGCCGGGTTGGACCGCATAACGCAACTTCCTTTGTAATGGAGGTTGCTAGGTCTGCTCTCCGGCCGCCCACGCAACGTCCAGGTGTGCAATGGGCGATGGGCCCAGACCCATACGCCATAGGATTTAGACCGACGTGTTGACCTCTCTGTTGTGCCTAGGTAGGGTTGCGACGTGTTGATCTTCCGAGGCCGGGCATGACCCAGGAAAGTGTGTCCGGCCAAATGGGATCGAGCGTGTTGGGAAATGTGGTGCATCCCTGCAGGGAAGTTGATCTATTCGAATAGTCGTGTCCCTCGGTAAAAGGACGACCCAGAGTTGTACCTTGATCTTATGACAACTAGAATCGGATACTTAATAAAACACACCCTTCCAAGTGACAGATACAACCGGTGATCGCTCTCTCACAGGGCGACGAGGGGAGGATCATCGGTTAGGATTATGCTATGCGATGATACTTGGTGAACTTACCATCTACTCTTTTCTCCTGCTACAAGATGGAGGTTATCAGAATCGTAGTCTTCGATAGGACTAGCTATCCCCCTCTTATTCCGGCATTCTGCAGTTCAGTCCACATATGATACGCTTATTTCATTTGATACCAATGCATACATATGTAGTGTAGCTCCTTGCTTGCGAGTACTTTGGATGAGTACTCGCAGTTGCTTTGCTCCCTCTTTTCCCCCTTTTATACCCGATTGCTGCGACTAGACGTTGGAGCCCAGGAGCCAGACGCCACCGTCGACGACTACTACTACTACTCGGGAGGTGCCTACTACTACGTGCAGCCCGCTGACGACGACCAGGAGTAGTTTAGGAGGATCCCATGCAGGAGGCCTGCGTCTTTCAATATATATCCCAGTTTGTGCTAGCTTTCTTAAGGCAAACTTGTTTAACTTATGTCTGTACTCAGATATTGTTGCTTCCGCTAACTCGTCTATGATCGAGCACTTGTATTCGAGCCCTCGAGGCCCCTGGCTTGTATTATGATGCTTGTATGACTTATTTATGTTTTAGAGTTGTGTTGTGATATCTTCCCGTGAGTCCCTGATCTTAATCGTACACATTTGCGTGCATGGTTAGTGTACGATTAAATTGGGGGCGTCACAAAGGTGGCGCCGAAGTTTCGTCTTGGTGGTGCTTGTCGCGTGGTCTTCTCTTGTGCTCCTCTCGAGCGTCTACATTGTGATGGTGACGTACTTCGAAGCGAGTTCACCTTATGTCCAATGGCACGTGCACGAGCTTTTGTCGTATGTCTACTTGAGGCTTGGGGAGTAGTTGAAGTATACATGAAGATGACTAGGATGCTCCGCATCACTACCAAACAGAGACCTCCCCTAAATCACATCTATCCACCGAAGCAGAGACCACCCCGCCACCTCCTTCATTGACTAGTGTTGAGAATTAGCTCAACCAATGTTCTCTAGCATTGGCGAGGGGAACTAAGGACAGGGAGGGAGGAGGTGGCGACTGTTGTGACACTTCAAATGCGTTAGAAACCAGCTTCCCAATACCCAAGATTGTTTCTCAAAAAAGAAAATACCCAAGATTGTTCTGAATTAAGTTCTAAGGCTGGCGTTTTGGCTATCGATTTGAGATGCCCCAAAATGGCATTTCCTACACGGTTAAGTCTGTATGCTTTTCCAGGTTGAAATCCGGCGGAATCACCAGTAACTTGAATTCTTACGATTTAGAACAGTCTAAAATAGCGTACTTGATCATGACCATTACTGGGCAGGGGTATATAGCCAAATGCTAACGTAGACCAGCGAAGCCAGGCCAAGAGGGGGCCACACAAAGGTAAACGAACCCTTAAACTCCAGCAGGCAACTAAAGCATACCTGGGGTAACACTGAAATTTAACGAACTCCGAACTACCAATTTCATTCATCCCTTATATTATTCCACAAGCGGCCATTCAATCACAACGACTAATACATATGTACATGTTCATGGCTGCTTACAACAGCATCTAAGCTTGCTTGCCTTTACCACTGTCTCCGCCGGTCGGCCTTGTCATGGCTGCTAAGCTGTTGCAGGCGCCGCCTCTGATTCCCCAGCCACCCTAAGATGTCTGCCCTTTGTTTGTTGGGCTTCAAATTGGGCCCAAATCGTAGGTGCTTCGGTCTTGGTTGCCTTTAAGCTGTTATCTAGCAACTATCTACACTGTGCACAATGTCCGAATCCACAATGCAATTAGCTCAGATCGAAACCGGCTTCCGAGTTTATTGCATACAACAGTTTGGTTTGCAACTGCTCCTTGCTGTTCAACATAACCAGGAAGAGAGTTTGTCATGTTGAAGCAAATCAATGAGCAGGTAGAATGTAAAGGAACTAGCGTGCCAAACGTAAAATGTGGTTAGTATGGTTTACTGACGTTCTGTAAGGAGGGAGCTTAAGAAGGTTCATGCAAGTAGCCGAGGTGGGCAAACGGTCTCCATGTTCCTCCAAGCCGGGGACACCAGCTCTAAATTAAAAAGGAGTTCAAGATGAATTTTCCAACAGAACAAATATAAAACATAGATATACAGGAAACTGAACCTCTGAATGCAGAATTTAGGATCAAGGTACTCAAATCCAAGGAGTGGCCCGCGAGAACATCCAGTCACAAACCTGTGCATTTAATGTCATCCACGTGACGGGAGTAAGAAAAACATTGATTTGATATGAACAAAAGAGCATGCTTAGATAGAGAAGTCGCAAGGAAAGAGATGAATTTCGAACATTCAAGCTCCTAAAGTAAAAGGGGAAAATATATCAATCAATCAGCAAAGCTTAACATACAATCTCTTTATCCTAGGTTTAACGACAAAAATTAAAACTAAAAAACACTAGCACAAAGCTCGCGAGCAGAATAAAGAATTGCTCATGCCATGAAAAAGAGGGAGAGTGGCCTACTTGAGAAACTTTTTCTGATTATCTGAACTGAAGCTCTTTAGAACCTCCCAGAGCATATCGATAATCTCATGGTCCTGAAAGAAAAGTATTATCAATCCTTCTCTTAAGTAGGAAAAAAACTCACTATTACATGAAAAAATAAACATACAGATCCCATGATACAATACTAGTGTTTGTGCTGTGCAGCTGTCCAAATTGTGATCTAAATAAATTCCATAGAAACCATCCTGGATCCTAATTCAGATTGTCTATTTTGAAGCTGGGACATAGCCTCAACTAGCTAGTTTAGATAGAGATTGAATTAAATCTTTGAGGACCCAAAGTGGATGGCCAACTTACTACAATCTACTTTCACCAAAGAACATAGTGAACCCTCTAATACAAAAAAAAAACAGCTGTTCTGTAGATGGTTTGCCAAGAGTAGCTCAAAGCGCTGCGGCTACATAAAAAGCTTGTTATTTTTATGAACACTAAACTGTTTTCAAGCACAAGACACCAGTAGTGGATTAGCTTGGTTTCGGCACACCTGCTTACTCAGCATATTAATATTTTGTCACACCAAAAGCAAACAAAAAATATCCTCATGGCACAACTACCAATTATTATAACAAATTGAGGGGTGGGCCACAAAGCATCTATTAAGTAATGGAAGAATAGCCTGTCACAACTTTCAATATGATTACTAGCTGCTTCTTGAGTAATGGAATGACAGATTTTCTTACAGAAGAAAGGAAACATACCGGATGATAACCTCCAGAATAGTTGGTGTTTAAGCGCAAGTCATCAATGTCCAAACTTTCCAGAGAGCCAGATATGAGAAGCTGCAGGAGCAAAATACGCAAGACAACAGCAGAAAATTAAGAAGTGAATACATATACTAATTCTAGGAATAAGTGCCCTTTTAAATACAATAAATATGCACAAAACGATGCAATTCAGAAACTACAGCTGCATATAAACGTAACATGTTACTGTTGACTACAGGGAAACAACAAAATAAATCCAAATGGGCACATGCCATTTGATATCCAGATGTGAAGTCACACTGCATTTACTTAATAAACATATGTTATTTTGAAAGAAAAAATGTAATAAAGCAACTAGGTAAAGCGAAGTACTTAATAAACATATCTTATTTGCAATGGAAAAAAGTCCATTTTACTCCCCTGAACAAAGTGGGTGGTCCACTTTACCCCCTGATCTATTTTTTGGCTCCTTCTAGACCCCAAACAAAACCAAACCGGACAAAACACCCCCCGGCTGGTTTGTCTCCATTCGATGTTGATGTGGCACGGTCCAACGGCGGTTTTGATCGGGGTGGGGCCTACTTGTCAGGTTGGACTGTTATAGAACTGCCGTTCCCGTTGCGATCTGGATCAGACAGTTCCTATGGCAAGTTGTACGCGTCCTGGCCGAGGCGGAGGCGCGCGCTGAAGTGGAGCGTCTCGCGAACTGTGTGAGCAGCGGGCAAAGGACGTCATGCTGGGTGACGTAGACGCAGAGTGGGCGCAGGGCCGCGGCGTCCACAAGCGAGTCATTGACGCGGAGGTCAGTAGGACGGGAGGAGCTGGGCTCAAGGCGGCCGGAGAGGATTTCGAGCAGCGTAGACTTGCTGGCGCCGCTGGGTCCGATGATGGCAAGCAGCTCGCCGGGGCGTGCGCGGCAGCAGACGTTGCGGAGCACTAGGCGGCACCGGCTGCTGCGGCTCACCGGCAGAGGTGCGGGCGCAGCAGGGTCGCCGGTGGCGTCGAGGAGGTCGTCGGGCCTGCTCCATATCTTGAGCGGGTGAGGCAGGGCCGAGACAGTGATGCCCGCGGCATCCACCTCGCACCTGCTGCTTTCTACTCCTCCGCTCTTCATTGATTCGCTCGCTAGCTCGTCGTCTTCCTGGATGGTTGCTAGTAAAGGTGGTGCTTCACCTGCCGGATGCATGGAAGACGATGAGCTTCGTGGTTGCTAGCTTTATGGTTTGTGTTGGCTGAAGCACGGGTGAAGCTTGAATGATTGGGCTTGGCTGAGCTTAGTTTGGCTTGCTCGGTGGGCGTACATGGGCATGGGAGTGTGAGCTTGGAGTGGAGTAGCACATGATGGTACGTGTTGGTCTTCTTGGAAGGTGGCGGGCGCCGCTGGGGCTGACGATGGCAAGCAAAGAGGTCCTTGACCCTGGCGTCCGCGATGCGGGTCAGGGCGAGGTCGTCGACGAGCGCGTCGACCGCAGCGGGGTCGTACGCGTCCGAACTGAGGCGGCCAGAGGCGTGCGCTGAAGTGGAGCGTCTCGCGCACGGTGAGGAGCGGGAAAAGAACGTCGTGCTGGGTGACGTAGCCGCAGAGGCGGCGCGGGGCCACGGTGTCGACAGGGGAGCCATTGACGCGGAGGTCAGTAGGAGGGGAGGAGCTCGGCTTGAGACGGCCGGAGAGGATCTCGAGCAGCATGGAATTGCCGTCTCCGCTGGGCCCGACGATGGCGAGCAGCTCGCCGGGGCGGGCGTGGCAGATGACGTTGCGGAGCACGAGGCGGCACCGTCTGCTGCCGCATACTGGCGGAGGGGCATGTGCAGCAGGGCCGCCGCCGGCATCGAGGAGAAAACGTAAACGTCGGCTATTTGGCATGGTCGTCAGCTCCTCGAAGCAGCCCTGCTCCTCGTCCTGGTCCGCGTCCGCCTTGCTGCACCCACGTACCGCCGTGCTCCTTCTCGGCTGCTCCTACGCGCTGTACCGCTCTTGTACACCGCCGCGCTCCGCATTGGCATGCTCGTCCCCGCATGTTGCAGCGTTGCGCCGCCCCGCTGGCGCACCTGCGCACAGCTGGTCTTCCCTGGTCGCAACGGCAGCTCTATAACAGTCCAACCTGACAAGTAGGCCACACCCCGGTCAAAACCGCCATTGACTGTGCCACATCAGCATCGAATGGAGACAAACCAGCTGGGGGGTGTTTTGTCCGGTTTGGTTTTGTTTGGGGTCTAGAAGGAGCCAAAAAATAGATTAGGGGGTAAAGTAAACCACCCACTTTGTTCAGGGGAGTAAGATGGACTTTTTTCTTTGCAATGGTATAATGCTCTTATTTGCAATAGTATAATGCTCTTATTTGCAATGGTAAAACAAGTAGGTAAAGCGAAGTACCTGAATTTCATGTTCATTGAACATATCAATCCATTCCTTTGGTATAAGTTTTTGAAAACCTCTTAGAAAATGTCTACCTTGTCCACGGATCTGTGATCAAAACAAAAGCAAATTGTTTGTCAAAACAATACATGACAAGCAAATGACAGGACAAAATAATTTTACCTGATAGTTTAATCGATGGTTGGCAACAAGGTGGATAAACGTAATAACATTCTGATTAGTAACACGCATCTCTCTCCCACCAGGAAGGAGCTCTTCTTCAGCTTGTTCACCATATTCATTATTCACGATAACGAAGTACAACTCCAAATCTGAGAGGTCGCCCTTGTAATGCTAAGCATAGAAAGGAGAGGTCAGAACACGGCAAAATGCACATCAGATGACAAGGAGCTTTATATTAGAGTTGGTCCCTACATGGCCGTATCCTATGAAGTATCTCATGCTACAAAAACACAATACGGCCACAAATATATGGATTGCAGCCACACAATTGAAGCCAAAACTTTCATATATTAGCTTCAGACCACATTAACAAAACTTAAATCAAAAGATGAGCACTTCAGCAGTCGTGTATCAAAACAGCAGCTCAACGACATCCAACATTTAGAAAGATTCTCGACTTCTAAGCATGTCAATGACCAATTTCTTCTTCACAAATTGAAAATAGATTCAGACCTTCAAAAATAGAAGATGTCGATACAACTCTGGATCCAAGGAAGGCAGATCATTCAAGAAGTTAGACCTGGTTGGTGGTGAAAATCAGATATTAATGGTAAACTCATTAAAAGTGAAACACAAACAGCATGATGGAATTATAATGTGACATAATGATTGTTGGCAGATTCATAGAAGAGCAAAATCATAACAATATTGAACCTTTTACCCAACCACCCCCTGTTTAATTAGATTGTAGTGAACGCCCAAGGTTCACAACCAAATCTTGCTATATTTGCATTAGTTTACTTAAAATAAATTTTATCCATTCAATAATCCAGGTCAACACGAACACAAGTGTTTCTATTGCAACTTGCTTAAGAGGGGAGGGACAGAGGGAGGGTGGGAGAGAAAGAGTTACTTCTCTTTCAGCTTGCTCAAGAAGAAGGTTGCAAATGGCAGATCAACAAGTATGCCCTCATACATTGCCTGGAAAACATTAATCAAGCACATTTCAGATGATACCCAATTATTGTCCGTCTGCTAAAAAGTATGCATAACTAATGGGGTTGGCCTTCCAGAAATTCGACGCAAAGAAATAGAAAATCAGATTACAGCCTTCAGCACCGAATAAGGCTACTCTAGACTACATTACCAACTTTCTCATTGATAGATGTGTATTATCGATTCGCATATCTATGGCGTTCTTTTACAAGCTACAGGCATGTGTCCAGACTCCAAAGAAACACATATTCAGAAAAGCAAGTTGATACTATAACGAAATCTTAACTTAAGAAAGATGTAACTTTAGAAGACTATGCAGACCAAACAGCTCCATAGAATGATAGAAACCCCACTGACATGCGCTACCCGACATTAAAATGTATCAACACATGCAAATCACTCTAGGGCAACGTGTGAACCATATCGGCAGATTATTCAAAATGTGCAAGCCGATATTGAGCAGCGCATGTGATTTGCACTGACATAATTGCAGAACCTCACAATATAACCATTTGCTGTACTCTTCATTTTCTTTCTATTAGTCAAATTCTCGAATACATAGCATATTATAGGATATAGACATCTGAATATCTGATCAGAAATCTATTAGGCTATTAGCTGCCAAATGTCGTTTACAACAGTTATGGCACCCATATTTTATATTGCTGCTACCTACCATATTGCGACAGAGTGAATACTAACAGCTTCAAGCACAAAAGACATTTCCCTCTAGAAACACAACATATCATTGAAGTACCTTCCCAAGGAGACTTCCAAGAAAATGGAAATACTGCAGATGCTGCTCATGAACCAATCCTGATCCAGGGTTGGGGTACAGAACATGGTCGACTGTTTCCTACATAAGGGAAATTGTGTGAGGTGTTGTAACTTAAAGACATTACTATGATTGTGAGTTCTATAACTGGCGAACTTATACTGGATCAATGAAATAGCATAAAAGAGCAGATACCTTGAATAGGCCATACTGCACATCAAAAGCAGCACGAGTGATATTTTCCATGAAATCTTTGAAAATTCCACCTCCATCAATTCCAGCTTCTTCCACACCATGCTCATTAACAAATGATACTCGGATCTACAAGCATCAAATTTTCATTCAAAAAGGAGAACGATGGTTTCCTGTGTCTTAGCAAAATCTGAATTAATCCACTAAGGAGAAAAGGTGAAAGATCTCATGATCATACTGGTCCTTTAAGATCTTCTTCAGAGAGCAAGCTTAGCTGATCAAAAGCATCTTCGAGGAGTCGACTTCTTCTTATTTTAAACCGATGTCTTGTCAAGGCAGAATGAGATGCCGTCGATTGTTTAGAATTTGCCAATTGTGACTGCTCACAGAAAGAGAAACTTCTAAGATATTATCCTAAAAGACGCACCAGTCTTATTCAATGTTCACAGAGAAATCGGTAATGACTTACAGTAAATATTTTAACTCTAATGGTAAAAGGTGCCAAAAAGGGAGCAAGCTTTATAATCTCTGATGCTCGAGTGTTGCCAAGTATCGCCTGAAAAACACGTACACAATGCTGAATAGATGTGCCTCTGAAATATGTTTTCAGTAATTCAAGCAGCACACAGGCCCACTACCTGAGAAACAAAATTTTCACTTGTTGCTTCTTGAGAATAGAAATCACTTTCAGCAGTGAATGGGAGTCGGCTGTTCCAGTCTTGCAACTGCAATTACAAACGATTTTTATTACATAATATACTCTCCAAAAAACAACACCTGGAGTAGCAACCACTTGTTTAAAACAGCTTCACGGAATTTAAACTAGACAATCTAGGATAAACTGGAAGTGGTTGTGTTGGTAAAACCAATAAAATGGAATTATGTTTGGTAAAGAAAAAAAGAGTGTGTTCACACCAACAATCTTGCAGCTTAATAACAATGGGCTACCCATTCAAAGCGATTGCAATATGAAATTCAAAGAAGCAAGAACTCTTTCCTAACCGCTGATCGTGTGTGCACTGCCCAAAGATACATCAGTATATAACAAGTAGTGAAACAACAGTATCATTGGCATTTTTCTCGGCACCTCGATATAGGCGTTATGGTTCAAAGCATCATGGCAAGGAACGGATACCATACAGAAACAGGATGTCAATGCAAGATATCTACCTGGGTGAGTAATTCAGATAACCCAATCCTTGCCTGGCTCTTAAGACTGTCGATGGACATTTTCTTAAGGCCTAAAGGATTGGGCGATGCTTTCTGGCTAGGAGAGGTATGTGAAGGAATAATCCAAAGAAGTTGCCATAAAGCCTGCAAAATGAAGTTGAGTTCATGTCAATGTAACACCAAACATGGTAATATATCAGCAACAGCTCTGTTGTCTTAAAATTACAAATTCAACATTGGATGGCTAACAATGACAGTAATGATATTGTCTTGTGTATATACCTGCTTTAAAATGAGGACCAGGGCCTTCAAATCTTTAAGTGAAAGAGGTTTCTCCTGCTCATAGAATTCCTCGTTATCAACGATCTTTAACATGTACCTGGAACAGGGTAAAATAACAAAGCATTAATAATGTGTCCCTGACAAGAAAAGCACGAAAACCAAATTAAGGATTGGCAAGCAACAGTTCATGAAAAATTGAAATAAGCTGTCTTACTTGTATATGGGACAGAATACAGACACAGGCAGGAGCCAACCAGGAGCATCTACAGGCAAAGGAGAGATATACTTGGAAAAATATGGCCACCTTTGGTTTTCGTGGCATCGCTTTATAAAGTTCCATAGTGCAGGAACAATGTCAGTACGATAGGCCAGCGCAGTCATAGTTACATCCAGAGGCAATGTGCTGAACATGACATGAAGAAAAGCACAGATAGACCCTACAGCTTCCACTTCAGCATCTGATGGCCCAGATGGATCAGAATAGTTTGTGCTTAAGGTGCCTGTGAACAGAGCATTCACCTATGCATGATACAGGTTAGGGTCAAACAGGAGAAAGAAAAATATGGAGCCCTATAACTTTGAACGTATGGGTGTTCTGCTTACCAAATGTTCAAGTAACTTTGTATTTGAATCAAATGCTGCCATTATCTGTTTTTGCAAATCAATATCAAGCTCATCTTTAACGTCGACATCCATGGCCATGTCATCGTCATCATCTGCCCCTGTACATAGTCCATAAAGAAACACAGCTGACATAAGACTCCATTACTGAAAGATACTTAAAGTTAAGGGGGTGTGCAATAAGAACACAGCTTAAGCCAAAAGACCAAATTATATTAATATTATTTTGTTCTACTTCCAAGTTTTGTATAACCAAAATAATGAGTCATATAATCACAATAACTTATAACAGAAAAGATGCTTTAAAAAATCAGGTAAAATGAATTGCAGTTTACAAGAATTTTCTCACTATCACAAGGAGCCCCAATACAAATTAATGACAATAAGATGCTGCAGAAACACTAACAAACTGTACTACCAAAAGATGGAAGCTGATTTGTTTGCTGCCGTGTAGCTTACTTTCGGTAGCTGAAGTGATCGTTGGCAACGCATCCAATAATGACGTGGAAACAGCAATGATGTCAGCCGCCTGATTTGGAAAGAACATATACAGAAAAATCATAACATATAATAATTAATAGGGCTTCAATATCTTCAGCTATCCACAAACAAACATGCAACAGAAAATGGAACAAAAATAGCTCCACAACCAAGATGATATCACATATGTGAAAACGAAATGTCAACGATATATACATACATGTAAAGCACCACAAGCAGAAAAACACATTTGCTTGGGAATCCTTTGACACAAATAAATGCTCATCATATAAATCAAAAGAACCAGCATAAAAAATTACGAGAGAATTCTGAAGAGACATATATAATGAACAACATATATGGTCAATTAAGGATTTGCAGTGTAACACAAGCTTAACAGTTGACACAATAAGAGCTAGAACCTACAAAAGCCTTGCTGCAACTTTGACACAAAAAATTCAGGGAATATCTGCAGTATGACAATTTTTAGTTACATGGAAGCTTTTCCATTCTGTCACTGCCATTTTTCCACAACGCTAATCCCACTTGTATGAAGAATAGACGGTAGAAAAAATATATGTAAAGTGCATAATTCATGAAACATAATCATTCTCATAAATGATAACTCGAGAAGGAAAATAGGATAGCAATTGTCATGGAGCAAATAAATTTCCCTGCCGACTTAAACTTCCAGCCTTCGCTCAAAAATTGGAAAAGAAAAAATAAATGTGTAAAAGTAAACGCTGGGGCCTAACCACCTACGTAATGCTTTTGGAAGTAGACCATGACTTGCAAAGAATGTTTTCATGTACAGGAACCTAACTGATACTGCCCCTAATTATAGGGTCTTTTTAAACATTTTGACCTTCTTTAATATCGTCAATTACCCGCTAACTAAACAAAATGATGTAGCAACTCGAAAGGTAGAAGCAGTAGACGCGTACTCTATCAGAAGCGAACTTTGGTTCAGACAAAATCCAAGTTGCAGCTTCGAGTACATTTGCAAGAACACAAGCATATCCTGGCTGTTTAGCTGATATATCATTAGGGAGAACATCAGCACGACTGGGCAAATAGCAAGCTATCTGATGAATATAATATTTGCTGAGCCCATTAGCAGAGAAAACCTGGAGTAACAAGCAATAAGAATGATCAAAGATATTATAAAAATTCATAATAAAGCTTCATTCGGAGACAGTCTAATTCAGATGCAATGACAGTTGTCGTGTTTCCAGCATCAAACAAAACATTTTGCAGTTTATATGTTCCCAATGCATAAGTTTGTCTTGAGGAAAAAAGATATATCAAACAAGAAATCATGGAAACAACTCACCTTCTTGAAGTGTGGCAAACGATGCCAGAGAAAAGGAATGGATAGAAGCTGCGAGGAAAAACTCCATCTTGGATCCACAGCTGGACAACAACATTGATTATCACCAACATGTGAAGCAGTAAGCATGAGAACTTGCTCCAGCGCAGATATATCACAGTGCTCCATATTTCTTGCATTTTGCTGGATAACAATCAAATCCATCACAAAACAAATCAAAGAAGAATAACTAAACGCTACTGCACTTGGACAGACCAACGAATGCAAATCAGAACCAAGCTAATGATAGCTGTTGCCATGCTTTCTTATGTTTGTTTGCCAAGAGAATAGAAGTTTGTCGCTTCGAGTCTTTAAAGACAGATACTAAATAAAAACTAAATGTATTCTCTTTGTATTCAAGTTTCACTTTCCATCGTGTGGTTCATTGCCTTGTAAAGTTGTAATTGCTTTGGAGAAGAATCTTAGAACTACGAGATGAGCATAGCCAAAGTGATAAAGGAATATATTATATTAGTTTAGGTTGTATATCGGGACAGTAACAACACCTTGTAGTAGGATGTATACAGATATGTGCAAGTGATAAAGAACTATGTGAGGATACTGATCATGGAAAAGGTCGGTATGTATGATCAGAAGAACAGTATTGATGCAGGCATATTCCTTCAACTGAAAGCAGACTTATTCAATGATTATATATTGTGGTCAATAAGTTCCCTAAAAAAGTAAGAGACGCTGGTAACAACAAAATATCAGCCAATACTGGAATAGAACATACCGGTACTGCACTGATAATTCCCCGAAATAAGCAATAAATCTTTTTCTGCTGAAGATACCCAACTACTTTGCAGTTCCACGGCAGTTTAGGATTTATCAAACAAGCCACAGCTTCTAGTAATTGGACAAAAGGCATTGATGTGCTTTGCACTGACATCAAAAGTTGATTATTCCAATCATACCTATCAAAATATAATAAATAAGTCAAATGAAGCGTTGTTCATTTCATTTGGGTGATAGAAAAATAGCATCTCCACGAGCCTGGAGATGAGCCACACAATTACAGAAAGAAAAATGAAGCAGGACATAAGAAACAAAGTGAATAGGCACAATACCAATATAACAAAGCAAATATATCCAGCATAGTTTTCCTCTACTGACATCACAAAATAAAATTTATACCATATTAAGGTGTAGGACTTCCCTTGCATGAGATGCTAAATGAATGTTTGGTTCAACACAGTTGTATATTCGGAAGAAATTGTAAGATCAGGGTAAAAAATGTTCTGTTAATGAAATTCATTCAATTTTTTTGATTTAATGAATCCTTGTTGTTGGAACTTAGTCATGCACAGAAACAATACTTCAGGGAGTATTCATCCTCCACTTAAGATGAATAAATCTAATTTTGAAATGTGCCATAAAAAACAAGAACATCCTAAAGAAATATTTAAGTACCAGCATTTGGTTTTTGAACCCACCTCTTCTGATGAACAGCATGCACACAGATGAGTGCAAGTCTTTTAACCCTATGAATTACAACTGGTTCCACTGAGGAGTAATCTACACCCGCAAAGAGACTTACAACATCCCCTACAACACAAGGCAAAAGAGAATTTATAGCCAGTGCCATAGTAGTGAAAAATAGTATCAAATAGTATCATGTCGATGAGGTATTCAGTGAAAAGGAACAATAACATGCTGATGAGGCTGCACACTAGTAGAGTAAGCAGACAATATATTGTATTATCTAGAAATGTCTAATAACTGACTAAGGAAGGGACTTCGCAGATGAATTGATAACATCAAAGTTAAGAGAAACTTAACTTCACATCAGTTGAATGTTACTCAAGAAACATAGTTAACAAAAAATAGGTCTTTGTGCCTAGGAAAACAGGACAGTGCTAATCAGCTCAGGAATAAGGCTCTAAGTTGAGAATAAGATACCTGTATTGCAGTATCATACAGGGATGGATGAACATATACTAAAGAAACTGAGATAAAATCATCTCTGATCAATATATAGAGAGAGAGGGTCAATACGCAATAGCACTAGGAACTTAGCATATATGCTTAAGGGCACCATAAGTCCTAAGAAGCAGTAGGATAATAGTTGCATACAATACAATGAATAGCCAAACATTCGTAAACAGTAGCATGATACATACCATGCTTAACATACTGCAGAAGTAAGCTGCAGACTTGAGAAAGTATAGCAATATCACTGTCTTTACTTGCATTGAAGAAGAACAGCAATTGGCGAAGAAAATCAGAATTATTGCCAAAGCAGTTCCTGATTTAGTAACAAGATAGTCAGAGAGAGGCAAGAAAAGGATAAATTTAATCTTTGGTGTAATGCTTACCTATCTACCCTCTGGCAGTGTTCCCCAAAAGTAGAACAAAAGTTCTTTCGAACTTCCAAGCGTGCCAATTCGAACGCCTTCCTCCCTCTGAAGCATTTCTGTAGCTCATAATTAGTCAAGTTCCATTTTGAGAACATAGAATGTATGTATCTAGGAAAACACACATGGAGCTCAAAAAATCCTTGGGACACATATAGGAAAAAGGCAGCGCGACAGTTTGTCACTAGAAACAGGATGGTGGTTTAACAAAAAGTTAGGTTAACTGTTATCCGTAGTCCACGAAGGTGCACAACGTGCATGAACTTTTTAAACATAAAGCGGACAAACCAATAAGGGGGATCATTTAAGTTTCTCAACTATCAACGCTCGTGACCCCAAGCGGAGCACATGCATACCACGCTTGATTTGCCACATCACACCCTGCGAAGTAATACAAACCGCTATATTTTCTCTACAGTCTACGCAGCCCGAATCCCCCCAAATGTCCTCGACACACCATGCCAAAACAAATAAATAAATAAATAGAGCATGCCGGCTAGGTGTTGCTACAAGCCTACTACAACGTATCCCCTCTGCCAAGGTGATCACGCACACATACATATTAAATACACTAACGATATGATGCATCCAGTAGAAATTTTCAAGCTAAAACTTTACACAATGCCGAGAAGCCACACAGGCTCCACAGCTAAGCTCTAACGTGGCATGGCTCTCCGCTCCGACCACACGAACTGAAACACCCATCCAAGGCCAAAATGATCAAAGGACTGGATCTCAAGTGTGAACTCTCAACGCACTGGAGAAACGCATAAACCCTCCCTCGACTCTCGAGCGCCAACCTGCTCGCAACGAAGACCCCACACCTCGCAATCACGATTCACCGACTACTCGCGCGTAGCTGCAAACATACCTGGATCTTGGTGGCGGAGGAGTTCTGGAGGCGCAGTGCGAGGCGGCGGCGACGCTCCTCGCGCGTCTGCTCGAGCAGCACCTGGCGGTCGCGCTCCTTGTTGCTCCGCCCGCCCAGGTCCACCCGCTTCCTCGACGTCGGGTCGCCGGAGAAGAACATCCCTGCGCCGCCCTGCCCGCCTGCCTGCTCATCACCACCACCACCTCAGGTAAAAATCACGAAAAAAAACGCAGAAAATCCGCCCAAATTGGGGGTGGGCGAGGATGCGAGGCCGATCGGGGCGTACCGGAATGGGGCTCGGCTCGATCGGGGGGCTAGGGTTTGCGGCGGGGACTTGGAGAGGAAGGGGATGCGGCGACCGACTTTCGAAGCTGCGAGTCGGGAGGGGAAAGAGGAGGACGCGAGATGGGTGCGGGTCTCGGGCTTGCGGGGAGAAGAGAATGGGGTGGGTGGTTATTTTGGTCTGACGGTTCTACCCCCACCATGGTGCGAGTGCAACCCGGCGCAGGCAATGACGTGGGCGTGGACGCGTGATGCGCGCTGACGTGGACGTGCTCACGGCCGTCCAGTGAGGAACTTCTTTTACAGGTACAGTGGTACTGACGGGTTGCATACCAGAATGGCATTGCCGATTCACAAACTTATAATACTGCACATATACTCCGATCACATCTACTTCAGCATGTAAATCAGAACGAAGGGAGTAGTATATAAGGATTACATATCTTACTTCAGCATGTAAATGAAAATGTGCTGCGGAGTCTTATAATTTAGCACGCATAATCATGTATGTGGACGCCCGTGAATGAGTGTCATCTATTTGCGGAATAAGTAGACAAGCCCTCAATAGCTCACATAATCCCACTTAAGCCTTGTTTGTTTGGGCTTTTACTTCTGCTTTTGTAGCTTTTTCACTTTGGCCAAAAAATCATAAAAGCTCCTAAATAGGTGCTCCTGGAGCTTTTATGGATTTTGGATCTCAAATAGGTTATATTGATTCATCAAAAACGAAAAAAGCTTCAAAAGCACATACTTAGAAGCTTTTATGGTTTTTTGGCCAAAATGAAAAAGCTGTAAAAGCATAAGCAAAAGCCCAAACAAACAGGGCCTTAAAAGAACACATTTTGCTCTCGACTCTCGCTGTGAAAGAAAGAAAAAAAGCACGCGGTGTTTAGGGACCGTCGGCGACAAGCTCCTCCCTCCATCTCGCCGATGAGCTCCCACCTCCCCCGTATCATCTCGCTTGGACGCACCAGATCCAACGCCTACCTTCCTAGATCCAAGATCTTTGCCGCAGGATCGGACCCTCCATCCTTCACTCATGTTCTCCAGGAGGATTAGGGAGTGGCGAGCAGCAACCGAAGCGTGGCCGCTAGATCTGTCTGGACACCACGCACCTCTGATTTATAGCCCGCAGCAACGGACCAGTGATATTTGACGTTGTAGCTTTCTTGGATTCCCGCCGGACACGATTCGCGGGTGCCGGCGCTGGCAAGGGAGACAATGACAACTTCGAAAATGGCAAAGGGTGGCCAAAGAGAGAGCATGGGAGCATTGATACTACGCCACTAGGTACAATGGGCTTCCATACGTTGTCGTGCACATGGAGCAACCAGGTATCACTGATACAGCTGCGAACCCGTGATTCAAAAAATAAATGTATGTGTTCCTTTTTTTCTTTACTTGCGAACTCGTGATTTAGAGACAAACTGCATGGTTTTTTTTAGTGGGATGTGGGTTGCCCGCTGAATCCACTTATCTCGTATAAACATATACGGGCTTTCCACTTATATTATGCGGTAAATTTAGGGCGGATCTGAATCTTAATATATATATATATACATATATATATATATATACCACATATTTAATGTACAATTAATGCAAGTATTTATTTCACGCAAAAGTAGAGCAGAGGCACAGCTTTATACCAACATTTAGACTTTCAGGCATTCATGTGACTCCAAAAACACATGATGAAATGCAAAATGACAGGTGTCACGTCTTTTTACAGTTCTATGAGATCAAATACGACAAGAATCTAAACGAAAAAGTTTCCGATGTACCGTAGAATATGTAGCACATCGCAAGAAAAATAGGAATATATAACAATTATTTCTTGTGCAATGCAAAAGAATCAACGGGTACCTTCTGTGTGTATTTATATCTACTAGTAATAATGTACGTGCAATGCACATTTATATTAGGTAGGATATTAGTTGCACATTATATTAGGTAAGATATATCTGTTGCACGTTGGTATTTAGTAGTATATCAATTACTTTTTCATGGAAATGGTAGGATATTAATTACATGGCAGATTTCATGGGATAGCGTTGAGTCAAAACGTGTTTATAACCAATGGCAGTGGTGGGTAATTAGAGCGTTAAACGTGTTTGGTGATCACCATTGAAGGGATTTGAACCGTTAGATAACATGATTTGACGGTTGAGATGATTTGGATCTGCCCTTTTGGGTCTTTTTATATTAGTATAGATACATACTAATAAACGGAGGTGATATTCTTAGTCCGTCATACATTTTATACAAAACCCCTTTGGCATTCGAGAATATCAACCCACAAACCATCCTTAGCTCGAAAGCCCTAGTTTTTTCTGCTCGTTTGCCAAGGGCCTCAGCCAAACTAGTTTTGAAAACCATGATCCAGCCAAACTAGTTTGTGATTATTTGTACAAAAGAGGATTATTTTCCTGCTAAATAGTATCACCTCGCTTCCTTACGCCTCACCCTACCAATTTATATACGCATGTGGATTGATTGGTAAGCTACCTCAAGAATCAATACATGTGCCAATAAGAAATAGAGTGGTCGAGATGAAGATTGAAGCTGTGGCGGAGAGAGCCAAGGTGAAAATTGAAGATAATGAGTCACATCAATTAAAAGGTCATCGCCGGCCAAAACATGCAAGCATGCAGTGGAACATGTAATCACTAGCAATGAACCCCATTAATCCTAGAGAGATGAATGACCACGGCCAAACTCTACACATGTATAGAGGGTCGTTGTTGTCTAGTCTGAACATACTAACCTAGCGCCCCGCCATCACAACATGCGCTTCTTTAAAGGATAAGGATACCCCTCTCCATCAAAACATGTAGACAAACCTGAACCAAATGCACAATAAAAGATTAAAAAATTGTTTTACATAATATATATATATAGTGTTACTATTCATCGCCCCAGGCTGCAGAATAAGTTATTATTCATCCGAGGTAATCTTACGATCATTTCATAATTAAATTACATTTCGAATTCAAATAGTTACATTCCTATTGATTCACTATGTAAAATTTAATATAAGAAAATAAAAATATAGGTCATAAGACAAGAAAATTTACACTTTATATGTATTTTAGACTATGTTTTATGTTTGTAATTTTACATAACATAAAATATTTTTTACGGCGATTATATATTTTCTTACGGTCCCTTTTTGCGTCGGAAATAAGACAAAACTTACGGAACGTAAAATTATAGTGCATTGATGATAAAATAGAGGGGGGCGAAGAATAACTATTCCTCACCCAAGGTGACGAATAACGCGACCATATATATATATATATATATATATATATATATATATATATATATATATATATATATATAGTGATGCTATTCATCACCCAGGGTGCAGAATAGGTTATTCTTCACCCGAGGTAATCTTATGATCACTTCATAATTAAATTACGTTTAGAATTCAAATAGTTACATTCCTATTGATTTATTAAGTAAAATTTGGTATAAGAAAATAAAAATATAGGTCATAAGACAAGAAAATTTGCAGTTTATGTGTATTTTACACTATGTTTTTACGTTTGTAATTTTACATAACATAAAATATTTTTTACGGCGATTATATATTTTCTTACGGTCTTTTTTTACGTCAGAAATAAGACAAAACTTACGGAACGTAAAATTACAGTGCATTGATGATAAAATAGAGGGGGTGAAGAATAACTATTCCTCACCCAGGGTGACGAATAGTCAATCCCTATATATATATATATATATATATATATATATATATATATATATATATACTCAGTTATATACTATACATGTTTTTGACTCTTTGTACTACAAATTCTGGTTTGTACTCCAACTCATTCCAACCCAGGCAAGTTCTATTGTTTTAGACAAAAAAGTATGTAATCACTACAAGATAATTGTTTATACATGTCAGATGCAACTTTAGTAAGTTTGACTAATTACTAATCCATGCACAAATAATGAGAACCCAAATTGAAAAAATGTTCCAAAATTATATAATTGTATGTGGGGTGTCATATTTGATGAATTATTATTCACTATTGCACCAATTATATCCACAAAAATAGAAGTTATTTCAATTTCCACTCAATCAACACCTTGACTTGAAACATATAAAAAATATATAATTTTAAAATTTGGAACCATAAGTAAAGTAATATGCCCAACATCTGAGAAGCCAAGCGGCAACACAAGAGCGGGCGGTCTTGACCATACTTATTGCGCTAGAGATATGTAAAAAAATCCTGTTCCAACGCACGGTCATGTTTCCTAGTCTATACCTTATTAACAAAGGAAGGTGATATTCTTGGTTTGTCATGTAATTTTGCAGAACTCCCCTAAAATTTTGTATAATAAACCCGCAATTAAGGATAAGCGAGTTTAGGAAATAACGATGAATGCATTCCTAAATTGGGCCTCGGGCTGACGCGTGTTTGTATTGGGCCTCAAGCGTTTTGTTCACCCATAAGACGTGAACCCTTAACTCCTCGCGAGCCAGCCTGATGAGGCCGTGCCTGAGGAAGCTCCACGTCGTCCGCCCCGTGAGGTTTGGCCCCTCGCGAGGGTCTTGGGTCGGTGTTGGTGAAGATGGGCCATGCTGGGCCCCCCCTTTGAGCCACGCCGCAGGCCGCAGGCAGGCAAGTCTGGGGACCCCCGTTCCCAGAATGCCGACAGTAGCCCCCGGGCCCAAGGCGCGCCCGGACTTGGCCGTGCAGGGAGGCGGAAGGGCAAGAGCGAAGCGCCGCGGGCCCTAACAGCCTGCGGCCTTGGGCGCCGTGTGGTGGTTGATTGGACGTGGGCGGCACTATTCCCCCACGCCCTCCTTATTTTGCGCCACGCTAGGCGGACTCGTAGTCGTACACAGTCGTTCCCCTTTCTATTGCTCGAGCGCTCTCTGTCCTTCCTCCGCTCGAACTCCGACTTCTGTTTTCAACCCAAACTCGAACCTTCCCCCCCCCCTTTCCCATCGCCATGGCTCCGATGAAGAAGGGAAGAGGGAAGAAACCCGTGTCTCCGCCTTGCCCGCCGTCGTTGGCGGCCCCCGCCGAGGGCTTGGGCAAGGTCAGCTCGGCTCTGGCCACTATCTTCAACGAATGCGGGAGGATGACGGCCTGGCCCGCGTCCCACTTCTCCATCGACAGGATAGTCACCGAGGTCCCGTATTTTGCCGACGCCCTGTGGGCGGGTCTGGTTCCTCCCTTTTCTGATTTCTTCAATGCCATGCTTTCCCACTATCATATCCACATGATGCATCTGGGTCCTGAATCCATCATCCTCCTTTCGGTCTTCGCCTTTGTTTGCGAGGCTATGGTGGGCATCCTTCCTTCGGTTGCCTTGTTGCGCCACTTCTTCTCGCTACGCCCTGTCGACCCTACCCAATGCTGGACGTGCATGAGCTTCGTTGCCGCGTCTGAGACAGCGGCCTCTGGGATTGACTTCAAGCTCCCCCTGCTCGCGGCTGGGTTCCGCGAGCGGTGGCTGTATGTGGACGCAGGGGTGCCCAGCCCCCTGCTATCGGAGCCAACCTCGCCTGCTATCCCCAATTCGGGCTGGGGCCAGGAGACGCTTGAGAGCCCCCGGCTCGTCTTCGTCTGGCACCGCTTTGCGTTCTTGAGGTCGCTTGGCGTGACAGCGCCCAAGGTGGTGAAGGAGTTCCTGCTACGCCGCATTGCTCCTCTCCAACGCCACTCCCGCCGGATATGGGCCTTCAGCGGGCGCGATGATCGTATGAGGCTCCAGGAAGAGGACCTGACTCCTGAAGTGCTGAGGACAGCGCTCTTGACCCTGACTGGGGACCCCAACCCTGGCAGCATCCAGCAGGGAGGGGCCTTGCTATATCGCTGCCAGAGCAGGGGCGATTTTGTGAAGCAGATGCCTATCTTTGATGAGTGGGGGCCGCGCCCCGCCGGCCTCCAGGGACCTCGCGAGAACCCAGTGATGGTGACTGCCCTTCCAGTCGGCCAAGGTGACTCTTCCTCAAGCGGCGGAGCAGGGAGGCATGAGGCGCCAGAGGCCGAGGGGGCTCCCGGCGGGGTGACAGCGCCGGGCGATGCTCATGAGGGAGCAGCTCTTGGGGCCCGTGCCGCTGAGGCTGAGGGTGACGAGCAGTTGCCCTCAGTGTCTGCGACTGGGGCCCCTGAGGCTCCAGCTGCTTCTCTTGGCGAGGCGATTGGCAGCGCACATCAGGCAGGCGCCCCTGACGCAGATCGCCTTGATGCTCCGTCTTCGTCGCAGGTTGATCCCTGCGCCCAACTCTTGGGCCGCTTCCGCGTGGACTTTGAGGCCCTCCAGAAGAGAAGGGAGGCCCTGGGCGACGATTACCCTTGTCGCCTGCTGAAGCGTAGGAAGTACTTCTCCACTAATGAGTAAGCCTTCTCCTTTCCCAGCTTCCGATCCTTCTGTTACTTTTACTGACCCTTGCTCCGCAGACCCCTTCCAGCCGAGCTTGCGGAGACGGCTGAGGAGCCGCCCCCCTTGGCTTCGCCCCCTCCATCGTCCTCAAGCGCTCCGAGCAGCGGAGCCCTTGTGGTGAGGGCGATCGAAGGGGCGAACCATCCCGAGGCGTATCGTGGCCCTACGCACCTCGCGATCCTCCTTCGCGGGCCTTCTTGTGGCATAGCCAGCCTGCCGTGGGCTTCTCGCCTAGTCGTGGACTGCGATTGGCTGAGGTGCTCCCAGCGCCCTTCACCTGGGGACGGGCGGGCTCCAGGCCGGGCTTCTGGCGCGGCGTGCCCGGCCGTCGCGAGGGTGCCAGCCCCCAGCCCCCTGCCCGGAGGGGTAGTGCTGATTCGTGGCCCCCGGTGCTTGCTTGGGGCAGATGATGGTGTGGAAGATGTGCTCGAGCGCGCTCGGGAGTGTCGCGCTCTCCGCCAAGGATTCCTTGGAAGGGCGGCTGACGCGGTGAGCCTGCTTGGTGAGGAGCTTGCTGATGAAGACGCGCCTTGAGGCCGAGGGCTTGCGCCTGGCTGCATAGAGGCGCGAGCTGGAGGGCGCCATCGCCCTTGCGCGCCGTCAGCGCGATCTTGACGACGCAGAGGCCCAGGCGTCACTGGTGGCCTCTTGGGAGGCCCGATCTTGGGCCGCTGAGGAGGCCCGGGAAGCCGACCGGCGGCAAAAGGCGGCGGAGGAGCGGGCTCGGGAGCTCCTGGCCTGGTGCCACTCATTGGAGGAGCAGGTGGAGCTGCGCGAGGCAGCCCTCGCGTTGATGAAGGTGGCCTCTGGCGACTCAGTAGAGCTCCAGAAGCGTGACGAGGCGCTGACGCTGGAAGCCATCGAACGTACCCGCGAGTACGAGCGTCTGGAGACGAGGGAGCGCTTAGTGACGCAGGCGGAGGATGATGTCGCTGCACAGGAAGCCCGTGTCCTGGAGGAGGTCGGACATCGGGTGGGGATGGAGCATTTGAACCTCGAGCACGAGTTCGAAGAGAAGCTGGGGTTGATCCAGGCCGAAGCTGAAGGCAGGACTGCCGTCTTGAGGGCCAAGCTGGAGGAGGCGACGCGGCGGGCCGATGCTTTCCGGGCCACCCTTGAGGTGGCGCAAGGTGAGTTAACCACCTCCCAGGCCGAGGTACTCCTTCTCCGCCAGCGGGTGGAGGAGGCTGAGGTCGTCGCGCGCCAGAATGCGGACGAGATACGTCAGCGGCGGATCCTGGAGCATGAGCACGGCCCCATGCTCACCACGCTCCGGAAGAGAGCCAACGCAGCCTTGGGCAACATCTGCGAGGCGGCCGTTGGCGAGCCGCACGCAGTCAACTACGCCGGCAATCTTCAGTTCTTCACTAACGTGTGACACAGCTGGAGGCGCGGTCGGTCAGGGCTGACAGGTTGGTGGAGGAGAGGAGTCGTGCCCTGCTCGGGCGCGCCTTTTCTCGCGTCTTCAGCCATCTCCGGAACATGGATCCCCACTTCGATTTCGACGCTGCCATCACCCCAGTCCCCTAGGCCGTCCGAGGCGATCTGGCACACTGGGTGGAAGACAATGTGGATTCTCTTATCAGGGCCTTCGCTTCGGACAACGACGGTGCGATCGTGGCTGCCGACGAGGGCGGGGCGGTGAACGGCCCTGACGCCACTGGCGGTGACGCGGATAGCGATGGCGAGTTCAGTGACGCCAGCAACGGCTCGGGTGGTGCTCCTGAGGACGCATTGGGGGATTTATCCGACTAATTGTGCATCGTTCCTGCTTCCTTACCCTGCATGAATAGAACTTAGGTTTTGGCCTGATGGCTGTGAGAGCATTTCGGAGGGGGAGCCCCTCATGTAAAACTTGTATTCATCGTATCAGTAGACGCTACATTGCCCATGCACCCGCGCCAAGTGGTTGGCTTAAGCGACGCGCTGGTCGGCTAGCTTACCTTTGTCCCATGCTGGCCCTGAGGTAGCCCGTAGGAGGCTGTGATGTCCTGAGTGTTCCCTGATTGAATCCGTTGGATCTGCAGTAAAACACCCTCCTGAGAGGACGCGACGGCGGCAGTCTGGGCTGCGCGCAAGCTAGGCCTGACCCAGCTCGCGAGGGGCTCACGAGGGGAGGCAGCTGAGGCGAAGTGGTAACCAAAACGCGAGAAATTGCTCGAACGAGACTAAGCACCCCTTCCCCGAACACACGCAAATCTCAAATTTGAATCCAACTTGAATCCAGCGGAGGAAAGCGACAAGCAACGAAAGCAGACAAAAGGCCGCGTCCGGCACCTAATCTAGTCTTGGACGTCTTCTCACCAGCGCGGAGCTAAGTGCGGCCACTGGGCATGGGAGGGAGCCCCAGGGCCTGAGGCCGGCACCCCTGAGACTCCGGGAGGGGGGGTGTACAACCCCACTCATTATTACGTGAGAGTGTCACGGGGCGGCGAGCTTCACAGGCACTGGGCCTTCTTCACAGGTACCGACCTTGCTTCATATCGCCAGATGAGGGCCCCGCCTTGCGCCACACTCTAGTGCCATCAACGACGACCGGAAATCAGGACGCCGCCGATGGGGTAGAGCGGTCGCCAGCAGTTCCCCCGATGACCACGGGTCCTCCGCCGGGGGCAGGCCCTGAGGCACCTCCCCAGCGGAGGGCCTACCTCCTGAGGACACCTTGCTCCGAACGCCGCGGTGGTGATGTCGGATCCCGGCCCCTTTCCTGCAGCCCCCTGCGCCCTCCTCCCGAGGGGTAGGAAACTGTGGGAGCGGGGCAGCTGCTCGCTGTGGCGACCTGCAGCTCCTGCGATCCATGGTTAGCGTATGCCTGCTCCTGAAGAGTTAGCGGTACCCGATAATCGTTGCCTCCGGCGTGGCCAGTGGGACCGTCCCGGGGCTCCTGGAAAGGCTCAGCTTCTGGTGCCTCGTCCCCCTAGCCTGGGCTGTGGAGCGAGCCTTGTTCGCCCTCGTGTGGGTGTCCTTGGTCCGTCATGAGGGGCACGTATTCCTCTGGCGCCGTCATCCCGAAGGCCACGCCGTAGTGCTCCGCATGCCACGCGGTCCTGCCCGACGCGCCCACCGTGGGGTGGCAGCGTGGCTGTCCACTGGGGCCGCGGGTCGCGTCGAGTCCTTCTTCTTCGCGGACCGGGAGCGGAGGCAGCGCCGCCGCCGGTCCGGTGCTGACAGCTTCACTGGCGTTGGAGTAGCCTTGGAGCCCGCGAGCACGCGCGGAGCCCCCACGCGGGCCGCCCTGGGCTTGAGATGGGAGCTGGGTGCAGAAGGGGTGAGCCCCCGAGGCGGCGAAGCCCAGGAGCTCTGCCACCCACTCCAGCAGCACGTCGCGGCCGCCCTCCAGCAGTCTGCACTGCAGCTGCTCTCGGGCCACCGTGAGCGCGGCCCTCGAGTTTGCCTGCTCCCGGCGGGTGTACGGTGTCGTGGTCGCGACGTGATTGGAGGCCCTTGCTGCCGACCGTGCCTGCCGCAGTGTGAGAGCTGTTGAAGCCTGTCCGCGTTGCCCGCGGCCCGTAGCGCCTTGCGGACCGCGAGCTGCCTGGGGCGCGGGGTCGCCCGAGGCGAGCGGCTCTGCGCGGCGGGCCACGCCGCCCATGGATCTGGGTTGCCCGCCTGGTCGCCGGACATGGTGATGACGACGCGACGGGGCACGAAGCGGTAGAAGGTGGATTCCGACGCACCCCTACCTGGCGCGCCAAATGTCGGATTTCGGGTTCCAGCAGACCCTTGAGGTTCGAACACTGGGGTGCGCGCGGAGATTTCGCCTCCTACCTACCTGCTCCCCTCCGCCTTGCTAAGATCTAAGCTATGGAAAGAACAACGCAAGAGACACAGGGTTTATACTGGTTCGGGCCACCGTTGTGGTGTAATACCCTACTCCAGTGTGTGTGTGGTGGGTTGCCTTTCGGGCTGATGATGATGAACAATACAAGGAAGAACAACCTCGCGAGGGTCTGTTCTTGGCTGGGGCGATGAACTGCTGGGAGGAGTTCAGTCGCCCTTCTCTCTCTCTCTCTCTCTCTCGGATTTCGATCCCCCTCCTACTATGGTGGCTAGTCCTACTTATAGAGGCCCTGGTCCTCTTCCCAAATATCGAGCGGGAAGGGAGCCAACAATGGCAGGCTAATTTGAAGGGGGACAGCTAGTATCAGCTATCCTGACAAAAGTAGTCCTCGCCTGCACAAAGCTCTGGTGGTGACGCCGTCTTGGGCTCCATGATGACCTCCGTCTTGCAGTCCTCCTAGTCTTGGTCTTGTTGCACCGAAATGGCAACCTTTGCCTGATGCCTCGGTACTCCGCGGCTGCGCTTGCCCCCCTTGCACCAAAGGAGAAAGGAGGACACTGCGCGGGCTGGCACCCGCCTGGCGCCCTTGGTCGTCATGGCTTGTGTCACGGGCACCTCGTGAGGTACCCCGCCTTGATCTCTCCCCCTCCTCGCGAGCTAGCCTGATGAGGCCGTGCCTGAGGAAGCTCCGCCTCGTCCACCCCGCGAGGCTTAGCCCCTCGCGAGGGTCTTGGGTCGGTGTTGGTGAAGATGGGCCGTGCTGGGGCCCCCCTTTGAGCCACGCCGCAGGCAGGCAAGTCTGGGGACCCCCATTCCCAGAACGCCGACAGTTATTTTATATTTCCTTATATCATGATAAATGGTTATTATCCATGCTAGAATTGTATTAACCAGAAACTTGATACATGTGTGGATACATAGACAAAACACAGTGTCCCTAGTAAGCATCTACTAGACTAGCTTGTTAATCAAAGATGGTTAAGTTTACTAACCATAGACATGTGTTGTCATTTGGAGAATGATGTGATGAACAAGACCCATCTGTTAGCTTAGCATAATGATCGTTAAGTTTTATTGCTATTGCTTTCTTCATGACTTATACATATTCCTCTGACTATGAGATTATGCAACTCCCGAATACCAGAGGAACACTTTGTGTGCTATCAAACGTCACAACGTAACTGGGTCATTATAAAGATGCTCTACATGTGTCTCCGATGGTGTTTGTTGAGTTGGCATAGATCAAGATTATGATTTGTCACTCCGAGTATCGGAGAGGTATCTCTGGGCCCTCTCGGTAATGCACATCGCTATAAGCCTTGCAAGCAATGTGACTAATGAGTTAGTTACGGGATGATGCATTATGGAATGAGTAAAAAGACTTGTCGGTAATTATATTGAACTAGGTATGATGATGTCAATGATTGAATCTCGGGCAAGTAACATACCGATGACAAAGGAATGACGTATGTTGTTATACGGTTTGACCGATAAAGATCTTAAAGAATATGTAGGAGCCAACATGAGCATCCAGGTTTTGCTATTGGTTATTGACCAGAGATGTGTCTCGGTCATGTCTACATAGTTCTCGAACCCGTAGGGTCCGCACGCTTAACGTTCGATGACGATTTTTATTATGAGTTATGTGATTTGATGACTGAAGTTTTTTTGGAGTCCCGGATGAGATCACGGACATGACGAGGAGTCTCGAAATGGTCGAGAGGTAAAGATTCATATATTGGAAGGTTGCATTTGGACATCGGAATGGTTCCGAGTGGTTCAGGCATTTTTTTGAAGAACCGGGAGGTTACGGAACCCCCCGGGAGAGGTATTGGGCCTATTGGGCCCTATTGGAGGAGAGGAGAAAGGCCACGTGAGAGGGGCGCACTCCCCCCTGCCCAAACCGAATTGGACTAGGGGAGGGGCCCGGCCCCCCTCTTTCCTTCTCCCCTCTTCGTCCTTCCCTCCTTCTCCTAGTTAGAATAGGAAGGGGGGGGGGCGAATCCTACTTGGACCGGGAGTCCAAGTAGGACTCCCCCCCTTGGCACCCCCCTTGGGCTGGCCTCCTATTCCCCCTTCTTTATATACGTGGGAGGGGGGCACCCCAAAGGCACATTAAGTCTTCTCTTAGCCGTGTGCGGTGCCCCCCTCCACAGTTACACATCCTGGTCATATCGTCTTAGTGCTTAGGCGAAGCCCTGCGCCAGTAACTTCATCTTCATTGTTGCCACGCCGTCGTGCTAACGGAACTCTTCCTCGTCCTCAACTAGATCAAGAGCTCGAGGGACGTCATCATGCTGAACGTGTGCTGAACACGGAGGTGCCGTATGTTCGATGCTAGGATCAGTTGAATCGCGAAGACGTTCGAGTACATCAACCGCGTTACTAAACGCTTCCGCTTTCGGTCTACGAGGGTACATGGACACACTCTCCCCTCTCGTTGCTATGCATCTCCTACATAGATCTTGCATGATAATAGGAAAAAAATTGAAATACTGCGTTCCCCAACAGCGGCATCCGAGCCAAGTCTATGCGTAGATGTTATATGCACGAGTAGAACACAAAGAGTTGTGGGCAATAATAATCATACTGCTTACCACCAACGTCTTACTTTGATTCGCCGGTATTGTTGGATGAAGCGGCTCGGACCCACATTACATGACCGCGTTCATGAGACTGGTTCTATCGACGTGCTTCGCACACAGGTGGCTAGCGGGTGTTTGTTTCTCCAACTTTAGTTGAATCGAGTTTGACTATGGCCGGTCCTTGTTGAAGGTTAAAACAACACACTTGACGAAAAATCGTTGTGGTTTTGATGCGTAGGTAAGAACAGTTCTTGCTAGAGGCCCGTAGCAGCCATGTAAAACTTGCAACACCAAAGTAGAGGACGTCTAACTTGTTTTTGTAGGGCATGTTGTGATGTGATATGGTCAAGATGTGATGAGATATAAATTGTTGTATGAGATGATCATGTTTTGTTAAAGTTATCGACAACTGGCAGGAGCCTTATGGTTGTCTCTTTATTGCATAAGATGCAAGCGCCATATAATGCTTTACTCTATCGCTATGCGATAGCAATAGTTGCAAAAGCAATTGAAAGTGCTAGTGATCGACTAGAGGGGGGATGAATAGACGATTTTTATGGAAGTCTTCAAAACATGGAAGTTTCGAAGACAAACGATAGAAATAAACCTATTACCATACAACGGAAGGTAGACTACACTAGGAAAGCCATAGTCAAGTATTCAATGAAGTGAAAGCACAAAGACTAACAGCAACTAGGCAGTATGGATCAGGATGGAAGATAGTATGAAGCCAATCAGAACAAGTAGTCGCTCAGTGAAGACAGAAGATAATGCAGACAGGCAATGACTTCACAAGGACCAACTGCAAATAAAGAGATGGGAAGGATAGAACAAGTAGCTCGTTGAAGACAATGATTTGTTGGACCAGTTCCAGTTGCTGTGACAACTGTATGTCTGGTTAGGGAGGCTGAGATTTAACTTAGAAGACCGTGTCTTCACCTTATTCCCCTTGAGCTAAGGACACCTAGTCCTTGCCCAATCACTCTCGTAAGTCTTCAAGGTAGACTTCCAAACCTTCACAGACTTTGTTCACCGGCGATCCACAATGACTCTTGGATGCTCGGAACGCGACGCCTAACCGGCTGGAGGATTCACAGTCCTCAAGTGTAATAAGTCTTCATATCACACAGACAGGAAGACTTAAGTGATGCCTAACACTCTTTGGCTCTGGGTGTTTAGGGCTTTGTCCTCAGACCAAAGATGTCGGAGCCAGATGCAACCAACTGCCTGATGAAGAAGTCTCGAGCATTGAAGCTTATGCCATTGAAGATATAGAAAACCAAAGTCTTCATTGCTCCTTCAAGCTTCGCTGCAGATGAATGTCCTTTGACAGGCCATAGAGTCTTTCTAATGATATGGTAAATGGTGCGGGGCAGATACTCTAGGTCTTCAACAAAGAATTCGGTTGGGTATTCAACGTCGCGTGGCAAAGGCTTCATCATGCTCAGCATTTGACTCATGTTGGGTTCTGGCTTCTGGAAAATGCTCTCCAAAGCATTCTGGTGTTGTTGACAACCTGGTTCATAATATTCGCCAGGAGTGGGCAGGGCTGTAAGATCAATGATGTCTCGGGCTTTAGCTTCATGATGAACATCTCCTACCATCCACTCAAGGATCCAAGTCTTCGGATCCCTGTTGTATCCACGAATGTGGAGGGTAGCATAGAATTGAAGCAGAAGTTATTCATTCAAGTGTTCCTTGGCAGTCACAAAGTTGAGCAGACCCGCATCACGAAAGCAGTCAAGGGCTTCTTCAAGGCATGACAGTCCAGTAATGGCTTCACAATCAAGATGCATATGAGGGAAGATGCGTCCCTGATTGTACAAGATGCATGAATAATAGCTTCGCTGCTGATAACTCCAGAATCGGTTCGAAGAGATTCTTGGCCTTGTATAGGGGTTCTTGTCACTGTCGAAGAATGTGTTGTGTGCCTTGAATCCATTCAGATTAAATGATCCTAGTGAAGTTGCAGTACTTGGAAACCGTGGTAGCCTTAGATTTGGCTTCTGGACCTGAGGCCTGTGCTCCACATGATAGGCAAACTGAGGTCCGAGAGCAGGCAGAGGAACCAGGATTGGCCAGCGGACGGTAACAAGCTGTCCACGATCATATGCTTGCTCGATGGTGTGTGGCCTTGGAGGAGGTACAGGAGTAGAGGCATTGGCTTCAGGCAGCGGATTTGCTTCGGGTGCTGCATTGGCTTCATGTGCATTCACTTCTGGCACCACATTAGCTTCAGGCGCCACATTAGCTTCAGTCATGACAACGTCATTGGCTTCAGTGTTGATGTTGGTGGCCGCCTCAGTATTGGTAACCTCCAGTTCAGGAGCTGGAGGGTCGGACACGTTCTCCTCGAGAACAACTTCAGGGTTGGACGGGGGTGTACCAACATGTTCTTCTTCTCTTGGTTCTTCTTCATGGTCATCAGCTGATGCAGCCAGAATATCTTCAGTCGTTTTGGCTTCAGATTCAGGGATGTTCGCAGTAGGAGAGGCTTCAGGAAAGACTTCGCGTGAAACAGATTGGCGCTCTTCTCCTTCTGGAACACTTGACAATGTGACCTGTGGCCTTGGTCCTTTGCGAAGCCTGCGAAATGCCGGTGACGCATGTGGAGATGGAGTTGGTTGGGCCTCAAAGTCTTCACTGACAATCACCGGAATGGTGACCTGTGGTGGGGGAGTGACTGGTGTTTCTTTATCACGAGGGGATTCTTGAGGGTGATCAGCCCATGAGTCATCCTGAGCAATTGGCGTCAATGGACGACCAATGCTGATGAGTTCGCTGTTTGTAAGAACAGGCGATGATACCAAATTGTGCTCGATTTGAGGAAGGACTTCATCATCTTCAACATTGTCGTGAGGACCAATGTCTTCAGCCGTGGTGGGGTCAACAACTGGATTCTCTTCAGCTTCAGGAGCCTCTGTGGAAGCAGGCTCATGAACTACCAAACGACGTTCTCGATGTGCAGAGGAAGGATGAGCAACAGAAATTGGCTCGACAACAAGGGGCTCTGTGGAAGCAGCCCGGTCTCTCTTCTTTGTTTTTTCTTTTCTTGGTTGGGGGGGGGGAGCATCATCAGTGGTGGCTTTGGTCTTGCGCTTTCTGGCTTCGGCTTCGGCTTCAGCTGCTCTAGTTTTCTTGAATTCTAAAGCCACTGTGGGGACCTTAGGCTTCGAGCCTGTCATACTGACTGGGAAGACAATGTGAGGTTCTTCCTGCCTTGATGCTTCTGGTTCGGCCATAGCTAGCTTATTCTTCTTCTTGGTAGCCATTCTGGGGTCGATGCCTAGTCGCCCCAAAGCCTTGCGCTTTTCAGCTTCATTGCAGCCTTGAACACATTTGGCAGCAAGATTCTTCATGCGCTCACGAGAACCTTTTGCTTCTTCTCGTTTCTTGTGAAACGCCTCCTTGAGCTCATGCATCATGACCTTGAAGTTTTGAATGTCTTTAAGATTAAGCTTGGCCATGTGCTTCTTGAACTGAGCCTTTTCATAGTCAATTTTGTGCTTCAGCTCAAACTGTTGAAGCTCTTCTTGCATAGCTTGAATCCATTCAGGTTCCATGAAGGCTTCATCAACTTTCTTGGGTTCTGATATTGAGACAAATGCAAAGTGTCCACATAAATTTGCTAGTTGTGTTGCCCTTGATCGAGTGAGTGGACTAGGTGCATTGATGCTATCGATTATCTTCTCAATTTGTACTTCATTTGCAACACGAGGATGAACTAGATGGAGATTTTGCTCTTGCTGATCATTGTCATCGTTTGAAGGATTGCCTTCAGGCTGAGCATTGTCTTTAGGTTGATCAGGTGCAGAGATGATAAGTTCCTCTTCAGGCTGTACTTCAGACGGTATGATTTCTCCAATTCCCATAAGCTTGATGGATTCACTGGGTGGAATTTCATCTAGCACATTTGGCAGGTGCTCTATTTGCGAGCCGTTAGTCTCATTGAACCTCACATCCACAGTTTCAACCACTTTATAGTGAAAGAGGTTGAAGACTCTGTAGGAGTGCGAATCCTTTCCGTAACCAAGCATAAAACCTTCATGTGCTTTCGGTGCAAATTTTGAAGTGTGATGAGGATCCTTGATCTAGCACCTGGCACCAAATACTCTGAAGTAACTGACATTTGGCTTCTTACCAGTGAGGAGTTCATAGGATGTTTTGTTTAGAAGCTTATGAAGATAAACACGATTGATGACATAGCATGCAGTATCAATGGCTTCAGGCCAGAACTTCCTTGGAGTCTTGTATTCATCGAGCATCGTCCGAGCCATCTCAATGAGTGTTCTGTTCTTGCGTTCCATGATGCCATTCTGCTACGGCGTATACGGAGTAAGAACTCATGAGTGATGCCCAAAGTATCAAGATAAGTGTTGAGGCCGGTGTTCTTGAATTCAGTGCCATTGTCACTTCTGATGTGCTTGATCTTGATGCCATAGTTGTTCATGGCTCGATTGGTGAAGCGTCTGAAGACATCCTGCACTTCAGTCTTGTAGAGGATTATATGCACCCATGTATATCTTGAATAATCATCAACAATGACGAAGCCATAGAGACAAGCAGTAGTAGTAAGGTTTGAGTAGTGAGTGGGGCCGAAGAGGTCCATGTGTAGCAGTTCGAAGGGTTGAGTTGTTGTCATGATTGTCTTCGAGGGATGCTTGGCCCTCATCATCTTTCCAGCTTCGCAGGCACCGCATAAGTGATCCTTCTTGAACTTGACGCCCTCGATGCCTATGATATGCTTCTTCTTTGCAAGAGTGTGCATATTCCTCATGCCAGCATGCCCTAGCCTCCGATGCCAGAGCCAACATTCTGAAGCTTTTGCAAGAAGACATATGGCGAGCTATGGTCCTGCTGAGAAATCTACCATGTACAAATCATCTTTCCGATACCCTTCAAAGACTAGAGACTTGTCAGATTCCATTAGAACTAGGCAACGATATTTTCCAAATATCACAATCATGTTCAAATTGCAAAGCATTGATACGGACATTAAGTTGAAACCAAGGGATTCAACAAGCATCACTTTATCCATGTGCTGATCCTTTGAGATTGCAACTCTACCTAGACCCAATACCTTGCTTTTGCCAGTATCAGCAAATGTGATGTGGCTTTTGTTAGATGGACATAGAGTTGAGTCCATGAGAAGACTTCGCTTGCCAGTCATGTGATTAGTACATCCACTATCAATAATCCATTCTGAAGCAGCTGGTGTCATACCCTACAGTGCAGTTAGGGGGATAGGCTTCACGAAGAGAATTGTGAAGCATAAACATTTGACGAGCAAGTGGATTATGAAAGCTTAGATCGAGGTTAGGACTGATAGGGAAAGTAGCAAGCGACTCAGGAACAAAATACATAATAAGACCATTTGGGCATTTGATCTTGCGCCCTACAAGATGTTTAAGGTCCCCAACAATAGCTTTAGACGCATTTGATTTTCGGCTGGAGACCCTTCCCTGCAAAAGAGAGTTAAGCTTTCTTAGCCACCCACATCTTCAAGGGTGGCTTCGAAGCAATGAGTCTAAGTGCAGCATCTGAGAACTTTGGCTTTGGAGCCCTAGCAAATAGTCTTGCAGGTGGACAATAGTACTCATAAGAATAAGCAGAGTAGTTCTTGGTCTTATGAACATGGCGGTTTGATGAAACGCGCTCATATTCATAGGCCTAAGTATGGTTTCCCTGCAAAACATTTGAGTTAGTGCAACTCAGGTGAGTCCTCTGTCTGTATGAAGCCTTTGGACCATATGAAGCCTGTGGTCTGGGGTTTGTTTTCTTCACTTGTGGTGTCATGACGACATTCACAGGAAGATTCTCCAGACACTTTTTCGGCACCCAAACTTTCTTCATAGGTGGCCCATTCTTGCAATTAGTACCAATATACCTGGCAAACACTTCACCATTCTGATTCTTAAACAGTTTATAGTTTGCATCAAAGGATTCATCAATGACAATGGGATTAGTACAAGTGAAGCAAGATAGGGTGGATGGATCCACTGAAGGTTCCTTTGCAGCAACCCATGTGGTTTTGGGGTACTGCTCAGGTTTCCAGTAAGAGCCATCAGCATTCATTTTCCTTTCGAACCCAACACCCTCTTTCCTAGGGTTTCGGTTCAGGATCTACCTTTTGAGGACATCACATAGTGTCTGATGCCCTTTGAGACTTTTGTACATCCCTGTTTCAAGCAATGTCTTCAACTTAGCATTTTCATCAGCAATAGCAGTGGTATCCTCAGCGGAGGGGTTAGTTACCACATCAATAGTTGAAGATATTGCAACAGTAGCAGCAGTAGAACATCCAGTAACAGAAGTAGCGTTGTCACGCTCAATGCATTTAAGACATGGTGGTTCAAATCCTTCCTGAGTGGATGATCTGTTTGGTGCGAAGTGACTCATTTTCCTTTTGAAGATCTTCATGAGCCGCTCTCGATTTCTCAAGATCTTGCTTCCTTTGAAGATAATCGTAGGAAAGCTTTTCATGAGTTGTTGAGAGCGTTTCATGACGACTTTCAAGTTCCTCATACTTAACATGAAGATTTTTAATGTCTTCAATTAAGGACTGAGATCGAGTCATTTCAGCATCTAACAGGTCATCACTTTTGTCTAATAGTTTTTGAATATGTTCCATAGCTTTCTGTTGTTCATTTGCAATTTTAGCAAGTGTTTTGTAGCTGGGTTTGGAACCACAATCAGAGTCATCTTCACTTGATGTTTGATAGTGAGTAGTGCGTGAGTTTACCTTGGCACCACGTGCCATGAAGCAGTAGGTGGGAGCGGAGTTGTCCTTATCATCAGCATCGGCGTCGGTGACGAAGTCATTGTCTTCAATGTTGAGGATGGACTTGGCAATGTAGGCTGTAGCCAGACTTGCAACGCCAGAATCGGACTCCTCCTCAGACTCCACCTCCGCCTCCTCAGAAGCAGACTCCTCCTCTGAATCCATTTCCTTGCCAACAAACGCACGAGCCTTGCCAGATGAGCTCTTCTTGTGTGATGAATACTTTGAGGAAGACTTGAAAGAAGACTTTGAGTATTTCTTCTTCTTTTCGTCAGAATCATATTCTTTGCTCTTCTTGTTGTTGCTGTTCTCATTGTCCCACCGCGGACACTCAGAGATTTAGTGACGAGGTTTCTTGCACTTGTGGCATGGTCTCTTCTTGTAGTCATGAGCAGAAGCTTCATCATTCCTTGAGCTGGATCGTGAGGACTTTATGAAGCCTTTCTTCTTGGTGAATTTCTGGAACTTCTTCACAAGCATAGCAAGCTCCTTTCCAATGTCTTCAGGATCATTAGAACTGCAGTCAGATTCTTCTTCAGATGAGGAAACAACTTTTGCCTTCAGAGCACGAGTTCGCCCATAGTTGGGACCGTAGATGTCTCTTTTCTCAGAAAGCTGAAACTCATGTGTTTTGAGCCTTTCAAGTATGTCAGACGGATCGAGGCTTTTGAAGTCAGGGTGTTCTTGAATCATCGGGGCTAGGGTGTCAAACGAGCTATCAAGTGATCTCGGGAGTGTCTTGACTATTTCATGCTTGGTGATCTCAGTAGCGTCGAGAGCTTGAAGCTCATTTGTGATGTTAGTGAGTCGATCAAACGTGAGCTGAACATTCTCATTGCCGTTTCTCTTGAAGCGGTTGAAGAGGTTGCGAAGGACACTGATCCTTTGATCTCTCTGGGTTGAGACGCCCTCGTTGACCTTGGAGAGCCAGTCCCAGACTAGCTTAGATGTTTCCAGAGCACTCACACGGCCATACTGCCCTTTGGTCAGATGACCACACATGATGTTCTTGGCAGTGGAGTCCAGTTGAACAAACTTCTTGACATCAGCAGCGGTGACACCTTCACCAGCCTTGGGGACGCCATTCTTGACGACATACCAGAGGTCAACATCAATGGCTTCAAGATGCATGCGCATCTTATTCTTCCAGTAGGGATATTCAGTTCCATCGAAGACGGGGCACGCAGCGGAGACTTTGATTATCCCTGCAGTCGACATAGCTAAAACTCCAGGTGGTTAAACCGAATCACACAGAACAAGGGAGTACCTTGCTCTGGTACCAATTGAAAGTGCTAGTGATCGACTAGAGGGGGGGTGAATAGGCGATTTTTATGAAAGTCTTCAAAACATGGAAGTTTCGAAGACAAACGATAGAAATAAACCTATTACCATACAACAGAAGGTAGACTACACTAGGCAAGCCATAGTTAAGTATTCAATGAAGTGAAAGCACAAAGACTAATAGCAACTAGGCAGTATGGATCAGGATGGAAGATAGTATGAAGCCAATCAGAACAAGCAGTCGCTCAGTGAAGACAAAAGATAATGCGGATAGGCAATGACTTCACAAGGACCAACTGCAAATAAAGAGATGGGAAGGATAGAACAAGTAGCTCATTGAAGACAATGATTTGTTGGACCAGTTCCAGTTGCTGTGACAACTGTACGTCTGGTTAGGGAGGATGAGATTTAACTCAGAAGACCGTGTCTTCACCTAATTCCCCTTGAGCTAAGGACACCCAGTCCTCGCCCAATCAGTATGGTAAGTCTTCAAGGTAGATTTCCAAACCTTCACAGACTTCGTTCACCGGCGATCCACAATGACTCTTGGATGCTCAGAACGCGACGCCTAACCGGCTGGAGGATTCACAGTCCTCAAGTGTAATAAGTCTGCAGATCACACAGACAGGAAGACTTAAGTGATGCCTAACACTCTTTGGCTCTGGGTGTTTAGGGCTTTGTCCTCACAAGGATTTCTCTCTCAAAGGCTTCGAGGTGGGTTGCTCTCAAACGACAAAAGCCGTGCACTAACTCTGAGCAGCCAACCCATTTATGGTGTAAGGGGTGGGCTATTTATAGCCACTAGGCAACCCGACCTGATTTGTCCGTGATCTGAGGATTATCCTCATTGCTGCACAGAAGAATTATGTCCTTGATGCACCGCTAGGTGACGGACCTATTGTAGGAGCAGATGCAGACATTATGAACGTTTGGCAAGCTCGGTATGATGACTACTTGATATTTCAGTGCGCCATGCTTTACGGCTTAGAACCGGGACTTCAAAAATGTTTTGAACACCATGGAGCATATAAGATGTTCCAAGAGCTTAAATTGGTATTTCAGACTCATGCCCGAGTCGAGAGGTATGAGACCTCTGACAAGTATTTTGCCTACAAGATGGAGGAGAATAGCTCAACAAGTGAGCATGTGCTCAGAATGTTTGAGTACTACAATCGCTTGAATCAAGTGGGAGTTAATCTTCCAGATAAGATAGTGATTGACATAGTTCTCTAGTCACTATCACCAAGTTACTGGAACTTCATGATGAACTATAATATGCAAGGGATGACGAAAACGATTCCCGAACTCTTCGCGATGCTAAAATCGGTGAAGGTAGAAATCAAGAAAGAGCATCAAGTGTTGATGGTTAACAAGACCACTAGTTTCAAGAAAAGGGGCAAAGGAAAAGAAAGGGAACTTCAAGAAAGAATGGCAAGCAAGTTGCCACTCCCGTGAAGAAACCCAAAGCTAGACCTAAGCCTGAAACTGAGTGCTTCTACTACAAATGGAATGGTCACTAGAAGCGAAACTACCCCAAATATTTGGCGGATAAGAAGGATGGCAAAGTGAACAAAGGTATATTTGATATACATGTTATTGATGTGTACTTTACTAGTGTTCATAGTAACCCAGGGTATTTGATACCTGTTTAGTTGCTAAGATTAGTAACTGGAAACAGGAGTTGCAAAATGAACAAAGACTAGTTAAGGGTGAGGTGTTGATGTGTGTCGGAAGTGATTCCAAGGTTGATAAGATCACCATCGCGCACTCCCTCTACCTTCGGGATTAGTGTTGGACCTAAATAAATGTTATTTGGTGTTTGCATTGAGCATGAATATGATTGGATCATGTTTATTGCGATATGATTATTCATTTAAGTCAGAGAATAATTGTTGTTCTGTTTACATGAATAAAACCTTCTATGGTCATACACCCAATGTAAATGGTTTACTGAATCTCGATCGTAGTGATGCACATATTCATAATATTGATGCCAAAAGATGCAAAGTTGATAATGATAGTGCAACATATTTGTGGCACTGCCGTTTTGATCATATTGGTGTAAAGTGCATGAAGAAACTCCATGCAAATGGGCTTTTGGAATCACTTGATTATGAATCATTTGATACTTGTGAACCATGCCTCATGGGCAAGATGACTGAAACTCCGGTCTCCGGAACAATGGAGCGAACCACTGACTTATTGGAAATAATACATAACGATGTATGCGGTCTAATGAGTGTTGAGGCTCGTGGTGGGTATCGTTATTTTCTGACCTTCACAGATGATTTGAGTAGATATGGGTATATCTACTTGATGAAACAAGTCTAAAACATTTGAAAAGTTCAAAGAATTTCAGAGTGAAGTGGAAAATCATCGTAACAAGAAAATAAAGTTTCTACGATCTGATCGCGGAGGCAAACATTTGAGTTATGAGTTTGGCCTTCATTTAAAACAATGTGGAATAGTTTCACAACTCACGCCACTTGGAACACCACATCGTAATGGTGTGTCCGAATGCAGTAACCGTACTTTATTAGATATGGTGCAATCTATGATGTCTCTTACCGATTTACCATTATCGTTTTGGGGTTATGCATTAGAGACAACTGCATTCATGTTAAATAGGACACCATCTAAATCCATTGAGACGACACTGTATGAACTATGGGTTGGCAAGAAACCTAAGCTGTCATTTCTTAAAGTTTGGGGCTGCGATGCTTATGTGAAAAAGCTTCAACCTGATAAGCTCGAACCCAAATCCGAGAAATGCGTCTTCATACGATACCCAAAAGAAACTGTTGGGTACACCTTCTATCACAGATCCAAAGGCAAGATATTCGTTGCTAAGAATGTATCCTTTCTAGAGAAGGAGTTTCTCTCGAAAGAAGTGAGTGGGAGGAAAGTAGAACTTGATGAGGTAGTTGTACCTTCTCCCGAATTGGAAAATGGTGAAGGAAATATGCCCTAGAGGCAATAATAAAGTTGTTATTTATATTTCCTTATATCATGATAAATGTTTATTATTCATGCTAGAACTGTATTAACCGGAAACTTAGTACATGTGTGAATACATAGGCAAGCAGAGTGTCCCTAGTATGCCTCTACTTGACTAGCTCGTTAATCAAAGATGGTTAAGTTCCCTAGCCATAGACATGTGTTGTCATTTGATGAACGGGATCACATCATTAGACAATGATGTGATGGACAAGACCCAACCGTTAGCTTAGCACTATGATCGTTTAGTTTATTGCTATTGCTTTCTTCATGACTTATACATGTTCCTCAGACTATGAGATTATGCAACTCCCGAATATCGGAGGAACACCTTGTGTGCTATCAAACATCTCAATGTAACTGGGTGATTATAAAGATGCTCTATAGGTGTCTCCGATGGTGTTTGTTGAGTTGGCATATGTCGAGATTAGGATATGTCACTCCGTGTATCGGAGAGGTATCTCTGGGCCCTCTCGGTAATGCACATCACTATGAGACTTGCAAGCAATGTGACGAATGAGTTAGTCATGGGATGATGCATTACAAAACGAGTAAAGAGACTTGTCGGTAACGAGATTGAACTAGGTATGATAATACCGACGATCGAATCTCGGGCAAGTAACATACCGACGACAAAGAGAACAACGCATGTTGTTATGCGGTTTGACCGATAAAGATCTTTCTAGAATATGTAGGAGCCAATATGAGCATCCCGGTTCCGCTATTGGTTATTGACCGGAGATTTGTCTCGGTCATGTCTACATAGTTTTTGAACCCATAGGGTCCGCACGCTTAACGTTCGATGACGGTTTGTATTATGAGCTATGTGATTTGATGAACCGAAGTTTGTTCGGAGTCCCGGATGAGATCACAGACATGAAAAGGAGTCTCGAAATGGTCGAGAGGTAAAGATTCATATATTGGAACGTTGCATTTGGACATCAGAATGGTTCCGAGTGGTTCAGACATTTTTCTGGAGTACCGGGAGGTTACCGGAACCCCCCGGGAGAAGTTATGGGCCTTATGGGATATAAGAGGGAAGCACACCAGCCCACAAGGGGCGGTGCGCCCCCCTTGGGCAGGAGGCCGATTAGGACTAGGAGAAGCCCCCCTTTCCTTCTCCTTCTCCCTTCCCCCTTTCCTACTCCGTGTGGGAGGTGGAATCCTACTAGGACTAGGTAGTCCTAGTAGGACTCCACACCTTGGCACGCCCCCTAGGGCCGGCTGCCTCTCCCTCCCCCTCCGTTATATATGGAGGCAGGGGCACCCCAAAGACACACAAGTTGATATTTTAGCCATGTGTGGAGCCCCCCTCCACAGTTACACACCTCAGTCATATCATTGCATTGCTTAGGCGAAGCCCTGCATCGCTAACTTCATCATCACCATCACCACGCCGTCGTGCTGATGGAGCTCTCCGTTGGCCTCAGCTGGATCAAGAGTTTGAGGTAAGTCACCAAGCCGAATGTGTGCAGATCGCGGAGGTGCCATATGTTCGGTACTTGGATCAGTTGGATCGCGAAGACGTTCGACTACATCAACCGCGTTACTAAACGCTTCCGCTTTCGGTCTACGAGGGTACGTAGATACACTCTCCCATCTCATTCCTATGCATATCCTAGATATATCTTGCATGATCGTAGGTAATTTTTTTTGAAATACTGCGTTCCCCAACAGTGGCATCCGAGCCAGGTCTATGCGTAGATGTTATATGCATGAGTAGAACACAATGAGTTGTGGGCGATAATAGTCATATTGCTTACCGGCATGTCTTACTTTGATTCAACGGTACCGTGTTCATGAGACTGGTTCTACCAACGTGCTTCGCACACAGGTGGCTAGTGGGTGTATGTTTCTCCAGCTTTAGTTGAATCGAGTTTGACTACGCCCGATCCTTGTTGAAGGTTAAAAAAGCGCACTTGACGAAAAATCGTTGTGGTTTTGATGCGTAGGTAAGAACGGTTCTTGCTAGAAGCCCATAGCAGCCACGTAAAACTTGCAACAACAAAGTAGAGGACGTCTAACTTGTTTTCGCAGGGCTTGCTGTGATCTGATATGGTCAAGACGTGATGATATATAAATTGTTGTATGAGATGATCATGTTTTATAACAGTTATCGGCAACTGGCAGGAGCCATATGGTTGTCTCTCTATTGTATGAAATGCAATCGCCATGTAATTGCTCTACTTTATCACTAATTAAGCGGCAGCGATAATCATAGAAGCAATAGTTGGCAAGATGACAACGATGCTTCGATGGAGATCAAGGTGTCAAGCCGGTGATGATGGTGATCATGACAGTTCTTTAGAGATGGAGATCAAAGGCACAAGATGATGATGGCCATATCATATCATTTATTTGATTACATGTGATGTTTATCCTTTATGCATCTTATTTTGCTTAGTACAGCGGTAGCATTATAAGATGATCTATCACTAAATTTCAAGGTATAAGTGTTCTCCCTGAGTATGCACCATTGCTATAGTTCGTCGTGCCGAGGCACCACGTGATGATCGGGTGTGATAAGCTCTACGTTCACATACAGTGGGTGCAAGCCAGTTTTTCACACGCAGAATACTCGGGTTAAACTTGACGAGCATAGCATATGCAGATATGGCCTTGGAACAATGAGACCGAAAGGTCGAGCATGAATAATATAGTAGATATGATCAACATAGTGATGTTCACCATTGAGAACTACTCCATCTCACGTGATGATCGGACATGGTTTAGTTGATATGGATCACGTGATCACTTAGATGATTAGAGGGATGTCTATCTAAGTGGGAGTTCTTAAGTAATATGATTAATTGAACTTAAATTTATCATGAACTTAGTCGTGATAGTATTTGCATATCTATGTTGTAGATCAATTGCTCTCCTATAGCCTCCCCTTTTATTTATGATATGTTCCTAGAGAAAACTAAGTTGAAAGTTGATAGTAGCAATGACGCGGACTAGGTCCGTGATCTGAGGATTATCCTCATTGCTGCACAGAAGAATTATGTCCTTGATGCACCGCTAGGTGACAGAACTATTACAGGATCAAATACAAACGTTATGAACGTTTGACAAGCTCAGTATGATGACTACTTGATAGTTTAGTGTACCATGCTTTACGGCTTAGAACCGGGACTTAAAAAATGTTTTGAAACGCCATGGAGCACATGAGATCTTCCAAGAGTTGAAATTGGTATTTCAGACTCATGCCCGAGTCGAGAGGTATGAGACCTCTGACAAGTATTTTTGCCTTCAAGATGGAGGATAATAGCTCAACCAGTGAGCATGTGCTCAGAATGTCTGAGTACTACAATCGCTTAAATCAAGTGGGAGTTAATCTTCCACATAAGATAGTGATTGACAGAGTTCTCTAGTCACTATCACCAGGTTACTGGAACTTTGTGATGAACTATAATATGCAAGGGATGATGAAAACGATTCCCCGAGCTCTTCGCGATGATGAAATCGGCGAAGGTAGAAATCAAGAAAAGCATCAAGTGTTGATGGTTGACAAGATCACTAGTTTCAAGTAAAAGGGCAAGGGAAAGAAAGGGAACTTCAAGAAGAATGACAAGCAAGTTGCCACTCCCATGAAGAAGCCCAAAGCTAGACCCAAGCCTGAAACTGAGTGCTTCTACTGCAAAGGAAATGGTCACTGGAAGTGGAACTGCCCCAAATACTTGGCGGATAAGAAGGACGTCAAAGTGAACAAAAGTATATATGATATACATGTTATTGATATGTACTTTTCTAGTATTCATAGTAGCCCCTAGGTATTTGATATTGGTTTGGTTGCTATGATTAGTAACTTGAAACAGGAGTTATAAAATGAACAGAGACTAGTTGAGGGCAATGTGACGATGTGTGTTGGAAGTGATTCCAAGATTGATAAGATCACCATCGCACACTCCCTTTACCTTCGGGATTAGTGCTGAACCTAAAATAAATGTTATTTGGTGTTTGCGTTGAGCATAATATGATTGGATCATGTTTATTGCAATATGGTTATTCATTTAAGTCAAAGAATGATTGTTATTTTATTTACATGAATAAAACCTTCTGTGGTCATACACCCAAGGTGAATGTTTTAGTGAATCTCGATTGTAGTGATACCCATATTCATAATATTGAAGCCAGAAGATGCAAGGTTAATAATGATAGTGCAACTTATTTGTGGCACTACCGTTTAGGTCATATTGGTGTAAAGTGCGTGAAGAAACTCCATGCTGATGGATTTTTGGAATCACTTGATTATAAATCACTTGATTCTTGCGAACCATGCCTCATGGGCAAGATGACTAAGACTCCATTCTCCGGAACAATGGAGCGAGCAACTAACTTATTGGAAATAATACATACTGATGTATGCGGTTCGATGAGTGTTGAGGCTCACGGCGGGTATCTGTAACGCCCTCGATGCGGCTATATCTCCCACGTGTCGAAGCACGACTTAGAGGCATAACCGCATTGAAAGCAATGTCGCAAGTGAGGTAATCTTCACACAACCCATGTAATACATAAGGGAAAGAGATACATAGTTGGCTCACAATCGCCACTTCACACAATACAAGAATAAAGCATTACATCATCCAGATACAATCAAGGTCCGACTACGGAACCAAAATAAAAGAAGACTACCTCAAAAGCTACACAGATCCCCGATCGTCCCGACTGGGCTCCACTACTGATCAACTAGAACGAAACAACACAAAGGACAAGATCTTCATCGAGCTCCTCCTGAGCTGGGTTACATCACCTGCTCGGTAACATCGGCACCTGCAAACTGGTTTTGGAAGTATCTGTGAGTCACGGGGACTCAGCAATCTCACACCCTCATGATCAAGAGTATTTAAGCTTATAGGAAGGGTAAAATGTATGAGGTGGAGCTGCAGCAAGCGACTAGCATATTTGGGTGGCTAACATATATGCAAAAGAGAGCGAGAAGAGAAGGCAAAGCATGATCGAGAAACTATGATCAAGAAGTGATCCTAGAACAACCTACGTCAAGCATAACTCCAACACCGTGTTCACTTCCTGGACTCCGCCGAGAAGAGACCATCACGGTTACACACGCGGTTGATGTATTTTAATTAAGATCAACTTCAGGTTTTCTACAACCGGACATTAACAAATTCCCATCTACCCATAACCGCGGGCACGGCTTTCGAAAGTTCAAATCCCTGCAGGGGTGTCCCAACTTATCCCATCACAAGCTCTCACAGTCAACGAAGGATATTCCTTCTCCCAAGACAATCTGATCAGGCTCGGCATCCAGGTTACAAGACATCCTTGACAATGGTAAAACAAGTCCAGCAACACCGCCCGAATGTGCCGACAAATCCCGATAGGAGCTGCACATATCTCATTCTCAGGGCACACTCAGATTGTCCAAACTTCCGGTAGGCCAGCCAGAGTTGCCCCTGGTGGCCACCGGCGGCTAACAGGTTGGACCAACACTCAGAGGAGCACTGGCCCGGGGGGGGGGGGGGGGTTAAATAAAGATGACCCTTGAGTCTGCAGAACCCAAGGGAAAGAAAAGGATAGGTGGCAAGTGGTAAAACCAAGGTTGGGCATTGCTGGAGGAGTTTTATTCAAGGCAAACTGTCAAGGGGTTCCCATTATAACCCAACCGCGTAAGGAACGCAAAATCCGAGAACATAACACCGATATGACGGAAACTAGGGCGGCAAGAGTGGAACAAAACACCAGGCATAAGGCCGAGCCTTCCACCCTTTACCAAGTATATAGATGCATTAATTAAATAAGAGATATTGTGATATCCCAACAAAATAACCATGTTCCAACATGGAACAAGCTCCAATCTTCACCTGCAACTAACAACTCTATAAGAGGGGCTGAGCAAAGCGGTAACATAGCCAAACAATGGTTTGCTAGGACAAGGTGGGTTAGAGGCTTGGTTCAACAATATGGGAGGCATGATAAGCAAGTGGTAGGTATCGCACCATAGGCATAGCAAAAGAGCGAGCAACTAGCAAGCAAAGATAGAAGTGATTTTGAGGGTATGGTCATCTTGCCTGAGATCCCGCAAGGAAGAAGAACGAGTCCATGAAGAAGACAAAAAGACGTAGTCAAACGGGTCCTCACAAACGCGACGTTATCGGAACCAACCCGAAGAAGCAAACACCGGAAAGAAGCACACAACATAGTAAACAACCAACACATGAACATGGTATGATATGCGGGATGCGGTATGCGATGCATATGCATGATTTGAACATGAATGATTGAACCTGGCCTCAACTTGGAAATCCAAGAGTGCCACTGAAAAGGTGAGATGATTTCGGTTGAAATCGATATAAAGATCACCGGAATCGGATGCACGGTTTGGAAATGGCAAGCAAAACAAATATGGCACCGGTCTGCGATAAACAACAAGTGACCAACGAAATGCATCAAGAAAAATATGCTACAGCACTCAAACATGGCAACAAAATACATGACAGGGATCCACTCATGATGCTTGACAAAATATGAACACTGAGCTATGGCTAATTCATCCAATAACAGGCTCAAACAAGCATGGCAAAAGTGCAAAAGATAACAGGTTTCAGACTCAGTGAAATTAACACAAGTCTGGAATTTATCAATAGGAAGCAATCTTTAGAGCATGAAAACTATATGCTACAGGAACATATCATGACAAAGCAAGGCATGGCATGAAGCTACTCAACGCACTTAACAAAAGTCCCTTAGTGACCTTGAGCCAAAAGGGATCAGAAAATACAATTGCAAGCATGTGAACATAGCAAAAACATAAACATATTCAGACTTAGAGAAAAACTGGAGCATGCAAATCAGTTAACGAGTAGGCATGTTTACGAGCTCGATGCACTCACTACAGAGCATGGCATGACAAACTAAGCACAAGAAGACATGGCATAGGAGCTATACATGGCAAGAACAACAACATAGCATGCACGGATCAAAAGCAACAACCTCGGCAAAATCGCTAAACATGTTAACAATCTGCCAGGAACATTTTATAGCAAAAGTAGAGCTCAATTGACTCAAGCTAGGGTGCTCCATAATTGCAAACAAGGACATGGATGGATAGAGCACCACAATGTTAACAAAACATCCTTACTGATCATCCTCAAAAGAGGCACGGATCACTAGGAAACAACATGAACATATGGCATAACAACAAAATAAGGACAAGGACTTAGTGAAATTCTAACTCCCTGAAATCAGCATCATCGAGTAAGCTACTTTGCAAGCTTGTGCTAGTCACCACAAATATCACAAAAATACATGGCATACACCCCTGTAAAGATGGCATGGCATATAACAAAACACATGTAGAGCTGAGGATCATAGCATGCACACATTAATCATGGCAAAAAATGACAAAATGCCATTTGGTGAAACAGATCTGACAAATTCATCACATAGCCCTCTTCCAACAGCACTTCGGGCATCAAGATGAGCTCAAATGAAAATGATGCAATGAGATGAAATGATGTACTCGTCGAGACGAACATTTTGATATGCTACACGCATGAATCGGAGCTACGAGTGCAGAGTTATGACATGATAAACATGGCTAGAAAAAGTTACAGAGAAAGACTTAGAGAAAAATATACCCCTCCGAAATGGATCTAGGGTTCCTCGCACGGAAACCGAGGCACGCGGGAGACTTGCTAGAGTTGTTGAAGAAGACGGCCGGAGAGGATGCCGGCGGGTCGGGGCGGCGAGATCCGGCCGGATCCGGCACAACAGGCGGCGCGCGGGGGAGCGGGCGCTCGGGCCCGGTCGCGGCTCGGGCGGGCCGACCTCGGGCCCCGCGGGCCGGCGGCGGGCGCGGTGGAGAGAGAGGGAGGCGGCCGACTGAGCTGTCGATGCGGGATTGGGCGCGAAGGTGGAGCTGTTGAGCTGGCGCGTTGGGATTGGCCCGCGCTACGTGTCCGCTTGGCATGTCCGGCGGCGTGAGGAGGAAGACGGTTAGGGTTTCATCCACGAATTTTTAGGAGGGGATCACATATATATAGGTAGAGGGAGTTAGGAGAGTCCAAATGAGGTGCGGTTTTTGGCCACGCGATCGTGATCGAACGACCGAGATGATGGAGGAGGTTTAGGTGGGTTTTGGGCCACTTTGGAAGGGTGTTGGGCTGCAACACACACGAGGCCTTTTCAGTCCCTTGGTTAACCGTTGGAGTATCAAACGAAGTCCAAATGGCACGAAACTTGACAGGCGGTCTACCGGTAGTAAACCAAGGCCACAAGACAAGTCTCGCTCCAATCCGAAAACGTTTAATACCCGCACACGAAAAGAGGTAGAAAGGGACACCGGGTGACATAGGAGCGCCGGATTGCAAAACGGACAACGGGGAAAATGCTCGGATGCATGAGACGAACATGTGTGCAAATGAAATGCACATGATGACATGATATGCAATGCATGACATGCAAGCAATGACAATGCAACAACAACGAATAACTGAAGGACACCTGGCACATCGGTCTCGGGGCGTTACAATATCGTTATTTTCTGACCTTCACAAATGATTTGAGCAGATATGGGTATATCTACTTAATGAAACATAAGTCTGAAACATTTGAAAAGTTAAAAGAATTTTAGAGTGAAGTGGAAAATCACCGTAACAAGAAAATAAAGTTTCTATGATATGATCATGGGGGTGAATATTTGAGTTATGAGTTTGGTCTTCATTTGAAACAATGTGGAATAGTTTCACAACTCACGCCACCTGGAACACCACAACATAATGGTGTGTCCGAATGTCGTAACTGTACTTTATTAGATATGGTGCGATCTATGATGTCTCTTACCGATTTACCACTATTATTTTGGGGTCATGCATTAGAGACAACTACATTCACGTTAAATAGGGCACCGTCTAAAAATCCGTTGAGACGACCGTCGGTGTCAAAACCGGCGGATCTCAGGTAGGGGGTCCGGAACTGTGCGTCTAAGGTCAATGGTAACAGGAGGCAGGGACACGATGTTTACCCAGGTTCGGGCCCTCTATATGGAGGTAATACCCTACTTCCTGCTTGATTGATCTTGATGGATATGAGTATTACAAGAGTTGATCTACCACGAGATCGTAATGGCTAAACCCTAGAAGTCTAGCCTGTATGACTATGATAATGAGTATCTCCTCCCTCCGGACTAAGTCCTCCGGCTTATATAGACACCCGGGGGATCTAGGGTTACACAAGGTCCGTTACAAAGAAAGGAATCTACATGTTCGGTCGCCAGGCTTGCCCTCCACGCCAAGGAGAATCCCATCCGGACACGGGTACAGTCTTCGGTCTCCATATCTTCACAGCCCATCAGTCCGGCCCATGGCGAACAGGCCGGACGCCCGAGGACCCCTTAGTCCAGGACTCCCTTAGTAGCCCCTGAACCTGGCTTCAATGACAAGATATCCGACGCGTAGATCTGTCTTCCGCATTGCAAGGCGGGTTCCTCCTTCCGAACTCCAAGATAGTCTTCGGACGAAACAAATGTGTCCGGATCTGCAACACACAGCCGTAGAGAGTATAGTATTTCACGAATCCAATCTGCTGAAAACTTTAGTAATGTGACATCATGCTTTCCCGGTCATTATTTTGAACCATTTCCCGTCCCGCCGTTCCATGTTTTGGGGCATGGTTTTTATTGGCACGTCTTGTCAAAGCCGAGATCGTGTCCCCTTACCGCGGGATTTTCATCAATACGAGCGTGGGTAACCCAACCGTCCTGTGGGAAAGATTCCTTAGGAATAGGCAGGTTTTTAGGCTTAGGAGGAGGCGTTCAATACCCGCTGCCTTTATAAAGGAACCAAGGGCCGTCTTTTTATGCCAAACTTCTCCTCGGCCTTCCCAACCTCGAGTTCTAGCACCCAAGGTTCAACTTCATTGCTTCAAGCCTCCCCATCATGTCCGGACCCAGCCCTCAAGGCCGATGGATAGCTTCCTCCGTTATAGAGGAGGATATTGCAAAGCTTCGGGCGGCTAGATACTTGACCGCGGAGATACACCACATGCTTCCTGCTCAAGGACAGGTTATTCCGACCCCTAGATCTGGCAAGAGGGTCATATTCATCTCCCACTTCCTCCGAGGGCTAGGGTTCACTCTTCACCCCTTCGTCTGGGGGCTAATGTTTTATTATGGACTAGATTTTCATGATCTAGCTCCGAACTCCTTCCTCCACGTCTCGGCATTTATCATCACATGCGAGGCCTTCCTTCGAATCCCCCCACACTTTGTCTTATGGCTCAAGACCTTTAGTGTGAAGCCGAAGGTAATTGACGGGGAACAAGCAGAGTGCGGTGGTGCTGTAGTGAGAAAACTTACCAACACTCCTTGGCCAAAAGGCTCTTTCACCGAAACCTCCGACCAATGGCAGCGAGAGTGGTTTTATGTCACGAAACCCCGCAGTACCAAGTGGGCAGCTATACCTACGTTCCATTCCGGCCCTCCACCATAGCCTGCATCATGGATTAACAAGGGACTGGACTGGGGATCAGTTGATGAAGTGCAGACTCTACAGAGCCGCATCCGAACCCTCCTTGAGAGAGGCATCGATCTTGTCAATGTGATTCAAGTGATGCTAGTTCGCCGAATCCTGCCATGCCAGCGCAGGTCTCGCCGCATGTGGGAGCTCAATCCAGAAGGACCATGAACCCTCCAACACTTCTTCGGCACTACGCATGAAGGGATGTGGAAGTTGTTTTTTGGGAAGTGAAAACATTGGCCGGACACTACTGAGGACGCTGGCCTTAAATGCAACCATCCGGATACCCTGGTAAGCACTCGTCTCCCGAACACTTTGTAGTTACGCATACTGTAATATGGTACCGAGCAAGCTATCTTCTTCCAGGGCTGGATAAAGAAGGCGGAACTAATTATGTGTTTGACCCCTCTTCCTGAAGGCCCCGCGAATCCTGTTCTAACAAGGATGCTGGCCTTGGCACCATACCAGATGCATGTGAAGGAGGGCGAGACAGAGAGTGGGAGAACCAAAGATGGCCCCTATTCCAAGGGTACATCAGACATTGTGTCCGGAGGAATCAAAATTCCCTCATCTGAAGACAAAAGTGAAGGGGGGGCACTGTCTCCTCCCCTCATGGGAAGAAAAGGGCCGCCTCCGAAGATTTGGAGAAACAGGCTCCTAAGCGAGGCAAGATGCCTCTATTGGGTGGCTCGGGCTTGGAGGACGTCGAAGCATAGTCTCATGACGAGGACAAGCCTCAGGAAAAATCATAAGTGAACAAGGATGTTTTAAACATATCCTGTTCTTTTCTTATAATGCCTGGAATATACGTTTCTTTGCAGCTCGGCACATAGTCTTCTACAACAATCCACTTCTTCGGGGGACCTTCTCCCCGAGATGATGGAAAGCGAGATGCCTCCACCGGCTTATCTGCCCAATAGGGCGGACGACTTCGAGGTGTCATCGTGGAGGGTCTTCCCCGACCAACAGGTGGTGCGAGGGATGATGAAGACATTACCCAAAGGTGACACTTCGGTGGCCCAGGGTCTGGGGACCAACAATGAAGGCCCCGAACAGTCTGGTCTATAGCCGGATACGAATGAACGGATCCCTTCAGTGGGAGGCCGTACTTGAAAGTGTGTTATATCGACTAGAGGGGGGGTGAATAGGCGATTTTTATGAAAGTCTTCAAAACGTGGAAGTTATGAAGACAAAACAATAGAGATATGCCTATTACTACGCAGCGGAAGGTAGACTACACTAGGCAAGCCATGGTCAAGTATTCAATACAGTGAAAGCACAATGACAAATAGCTGCAGTGTAATAAGGATCAGGTAGGAAGGTATTATGAAGCCAAACAGATCATACATTCACGTTGTGAAGACAAAAGATAGAGCAAACATGCAATGACTTCACAATGAGTAACAGTAAGTAAAAGGAAGTGAAGATGAAACCAGTGACTCGTTGAAGACAATGATTTGTTGGACCAGTTCCAGTTGCTGTGACAACTGTACGTCTGGTTCGAGCGGCTAGGTATTTAAACCTTAGGATACACAGTCCCGGACACCCAGTCCTGAACACGCAGCTCAGGACACCCAGTCCTCACCGTATTCTCCTTGAGCTAAGGTCACACAGACCTCGCCCAATCACTCTGGTAAGTCTTCAAGGTAGACTCCCAAACCTTCACAGACTTCGTTCACCGGCAATCCACAATGTCTCTTGGATGCTCAGAACGCGACGCCTAACCGGCTGGAGGATGCACAGTCCTCAAGTGTAATAAGTCTTCAGATCACTCAGACAAGAAGACTTAAGTGATGCCCAATTTTCTCTGGCTCTGGGTGGTTAGGGCTTTATCCTCGCTAGGTATTCTCTCTCTTAAAGGCTTCGAGGTGGGTTGCTCTCAAACGACAAAAGCCGTGCACTGAATCTGAGCAGCCAACCGTTTATGGTTGTAGGAGGTGGGCTATTTATAGCCACTTGGCAACCCGACCTGATTTGTCTGAAATGACCCTGGGTCACTAAGGAACTGACACGTGTTTCAATGGTCAGATTTCAAACCCACACGGCAACTTTACTTGGGCTTCAAGCAAAGCTGACTTGTCCGACTCTGGACAAGATTTGCTCTCATAGTCTTCACTCGAAGACATAGGCTTTTTTGCTTAGGCATCACTTTAGTCGTTCTGACTGGTTCTCTTGGGCCCCACTTAACAGTACGGTGGTTCCTATGACTCAACACAAATGAAAGAGAACTACGAAAGATCTAAGTCTTCGAGCTCCATAGGCTTCACGTGGTGTCTTCTCTTGTCATAGTCTTCAATGTGAATATCTTCATATACCACCATTGACTTCAATGTCTTCGTACATTTTTAGGGGTCATCTCTGGTAGGAAAACCGAATCAATGAGGGACTTCTACCTGTGTTATCCTGCAATTCTCACAAACACATTAGTCCCTCAACTAGGTTTGTCGTCAATACTCCAAAACCAACTAGGGGTGGCACTAGATGCACTTACAATCTCCCCCTTTTTGGTGATTGGTGACAAACTAGTTGAAGTTTTCAACAGGGAATATAATCTGTGAAATTTTAAAGGATAAGGAATTGTCTTCATAAGTTGCAAGGGCTCCCCCTGAAGATGTGCATATAAGTAATTTGCTTTTGGAATGCAAATGCACATGGCAGGTTGTACTTGTGGAGATCCACTTCTCCTTATGATGACATTCCACTATGCATGTGAAAGTATATGAAGATAATGACATGCATAATAAAAATGGACGTCTGCAGAATGATCTTAGTGCGGAATTTATCGTCGCACATGCGGAATTTATCATCGCAAAACAAGTTGGCAAATAAGTAGCAGACGACCATCGAGTTTAAGTGTTACAACTCAAAGAACCAAATGTAGCAAAACGAGAGTTGTAAGCACGAAGCAAAATATAAAGTACCCGCCCATATGGACCCGCTTGAAGACTATCAACCTCATATGCTTCTCCCCCTTTTGTCAGTGAGGACCAAAAAGGTTTGAAGACATAGAGCATCTACTCGTTCCCATGAGGAGTAGGTGAAGTAGCAGGGTCTTCGGCGGTGTTTGGCGGTGCAGACGAACTTGGAGCAGTATCGATGTGTGCTGAATAAGGTGGCGGTGAAGTAGCATCATCTTCATCCTCGATAACTCTGGCAGTCACTGTGGCAGCAGAGGAAGAAAACTCAGAGTCTTCAAGGGACGTTGTTCCTCGCAGCACAGCCCTTCTAGGAGGTGTGGAGTCAAACTTGAATCGCTCAGTGAAGCCATCCTCTTGAAGATCAGCTTCAGAACACATCATCGTTAGCCCTTTGCATGTACGGCGACAGGTTTCATGGGCAACGAAAGCATTCTTGATGGCAAGATTTGAATGCGATTAACATCCACCAAGAGGCTTTTCATCTGACGCTTCAGCCAGTCATGATGCCTATCCTGTTTTTGATGAAGGGCCAAAAGAAGCTCTCGGTCATTGAGAACACGAGTGCGCTTCTTGGGTCTTGGAGCAGTTGTGCTATCAGTGGCTTCAGTGGAAGCAGGGCATGGTGCACGTGTAGTGCGAGCCAACGGATACACCCGAGAGACTGCTTCAACTCCTTCAATGTTTTGAGTGAAGCTCTGGTGTTCTGCATTTTGAAGGCTTAGAGGTTGCTTGGCAGGCTCAGGATAGATGGCTTCAGCAGAGGTATCCACATCTGGCAAGAAGATACGATGGTTGCGGGCTGAGGGCTGATACGAGATAGCAGAGTGAAGCTTGATCAGGCGCATGACCCAAGGGGCGTAGAACTTCAAAACAAACAGATTAGTGCCTGATGCAGCTAGTTGGCGTATGAAGAAGTCCTGTGCATTGAAGCATTTGCCATGAAGGATATAGAATATCAAAGTCTTCATTGCACCCTCGATCTTGGCATTTGGAGAGTGTCCTTTAATGGGCCAGAGAGTTCGCCTGATGATGTGATAGATGGTTCTTGGCAGATACTCAAGGTCTTCAACGAAGAACTCTGTGGGATAAGCAGCATCTTGGGGCAATGGCTTCATCATGCTGAGCATCTGACTCATATCAAGTTCAGGCCTCTGAAAGATGCTCTCAATAGCTTCAGTATGTAGCTGACAGCCTTGCTCGAAGAGATCGCCAGGAGTGGGCAAGCCAGTGAGCTCAATGATGTCAAATGCATTGGCTTCATGATGAACATTGCCGGTCATCCACTCCAGGACCCAAGTCTTCGGATCTCTGTTGTACCCACGGATGTGGAGTGTGGCATAGAATTGGAGCAGCAGCTCTTCATTCCAATGCTCTTGGTCAGTTATGAATGGCAGCAATCCAACTTGCTTGAAGCAATCCAAAGCTTCTTCTAGGGTGGCTCTTCATTTTCTGCTGGAGACCTTTCCCTGCAAAAGAGAGTTAAGCTTTCTTAGCCACACACATCTTCAAGGGTGGCTTAGAAGCAATAAGTCTAAGTGCCGCATCTGAGAATTTTGGCTTTGGAGCCCTAGCAAACAGTCTAGCAGGCGGACAGTAGTACTCATAAGAATAGGCAGAATAGTTCTTGGTCATATGAACATGGTGGTTTGATGAACCGCTCTCATATTCATATGCCTGAGTATGGTTTCCCTGCAAAACATTTGCGTTAGTGCGACTCAGGTGAGTCCTCTGTCTGTATGAAGCCTTCGGACCGTCTGAAGCCTTTGGTCTGAGGTTTGTCTTCTTCATGTGAGGTGTCATGAAGACATTCACAGGAAGATTTTCCAGACACCTTTTCGGAACCCAGATCTTCTTCATGGGCGGTCCATTCCTGCAGTTAGTACCAATGTACCTGGCAAACACTTCACCATACTGATTCTTAAACAGTACATAGTTTGCATCAAAGGATTCTTAAACCATCTGAAGCCTTTGGTCTGAGGTTTATCTTCTTCATGTGAGGTGTCATGAATACATTCACAGGAAGATTTTCCAGACACCTTTTCGGAACCCAGATCTTCTTCATGGGTGGTCCATTCCTGCAATTAGTACCAATGTACCTGGCAAACACTTCACCATACTGATTCTTAAACAGTACATAGTTTGCATCAAAGGATTCATCAATGATAATCTTGTAAAGGATTATGTGCACCCAAGTATATCTAGAGTAATCATCAACAATGACAAAGCCATATAGGCAAGCAGTAGTGGTAAAAGTTGAGTAGTGAGTGGGACCAAAAAGATCCATGTGAAGCAGTTCGAAGGGTCGAGTAGTGGCCATGATTGTCTTCGAGGGATGTTTGGCCCTCGTCATCTTCCCTGCTTCACAGGCACCGCATAAGTGATCTTTCTTGAACTTGACGCCCTCGATGCCTATGACATGCTTCTTCTTCGCAAGGGTATGGAGGTTCATCATGCCAGCATGCCCAAGCCTCCGATGCCAAAGCCAGCATTCTGAAGCTTTTGCTAGAAGACATACTGCAAGCTGTGGCCCTGCTGAGAAATCTACTACGTACAAATCATCTTTCCGATACCCTTCAAACACTAGAGACTTGTCAGATTCCATTAGTACCAGGCAACGATATTTTCCAAATATTACGATCATGTTCAAATCGCAAAGCATTGAGACAGACATTAAGTTGAAGCCAAGGGATTCAACAAGCATGACTTTGTCCATGTGTTGATCCCTTGAGATTGCAACTCTACCTAGACCCAATACCTTACTTTTACCAGTGTCAGCGAATGTGATGTGGCTCTTGTCGGATGGACGTAAGGTTGAGTCCATAAGAAGGCTTCTTTTGCCGGTCATGTGATTTGTACACCCACTGTCAATAATCCATTCTGAAGACGCTGGTGTCGTACCCTACAGTGCAGTTAGGGGGATAGGCTTCACGAAGAGAATTGTGAAGCAAAAACATTTGACGAACCAGTGGGTTATGAAAACTTAGATCCAGATTAGGACTAATAGGGAGACTAGCATGCGATACAGGAACGAAGTACATAGTAATGCCATTCGGGCATTTGATCTTGCGCCCTACAAGATGTTTAAGGTCCCCAGCAATAGCGTCAGAAGATTTTGGTTTTCTGCTAGAGACCTTTCCCTGCAAAAGAGAGTTAAGCTTTCTTAGCCACCCACATCTTCAAGGGTGGCTTAGAAGCAATAAGTCTAAGTGCAGCATCTGAGAATTTTGGCTTTGGAGCCCTAGCAAACAGTCTAGCAGGCGGACAGTAGTACTCATAAGAATAGGCAGAATAGTTCTTGGTCATATGAACATGGCGGTTTGAAGAACCACTCTCATATTCATATGCCTGAGTATGGTTTCCCTGCAAAACATTTGCGTTAGTGCGACTCAGGTGAGTCCTCTCTCTGTATGAAGCCTTTGGACCGTATGAAGCCTTTGGTCTGAGGTTTGTCTTCTTCATGTGAGGTGTCATGAAGACATTCACAGGAAGATTTTCCAGACACCTTTTCGGAACCCAGATCTTCTTCATGGGCGGTCCATTCCTGCAGTTAGTACCAATGTACCTGGCAAACACTTCACCATACTGATTCTTAAACAGTACATAGTTTGCATCAAAGGATTCATCAATGATAATGGGGTTAGCACAAGTGAAGCCAAATAGATTGGATGGATCTGCTGAGGGTTCCTTTGCAGCAACCCACATGGTTTTGGGGTACCGCTCAGGTTTCCAGTAAGAGCCATCTGCATTCATTTTCCTTACGAACCCAACACCCTCTTTCCTAGGGTTTCAGTTCAGAATCTGCTTCTTGAGGACATCACATAATGTCTGATGCCCTTTAAGACTTTTGTACATCCCTGTTTCAAGCAATGTCTTCAACCTAGCATTCTCATCAGCAATAGCGGTGGTATCCTCAACAGAGGGGTTAGTTACCACATTAACAGTTGAAGATATTGCAACAGCAGTAGCAGTGGAACATTCAGCAACAGAAGTAGCATTATCACGCTCAATGCATTTAAGACATGGTGGTTCAAATCCTTCCTGAGCGGAACTGATCTATTTGGCGCGAAGTGACTCGTTTTCCTTTTGAAGATCTTCATGAGCCGCTCTCAATTTCTCAAGATCTTGCTTCCTTTGAAGATAATCATAGGAAAGCTTTTCATGAGTTGTTGAGAGAGTATCATGACGACTTTCAAGTTCCTGATACTTAACGTGAAGATTTTTTATGTCTTCAATTAAGGATTCAGATCGAGTCATTTCAGCACCCAACAGATCATCGCTTCTGTCTAACAGTTTTTGAATATGTTCCATAGCTTTCTATTGTTCAGTTGCAATTTTAGCAAGTGTTTTGTAGCTGGGTTTCAAACCACAATCAGAGTCATCGTCAGTAGATGTTTGATAGTGAGTAGTGCGTGTGTTTACCTTGGCACCACGTGCCATGAAGCAGTAGGTAGGAGTGGAGTAGTCCTGGTCATTTGCATCGGTGTCGGTGATGAAGTCATTGTCTTCAGTGTTGAAGATGGACTTGGCGACGTATGCTGTAGCCAGACTTGCAATGCCAGAATCAGACTCCTCCTCAGACTCCACCTCTGCCTCCTCAGAAGCGGACTCCTCCTTTGAATCCGTTTCCTTGCCAACAAATGCACGTGCCTTGCCAAATGAGCTCTTCTTGTGTGATGAAGACTTTGAGGAAGACTTGGAAGAAGACTTTGAGTATTTCTTCTTCTTCTTCTTGTCGTTAGAGTCATATTCCTTGCTCTTCTTCTTCTTTCTGTTCTCATTGTTCCACTGTGGACACTCAGAGATGAAGTGTCCAGTTTTCTTGCACTTGTGGCATGTTTTCTTCTTGTAGTCATGAACAGAAGCTTCATCATTCCTTGAGATTGATCGTGAAGACTTTCTGAATCCTTTCTTCTTGGTGAATTTTTGGAACTTCTTCACAAGCATTGCAAGTTCCCTTCCAATGTCTTCAGGATCATCAGAACTGCTGTCAGATTCTTCTTCTGATGAGGAAACAGCTTTTGCCTTCAAGGCACGAGTTCGCCCATAGTTTGGACCGTAGATATCTCTTTTCTCAGAAAGCTGAAACTCATGTGTGTTGAGCCTCTCGAGTATGTCAGACGGATCGAGTGTCTTGAAATCAGGACATTCTTGAATCATCAGGGCTAGAATGTCAAACGAACTATCAAGTGATCTCAGCAGCGTCTTGACGACTTCATGCTTGGTGATCTCAGTAGCGCCGGGGGCTTGAAGCTCATTTGTGATGTTAGTGAGTCGGTCAAATGTGTGCTGGGCATTCTCATTTTCATTTCGCTTGAAGTGGTTGAAGAGGTTGCGAAGGACACTGATTCTCTGATCTCTCTGGGTTGAGATGCCTTCATTGACCTTGGAGAGCCAGTCCCAGACCAGCTTGGATGTCTTCAAAGCACTCACACGGCCATACTGTCCTTTGGTCAGATGACCACAGATGATATTCTTGGTAGTAGAGTCTAGTTGAACGAATTTCCTGACATTAGCAGCAGTGACACCTTCTCCAGCCTTGGGAATGCCGTTCTCGATGACATACCATAGGTCGACGTCAATGGCTTCAAGATGCATGCGCATCTTATTCTTCCAGTAGGGATATTCAGTTCCATCGAAGTGGGGGCATGCAGCGGAGACTTTAATTATCCCTGCAGTCGACATAGCTAAAACTCCAGGTGGTTAAACCGAATCACACAGAACAAGGGAGCACCTTGCTCTGATACCAATTAAAAGTGCGTTATATCGACTAGAGGGGGGGTGAATAGGCGATTTTTATGAAAGTCTTCAAAACATGGAAGTTATGAAGACAAACAGTAGAGATATGCCTATTACTATGCAGCGGAAGGTAGACTACACTAGGCAAGACATGGTCAAGTATTCAATAGAGTGAAAGCACAATGACAAATAGCTGCAGTGTACTAAGGATCAGGTAGGAAGATATTATGAAGCCAAACAGATTATACATTCACGTTGTGAAGACAAAAGATAGAGCAAACATGCAATGACTTCACAATGAGTAACAGTAAGTAAAAGGAAGTGAAGATGAAACCAGTGACTCGTTGAAGACAATGATTTGTTGGACAGTTCCAGTTGCTGTGACAACTGTACGTCTGGTTCGAGCGGCTAGGTATTTAAACCTTAGGACACACAGTCCCGGACACCCAGTCCTGAACACGCAGCTCAGGACACCCAGTCCTCACCGTATTCTCCTTGTGCTAAGGTCACACAGACCTCGCCCAATCACTCTGGTAAGTCTTCAAGGTAGACTCCCAAACCTTCACGGACTTCGTTCACCGGCAATCCACAATGTCTCTTGGATGCTCAGAACGCGACACCTAACCGGCTGGAGGATGCACAGTCCTCAAGTGTAATAAGTCTTCAGATCACTCAGACAAGAAGACTTAAGTGATGCCCAATTTTCTCTGGCTCTAGGTGGTTAGGGCTTTATCCTCGCTAGGTATTCTCTCTCTCAAAGGCTTCGAGGTGGGTTGCTCTCAAACGACAAAAGCCGTGCACTGAATCTGAGCAGCCAACCGTTTATGGTTGTAGGAGGTGGGCTATTTATAGCCACTTGGCAACCCAACCTGATTTGTCCGAAATGACCCTGGGTCACTAAGGAACTGACACGTGTTTCAACGGTCAGATTTCAAACCCACACGGCAACTTTACTTGGGCTTCAAGCAAAGCTGACTTGTCCGACTCCGGACAAGATTTGCTCTCATAGTCTTCACTCGAAGACATAGGTTTTTTTGTTTAGGCATCACTTCAGTCGTTCTGACTGGTTCTCTTGGACCCCACTTAACAGTACGGTGGTTCCTATGACTCAACACAAATGAAAGAGAACTACGAAAGATCTAAGTCTTTGAGCTCCATAGGCTTCACGTGTTGTCTTCTCTTGTCATAGTCTTCAATGTGAATATCTTCATATACCACCATTGACTTCAATGTCTCCGTACATTTTTAGGGGTCATCTCTGGTAGGAAAACCGAATCAATGAGGGACTTCTACCTGTGTTATCCTGCAATTCTCACAAACACATTAGTCCCTCAACTAGGTTTGTCGTCAATACTCCAAAATCAACTAGGGGTGGCACTAGATGCACTTACAATCTCCCCCTTTTTGGTGATTGATGACAAACTAGTTGAAGTTTTCAACGGGGAATATAATCTGTGAAATTTTAAAGGATAAGGAATTGTCTTCATAAGTTGCAAGGGCTCCCCCTGAAGATGTGCATATAAGTAATTTGCTTTTGGAATGCAAATGCACATGGCAGGTTGTACTTGTGGAGATCCACTTCACCTTATGATGACATTCCACTATGCATGTGAAAGTATATGAAGATAATGACATGCATAATGAAAAATGGACGTCTGCAGAATGATCTAAGTGCGGAATTTATCGTCGCACATGCGGAATTTATCATCGCAAAACAAGTTGGCAAATAAGTAGCAGACGACCATTGAGTTTAACTGTTACAACTCAAAGAACCAAATGTAGCAAAACGAGAGTTGTAAGCACGAAGCAGAATATAAAGTACCCGTCCATATGGACCCGCTTGAAGACTATCAACCTCATATGCTTCTCCCCCTTTTGTCAGTGAGGACCAAAAAGGTTTGAAGACATAGAGCATCTACTCGTTCCCATGAGGAGTAGGTGAAGTAGCAGGGTCTTCAGTGGTGTTTGGCGGTGCAGACGAACTTGGAGCAGTATTGATGTGTGCTGAAGGAGGTGGCGGTGAAGTAGCATCATCTTCATCCTCGATAACTCTGGAAGTCACCGTGGCACCAGAGGAAGAAAACTCAGAGTCTTCAAGGGATGGTGTTCCTCACAGCACAGCCCTTCTAGGAGGTGTGGAGTCAAACTTGAATCGCTCAGTGAAGCCATCCTCTTGAAGATCAGCTTCAGAACACATCATCGTTAGCCCTTTCCATGTACGGCGATAGGTTTCATGGGTAACGAAAGCATTCTTGGTGGCAAGATTTTGAATGCGATTAACATCCACCAAGAGGCTTTTCATCTGACGCTTCAGCCAGTCATGATGCCTATCCTGTTTTTGATGAAGGGCCACAAGAAGCTCTCGATCATTGAGAACACGAGTGCGCTTCTTGGGTCTTGGAGCAGTTGTGCTGTCAGTGGCTTCAGTGGAAGCAGGGCGTGGTGCACGTGTAGTGCCAGCCAACGGATACACCCGAGAGACTGCTTCAACTCCTTCAATGTTTTGAGTGAAGCTCTGGTGTTCTGCATTCTGAAGGCTTAGAGGTTGCTTGGCAGGCTCAGGATAGATGGCTTCAGCAGAGGTATCCACATCTGGCAAGAAGATACGATGGTTGCGGGCTGAGGGCTGATATGAGATAGCAGAGTGAAGCTTGATCAGGCGCATGACCGAAGGGGCGTAGAACTTCAAACCAAACAGATCAGTGCCTGATGCAGCTAGTTGGCGTATGAAGAAGTCCTGTGCATTGAAGCATTTGCCATGAAGGATATAGAATATCAAAGTCTTCATTGCACCCTCGATCTTGGCATTTGGAGAGTGTCCTTTAATGGGCCAGAGAGTCCGCCTGATGATGTGATAGATGGTTCTTGGCAGATACTCAAGGTCTTCAACGAAGAACTCTGTGGGATAAGCAGCATCTTGGGGCAATGGCTTCATCATGCTGAGCATCTGACTCATATCAGGTTCAGGCCTCTGAAAGATGCTCTCAGTAGCTTCAGTATGCAGCTGACAGCCTTGCTCGAAGAGATTGCCAGGAGTGGGCAAGCCAGTGAGCTCAATAATGTCAAATGCATTGGCTTCGTGATGAACATTGCCGGTCATCCACTCCAGGACCCAAGTCTTCGGATCTCTGTTGTACCCATGGATGTGGAGTGTGGCATAGAATTGGAGCAGCAGCTCTTCATTCTAATGCTCTTGGTCAGTTATGAATGGCAGGAGTCCAACTTGCTTGAAGCAATCCGAAGCTTCTTCTAGGCAGGGCAGACCAACTATAGCTTCAACGTCAAGGCGCTTGTGTGGGAAGATGCGACCTTGGTTGTACAGTATGCATGAGTAATAACTTCGTTGAGGATAGCTCTAGAACCGATCTGATGAAATCCTTTCCCTTGAGTAGGGGTTCTTGGAGCTATTGAAGAATGTATTGTCTGCCCTGAAGCCATTGATGTTGAAGGAGCCAGGTGCTGATGCAGGTCCTGGGAACCTTGGCAGTCTTGGGATTGGCTTCTATACCTGAGGCTTGTGCTCAACATGATAGTCGAACTGGGGACCGACAGCAGACTCAGGAACAGAAGTGTCAGGATCAGTGGCTTCGCTGTCTTCTGATGCTTTTGGTGGGGAGGGCTCCACATTAGCTTCATTGTTAGTTGTGGCAGCCACATGATTTTCATCCTCCACTTGACGAGATGGAGGGTCGGACACAAGCATGTTCTCTGTAAGAACTGCTTCTTGGTGAGACGAGGGGACTTGTGGTACTTCTTCTTCTTCGGCTGATGCAGCCGGAATGTCTTCAGCAGAGACGTGAGGCCTTGGACCTTTGCGAAGCCTGCGCAACACGAGTGACGCCTGTGGAGTTTGAGTGGGCTGGGCCTCATTGTCTTCTTCCTCTTGTGGGCGATCCGCCCATGAGGCATCCTGGGCAATTGGCGTCAATGGACAACCAATGCTGACGAGTTCGCTGTTGTCTTGCTGAGGAAGGACTGCATCATCTTCTACATTGTCATGTTGACCAATGTCTTCAGCAGCGATGGGATCAGCTGCTGGGATGTCTTCAGCTCCACGAGCCTCTGTGAAAGCAGGCACATGGATGGTCAGTTGGCGTTCTTGTGGATTGGCGTCGGGGTGAACCATGGAAATGGGTTCAACAACCAAGGGCTCTGTGGGAGCAGCCCTATCTTTCTTGGTCTTTCTCTTTTTCTTGGAGGGGGCAGTAGGAGAGGCTTCAGTATATTTCCTTTTCCTCGCTTCAGCCTCAGCAGTCCTCGTCTTCTTGAGCTCTGAAGCTGTTGACCGGCTTTTTGGCTTCGAGCCAGTCATTCTTGTGGGGAAGACAACCGGAATTGCTTCCTGTCTTGGTGCATCGGGTTCAGCTGTAACAGGCTTCTTCTTCTTTGCGACCATCCTGGGGTCGATGCCAGGACGCCCAAGTGCCTTGTGCTTCTCAGCCTCATTGTAGGCTTGCACACATCTATCAGCTAGAGTCTTCATGCGCTCATGCGAACCCTGAGCTTCTGCATGTTTCTTCAGAAAGGCTTCCTTGAGCTCGTGCAGCATGATCTTGAAGTTCTTCACATCTTGCATGCTGAGCTTGGCCATATGCTTCTTGAACTGAGCCTTTTCATAGTCAATCTTCTGCTTCAGCTCAACAACGCGCTGGGCGATGGCTAGTTCTAAAGCAATGGCGCCATGGAAGGCGACACTGAGGCCAATGGGTAGCTGCAGATCATCAAAGCTGATGTTGGGCGTGTCAAACCACTCGTCAGTGAAGTTGTGGATGATGGTTACATCAAAGAGTGGCAGATCATTGAATATTTCTGCTTCTTCTTAGCTCTTGATGAGTTGCTCAAGAGCGTCATCTGCTAGGTCTTCATCACTTGACAGGTCAATGTCATCATTGCGCAGAATGGCAGCAGCTGTGAGCTCTTGGCCGCTGTGTGGCAGAGGCACCTTGGCCTTCTAGGGCTTTGAGATGCGTGATAAGTCTTCAGACGGCACACTGTCTTCAGGAGGTGCAGTTGCTGGTGGCTTCGCCCTTGAAATTTTGGGTGAAGGGGCAGGCTTTGAAGCTTTAGGCTTATTCATCTTCTTTGGCTTCAGCACTGCAGGAGCTTCTTCTGATTCAGAGTCAGCTGGAGGCTCATTCACTGCAGTCCCTTGAACTAAGATGCAGGTGATGAGGCCTTCAAGGTTGGCATAAGGACCGATGACATTGGGTTCTGCTTCTCGTGTGCCATCTGCCCTTGGTGCTGGGGGACTAGGGTTGAAGTCTAACCCAAATTTCTTCTTGTTCTGCTTCGCTGAGTTTTGGGCAAACTAGAAGTTGCGCTTGAATAGATGGTCGTCACGACACCAGAGTAGTGACGACGGATGTGCATCATCAGGCTGTGGCCCACGGACCATGCATGGATAGAAGCTTTGGGCAATGGCTTCATCTCTGGACCTGGGTAGAAGATTCTTGTATAGGATGTCTCCCCACGGTCTTTTGATGGCACTTTTCTCAGCATACTCTTGGGTTGTGAAGTGGTATTTGAACCATTGTTCTGCCCAATATCGTCGAATCCATTGGATTCGGGTCTTGCGCTGACTGTAATCCTCTCCAGGATCTGTCTTGTACATTTCTGCGAGTTCATCTGGCAGATCTCTGGATGTTCCGCCACGACTTTGTCTGCCCCCCTTCCTTGCTGCTTTCTCTGAAGCCATAAACTTTAACTTGAAAGGCTTCAAGACGTTCAAAGGCTTCAAAGGCTTTCTCTTGCTGGACCAACAGGAACTGGCTTTAGGAGAATTTATGTGATGCTGTAAGAATTCTGCAAATGAATGCAGACTATGAGAACCAAAGGATTCTCCCACGGACATGTACCTGTGACAGCATTAAGGTGCGAGGGAAGGGGAAGAGGTCATATGCATTCTCAGAAGATTTTGAAGATAGATCAGTTTAGAAGACATTGACCTCATCGTGCGAAGACATTCACTCATAGATAAGAAGTTGGTTCCAAATTTGTACGAACCCATAGATCAGTACAAGTTAGGAATCTAACTACTTTGTGAAGCACAAGTGAATATACTAGGCATGTTATGAGATGCAGTATGAGAGAGATCTAACTTGTGTGAATAGAAACTTCTTATGGTAGAAAGTGGCAAAGCCATAGGATCAAAAGGGGCCATAAAAATAAGTTTTATTTACCACACTGGGAACTGCTAGACGGAGTGGGAGATGAGGCCGAGCAGTTCAATCCTCCGTGCCCTAACTTGGCGATGCAGGACACCTACGGCGACGGCGGAGAGGACGATGTCCGCGATCGGCGTGAAGACGGCGTCGGAGAGGTTGCGGCAGCGAAGCGCTTTGTCGCCGGCGTCGTCGAGGGCTAGCGGTGGCGCTAGGGTTCGTGCGAGGGTGGAAGAAGGGATAATGACCGCTGTGAGTGTGTATTTATAGTTACAGAGGCGGCACTGCGCTATTACACAGGTGCCCCTGGCGATTCGCATCTGAGTAACACGTGGCCATCATGCGGAATTTTGGGGTTTGTTCCACGTCCCACGCACGCCTGGATTGTCGGGTGGTCGTTCCTACTTCTCCGGATTTCATGTGGATGAATGAGCATTTAAAACTGACTTAAAGGTTGTCTCTGTGTCTTCTGCTGACAAGGGCGCAGAGAAGACATTCGACAGTTTCAATAGAATGCATATGACTTGGAGAGATAGAATTTGAGATAGAAAGCATAGAGAGGTTAGGGTCCGATCACATTCACTTAGTTCAAAAGATTCAAGGAAGACATAGCTATAAGTGAATGTTGTAGAGGACAGAACACTAGTATATAAATATCTATATAATCAACGTAGTGAAGATAATCATGAAGACATGTTGAGATTGAAGCCAAACCAAATGTGAAGACATTGCAAGGTAACGCCATGAGTGAAACACTTCAAAATAGAACGTTTGGTGGTGGCATTACCCACCGTTAGGAAGTATTAGACCCAGACACGGCGCACAATTATCGTGGCGCTCCGAAGTCAAATTCCACATTAATGTATTCACACTTAGAATGTATGTCTTCATTGATTGAAGATATACGTTACTTCGTGTGTTGCACATCTAAGTCATCAATATGCATAAGTGTTAGGATGTGTGCCTGATCACATGACATTTGAGGATTCCAGGATATTTAGCTCACACCGTAACTTGCAAAATCTCTTCTCATCCAAGGGCTTGGTGAAGATATCTGCCAATTGCTCTTCAGTGTTGACGTGTATGATATCAATATCTTCCTTCACAACGTGATCTCTAAGAAAGTGATGACGAATTTCTATGTGCTTTGTCTTCGAGTGCTGAACTGGGTTGTTGGCAATCTTGATGGCGCTTTCGTTGTCGTAGTAAAGTGGCACTTGCTTCAGATGAATGCCATAGTCCTTGAGAGTTTGCTTCATCCATAGAAGCTGAGCGCAGCAAGATCCAGCAGCAATGTATTCAGATTCAGAAGTGGAGAGGGATACACAGTTCTGCTTCTTTGAAGACCAACATACAAGTGATCGTCCCAGAAAGTGACATGTGCCTGATGTAGACATCTGTAAGTGCATCTAGTGCCACCCCTAGTTTGAGTTGTAACACTTAAACTTGATGGTCGTCTGCTACTTGTTTGCCACTATGTTTTTGCGAAGATAAATTCCGCATGTACGACGATAATTTCCGCACTTATATCATTTCGCAGACGTCCATTTTTCATTATGCATGTCATTCTCTTCATATACCTTTACATGCATGGTGGATTGTCATCATAAGTTGAAGTGGATTCCCACAAGTACAACCTGCCATGTGCATTTGCGTTCCAGAAGCAAATTACTTATATGCACATCTTCAGGGGGAGCCCTTGCAGCTTACGAAGACAATTCCTTTACAATTTCACAAATTATATTCCCCGTTGAAAACTTCAACTAGTTTTTCATCAATCACCAAAAAGGGGGAGATTGTAAGTGCATCTAGTGCCACCCCTAGTTGGTTTTGGAGTATTGACGACAAACCTAGTTGAGGGACTAATGTGTTTGTGAGAATTGCAGGATAACACAGGTAGAAGTCCCTCATTGATTCGGTTTAGCTACCAGAGATGACCCCTAAAAATGTACGAAGACATTGAAGACAATGGTGGTTTATGAAGACATTCATGTTGAAGACAATGACATGTGAAGACTCCCCATGAAGCTTATGGAACTCGAAGACTTAGATCCTTCGTAGTTTTACTTCATTCATGTTGTGTCATAGGAACCACCGTACTGTTAAGTGGGGTCCAAGAGAACCAGTCAGGATGACTGAAGTGATGCCTAATTCAAATCCTATGTCTTCGAGTGAAGACAATGAGAGAAAATCTTGTCCAGAGTCAGACAAGTCAGCTTTACTTGTAGCCCAAGTAAAGTTGCCGTGTGAGTTCGAAATTCGACCGTTGATACATGTGTCAGTTCCTTAGTGACCCAGGGTCATTTCGGACAAATCAGGTCGGGTTGCCAAGTGGCTATAAATAGTCCACCCCTACAACCATAAACGGTTGGCTGCTCAGATTTCAGTGCACGGCTTTTGTCGTTTGAGAGCAACCCACCTCGAAGCCTTTGAGAGAAAATCCCTAGCGAGGAGAAAAGCCCTAACCACCCAGAGCCAGAGTAATTGGGCATCACTTAAGTCTTCTTGTCTGAGTGATCTGAAGACTTATTACACTTGAGGACTGTGCATCCTCCAGCCGGTTAGGCGTCGCGTTCTGAGCATCCAAGAGAAATTGTGTATTGCCGGTGAACGAAGTCTGTGAAGGTTTGGGAGTCTACCTTGAAGACTTACCAGAGTGATTGGGCGAGGTCTGTGTGACCTTAGCTCAAGGAGAAAACGGTGAGGACTGGGTGTCCTGAGCTGCGTGTTCAGGACTGGGTGTCCGGGACTGTGTGTCCTTTGGTTTAAATACCTAGCCGCTCCAACCAGACGTACAGTTGTCACAGCAACTGGAACTGGTCCAACAAATCATTGTCTTCAACGTGTCACTGGTTTTATCTTCACCTCACTTTACTTACCATTACACATTGTGAAGTCATTGCATGCTTGCTTTATCTTCTGTCTTCACAACTTGACTGTATGATTTGTTTGGCTTCATAACTTCTTCCTACCTGATCCTTATTACACTGAAGCTGTTTGTCACTGTGCTTTCACTATATTGTATACTTGACCACGGCTTGCCTTGTGTAATCTAACTTCCGCTGCATAGTGATAGGCTTGTCTATTCTGTTTGTCTTCATAACTTCCACGTTTTGAAGACTCTCATAAAAATCGCCTATTCACCCCCCCTCTAGTCGATATAACGCACTTTCAATTGGTATCAGAGCAAGGTGCTCCCTTGTTCTGTGTGATTCGGTTTAACCACCTGGAGTTTTAGCTATGTTGACTACAGGGATAATTAAAGTCTCCGCTGCGTGCCCCGTCTTCGATGGAACTGAATATCCCTACTGGAAGAATAAGATGCGCATGCATCTTGAAGCCATTGACGTCGACCTATGGTATGTCGTCGAAAACAGCGTTCCCAAGGCTGGAGAAGGTGTCACTGCTGCTGATGTCAAGAAGTTCACTCAACTGGACTCTACTACCAAGAATATCATCTGTGGTCATCTGACTAAGGGACAGTACGGCCGTGTAAGTGCCTTGAAGACATCCAAGCTGGTCTGGGACTGGCTCTCCAAGGTCAACGAAGGCATCTCAACCCAGAGAGATCAGAGAATCAGTGTTCTTCGCAATCTCTTCAACCGCTTCAAGCGAAATGACAATGAGAATGTCCAGCACACATTTGACCGGCTCACTGACATCACAAATGAGCTTCAAGCCCTTGGCGCCACTGAGATCACCAAACATGAAATCGTCAAGACGCTGGTGAGATCACTTGACAGTTCGTTTGACATCCTAGCCTTGATGATTCAAGAACGTCCAGATTTCAAGACACTCAATCCATCTGACATACTTGAGAGGCTCAACACACATGAGTTTCAGCTTTCTGAGAAAAGAGATATCTACGGTCCAAACTATGGGCGAACTCGTGCCTTGAAGGCAAAAGCCGTGTCCTCATCTGAAGAAGAATCTGACAGCTGTTCTGATGATCCTGAAGACATTGGACGGGAACTTGCAATTCTAGTGAAGAAGTTCCAGAAATTCACCAAGAAGAAAGGCTTCAGGAAGTCTTCACGATCAAGCTCAAGGAATGATGAAGCTTCTGCTCATGACTACAAGAAGAAAACATGTCACAAGTGCAAGAAAACTGGACACTTCATCTCTGAGTGTCCACAGTGGGACAATGAGAGCAGAAAGAAGAAGAAGAGCAAGGAATATGACTCCGACGACAAGAAGAAGAAATACTCAAAGTCTTCTTCCAAGTCTTCCTCAAAGTCTTCATCACACAAGAAGAGCTCAACTGGCAAGGCTTGTGCGTTTGTTGGCAAGGAAATGGATTCAGAGGAGGAGTCCGCTTCTGAGGAGGCAGAGGTGGAGTCTGAGGAGGAGTCTAATTCTGGCATTGCAAGTCTGGCTACAGCCTACGTCACCAAGTCCATCTTCAACACTGAAGACAATGACTTCATCACCAACACCAATGCAAATGACAAGGACGACTCTACTCCTACCTACTGCTTCATGGAACGCGGTGCCAAGGGAAAGGTCTCCATCAGAAAACCTAAATCTTCTAACGCTATTGTTGGGGACCTTAAAAATCTTGTGGGGCGCAAGATCAAATGCCCGAATGGCATCACTATGTATTTCGTATCTGAATCGCATGCTACTCTCCCTATTAGTCCTAAGCTGGATCTAAGTTTTCATAACCCACTGGTTCGTCAAATGTTTCTGCTTCACAATACTCTTCGTGAAGCCTATCCCCCTAACTGCACTGTAGGGTACGACACCAGCGACTTCAGAGTCTTCAGAATGGATTATTGACAGTGGGTGTACAAATCACATGACTGGCAAAAGAAGTCTCTTTATGGACTCAACCTTACGTCCATCTGACAAGAGCCACATCACATTTGCTGACACTGGTAAAAGTAAGGTATTGGGTCTAGGTAGAGTTGCAATCTCAAAGGATCAACACATGGATAAAGTCATGTTTGTTGAATCCCTTGGCTTCAACTTAATGTCTGTCTCAATGCTTTGTGATTTGAACATGATTGTAATCTTTGGAAAATATCGTTGCCTAGTACTAATGGAATCTGACAAGTCTCTAGTGTTTGAAGGGTATCGGAAAGATGATTTGTACGTGGTAGATTTCTCAGCAGGGCCACAGCTTGCAGTATGTCTTCTCGCAAAGGCTTCAGAATGCTGGCTTTGGCATCGGAGGCTTGGGCATGCTGGCATGAGGAACCTCCACACCCTTGCGAAGAAGAAGCATGTCATAGGCATCGAGGGCGTCAAGTTCAAGAAAGATCACTTATGCGGTGCCTGTGAAGCAGGGAAGATGACAAGGGCAAAACATCCTTCGAAGACAATCATGACCACTACTCGACCCTTCGAACTGCTTAACATGGATCTCTTTGGTCCCACTCACTACTCAACTTTTTCCACTACTGCTTGCGTCTACGGCTTCGTCATTGTTGATGATTACTCTAGATATACTTGGGTGCACATAATCCTTTACAAGACTGAAGTGCAGGATGTCTTCAGACGCTTCGCAAATCGGGCTATGAACAATTATGGCGCCAAGATAAAGCACATCAGAAGTGACAATGGCATTGAATTCAAGAACACTGGCCTTGACACATATCTTGATACATTGGGAATCACTCATGAATTCTCAGCTCCGTACACGCCACAGCAGAATGGCATCGTCGAACGCAAGAACAGAACACTCATTGAGATGGCCAGAACAATGCTAGATGAGTACAAGACTCCAAGAAAATTCTGGATTGAAGCCATTGACACTGCATGCCATACTATCAACCGTGTCTATCTTCACAAGCTTCTGAACAAGACATCTTATGAACTTCTAACTGGCAAGAAGCCAAATGTCAGTTACTTCAGAGTATTTGGCTCAAGATGCTGGATCAAGGACCCTCACCACACCTCAAAGTTTGCTCCAAAAGCACATGAGGGCTTTATGCTTGGATATGGAAAGGATTCGCACTCCTACAGAGTCTTCAATCTCTTTCACTAAAAAGTGGTTGAAACAGTGGATGTGCGGTTCGATGAGACCAATGGGTCACAAAGAGAGCAACTACCAGATGTGCTAGATGAAGTTCCAGCCAGTGAACCAATCAAGCTAATGGGAACTGGAGAAATTATACCTTCTGAAGCTCATCCTGAAGAAGAACTTATCATCTCAGGACCTGATCCATATGAAGACAATGCTTAGCCTGAAGATATTCCTCCCCACGACAACATAGATCAGCAAGAGCAAAGTCTTCGACCCATACATCCTCGTGTTGCCAATGAAGTGCAGATTGACAGAATAATTGATAGCATCAATGCACCTGGTCCACTGACTCGTTCAAGGGCAACTCAACTGGCAAATTTCTGCGGACACTTTGCATTCGTTTCAATCACAGAACCCAAGAAAGTTGAAGAAGCTTTTATGGAACCTGAGTGGATTCAAGCTATGCAAGAAGAGCTTCAACAGTTTGAGCTGAACAGTGTATGGGAATTGGTTAAGCGTCCTGATCCACGGAAGCATAACATAATAGGCACCAAATGGATATACCGCAACAAGCAAGATGAGCATGGTCAAGTCGTCAGAAACAAGGCTCGTCTCGTTGCTCAAGGATATACTCAAGTGGAAGGCATTGACTTCGATGAAACATTTGCTCCTGTGGCCAGACTTGAAGCCATCCGTAAACTGCTGGCCTATGCAAATCATCACAACATAATTCTGTATCAAATGGATGTGAAGAGTGCCTTTCTCAATGGCAAAATTGAAGAAGAAGTGTATGTTGCACAATCACCTGGGTTTGAAGATCCAAAACATCCTGACATGGTTTACAAGCTCAATAAGGCACTATATGACCTCAAACAAGCCCCTCGGGCCTGGTATGATACACTCAAATACTTCCTGAAGAGCAAAGGCTTCATACCTGGTTCCCTAGATCCCACTCTCTTCACAAAGACATATGATGGTGAACTGTTTGTGTGCCAAATATATGTGGATGACATTATCTTCGGCTGCACCAATCAGAAGTACAGTGAGGAGTTCGGATATATGATGCAAGAGCAATATCAGATGTCTATGATGGGGGAGCTGAAATTCTTCCTCGGTCTTCAGATACGACAACAATGCAATGGCATCTTCATATCTCAAGAGAAGTATCTCAAAGATTGCCTGAAGAAGTTCGGTATGCAAGACTGCAAAGGTTTCATAACACCAATGCCAGCCAAGCATCATCTGGGTCCTGACGACAATGGTAAAGAGTTCGATCAAAAGGTATACCGCTCTATGATTGGTTGTTTGCTTTATTTATGTGCATCTAGGCCAGATATTATGCTTAGTGTTTGCATGTGTGCTCGATTCCAAGCAGCACCAAAGGAGTCGCATCACTTAGCTGTGAAGCGAATTCTTCGATATTTGGCTCACACCCCAACTCTAGGGTTATGGTATCCAAAGGGCTCAGAGTTTGATCTGGTTGGATTTTCGGATGCTGATTACGCTGGTGACAAGGTTGATCGGAAGTCCACATCAGGCACATGTCACTTTCTGGGCCGATCACTTGTATGTTGGTCTTCAAAGAAGCAGAACTGTGTATCTCTCTCCACTGCTGAATCTGAATACATTGCTGCTGGATCCTGCTGCGCTCAGCTTCTATGGATGAAGCAAACCCTCAAGGATTATGGCATTCATCTGAAGCAAGTGCCACTTTACTGCGACAATGAAAGCGCCATCAAGATCGCCAACAACCCAGTTCAGCACTCGAAGACAAAGCACATTGAAATTCGTTATCATTTTCTCAGAGATCATGTTGCAAAGGAAGATATTGATATCATACACGTCAACACTGAAGAGCAATTGGCAGATATATTCACCAAGCCCTTGGATGAGAAGAGATTTTGCAAGTTACGGTGTGAGCTAAATATCTTGGAATCCTCAAATGTCTTGTGATCAGGCACACATCCTAACACTTATGCATGTTGATGACTTAGATGTGCAACACACGAAGTAACGTATATCTTCAATCAATGAAGACATACATTCTAAGTGTGAATACATTAACATGGAATTTGACTTCGGAGCGCCATGATAATTGTGCGCCGTGTCTGGGTCTAATACTTCCTATACGGTGGGTAACGCCACCACCAAATTTTCTGCTTGAAGTGTTTCACTCATGGCGTTACATTTGCTATGTCTTCACATTTGGTTTGGCTTCAATCTCAACATGTCTTCATGATTATCTTCACTATGGTGATTATATATATGTACTGGTGTTCTGTCCTCTACAGCATTCACTTATAGCTATGTCTTCTTGTTTGAATCTTTCGAACTAAGTGAATGTGATCGGACCCTAACCTCCCCATGCTTCCTACCTCAAACTCTATCTCTCCAAGTCATATGCATTCTATTGAAACTGTCGAATGTCTTCACTGCATCCTTGTCAGCTGAAGACACAGAGACAAACTTTGAAACCGTTTTCAATACTTTTCCATCAAAAAGAAATCCGGAGAAGTAGGAACGACACCCGACAAACAAGGCATGCGTGGGATGTGGAACTGCCCCCACAATACCGCATGATGGCCACGTGCTGATCAAATGCGAATCGCCAGGGGCACCTGAGTAATAGCGCAGTGCCGCCCTATCCCTATAAATACACGATTCACTGCGGTCATTATCTCTTCTTCCACCCTCGCACGAACCCTAGCGCCACCGCTAGCTCTCAACGACGCCGGCGACGAAGTGCTTCACTGCCGCAACCTCTCCGACGCCGTTTTCACGCCGACTGCGGACATCGGTCTCTCCGCCGTCGCCGTAGGTGTCTTCCGTCGCCAAGTTAGGGGACGGAGGATCGAACTGCTCGGCCTCAACTCCCACTTCGTCTAGCAGTTCCAAGTGTGGTAAATAAAACCTATTTTTACAGCCTCTTTTGATCCTATAGTTCGTCACTTTCTGCCATAAGAAGTTTCTATTCACACAAGTTACATCTCTCTCAATCTACATCTCATAACTTGCCTAGTATATTCACTTGTGCTTCATGAAGTAGTTAGATTCCTCACTTGTACTGATCTATGGGTTCGTACAAATCTGGAACCAACTTCTTTTCTATAAAGTGAATGTCTTCGCATGATGAGGTCAATATCTTCTAAACTGATTTATCTTCAAAATCTTCTGAGAATGCATATGACCTCTTCCCCTTCCCTCGCACCTTAATGCTGTCACAGGTACATGTCCGTGGGAGAATCTTTTGGTTCTCATAGTCTGCATTCATTTGCAGAGTTCTTACAGCGTCACATCAATTCTCCTGAAGCGAGTTCTTGTTGGTCAAGCAAAAGGAAGCCTTTGAAGACTTTGAACATCTTGAAGCCTTCCAAGTTAAGCTTCATGGCAGCAGAAAAACCAGCAAGGAAGGGAGGCAGACAGAGACGTGGTGAAACATCTAAAGATCTGCCTGATGACTTGGCAGAAATGTACAAAACTGATCCTGAAGAGAGCTATGGTCAGCACAAGACACGAATCCAATGGATTCGAAGATATTGGGCAGAGCAGTGGTTCCAATACCGCTTCGTCAGTAAGGAATATGCAGAAAAGTGCGCCATCAAGAGACCATGGGGATGTTGGGGAACGTAGTAATTTCAAAATTTTCCTACGCACACGCAAGATCATGGTGATGCATAGCAACGAGGGGGAGAGTCTGATCTACGTACCCTTGTAGATCGCAACAGAAGCGTTGACACAACATAGAGGAAGTAGTCGTACGTTTTCTTCCCGATCCGACCGATCCAAGGACCGTTACTCCGGCACCTCTGAGTTCTTAGCACACGTTCAGCTCAATGACGTTCCTCGGGCTCTGATCCAGCAAAGCATCGAGGAAGAGTTCCGTCAGCACGACGGCGTGGTGACGATCTTGATGTACTGCCGACGCAGGGCTTCGCCTAAGCACTGCAACGGTATGATCGAGGTGGAATTTGGTGGCAGGGGGCACCGCACACGGCTAAGAAACGATCTCAAGGATCAACTTGTGTGTCTATGGGGTGCCCCCTGCCCCTGTATATAAAGGATGGAGGAGGAGGAGGCCGGCCAAGGCATAGGGCACGGCCAGGATGGGAGTCCTACTAGGACTCCAAGTCCTAGTAGGAGTCCACCAAAAGGGGAGGAAGGGAGAAGGAATAGGAGGAGAAGGAGAGGTGGCCGGCCCCCTTTTCTCTAGTCCAATTCGGACCAAAGGGGAGGGGGGCGCAGCAGCCTTTTCCTCTTCCCACTAAAGCCCATCAAGGCCCATTACTCTTCCCCGTATTCCCGTAACTCCCCGGTACCTCCGAAAATACCCGAATCACTCGTAACCTTTCCGATGTCCGAATATAGTCGTCCAATATATCGATCTTTACGTCTCGACCATTTCGAGACTCCTCGTCATGTACCCGATCTCATCCGGGACTCCGAACTCCTTCGGTACATCAAAACTCATAAACTCATAATATAACTGTCATCGAAACCTTAAGCGTGCGGACCCTACGGTTCGAGAACAATGTAGACATGACCGAGACACGTCTCCGGTCAATAACCAATAGCGGGACCTGGATGCCCATATTGGCTCCTACATATTCTACGAAGATCTTTATCGGTTAGACCGCATAACAACATACGTTGTTCCCTTTGTCATCGGTATGTTACTTGCCCGAGATTCGATCGTCGGTATCCAATACCTAGTTCAATCTCGTTACCGGCAAGTCTCTTTACTCGTTCCGTAATACATCATCTCACAACTGACATATTAGTTGCAGTGCTTGCAAGGCTTATGTGATGTGCATTACCGAGAGGGCCCAGAGATACCTCTCCGACATTCGGAGTGACAAATCCCAATCTCGAAATACGCCAACCCAACATCTACCTTTGGAGACACCTGTAGTACTCCTTTATAATCACCCAGTTACGTTGTGACGTTTGGTAGCACCCAAAGTGTTCCTCCGGTAAACGGGAGTTGCATAATCTCATAGTCATAGGAACATGTATAAGTCATGAAGAATAGCAACAGCAACATACTAAACGATCAGGTGCTAAGCTAATGAAATGGGTCATGTCAATCAGATCATTCAACTAATGATGTGACCTCGTTAATCAAATAACAACTCTTTGTTCATGGTTAGGAAACATAACCATCTTTGATCAACAAGCTAGTCAAGTAGAGGCATACTAGTGACACTCTGTTTGTCTATGTATTCACACATGTATTATGTTTCCGGTTAATACAATTCTAGCATGAATAATAAACATTTATCATGATATAAGGAAATAAATAATAACTTTATTATTGCCTCTAGGGCATATTTCCTTTCAGTCTCCCACTTGCACTAGAGTCAATAATCTAGTTCACATCGCCATGTGATTTAGCAGCAATAGTTCACATCACCATGTGATTAACACCCATAGTTCACATCATCATGTGACCAACACTCAAAGGGTTTACTAGAGTCAGTAATCTAGTTCACATCTCTATGTGATTAACACCCAAAGAGTACTAAGGTGTGATCATGTTTTGCTTGTGAGATAATTTTAGTCAACGGGTCTGTCACATTCAGATCCGTAAGTATTTTGCAAAATTCTATGTCTATAATGCTCTGCATGGAGCTACTCTAGCTAATTGCTCCCACTTTCAATATGTATCCAGATTGAGACTTTAGATTCATCTGGATCAGTGTCAAAAACTTGCATCGACGTAACCCTTTACGACGAACCTTTTTGTCACGTCCATAATCGAGAAACATATCCTTATTTCACTAAGGATAATTCTGACCGCTGTCCAGTGATCTACTCCTAGATCACTATTGTACTCCCTTGCCAAATCAGTGCAGGGTATACAATAAATTTGGTACACAGCATGGCATACTTTATAGAACCTATGAATGAGGCATAGGGAATGACTTTCATTCTCTTTCTATCTTCTGCCGTGGTCGGGCTTTGAGTCTTTACTCAACTTCACACCTTGTAACACAGGCAAGAAACTTTTTCTTTGACTGTTCCATTTTGAACTACTTCAAAATCTTGTCAAGGTATGTACTTATTGAAAAACTTATCAAGCGTCTTGATCTATCTCTATAGATCTTGATGCTCAATATGTAAGCAGCTTTACCGAAGTCTTTCTTTGAAAAACTCCTTTCAAACACTCCTTTTATGCTTTACAGAATAATTCTACATTATTTCCGATCAACAATATGTCATTCACATATACTTATCAGAAATGCTGTAGTGCTCCCACTCACTTTCTCGTAAATACAGGCTTCACCGCAAGTCTGTATAAAACTATATGCTTTGATCAACTCATCAAAGCGTATATTCCAACTCCGAGATGTTTGCACCAGTCCACAGATAGATCGCTGGAGCTTGCATATTTAGTTAACACCTTTAGGATCGACAAAACCTTCTAGTTGCATCGTATACAACTCTTCTTTAGCAAATCCATTAAGGAATGCAGTTTTGTTTATCCCTTTGCCAGATTTCATAAAATGCGGCAATTGCTAACATGATTCGGACAGACTTAAGCATAGATACGAGTGAGAAAATCTCATCATAGTCAACACCTTGAACTTGTCGAAAACCTTTTGCGACAATTCTAGCTTTGTAGATAGTAACACTACTATCAGCGTCCGTCTTCCTCTTGAAGATCCATTTATTTTCTATGGCTTGCCGATCAACGGGCAAGTCAACCAAAGTCCAAACTTTGTTCTCATACATGGATCCCATCTCAGATTTCATGGCTTCAAGCCACTTTGCAGAATCTGGGCTCACCATCGCTTCTTCATAGTTCGTAGGCTCATCATGGTCAAGAAACATGACCTCCAGAACAGGATTACCGTACCACTCTGGTGCGGTTCTCACTCTGGTTTACCTACGAGATTCGGTAGTAACTTGATCTGAAGTTACATGATCATCATCATTAGCTTCCTCACTAATTGGTGTAGTAGTCACAGGAACAGATTTCTGTGATGAACTACTTTCCAATAAGGGAGAAGGTACAATTACCTTATCAAGTTCTACTTTCTTCCCACTCACTTCTTTCGAGAGAAACTCCTTCTCCAGAAAGTTTCCGAATTTAGCAACAAAAGTCTTGCCTTCGGATCTGTGATAGAAGGTGTATCCAATAGTTTCCTTTGGATATCCTATGAAGATGCACTTCTCCGATTTGAGTTTTGAGCTTATCAAGATGAAACTTTTTCATATAAGCATCGCAACCCCAAACTTTAAGAAACGACAACTTTGGTTTCTTGCCAAACCATAGTTCATAAGGCGTCGTCTCGACGGATATAGATGGTGCCCCTTTTTAACGTGAATGCAACTGTCTCTAATGCATGACCCCAAAAACAATAGTGGTAAATCGGTAAGAGACATCATAGATTGCACTATATCCAATAAAGTACGGTTATGACGTTCGGACACACCATTATGCTGTGGTGTTCCAGGTGGCGTGAGTAGTGAAACTATTTCACATTGTTTTTAACTGAAGGCCAAACTCGTAACTCAAATACTTTTCTCTACGATCAGATCATAGAAACTTTATTTTCTTGTTACGATGATTTTTCACTTCACTCTGAAATTCTTTGAACTTTTCAAATGTTTCAGACTTATGTTTCATTAAGTAGATATACTCATATCTGCTCAAATCATCTGTGAAGATCAGAAAATAATGATACCTGTCGCGAGCCTCAATATTCATCGGACCACATACATCAGTATGTATGATTTCCAACAAATCTGTTGCTCGCTCCATTGTTCCGAAGAACAGAGTCTTAGTCATCTTGCCCATGAGGCATGGTTCGCAAGCATCAACTGATTCATAATCAAGTGATTCCAAAAGCCCATCAGCATGGAGTTTCTTCATGCGCTTTACACCAATATGACCTAAACGGCAGTGCTACAAATAAGTTGCACTATCATTATTAACTTTGCATCTTTTGGTTTCAATATTATGATTATGTGTATCACTACGATCGAGATCCAACGAACTATTTTCATTGGGTGTGTAACCATATAAGGTTTTATTCATGTAAACAGAACAACAATTTATTCTCTTACTTAAATGAATAACCGTATTACAATAAACATGATCAAATCATATTCATGCTCAATGCAAACACCAAATAACACTTATTTAGGTTCAACACTAATCCCGAAATTATGGGGAGTGTGCGATGATGATCATATCAATCTTGGAACCACTTCCAACACACATCGTCACTTTACCCTTAACTAGTCTCTGTTTATTCTGCAACTCCCGTTTCGAGTTACTAATCTTAGCAACTGAACTAGTATCAAATACTGAGGGTTTGCTATAAACACTAGTAAAGTACACATCGATAACATGTATATCAAATATACTTATGTTCACTCTGCCATCCTTCTTATCCACCAATCACTTGGGGTAATTCCACTTCCAGTGACCAGTCCCTTTGCAGTAGAAGCACTTAGTCTCAGGCTTAGGATCAGACTTGGGCTTCTTCACTTGAGCAGCAACTTGCTTGCCGTTCTTCTTGAAGTTCCTCTTCTTCCCTTTGCCCTTTTCTTGAAACTAGTGGTCTTGTCAACCATCAACACTTGATGTTTTTCTTGATTTCTACCTTCGTTGATTTCAGCATCACGAAGAGCTTAGGAATTACTTTTGTCATCCCTTGCATATTATAGTTCATCACGAAGTTCTACTAACTTGGTCATGGTGACTAGAGAATTCTGTCAATCACTATCTTATCTGGAAGATTAACTCCCACTTGATTCAAGCGATTGTAGTACCCAGACAATCTGAGCACATGCTCACTAGTTGAGCGATTCTCCTCCATCTTTTAGCTATAGAACTTATTGGAGACTTCATATCTCTCAACTCGGGTATTTGCTTGAAATATTATCTTCAACTCCTGGAACATCTCATATGGTCCATGACGTTCAAAACGTCTTTGAAGTCCCGATTCTAAGCCATTAAGCATGGTGCACTAAACTATCAAGTAGTCATCATATTGAGCTAGCCAAACGTTCATAACGTCTGCATCTGCTCCTGCAATAGGTCTGTCACCTAGCGGTGCATCAAGGACATAATTTTTCTGTGCAGCAATGAGGATAAACCTCAGATCACGGATCCAATCCGCATCATTGCTACTAACATCTTTCAACATAATTTTCTCTAGGAACATATCAAAATAAAACGCAGGGAAGCAACAACGCGAGCTATTGATCTACAACATGATTTGCAAAATACTACCAGGACTAAGTTCATGATAAATTTAAGTTCAATTTAATCATATTACTTAAGAACTCCCACTTAGATAGATATCCCTCTAATCCTCTAAGTGATCACGTGATCCAAATCAACTAAACCATAACCGATCATCACGTGAGATGGAGTAGTTTTCAATGGTGAACATCGCTACGTTGATCATATCTACTATATGATTCATGCTCGACCTTTCGGTCTCCGTGTTCCGAGGCCATATCTGTATATGCTTGGCTCGTCAAGTATAACCTGAGTATTCCGCGTGTGCAACTGTTTTGCACCCGTTGTATTTGAACGTAGAACCTATCACACCCGATCATCACGTGGTGTCTCAGCACGAAGAACTTTTGCAATGGTGCATACTCAGGGAGAACACTTCTTGATAATTTAGTGAGAGATCATCTTATAATGCTACTGTCAATCAAAGCAAGATAAGATGCATAAAAAGATAAACATCACATGCAATTAATATAAGTGATATGATATGGCCATCATCATCTTGTGCTTTGTGATCTCCATCTCCGAAGCACCGTCATGATCACCATCGTCACCGGCGCGACACCTTGATCTCCATCGTAGCATCGTTGTCGTCTCGCCAATCTTATGCTTCCACGACTATCACTACCGCTTAGTAATAAAGTAAAGCATTACATCGCGATTGCATTGCATACAATAAAGCGACAACCATATGGCTCCTGCCAGTTGCCGATAACTCGGTTACAAAACATGATCATCTCATACAATAAAATCAGCATCATGCCTTGACCATATCACATCACAACATGCCCTGCAAAAACAAGTTAGACGTCCTCTACTTTGTTGTTGCAAGTTTTACGTGGCTGCTACGGGCTTAAGTAAGAACTCATCTCACCTACGCATCAAAACCACAACGATAGTTCGTCAAATAGACTCCGTTTTAACCTTCTCAAGGACCGGGCGTAGCCACACTTGGTTCAACTAAAGTTGGAGAGACAGTCTTCCGCAAGCCATCTATGTGCAAAGCACGTCGAGGGAACCGGTCTCGCGTAAGAGTACGCGTAAGGTTGGTCCGGATCGTCTCGTCCAACAATACCGCCAAACCAAAGTATGACATGCTGGTAGGCAGTATGACTTGTATCGCCCACAACTCACTTGTGTTCTACTCGTGCAAATAACATCAAACCATAAAAACCTGGCTCTGATACCACTGTTGGGGAACGTAGTAATTTCAAAATTTTCCTACGCACACGCAAGATCATGGTGATGCATAGCAACGAGGGGGAGAGTCTGATCTACATACCCTTGTAGATCGCAACAGAAGCGTTGACACAACTTAGAGGAAGTAGTCGTACGTCTTCTTCCCGATCCGACCGATCCAAGCACCGTTACTCCGGCACCTCCGAGTTCTTAGCACACGTTCAGCTCGATGACGTTCCTCGGGCTCCGATCCAGCAAAGCGTCGAGGAAGAGTTCCGTCAGCACGACGACGTGGTGACGATCTTGATGTACTGCCGACGCAGGGCTTCGCCTAAGCACTGCAACGGTATGATCGAGGTGGAATTTGGTGGCAGGGGGCACCGCACACGGCTAAGGAACGATCTCAAGGATCAACTTGTGTGTCTATGGGGTGCCCCCTGCCCCTGTATATAAAGGATAGAGGAGGAGGAGGCCGGCCAAGGCATAGGGTGCGGCCAGGATGGGAGTCCTACTAGGACTCCAAGTCCTAGTAGGAGTCCACCAAAAGGGGAGGAAGGGAGAAGGAATAGGAGGAGAAGGAGAGGTGGCCGGCCCCCTTTTCCCTAGTCCAATTCGGACCAAAGGGGAGGGGGGGCGCAGCAGCCTTTTCCTCTTCCCACTAAAGCCCATCAAGGCCCATTACTCTTCCCCGTATTCCCGTAACTCCCCGGTACCTCCGAAAATACCCGAATCACTCGGAACCTTTCCGATGTCCGAATATAGTCGTCCAATATATCGATCTTTACGTCTCGACCATTTCGAGACTCCTCGTCATGTCCCCGATCTCATCCGGGACTCCGAACTCCTTCGGTACATCAAAACTCATAAACTCATAATATAACTGTCATCGAAACCTTAAGCGTGCGGACCCTACGGTTCGAGAACAATGTAGACATGACCGAGACACGTCTCCGGTCAATAACCAATAGCGGGACCTGGATGCCCATATTGGCTCCTACATATTCTACGAAGATCTTTATCGGTTAGACCGCATAACAACATACGTTGTTCCCTTTGTCATCGGTATGTTACTTGCCCGAGATTCGATTGTCGGTATCCAATACCTAGTTCAATCTCGTTACCGGCAAGTCTCTTTACTCGTTCCGTAATACATCATCTCACAACTAACATATTAGTTGCAGTGCTTGCAAGGCTTATGTGATGTGCATTACCGAGAGGGCCCAGAGATACCTCTCCGACATTCGGAGTGACAAATCCCAATCTCGAAATACGCCAACCCAACATCTACCTTTGGAGACACCTGTAGTACTCCTTTATAATCACCCAGTTACGTTGTGACGTTTGGTAGCACCCAAAGTGTTCCTCCGATAAACGGGAGTTGCATAATCTCATAGTCATAGGAACATGTATAAGTCATGAAGAATAGCAACAGCAACATACTAAACGATCGGGTGCTAAGCTAATGAAATGGGTCATGTCAATCAGATCATTCAACTAATGATGTGACCTCGTTAATCAAATAACAACTCTTTGTTCATGGTTAGGAAACATAACCATCTTTGATCAACGAGCAAGTCAAGTAGAGGCATACTAGTGACACTCTGTTTGTCTATGTATTCACACATGTATTATGTTTCCGGTTAATACAATTCTAGCATGAATAATAAACTTTTATCATGATATAAGGAAATAAATAATAACTTTATTATTGCCTCTAGGGCATATTTCCTTTCAGGGGAGATGTATTGTACAAAAATCTCGTACCCCGGTCCAGAGACGAAGCCATTGCTCAAGGCTTCTTTCCATGCATGGTCAGAGGACCACAGCCAGCTGAAGCACATCCGTCATCACTTCTCTGGTGTCGCGATGACACTCTGTTCAAGCGCAACTTCCAATTTGCTCAGAACTCTGCGAAGCAAAACAAGAAGGAGTTGGGGTTGGACTTCAACCCTGGTCCCTCTAAACCAAGGGCGGATGGCACACACGACGCAAATCCCAATATCATCGGGCCGTATGCCAATCTCAAAGGCCTCATCACTCGCATTCTAGTCCAAGGGACTGCCGTGAACGACCCTCCAACAGACACTGCGTCTGATGACGCTCCTGCTGCACCGAAGCCAAAGCAGATGAAGAAGCCAAAAGCTTCAAAGCCAGCCGCTTCTCCCAAAATCTCCAGAGCGAAGCCATTGGCAACTGCACCTCCTGAAGCAAGTGTGCAGTCTGAAGACTTATCACGAGTCTCCAAGCCCCAAGAAGCCAAGAAGCCTCAGCCACACACTGGCAAAGAGCTCACAGTTGCTGCCATTTTGCGCAGCGAGACCATTGATCTGTCCAGTGACGAAGATCTTGGCGATGACGCTCTTGAGCAGCTCATCAAGAGCAAGGAGGAGGCTGAAATCTTCAACAATCTGCCTCTGTTTGATGCAGCAATCCTCCACAACTTCATCGATGAGTGGTTTGATACACCCAATATCAGCTTCGATGATCTGCAGCTGCCCATTGGCCTCAGCGTCGCCTTCCACGGTGCTATTGCTTCAGAACTTGCAATTGCCCAGCGCATTGTTGAACTGAAGCAGAAGATTGATTTTGAAAAGGCTCAGTTCAAGCAGAATATGGCCAAGCTCAGCGTCCAAGAAGTCAAGGACTTCAAAGTCATGTTACACGAGTTGAAGGAAAACTTTTTGAAGAAACGTGCAGAAGCTCAGGGTTCGCGGGAGCGAATGAAGACTTTGGCTGATCGCTGTGTGCAAGCCTACAATGAGGCCGAGAAGCGCAAGGCACATGGGCGTCCCGGCATCGACCCCAGGATGGCCGCAAAGAAAAAGAAGAAGCCCGTTGTGGCTGAACAAGAGGCGCCAAGGCAAGAAGCTGTTTCGATTGTCTTCCCCACTGCTAAGACTGGCTCGAAGCCAAAGCACCGGTCAACCGCTTCAGAGCTCAAGAAGACACGGACAGCCGAAGCTGAAGCAAGGAAGAGGAAACACCCTGAAGCCTCTCCTTCTGACCCCACCATCAAGAAGCGCAAGACCAAGAAATCTCGGGCTGCTCCCACAGAGCTCCTGATAGTCGAACCCCTCTCCGTCTGCTATCCTGACGAAGATCGTCAGTTGACCGTGCATGAGCCTGCTTTCACAGAGGCTCCGCACGCTGAAGACATTCCAGCAGCCGACCCCAATGCTGCTGAAGACATTGGTCTCCAAGACAATGTACAAGGTGATGCAGCCCTTCCTCAGCTTGAAACAAGCGAAATGATCAGCATTGGTCGTCCATTGACACCAATCACCCAAGATGCATCGTGGGCAGATCGCCCACAGGAGGAAGAGAATGAGCCCCAGCCCACTGCAACTCCACCGGCGGCGCCTACATTCCGTAGGCTTCGCAAAGGGCCAAGGGCTTAGGCTGCTGACGACATTCTGGCTGCATCAGCCGAAGAGCATGAAGAAGAACCTCAAGCTCCGTCTCCCCCAAACCAACAAGAAGAAGTTCTCAAGGAGAACGCACCTGAATCCGTCCCTCTCACTACACATGTTGAGGCTGAAAACATTGCGACTGCCACAACCAACACTGAAGCAATTGTGGAGCCCGACCAACCAACAGCTTCAAGAGACACTGAAGCTACTGCATCTGAACCTTCTGTTCCTGAGCCTGCTGCCGGTCCATAGTTCAACTATCATGTTGCGCACAGGCCCCAGGTCCAGAAGCCGATCCCACGACTGCCAAGGTTCCCAGGTCCTGCATCAGCTCCTAGCTCCTTTAATGTCAATAGCTTCAGGGCAGATAACACGTTCTTCAACAGCTCCACGAACCCTTATTCAAGGGAACGGATTGTATCAGATAGGTTCTGGAGCTACCCACAGCGCAGCTATTATTCATGCATCCTATACAACCAAGGCCGCATCTTTCCTCACCAGCGCCTTGAGGTTGAAGCCATTGCTGGTCTACCTGGTCTGGAAGAAGCACTGGATTGCTTCAAGCAAGTGGGTCTGCTGCCGTTTATCACCGATGAAGAGCACTGGAATGAAGAGCTTCTGCTCCAGTTCTATGCCACACTGCATATCAAAGGCTACAACAGAGATTCGAAGACTTGGGTCCTGGAGTGGATGACCGGCAATGTCCATCATGAAGCCAATGCATTCGATATCATTGAGCTTACCGGCCTACCCACTCTTGGCGAACTCTTCGAAGAAGGCTGCCAACTCCATGCTGAATCAATTGAGAGCATATTCCAGCGACCTGAGCCAAATATGAGTCAGATGCTCTCAATGATGAAGCCATTGCCTCTTGATGCACCTTATCCAACTGAGTTCTTCGTTGAAGACTTAGAGTACCTGCCCAGAACTATATATCACATCGTCAGGCGGACTCTCTGGCCCATTAAGGGGCACTCTCCATATGCCAAGGTTGAAGGTGCCATGAAGACTCTCATCTTCTGTATCCTGCATGGCAAATGCTTCAACGCACAGGATCTCTTTATACGCCAACTTGCAGCGTCTGGCTCAGATCTCTTTGGTTTGAAGATTTATGCTCCTTGGGTTATGAGGCTGATCAAGCTTCACTCTACTATCTCCTATCAGCCCTCAGCCCGCAACCATAGGATCTTCTTACCCGATGTGGACACCTCTGCTGAAGCAATATATCCTGAGCCTGCCAAGCAACCATTAAGTCTTCAGAATGTAGAACACCAGAGCTTCACTCAGAATGATGAAGGTGTTGAAGCCATCTCAAGAGTGTATCCAATGGCTGGCACCACACGTGCCCCTGCATCAACTGAAGCCACTGACAGCACAGCTGCATAGAGACCCAAGAAACGCGCTCGTACACTCAATGACCGAGAACTTCTTGTGGCTCTTCACCAAAATCAAGATAGGCATCACGACTGGCTCAAAAGGCAGATGAGAAGTATCATGCAAGACATCAATCGCATCAGAAATCTGGCCACCAAGAATGCATTCGTCGCACATGAAACCTGTCGCCGCACTTGGAAAGGCCTCACCATGATGTGCACTGAAGCTGAACTTCAAGAGGATGGCTTCAGAGAGAGATTCAAGTTTGACTCCACACCCCCCAGAAGAGCTGTGCTGCGAGGAACTCCGTCCCTTGAAGATTCAGAGTTCTCTTCCTCTGCTGCCACCGTGACTGGAAGAATCATTGAGGAAGAAGACGACGCTACATCACCACCACCTTCTTCAGCGCGCGTCGACCCAGCACCAAGCTCTTCAGCACCACCAAACGCCTCCACTGACCCTGCCGCGCCTGGGAACGTGTAGAAAACTCTATGTCTTCAAACCTTTTTGGTCATCACTGACAAAAGGGGGAGAAGCATATGATGTTTATAGTCTTCAAGCGGGTCAATAATATGGGCGGGTGCTTTATATTTTGCATTTTGCTTCGTGCTTACAACTCCCGTTTTTCTACAATTGGTTCTTTGAGTTGTAACACTTAAACTTGATGGTCGTCTGCTACTTGTTTGCCACTATGTTTTTGCGAAGATAAATTCCGCATGTACGACGATAATTTCCGCACTTATATCATTTCGCAGACGTCCATTTTTCATTATGCATGTCATTCTCTTCATATACCTTTACATGCATCGTGGATTGTCATCATAAATTGAAGTGGATTCCCACAAGTACAACCTGCCATGTGCATTTGCGTTCCAGAAGCAAATTACTTATATGCACATCTTCAGGGGGAGCCCTTGCAGCTTATGAAGACAATTCCTTTACAATTTCACAAATTATATTCCCCGTTAAAAACTTCAACTAGTTTGTCATCAATCACCAAAAAGGGGGAGATTGTAAGTGCATCTAGTGCCACCCCTAGTTGGTTTTGGAGTATTGACGACAAACCTAGTTGAGGGACTAATGTGTTTGTGAGAATTGCAGGATAACACAGGTAGAAGTCCCTCATTGATTCGGTTTAGCTACCAGAGATGACCCCTAAAAATGTACGAAGACATTGAAGACAATGGTGGTTTATGAAGACATTCATGTTGAAGACAATGACATGTGAAGACTCCCCATGAAGCTTATGGAACTTGAAGACTTAGATCCTTCGTAGTTTTACTTCATTCATGTTGTGTCATAGGAACCACCGTACTGTTAAGTGGGGTCCAAGAGAACCAGTCAGGATGACTGAAGTGATGCCTAATTCAAATCCTATGTCTTCGAGTGAAGACAATGAGAGAAAATCTTGTCCAGAGTCAGACAAGTCAGCTTTACTTGTAGCCCAAGTAAAGTTGCCGTGTGAGTTCGAAATTCGACTGTTGATACATGTGTCAGTTCCTTAGTGACCCAGGGTCATTTCGGACAAATCAGGTCGGGTTGCCAAGTGGCTATAAATAGTCCACCCCTACAACCATAAACGGTTGGCTGCTCAGATTTCAGTGCACGGCTTTTGTCGTTTGAGAGCAACCCACCTCGAAGCCTTTGAGAGAAAATCCCTAGCGAGGAGAAAAGCCCTAACCACCCAGAGCCAGAGTAATTGGGCATCACTTAAGTCTTCTTGTCTGAGTGATCTGAAGACTTATTACACTTGAGGACTGTGCATCCTCCAGCCGGTTAGGCGTCGCGTTTTGAGCATCCAAGAGAAATTGTGGATTGCCGGTGAACGAAGTCTGTGAAGGTTTGGGAGTCTACCTTGAAGACTTACCAGAGTGATTGGGCGAGGTCTGTGTGACCTTAGCTCAAGGAGAAAACGGTGAGGACTGGGTGTCCTGAGCTGCATGTTCAGGACTGGGTGTCCGGGACTGTGTGTCCTTTGGTTTAAATACCTAGCCGCTCCAACCAGACGTACAGTTGTCACAGCAACTGGAACTGGTCCAACAAATCATTGTCTTCAACGTGTCACTGGTTTCATCTTCACCTCCCTTTACTTACCATTACACATTGTGAAGTCATTGCATGCTTGCTTTATCTTCTGTCTTCACAACCTGACTGTATGATTTGTTTGGCTTCATAACTTCTTCCTACCTGATCCTTATTACACTGAAGCTGTTTGTCACTGTGCTTTCACTATATTGTATACTTGACCACGGCTTGCCTTGTGTAATCTAACTTCCGCCGCATAGTGATAGGCTTGTCTATTCTGTTTGTCTTCATAACTTCCACGTTTTGAAGACTCTCATAAAAATCGCCTATTCACCCCCCTCTAGTCGATATAACGCACTTTCAACTTCCGATCAACCTTGTCACCAGCATAATCAGCATCCGAGAATCCAACCAGATCAAACTCTGAGCCCTTTGGATACCATAATCCGAGAGTTGGGGTGTGAGCCAAATATCGAAGAATTTGCTTCACAGCTAAGTGATGCGACTCCTTTGGTGCCACTTGAAATCAAGCACACATGCAAACACTAAGCATAATATCTGGCCTAGATGCACATAAATAAAGCAAAGAACCAATCATGGAGCGGTATACCTTTTGATCGAACTCTTTACCATTGTCGTCGGGACCCAGATGATGTTTGGCTGGCATTGGTGCTGTGAAGCCTTTGCAGTCTTGAATACCAAACTTCTTCAGGCACTCTTTGAGATACTTCTCTTGAGATATGAAGATGCCGTTGCATTGTTGTCGTATTTGAAGACCGAGGAAGAACTTCAGCTCCCCCATCATAGACATCTGATATTGCTCTTGCATCATATTGCCAAACTCTTCACTGTACTTCTGATTGGTGCAGCCGAAGATAATGTCATCCACATATATTTGGCACACAAACAGTTCACCATCATATGTCTTCGTGAAGAGAGTGGGGTCTAGGAAACCAGGTATGAAGCCTTTGCTCTTCAGGAAATATTTGAGTGTGTCATACCAGGCCTGAGGGGCTTGTTTGAGGCCATACAGTGCCTTGTTGAGCTTGTATACCATGTCAGGATGTTTTGGATCTTCAAACCTAGGCGGTTGTGCAACATACACTTCTTCTTCAATCTTGCCATTGAGAAAGGCACTCTTCACATCCATTTGATATAGAAGTATGTTATGATGATTTGCATAAGCCAGCAGTATACGTATGGCTTCAAGTCTAGCCACAGGAGCAAATGTTTCATCGAAATCAATGCCTTCCACTTGAGTATATCCTTGAGCAACGAGACGAGCTTTGTTTCTAACAACTTGACCATGCTCATCTTGCTTGTTGCGGTATATCCATTTGGTGCCTATTATATTGTGCTTCCGTGGATCAGGACACTTAACCAGTTCCCATACATTGTTCAGCTCAAACTGTTGAAGCTCTTCTTGCATAGCTTGAATCCATTCAGGTTCCATGAAGGCTTCTTCAACTTTCTTGGGTTCTGTAATTGAGACGAATGCGAAGTGCCCACAGAAATTTGCCAGCTGAGTTGCCCTTGAACGAGTGAGTGGACCGGGTGAATTGATGCTGTCAATTATTCTTTCAATCTGCACTGCATTGGCAATGCGTGGATGTACAGGGCGAAGACTTTGCTCTTGCTGATCAATGTCGTTGTTGGTGGGATTGTCTTTAGGTTGAGCATTGTCTTTAGGTTGATCTGGTGCGGAGATGATGAGTTCCTCTTCAGGATGAGCTTCAGAAGGTATGATTTCTCCAGTTCCCATTAGCTTGATTGATTCACTGGATGGAACTTCATCTAGCACATTTGGCAGGTGCTCTCTTTGTGAACCATTGGTCTCATCGAACCGCACATCCACTGTTTCAACCACTTTGTAATGAAAGAGATTGAAGACTCTGTAGGAGTGCGAATCCTTTCCATATCCAAGCATAAAACCCTCATGTGCTTTTGGTGCAAACTTTGAGGTGTGATGTGGGTCCTTAATCCAGCACCTTGCGCCAAATACTCTGAAGTAACTGACATTTGGCTTCTTGCCAGTTAGGAGTTCATAAGATGTCTTGTTAAGAAGCTTGTGAAGATAAACACGGTTGATTGTATGGCATGCAGTGTCAATGGCTTCAGGCCAGAATTTTCTTGGAGTCTTGTATTAATCTAGCATCGTTCTGGCCATCTCAATGAGTGTTCTGTTCTTGCGTTCGACGACGGCATTCTGCTGTGGCGTGTACGGGGCTGAGAATTCATGTGTGATGCCCAAGGTATCAAGATATGTATCAAGGCCAGTGTTCTTGAATTCAGTGCCATTGTCACTTCTGATGTGCTTTATCTTGGCGCCATAGTTGTTCATTGCTCGATTGGCGAAGCGTCTGAAGACATCCTGCACTTCAGTCTTGTAAAGGATTATGTGCACCCAAGTATATCTAGAGTAATCATCAACAATGACAAAGCCATATAGGCAAGCAGTAGTGGTAAAAGTTGAGTAGTGAGTGGGACCAAAAAGATCCATGTGAAGCAGTTCGAAGGATCGAGTAGTGGTCATGATTTTCTTCGAGGGATGTTTGGCCCTCGTCATCTTCCTTGCTTCACAGGCACCGCATAAGTGATCTTTCTTGAACTTGACGCCCTCGATGCCTATGACATGCTTCTTCTTTGCAAGGGTATGGAGGTTCCTCATGCCAGCATGCCCAAGCCTCTGATGCCAAAGCCAGCATTCTGAAGCTTTTTCTAGAAGACATACTGCAAGCTGTGGCCCTGCTGAGAAATCTACTACGTACAAATCATCTTTCCGATACCCTTCAAACACTAGAGACTTATCAGATTCCATTAGTACCAGGCAACGATATTTTCCAAATATTACGATCATGTTCAAATCGCAAAGCATTGAGACAGACATTAAGTTGAAGCCAAGGGATTCAACAAGCATGACTTTATCCATGTGTTGATCCCTTGAGATTGCAACTCTACCTAGACCCAATACCTTACTTTTACCAGTGTCAGCGAATGTGATGTGGCTCTTGTCGGATGGACATAAGGTTGAGTCCATAAGAAGGCTTCTTTTGCCGGTCATGTGATTTGTACACCCACTGTCAATAATCCATTCTGAAGACGCTGGTGTCGTACCCTATAGTGCAGTTAGGGGGATAGGCTTCACGAAGAGAATTGTGACGCAAAAACATTTGACGAACCAGTGGGTTATGAAAACTTAGATCTAGATTAGGACTAATAGGGAGAGTAGCATGCGATTCAGGAACGAAGTACATAGTAATGCCATTCACGCATTTGATCTTGCGCCCTACAAGATGTTTAAGGTCCCCAGCAATAGCGTCAGAAGATTTTGGTTTTCTGCTGGAGACCTTTCCCTGCAAAAGAGAGTTAAGCTTTCTTAGCCACCCACATATTCAAGGGTGGCTTAGAAGCAATAAGTCTAAGTGCAACATCTGAGAATTTTGGCTTTGGAGCCCTAGCAAACAGTCTAGCAGGCGGACAGTAGTACTCATAAGAATAGGCAGAATAGTTCTTGGTCATATGAACATGGCGGTTTGATGAACAACTCTCATATTCATATGCCTGAGTATGGTTTCCCTGTAAAACATTTGCGTTAGTGCGACTCAGGTGAGTCCTCTGTCTGTATGAAGCCTTTGGACCGTCTGAAGCCTTTGGTCTGAGGTTTGTCTTCTTCATGTGAGGTGTCGTGAAGACATTCACAGGAAGATTTTCCAGACACCTTTTCGGAACCCAGATCTTCTTCATGGGCGGTCCATTCCTGCAGTTAGTACCAATGTACCTGGCAAACACTTCACCATACTGATTCTTAAACAGTACATAGTTTGCATCAAAGGATTCATCAATGATAATGGGGTTAGCACAAGTGAAGCCAGATAGATTGGATGGATCTGCTGAGGGTTCCTTTGCAGCAACCCACATGGTTTTGGGGTACTGCTCAGGTTTCCAGTAAGAGCCATCTGCATTCATTTTCCTTATGAACCCAACACCCTCTTTCCTAGGGTTTCGGTTCAGAATCTGCTTCTTGAGGACATCACATAATGTCTGATGCCCTTTAAGACTTTTGTACATCCCTGTTTCAAGCAATGTCTTCAACCTAGCATTCTCATCAGCAATAGCGGTGGTATCCTCAGCAGAGGGGTTAGTTACCACAATAACAATTGAAGATATTGCAACAACAGTAGCAGTGGAACATTCAGCAACAGAAGTAGCATTATGACGCTCAATGCATTTAAGACATGGTGGTTCAAATCCTTCCTGAGCGGAACTGATCTATTTGGCGCGAAGTGACTCGTTTTCCTTTTGAAGATCTTCATGAGCCGCTCTCAATTTCTCAAGATCTTGCTTCCTTTGAAGATAATCATAGGAAAGCTTTTCATGAGTTGTTGAGAGAGTATCATGACGACTTTCAAGTTCCTGATACTTAACGTGAAGATTTTTTATGTCTTCAATTAAGGATTCAGATCGAGTCATTTCAGCACCCAACAGATCATCGCTTCTATCTAACATTTTTTGAATATGTTCCATAGCTTTCTGTTGTTCAGTTGCAATTTTAGCAAGTGTTTTGTAGCTGGGTTTCGAACCACAATCATAGTCATCGTCACTAGATGTTTGATAGTGAGTAGTGCGTGTGTTTACTTTGGTAGCGCATGCCATGAAGCAGTAGGTAGGAGTGGAGTAGTCCTGGTCATTTGCATCGGTGTCGGTGATGAAGTCATTGTCTTCAGTGTTAAAGATGGACTTGGCGACGTATGCTGTAGCCAGACTTGCAATGCCAGAATCAGACTCCTCCTCAGACTCCACCTCTGCCTCCTCAGAAGTGGACTCCTCCTCTGAATCCATTTCCTTGCCAATAAACGCACGTGCCTTGCCAGATGAGCTCTTCTTGTGTGATGAAGAATTTGAGGAAGACTTGGAAGAAGACTTTGAGTATTTCTTCTTCTTCTTGTCGTTAGAGTCATATTCCTTGCTCTTCTTCTTCTTTCTGTTCTCATTGTCCCACTGTGGACACTCAGAGATGAAGTGTCCAGTTTTCTTGCACTTGTGGCATGTTTTCTTCTTGTAGTCATGAACAGAAGCTTCATCATTCCTTGAGCTTGATCGTGAAGACTTTCTGTATCCTTTCTTCTTGGTGAATTTTTGGAACTTCTTCACAAGCATTGCAAGTTCCCTTCCAATGTCTTCAGGATCATCAGAACTGCTGTTAGATTCTTCTTCTGATGAGGAAACAACTTTTGCCTTCAAGGCACGAGTTCGCCCATAGTTTGGACCAGAGATATCTCTTTTCTCAGAAAGCTGAAACTCATGTGTGTTGAGCCTCTCGAGTATGTCAGACGGATCAAGTGTCTTGAAATCAGGACGTTCTTGAATCATCAGGGCTAGAATGTCAAATGAACTATCAAGTGATCTCAGCAGCGTCTTGACGACTTCATGTTTGGTGATCTCAGTAGCGCCGGGGGCTTGAAGCTCATTTGTGATGTTAGTGAGTCGGTCAAATGTGTGCTGGGCATTCTCATTTTCATTTCGCTTGAAGTGGTTGAAGAGGTTGCGAAGGACACTGATTCTCTGATCTCTCTGGGTTGAGATGCCTTCATTGACCTTGGAGAGCCAGTCCCAGACCAGCTTGGATGTCTTCAAAGCACTCACACGGCCATACTGTCCTTTGGTCAGATGACCACAGATGATATTCTTGGTAGTAGAGTCTAGTTGAACGAATTTCCTGACATCAGCAGCAGTGACACATTGAAGACAATGATTTGTTGGACCAGTTCCAGTTGCTGTGACAACTGTACGTCTGGTTGGAGCGGCTAGGTATTTAAACCAAAGGACACACAGTCCCGGACACCCAGTCCTGAACACGCAGCTCAGGACACCCAGTCCTCACCGTTTTCTCCTTGAGCTAAGGTCACACAGACCTCGCCCAATCACTCTGGTAAGTCTTCAAGGTAGACTCCCAAACCTTCACAGACTTCGTTCACCGGCAATCCACAATGTCTCTTGGATGCTCAGAACGCGACGCCTAACCGGCTGGAGGATGCACAGTCCTCAAGTGTAATAAGTCTTCAGATCACTCAGACAAGAAGACTTAAGTGATGCCCAATTTTCTCTGGCTCTGGGTGGTTAGGGCTTTATCCTCGCTAGGTATTCTCTCTCTCAAAGGCTTCGAGGTGGGTTGCTCTCAAACGACAAAAGCCGTGCACTGAATCTGAGCAGCCAACCGTTTATGGTTGCAGGAGGTGGGCTATTTATAGCCACTTGGCAACCCGACCTGATTTGTCCGAAATGACCCTGGGTCACTAAGGAACTGACACGTGTTTCAACGGTCAGATTTCAAACCCACACGGCAACTTTACTTGGGCTTCAAGCAAAGCTAACTTGTCCGACTCTAGACAAGATTTGCTCTCATAGTCTTCACTCGAAGACATAGGTTTTTTTGTTTAGGCATCACTTCAGTCGTTCTGACTGGTTCTCTTGGACCCCACTTAATAGTACGGTGGTTCCTATGACTAAACACAAATGAAAGAGAACTATGAAAGATCTAAGTCTTCAAGCTCCATAGGCTTCACGTGTTGTCTTCTCTTGTCATAGTCTTCAATGTGAATATCTTCATATACCACCATTGACTTCAATGTCTTCGTACATTTTTAGGGGTCATCTCTGGTAGGAAAACCGAATCAATGAGGGACTTCTACCAGTGTTATCCTGCAATTCTCACAAACACATTAGTCCCTCAACTAGGTTTGTCGTCAATACTCCAAAACCAACTAGGGGTGGCACTAGATGCACTTACAATCTCCCCCTTTTTGGTGATTGATGACAAACTAGTTGAAGTTTTCAACGGGGAATATAATCTGTGAAATTTTAAAGGATAAGGAATTGTCTTCATAAGTTGCAAGGGCTCCCCCTGAAGATGTGCATATAAGTAATTTGCTTTTGGAATGCAAATGCACATGGCAGGTTGTACTTGTGGAGATCCACTTCACCTTATGATGACATTCCACTATGCATGTGAAAGTATATGAAGATAATGACATGCATAATGAAAAATGGACGTCTGCAGAATGATCTAAGTGTGGAATTTATCATCGCACATGCGGAATTTATCATCGCAAAACAAGTTGGCAAATAAGTAGCAGACGACCATCGAGTTTAAGTGTTACAACTCAAAGAACCAAATGTAGAAAAACGAGAGTTGTAAGCACGAAGCAAAATATAAAGTACCCGCCCATATGGACCCGCTTGAAGACTATCAACCTCATATGCTTCTCCCCCTTTTGTCAGTGAGGACCAAAAAGGTTTGAAGACATAGAGCATCTACTCGTTCCCATGAGGAGTAGGTGAAGTAGCAGGGTCTTCGGTGGTGTTTGGCGGTGCAGACGAACTTGGAGCAGTATTGATGTGTGCTGAAGGAGGTGGCGGTGAAGTAGCATCATCTTCATCCTCGATAACTCTGGCAGTCACTGTGGCAGCAGAGGAAGAAAACTCAGAGTCTTCAAGGGATGGTGTTCCTCGCAGCACAACCCTTCTAGGAGGTGTGGAGTCAAACTTGAATCACTCAGTGAAGCCATCCTCTTGAAGATCAGCTTTAGAACACATCATCGTTAGCCCTTTCCATGTACGGCGATAGGTTTCATGGGTAACGAAAGCATTCTTGGTGGCAAGATTTCGAATGCGATTAACATCCACCAAGAGGCTTTTCATCTGACGCTTTAGCCAGTCATGATGCCTATCCTGTTTTTGATGAAGGGCCACAAGAAGCTCTCGGTCATTGAGAACACGAGTGCGCTTCTTGGGTCTTGGAGCAGTTGTGCTGTCAGTGGCTTCAATGGAAGCAGGGTGTGGTGCACGTGTAGTGCCAGCCAACGGATACACCCGAGAGACTGCTTCAACTCCTTCAATGTTTTGAGTGAAGCTCTGGTGTTCTGCATTCTGAAGGCTTAGAGGTTGCTTGGCAGGCTCAGGATAGATGGCTTCAGCAGAGGTATACACATCTGGCAAGAAGATACGATGGTTGCGTGCTGAGGGCTGATACGAGATAGCAGAGTGAAGCTTGATCAGGCGCATGATCCAAGGGGCGTAGAACTTCAAACCAAACAGATCAGTGCCTGATGCAGCTAGTTGGCGTATGAAGAAGTCCTGTGCATTGAAGCATTTGCCATGAAGGATATAGAATATCAAAGTCTTCATTGCACCCTCGATCTTGGCATTTGGAGAGTGTCCTTTAATGGGCCAGAGAGTCCGCCTGATGATGTGATAGATGGTTCTTGGCAGATACTCAAGGTCTTCAACGAAGAACTCTATGGGATAAGCAACATCTTGGGGCAATGGCTTCATCATGCTGAGCATCTGACTCATATCAGGTTCAGGCCTCTGAAAGATGCTCTCAGTAGCTTCAGTATGTAGCTGACAGCCTTGCTCGAAGAGATCGCCAAGAGTGGGCAAGCGAGTGAGCTCAATGATGTCAAATGCATTGGCTTCGTGATGAACATTGCCAGTCATCCACTCCAGGACCCAAGTCTTCGGATCTCTGTTGTACCCACGGATGTGGAGTGTGGCATAGAATTGGAGCAGCAGCTCTTCATTCCAATGCTCTTGGTCAGTTATGAATGGCAGCAGTCCAACTTGCTTGAAGCAATCCAAAGCTTCTTCTAGGCAGGGCAGACCAGCTATAGCTTCAACGTCAAGGCGCTTGTGTGGGAAGATGCGACCTTGGTTGTACAGTATGCATGAGTAATAACTTCGCTGAGGATAGCTCCAGAACCGATCTGATGAAATCCTTTCCCTTGAGTAGGGGTTCTTGGAGCTATTGAAGAATGTATTGTCTGCCCTGAAGCCATTGATGTTGAAGGAGCCAGGTGCTGATGCAGGTCCTGGGAACCTTGGCAGTCTTGGGATTGGCTTCTATACCTGAGGCCTGTGCTCAACATGATAGTCGAACTGGGGACCGGCAGCAGACTCAGGAACAGAAGTGTCAGGATCAGTGGCTTCGCTGTCTTCTGATGCTTTTGGTGGGGAGGGCTCCACATTAGCTTCATTGTTAGTTATGGCAGCGACACTATTTTCATCCTCCACTTGACGAGCTGGAGGGTCGGACACAAGCACGTTTTCTGTAAGAAGTGCTTCTTGGTGAGACGAGGGGACTTGTGGTACTTCTTCTTCGGCTGATGCAGCCGGAATGTCTTCAGCAGAGACGAGAGGCCTTGGACCTTTGCGAAGCCTGCGCAACGCGGGCGACGCCTATGGAGTTTGAGTGGGCTGGGCCTCATTGTCTTCTTCCTCTTATGGGTGATCCGCCCATGAGGCATCCTGGGCAATTGGCATCAATGGACGACCAATGCTGATGAGTTCGCTGTTGTCTTGCCGAGGAAGGACTGCATCATCTTCTACATTGTTATGTTGACCAATGTCTTCAGCAGCGATGGGATCAGCTGCTGGAATGTCTTCAGCTCCACGAGCCTCTGTGAAAGCAGGCACATGGATGGTCAGTTGGCGTTCTTGTGGATTGGCGTCGGGGTGAACCATGGAAATGGGTTCAACAACCAAGGGCTCTGTGGGAGCAGCCCTATCTTTCTTCGTCGTTCTCTTTTTCTTGGAGGGGGCAGTAGGAGAGGCTTCAGGATATTTCCTTTTCCTCGCTTTAGCCTCACCAGTCCTCGTCTTCTTGAGCTCTGAAGCTGTTGACCGGTTTTTTGGCTTCGAGCCAGTCATTCTTGTGGGGAAGACAACCGGAACTGCTTCCTGCCTTGGTGCATCGGGTTCAGCTGTAGCAGGCTTCTTCTTCTTCTTTGCGTCCATCCTGGGGTCGATGCCAGGACGACCAAGTGCCTTGTGCTTCTCAGCCTCATTGTAGGCTTGCACACATCTGTCAGCCAGAGTCTTCATGCGCTCACGCGAACCCTGAGCTTCTGCACGTTTCTTCAGAAAGGCTTCCTTGAGCTCGTGCATCATGATCTTGAAGTTCTTCACATCTTGCACGCTGAGCTTGGCCATATGCTTCTTGAACTGAGCCTTTTCATAGTCAATCTTCTGCTTCAGCTCAACAATGCGCTGGGCGATGGCTAGTTCTGAAGCAATGGCGCCATGGAAGGCGACACTGAGGCCAATGGGTAGCTGCAGATCATCAAAGATGATGTTGGGCGTGTCAAACCACTCGTCAATGAAGTTGTGGATGATGGTTACATCAAAGAGTGGCAGATTATTGAAGATTTCTGCTTCTTCTTTGCTCTTGATGAGTTGCTCAAGAGCGTCATCTGCTAGGTCTTCATCACTTGACAGGTCAATGTCATCATTGCGCAGAATGGCAGCAGCTGTGAGCTCTTGGCCGCTGTGTGGCAGAGGCACCTTGGCCTTCTGGGGCTTTGAGATGCGTGATAAGTCTTCAGACGGCACACTGTCTTTAGGAGGTGCAGTTGCCAGTGGCTTCGCCCTTGAAATTTGGGTGAAGGGGCAGGCTTTGAAGCTTTAGGCTTATTCATCTTCTTTGGCTTCAGCACTGCAGGAGCTTCTTCTGATTCAGAGTCAGCTGGAGGCTCATTCACTGCAGTCCCTTGAACTAAGATGCGGGTGATGAGGCCTTCAAGGTTGGCATAAGGACCGATGACATTGGGTTCTGCTTCTCGTGTGCCATCTACCCTTGGTGCTGAGGGACCAGGGTTGAAGTCTAACCCAAATTTCTTCTTGTTCTGCTTCGTTGAGTTTTGGGCAAATTGGAAGTTGCGCTTGAACAGATGGTCATCACGACACCAGAGTAGTGACAACGGATGTGCATCATCAGGCTGTGGCCCACGGACCATGCATGGATAGAAGCTTTGGGCAATGGCTTCATCTCTGGACCTGGGTAGAAGATTCTTGTATAGGATGTCTCCCCACGGTCTTTTGATGGCACTTTTCTCAGCATACTCTTGGGTTGTGAAGCGGTATTTGAACCATTGTTCTGCCCAATATCATCGAATCCATTGGATTCAGGTCTTGCGCTGACTGTAATCCTCTTCAGGATCTGTCTTGTACATTTCTGCAAGTTCATCTGGCAGATCTCTGGATGTTCCGCCACAACGTTGTCTGCCCCCCTTCCTTGCGGCTTTCTCTGAAGCCATAAACTTTAACTTGAAAGGCTTCAAGACGTTCAAAGGCTTCAAAGGCTTTCTCTTGCTGGACCAACAGGAACTGGCTTCAGGAGAATTTATGTGATGCTGTAAGAATTCTGCAAATGAATGCAGACTATGAGAACCAAAGGATTCTCCCAGGGACATGTACCTGTGACAGCATTAAGGTGCGAGGGAAGGGGAAGAGGTCATATGCATTCTCAGAAGATTTTGAAGATAAATCAGTTTAGAAGACATTGACCTTATCGTGCGAAGACATTCACTCATAGATAAGAAGTTGGTTCCAGATTTGTACGAACCCACAGATCAGTACAAGTGAGGAATCTAACTACTTTGTGAAGCACAAGTGAATATACTAGGCATGTTATGAGATGTAGTATGAGAGAGATCTAACTTGTGTGAATAGAAACTTCTTATGGTAGAAAGTGACAAAGCCATAGGATCAAAAGGGGCCATAAAAAGAAGTTTTATTTACCACACTGGGAACTGCTAGACGGAATGGGAGATGAGGCCGAGCAGTTCAATTTTCCGTGCCCTAACTTGGCGACGGAGGACACCTATGGCAACGGCGGAGAGGACGATGTCCACGATCGGCGTGAAGACGACGTCGGAGAGGTTGCGGCAGCGAAGCGCTTTGTCGCCGGCGTCGTCGAGGGCTAGCGGTGGCGCTAGGGTTCGTGCGAGGGTGGAAGAAGGGATAATGACCGTTGTGAGTGTGTATTTATAGTTACAGGGGCGGCACTGCGCTATTACACAGGTGCCCCTGGCGATTCGCATCTGAGTAACACGTGGCCATCATGCGGAATTTTGGGGTTTGTTCGATGTCCCACGCACGCCTGGATTGTTGGATGGTCGTTCCTACTTCTCCGGATTTCATGTGGATGAATGAGCATTTAAAACGGACTTAAAGGTTGTCTCTGTGTCTTCTGCTGACAAGAGCCCAGAGAAGACATTTGACAGTTTCAATAGAATGCATATGACTTGGAGAGATAGAATTTGAGATAGAAAGCATAGAGAGGTTAGGGTCCGATCACATTCACTTAGTTCAAAAGATTCAAGGAAGACATAGCTATAAGTGAATGTTGTAGAGGATAGAACACTAGTATATAAATATCTATATAATCAACGTAGTGAAGATAATCATGAAGACATGTTGAGATTGAAGCCAAACCAAATGTGAAGACATTGCAAGGTAACGCCATGAGTGAAACACTTCAAAATAGAACGTTTGGTGGTGGCGTTGCCCACCGTATAGGAAGTATTAGACCCAGAAACCGCGCACAATTATCGTGGCGCTCCGAAGTCAAATTCCACATTAATGTATTCACACTTAGAATGTATGTCTTCATTGATTGAAGATATACGTTACTTCGTGTGTTGCACATCTAAGTCATCAATATGCATAAGTGTTAGGATGTGTGCCTGATCACAGGACATTTGAGGATTCCAGGATATTTAGCTCACACCATAACTTGCAAAATCTCTTCTCATCCAAGGGCTTGGTGAAGATATCTGCCAATTGCTCTTCAGTGTTGACGTGTATGATATCAATATCTTCCTTCACAACATGATCTCTGAGCAAGTGATGACGAATTTCTATGTGCTTTGTCTTCGAGTGCTGAACTGGGTTGTTGGCAATCTTGATGGCGCTTTCGTTGTCGCAGTAAAGTAGCACTTGCTTCAGATGAATGCCATAGTCCTTGAGAGTTTGCTTCATCCACAGAAGCTGAGCGCAGCAAGATCCAGCAGCAATGTATTCAGATTCAGCAGCGGAGAGGGATACACAGTTCTGCTTCTTTGAAGACCAACATACAAGTGATCGTCCCAGAAAGTGACATGTGCCTGATGTAGACTTCCGATCAACCTTGTCACCAGCATAATCAGCATCCGAGAATCCAACCAGATCAAACTCTGAGCCCTTTGGATACCATAATCCGAGAGTTGGGGTGTGAGCCAAATATTGAAGAATTCGCTTCACAGCTAAGTGGTGCGACTCCTTTGGTGCCACTTGAAATCGAGCACACATGCAAACACTAAGCATAATATCTGGCCTAGATGCACATAAATAAAGCAAAGAACCAATCATGGAGCGGTATTGTAGCGACCAGACCCGAATGGATCAAGTCTACTGTGCTCCGGTGTCATCCCTGGATCAGTAATGCTGACACCACACAATACATCGAAGGATTTATAGCAGAGTGGCAATCACACACTTATTACATCGATGTCTCCGAAGAGAACTTATTACAATAATATGGCTTAAGGCCATCTAATATCGGTAACAGCGGAAGACTTGTAAGGTAAATGGGTCCATCAACTCCAACGGCATCACTGAGTATAGAACCACGACCTAAAAGCACCTTAATCGTCGTCTGAAAAGTCTGCAACATTAACGTTGCAGCCCGAAAACGGGTCAGCACATGGAATATGCTGGCAAGGTAACACATAGAGAGTAATGGAATGAAACAGCTATACTATATGCATATTTGGCTGGTGGAAAGCTCTATGGTTACAGTTTTGCGTAAAGCCAATTTTTCCCTACTGCAAAGGAATAAATTTATTTAACTATCATGGTGGTTGTTAAACATCGAGAATGGTTGACAGCATTCTCAATCCCAATTAAAAGTAGTCATCAATAACCCAACAATATTAATTTAGAAGTAACATGATGAGATTCACATGATATTCAAGTACTAGATACTCAAGATGTCCATAACCGGGGACACGGCTAATCATGATTAGTTTATTACACTCTGTAGAGGTTTGCGCACTTTTCCCCACAAGACTCGATCGCCTCCGTTGGTTTTCTCGCACTACTGGTGTTGGAGAAACGGATGACCAAGACACAGTCTTTCAGAAGCGCTAGCATCTTACGATGGATAGACCGGTACACCTACTTTCCCCTACATCTGCTAGTCTACCCTGTAAGAGTTCGCACGACTTAGTCAACTATGCCAGAGCCCATATTGGCTTGTGGCTGCACACGTAAGTTTCTAGTATGAAAGATCTTATGATCCCTTTGAGCCTGGGTGGCGGTCCAAAAAAAAACAGGCAAGTCCTGATAGACATTAGGTGCCTCACACCCAGATGTGTGTTTAAGTTGCCACCTTAGATAAACCCTTAAAAATTATCACACTCACATCTATCATGGATATCACTCACCCAATCCACGTCTACTAGCATAGCATGGCATAATAAGCAAACATAGAAGTAACTCCCAAAGGTTTCAAAATAAACAGGTAATAGGTACTACCTCATCTACTTCCCATCCCACAATTTAATTAGATCCTAATCATGCAATGTGTGAGGATGGATCTAATGCAATAAAACTGGGTTGTAGAAAAGGTATGATCAAAGTGTTACTTGCCTTGCTGATGATCCGCGAGTCCTAGAGATTCGAAGTAACAGGCGGCGCAATCCGGGTAATCTATCGCAGACAAACAACAAGCATACAATAAGTACTCATCTAATGCATAGGTAAAACTCGAACAAAAGATCGAACCAGAAAGTTCAACTTAAGAACTCCGGTTGCAAAGAGAGAAAGAACCGAACAAAGAAACCGAAAACAAACGGCGGAAGAAAACAACTCGGTTCTAGCAAGTTAAAACTAGGTCAAATTTTACCGTAGCAAAAACTTAGTTAAAGTTGATTAGTCGGAACGGCGGTTTCGAAACGAAACTCCAGGCGCTTGAATCACCTGATTCCGATAAACGAGCGAGAAGATAAACTAGAACGAAGATCGGATCTGAGATCGCGATCGCGGAATAAATCCGACGAGAAGAAAAAGAAGAACGGTTAAACGAACGGGCGTTCGTTAACCTAGAAGAATCCGGTGATCACGTTCGTTAGGACGAACGGTCCGGCGAACGGTCGCTAGGCAACTAAATCGGAAAAGAGAACGAATCCGATCTAGGGTTTCAGAAAAGAGATCGAAACGAAAAGCCGATCTAGAAAACGAATCGGAAGAGAAGAAAAGAATCGGAAAGAAAACGAATCGGAAGAGAAGAAAAGAATCAGAACGGTTTAGAAGAAAAACCGAACCGAGGAAAATAATAGATGCGGCGCGGGGCTACCTCCGGCGAGGGGCTCCGCGAACGGCGTTGGGAGGCGGCGGCGGCGGTGACGCAGGGTGCGGCGCAGCTTGGGGCTTGGGGCTTGGTTTGATGTGGGTTTAGAGGGGGGGGTGGGTATTTATATAGGTGAGGGGGAGAGATTGCTTGGGGGAGGGGGCAAGAAAAAAGAGTAGGAGAGAAAAAGGAAAGGAAAGAGGAGATTGGAGTCCTAGTGGGACTCCACTAGGGCGGCGGCGGCGGCTGCCTTGCGCCAGGCGCGCGGCGCGACGATGGCCCTGGCCTGGCCGGCGGCTTGGGCCTTGGCCCAGGCGCTGCGGGATTTTTTTTAAATCGGTTACGCACACAGAAAAACAAAAGAAAAGAAATCTAAACGAACTCCAAAACTTCTAAAGTAAATTTTCCCCGACTCCTAAAAATGAGTCGAACAAAATGAACTTTTCTCGGGACCTAGAATGCAAATTTTGAAAACGCACATTTTTCCCTATCCAAATAAAAGGCAAATGAAACTCCAACAAATCCAATGATCCTGTTTTCAAAATTTGAGAAAACTCAAATATGAAAAAAACGAAATCTCCAACTCTCTCCGAGGGTCCTTGAGTTGCTGGAAATTTCTAGGATCGACAAAATGCAAGAAAAATATGATATGCATGATGATCTATGTATAACATTCCAAATTGAAAATTTGGGATGTTACAAACCTACCCCCCATAAGATGAATCTCGCCCTCGAGATTCGGGTTGGCTAGAGAATAGGTGAGGGTGGTCCTTGAGCAAATCTTCTTCTCTCTCCCAGGTGGCTTCATCCTTTGAGTGGTGGTTCCACTGAACTTTACAAAACTTGGTAACCTTGCTGCGGGTAACTCTACTGGCATAATCGAGAATCTTGACTGGTTTCTCTTCATACGTTAAGTCGTCCTGCAACTGAATTGCTTCAAGCGGCACTGTATCTCTTAGCGGTACCTCCGCCATCTCGGCGTGACATTTCTTCAGCTGAGAAACATGGAATACATCATGAACTCCTGACAGTCCCTCTGGTAATTCCAACTTATACGCGACTTCTCCCATACGTTGCAAGATCTTATATGGTCCAACAAAACGCGGTGCTAATTTTCCCTTAACTCCAAATCGCTTAACTCCTCGTAGTGGGGATACTCGGAGATACACCCCGTCTCCGGTTTCGTAAACTATCTCCTTGCGTTTAGAATCTGCGTAGCTCTTCTGCCTGGACTGGGCTACCTTGAGCCTATCGCGAATCAACTTCACCTTCTGTTCAGACTCCTTAATCAAATCTGGTCCAAAGAATTTACGGTCTCCAACTTCGTCCCATGACAACGGTGTCCTGCACCTCCTTCCGTACAAAGCTTCGAAAGGTGCCATCTTCAGACTGGTTTGGTAACTGTTGTTATAAGAAAACTCCGCATACGGCAAATTATCATCCCAACTAGATCCATAATCTAGTGCACAAGCTCTCAGCATATCCTCCAAAATCTGATTGACTCTCTCGGTCTGTCCATCTGTCTGCGGATGAAAAGCGGTGCTGAACTCTAGCCTGGTTCCTAAAGTTTCATGCAACTGATTCCAAAACTTTGAGGTAAATTGGGTTCCTCTGTCTAATACAATACTCCTCGGAACTCCATGCAAACAAATGATCCTCGTCATGTATAGCTTTGCCAACTTAGCACTGGTGTAAGTGGTCTTAACTGGAATGAAATGTGCTACCTTCGTCAAACGATCAACTACTACCCATATCGAGTCATATCCTGCTTTCGTCCTGGGTAGTCCTGTGATAAAATCCATGACTATCTTATCCCATTTCCATTCGGGTATCGGCAATGGTTGCAACAATCCGGCTGGCTTCTGATGTTCTGCCTTTACTCTATGACATACGTCACAAACTGCTACATAGGCTGCAATATCCTTCTTCATTCCGGTCCACCAGAATGTCTCTTTTAAATCCAAATACATCTTGGTATTTCTTGGGTGAATCGAATATGGTGAATCATGTGCCTCTTGTAGAATCAACTTCCTGATCTCCGGGTCATTGGGCACATAAACACGGTCCTCAAACCATAGGGTATCGTGCTCATCCTCACGAAATCCCTTTGCTTTTCCTTCACTCATTTTCTTCTTTATAGAAGCAATCTCCTTGTCAGATTTATGAGCTTCTCTGATTTTATCCATCAATGTTGACTGAATCTCCAATGCTGCCACATAGCCTTTCGGAACTATCTCTAAACTTAGTTCACGAAGGTTTTCTGCTAACTCCTTGGGTATTTCTTCCGTTATTAACGTATTGACATGGCTCTTACGGCTCAATGCGGCAGCTACTACATTAGCTTTATCGGGATGGTAATGCAATCTCATATCATAATCCTTGATGAGCTCCAACCATCTCCTTTGTCTGAGATTCAACTCCTTCTGCATGAAAATGTACTTCAAACTCTTGTGATCCGTGTACACCTCACAATGATTTCCAATGAGGAAATGTCTCCATGTCTTCAATGCATGCACTACGGCTGCTAACTCCAAATCATGCATGGCATAATTCAACTCATGAGGTTTCAGTTGTCGTGAAGCATACGAAACAACTCTCCCTTCCTGCATAAGCACTGCTCCAAGTCCTCGACGTGAAGCGTCGTAATACACCTCATAATCCTTGGTCTGATCTGGCAAAATCAACACTGGTGAGGTAACCAAACGTTTCTTCAACTCCTGGAAACTAGCCTCGCACTCCTTAGTCCATTTGAACTGAGTATCCTTCTTCAACAACTCCGTCATTGGCTTCGCAATCTTTGAAAAATTCTCAATGAATCTCCGGTAGTATCCTGCGAGTCCAAGAAAACTCCAGATCTCTCCAACTGTCGTTGGTGCTTCCCATTCGGTTATGGTCTCAACCTTTGCGGGGTCAACTGCTATCCCTTCTCCGGATATAACGTGTCCGAGAAATCCTACTTCCTTCAACCAAAACTCACATTTGCTAAATTTGGCATATAACTGATGTTCCCTTAGTTTCTCCAAAACCAAACGCAAATGTTCCTTATGCTCTTCTTCATTCTTGGAATAAACCAGGATATCATCAATGAACACTACGACGAACTTATCCAAAAACTCCATAAACACTTTGTTCATCAGGTTCATAAAATAGGCAGGCGCGTTAGTCAATCCAAATGACATAATGGTATACTCATACAGTCCATATCTTGTGGTGAATGCTGTCTTAGGTATGTCCTGCTCTCGAATCTTCAACTGGTGGTACCCTGATCGCAAATCGATCTTGGAAAACACTTTAGCTCCTTGCAAACGATCAAACAGATCATTTATCATTTGCAGTGGGTACTTGTTCTTGATGGTTACTTCATTCAATCCACGGTAATCAACAACTATTCTTAACGATCCATCCTTCTTCTCCACTAGAAGTACGGGTGATCCCCAAGGCGAAGAACTTGGGCGAATGTAACCCTTCTCCAATAACTCCTTAATCTGATTCTTAATTTCTACCAAATCCTTTGCTGGCATCCGGTATGGTCTCTTTGATATTGGGCCTGTACCTGGCAACAACTCAATCAGAAACTCAATGTCTCTATCCGGTGGCATGCCTGGCAATTCTTCAGGAAATACATCAGGAAAATCCTTTACCACTGGTACTTCCTCCTGCACAACTCCTGTTAGGCAATTTACTTGTGTCCTATTTGGCACATGCCGGGATACATACTTGATCCTTCTTCCTTCTGGCGTTGTAAGCAAAATTGTCTTACTAGCACAATCGATGTTTCCTCCATACATCGACAGCCAATCCATACCAAGAATTACATCCAAACCTTGGGATTCCAGAATAATCAAATCTGTTGGGAAAACATGCCTTCCTATGCTTAATGGCACTTGAAAACATCCTTGACTGGCCATGTATTCTGCTCCTGGCGAACTTACTAGCATAGGTGTTTTAAGAATCCTAGTGGGCAGGCTATATTTTTCCACAAATCCCCTTGATATGTATGAATGCGATGCACCAGTATCAAAAAGAACGAGGGCGGTAAATGACTTAACCAAAAACTTACCGATTACTGCATCCGGCTGATCTTCAACCTCCTCCACGTTAATGTGGTTCACCTGTCCCCTATTGAAAGGGTTCGGCTTCTTCCCTGAGCTTCCATTGCCATTTCCATTCTGGCCTTCAGGACATTCATTAGCATAATGTCCGGTCTTGGAACACTTGAAACAGGTGACTTGACTCAGGTCTCTCTTGGCTGGGGTTGATGGGGTGGTACGGTTCTGGCCGTTGCTTCCTCCATTCCCATTACCATTCTTGTGGCCATTGTGGTTGTGCGAACTATCTCCTCCATGGGTATGCTGAAACTGAAATCCCGATTTAGGGGTAAAATGGGGCTTCTACTGGGCTCCAGAGTTATACTTCCCCTGTCCATACTTCCTCTTGCGGTTCTCAATCTGCTGTTGCTTCCCTTCAATCATGATGGCACGATCTACCAACTCCTGGTAGTTGTTGAAACTTCCTACCATCAGCTGCATACTCAACTCATCATTCAGTCCTTCCAAGAACTTCTCCTGCTTGGTGGCATTCGTAGCAACGTCATCTGGGGCATAACGTGCTAACTTGCTGAAGTCGTCAACATACTGGCCAACTGTCCTTCCTCCTTGGCGTAAGTTGCGAAACTCACGCTTCTTCATGGCCATAGCTCCTGCTGAAACATGTGCAGTGCGGAAAGCTTGCTCAAACTGATCCCATGTGACAGTGTCAACTGGGAAGGTGGCTGTGAAATTCCCCCACCATGCTGCCGCGGGTCCTTCTAACTGATGTGCGGCAAACTTCACTTTCTCACCATCCGTGCATCCTGTAGTGGTCAACTCCCTTCCTATCTTGCGAAGCCAATCGTCTGCTACTATCGGCTCGATGCTACTAGAAAACACCGGCGGATTCAGCCTAAGGAAACGGGCTAAGTGGTCGACAGGGGGTGGTGGTGGTGGTGGGTTGTTGTTGTTGTTCTGCTGATTCTGAACTAACATCTGCATCAATTGATTCTGCTGCTGGATCAATTGAGTGAGCTCCGGTGGAAATCCATTGCCACGTCTCGGAGGCATCTGAGGGTTTAGAAAGAAGAAATATAAGGATAGAATGAGGTCTAAAGAGAAACACTACCCCAATGCACATGAGCAAATACACACAAAATCACTTCATTCAATCAAACAAGGGCTTACAATCGATCTAGATATCGCAAAAGTGCTCAAACTATAGTGTTTACATGGGGGGAATACTACTAATATTTGGTGGTCATCTAGAAATTTGAACCGGTGGAAGACTCCATGATGTCCGCTCCAGCTTCGTCTTGAAAGTCGGGTTCACTTGGATCCGAATCGGTGTCGTCGATGATGATGTAGTTGTCTGGACATGTGACGTACATGTCTTCCTTCCTGGATGCTAACTCCCTCTTGAGTTCTTCAATCTCCTGCTTAAGATCGACGTTGTGTCTTGCTAGAGCTACGATCTCGTCCATGTAGTCCTTGTGTGTAGCCTTCAGTTCTCCTTCTAGCTCGATGATCCTTGTCTTTGCATTCTTCAACTCCATCATATCATTGCACATCTGGTTCTCGTGGCGTCAAATGTGCTGGTTTAACTCCTGGATTAAAGCTGCAATGGATCTATCCTTCTTGGTGCTGACTAACTCCCATTGTTCATCTCGGCGTCCGCAAATCTGGTAGATAGTGTCCTTGAGGTCTTCTTGATAAACTTCTCCAATGCGTCCTATGGTGATATGGGCTGCCATGCTCTTTCCTAGACTCCAAGTTGGTGCATTGAAAACACTATCTATGGGCTTCGTGATTGGCGCGAATGTCCATCCCAGAACGTGAGCTTGAATCTTCCAGCGCTCCTCTTCAGGCAAAGTGGCGTTGAAAGTTCCTGTGAAGCTTGGTAATCCAATGTTTGGATACTTGGTGACTTCCTTCAAGTGAAATCCAAAAGGTGTGCCTTCATCCGGTTGAGCCTACTTAATCTTCGCGTCCTTCATCCTAAAGAGTAGAAAAGATGAGGAGTTAGAAAATGAGGAGAGAATAGTGATCTATGGCTTTAACTTAGTGGTCATGTCCTACAGTCAGCGTGTGCTCTGATACCATCTCTGTAGCGACCTGACCCGAATGGATCAAGTCTACTGTGCTCTGGTGTCATCCCTGGATCAGTAATGCTGACACCACACAGTACATCGAAGGATTTATAGCAGAGTGGCAATCACACACTTATTACATCGATGTCTCCGAAGAGAACTTATTACAATAATATGGCTTAAGGCCATCTAATATCGATAACAGCGGAAGACTTGGAAGGTAAATGGGTCCATCAACTCCAACGGCATCACTGAGTATAGAACCACGACCTAAAAGCACCTTAATCGTCATCTGAAAAGTCTGCAACATTAACGTTGCAGCCCGAAAACGGGTCAGCACATGGAATATGCTGGCAAGGTAACACATAGAGAGTAATGGAATGAAACAGCTATACTATATGCATATTTGGCTGGTGGAAAGCTCTATGGTTACAGTTTTGCGTAAAGCCAATTTTTTCCCTACTGCAAAGGAATAAATTTATTTAACTATCATGGTGGTTGTTAAACATCGAGAATGGTTGACAGCATTCTCAATCCCAATTAAAAGTAGTCATCAATAACCCAACAATATTAATTTAGAAGTAACATGATGAGATTCACATGATATTCAAGTACTAGATACTCAAGATGTCCATAACCGGGGACACGGCTAATCATGATTAGTTTATTACACTCTGCAGAGGTTTGCGCACTTTTCCCCACAAGACTCGATCGCCTCCGTTGGTTTTCTCGCACTACTGGTGTTTGAGAAATGGATGACCGAGACACAGTCTTTCAGAAGCGCTAGCACCTTACGATGGATAGACCGGTACACCTACTTTCCCCTACATCTGCTAGTCTACCCTGTAAGAGTTTGCATGACTTAGTCAACTATGCCAGAGCCCATATTGGCTTGTGGCTGCACACGTAAGTTTCTAGTATGAAAGATCTTATGATCCCTTTGAGCCTGGGTGGCGGTCCAAAAAAAACAGGCAAGTCCTGATAGACATCAGGTGCCTCAATCCACCCAGATGTGTGTTTAAGTTGCAACCTTAGATAAACCCTTAAAAATGATCACACTCACATCTGTCATGGATATCACTCACCCGATCCACGTCTACTAGCATAGCATCGCATAATAAGCAAACGTAGAAGTAACTCCGAAAGGTTTCAAAATAAATAGGTAATAGGTACTACCTCATCTACTTCCCATCCCACAATTTAATTAGATCCTAATCATGCAATGTGTGAGGATGGATCTAATGCAATAAAACTGGGTTGTAGAAAAGGTATGATCAAAGTGTTACTTGCCTTGCTGATGATCCGCGAGTCCTAGAGATTCAAAGTAACAGGCGGCGCAATCTGGGTAATCTATCGTAGACAAACAACAAGGATACAATAAGTACTCATCTAATGCACAGGTAAAACTCGAACAAAAAATCGAACCAGAAAGTTCAACTTAAGAACTCCGGTTGCAAAGAGAGAAAGAACCGAACAAAGAAACCGAAAACAAACGGCGGAAGAAAACAACTTGGTTCTAGCAAGTTAAAACTAGGTCAAATTTTACCGTAGCAAAAACTTAGTTAAAGTTGATTAGTCGGAATGGTGGTTTCGAAACGAAACTCCAGGCGCTTGAATCACCTGATTCTGATAAACGAGCGAGAAGATAAACTAGAACGAAGATCGGATCTGAGATCGCGATCGCGGAATAAATCCGACGAGAAGAAAAAGAAGAACGGTTAAACGAACGGGCATTCGTTAACCTGGAAGAATCCGGTGATCACGTTCGTTAGGATGAACGGTCCGGCGAACGGTCACTAGGCAACTAAATCGGAAAAGAGAACGAATCCGGTCTAGGGTTCCGGAAAAGAGATCGAAACGAAAAACCGATCTAGAAAATGAATCGGAAGAGAAGAAAAGAATCGGAAAGAAAACGAATCGGAAGAGAAGAAGAGAATCGGAACGGTTTAGAAGAAAAACCGAACCGAGGAAAAGAATAGATGCGGCGCGGGGCTACCTCTGGTGAGGTCTCTGGTGAGGGGCTTCGCGAACGGCGTTGGGAGGCGGCGGCGGGGCACTAGGGGCGGCGGCGGTGACGCAGGGCGCGGCGCAGCTTGGGGCTTGGTTTGATGTGGGTTTAGAGGGGGGGTGTGGGTATTTATATAGGTGAGGGGGAGAGATTGCTTGGGGGAGGGGGCAAGAAAAAAGAGTAGGAGAGAAAAAGGAAAGGAAAGAGGAGATTGGAGTCCTAGTGGGACTCCACTAGGGCGGCGGCGGCGGCTGCCTTGCGCCAGGCGCGCGGCGCGGTGATGGCCCTGGCCTGGCCGGCGGCTTGGGCCTTGGCCCAGGCGCTGCGGGATTTTTTTTAAATCGGTTATGCGCGCAGAAAAACAAAAGAAAAGAAATCTAAACGAACTCCAAAACTTCTAAAGTAAATTTTCCCCGACTCCTAAAAATGAGTCGAACAAAATGAACTTTTCTCGGACCTAGAATGCAAATTTTGAAAACGCGCATTTTTCCCTATCCAAATAAAAGGCAAATGAAACTCCAACAAATCCAATGATCCTCTTTTCAAAATTTGAGAAAACTCAAATATGAAAATGACGAAATCTCCAACTCTCTCCGAGGGTCCTTGAGTTGCGTGAAATTTCTACGATCGACAAAATGCAAGAAAATATGATATGCATGATGATCTATGTATAACATTCCAAATTGAAAATTTGGGATGTTACAGGTATACCTTTTGATCAAACTCTTTACCATTGTCGTCGGGACCCAGATAATGTTTGGCTGGCATTGGTGTTGTGAAGCCTTTGCAGTCTTGCATACCAAACTTCTTCAGGCACTCTTTGAGATACTTCTCTTGAGATATGAAGATGCCGTTGCGTTGTTGTCGTATTTGAAGACCGAGGAAGAACTTCAGCTCCCCCATCATAGACATCTGATATTGCTCTTGCATCATATTGCCAAACTCTTCACTGTACTTCTGATTGGTGCAGCCGAAGATAATGTCATCCACATATATTTGGCACACAAAAAGTTCACCATCATATGTCTTCGTGAAGAGAGCGGGTTCTAGGGAACCAGGTATGAAGCCTTTGCTCTTCAGGAAATATTTGAGTGTGTCATACCAGGCCCGAGGTGCTTGTTTGAGGCCATACAGTGCCTTGTTGAGCTTGTATACCATGTCAGGATGTTTTGGATCTTCAAACCCAGGCGGTTGTGCAACATACACTTCTTCTTCAATCTTGCCATTGAGAAAGGCACTCTTCACATCCATTTGATATAGAAGTATGTTATGATGATTTGCATAGGCCAGCAGTATACGTATGGCTTCAAGTCTAGCCACAGGAGCAAATGTTTCATCAAAATCAATGCCTTCCACTTGAGTATATCCTTGAGCAACGAGACGAGCTTTGTTTCTAACAACTTGACCATGCTCATCTTGCTTGTTGCGGTATATCCATTTGGTGCCTATTATATTGTGCTTCCATGGATCAGGACGCTTAACCAGTTCCCATACATTGTTCAGCTCAAACTGTTGAAGCTCTTCTTGCATAGCTTGAATCCATTCAGGTTCCATGAAGGCTTCTTAAACTTTCTTGGGTTCTGTAATTGAGACGAATGCGAAGTGCCCACAGAAATTTGCCAGCTGAGTTGCCCTTGAATGTGTGAGTGGACCGGGTGAATTGATGCTGTCAATTATTCTTTCAATCTGCACTTCATTGGCAACGCGTGGATGTACAGGGCGAAGACTTTGCTCTTGCTGATCATTGTCGTTGTTGGAGGGATTGTCTTCAGGTTGAGCATTGTCTTCAGGTTGATCTGGTGCGGAGATGATGAGTTCCTCTTCAGGATGAGCTTCAGAAGGTATGATTTCTCCAGTTCCCTTTAGCTTGATTGATTCACTAGATGGAACTTCATCTAGCACATTTGGCAGGTGCTATCTTTGTGAACCATTGGTCTCATCGAACCGCACATCCACTATTTCAACCACTTTGTAATGAAAGAGATTGAAGACTCTGTAGGAGTGCGAACCCTTTCCATATCCAAGCATAAAACCCTCATGTGCTTTTGGTGCAAACTTTGAGGTGTGATGTGGGTCCTTAATCCAGCACCTTGTGCCAAATACTCTGAAGTAACTGACATTTGGCTTCTTGCCAGTTAGGAGTTCATAAGATGTCTTGTTAAGAAGCTTGTGAAGATAAACACGGTTGATTGTATGGCATGCAGTGTCAATGGCTTCAGGCCAGAATTTTCTTGGAGTCTTGTATTCATCTAGCATCGTTCTGGCCATCTCAATGAGTGTTATGTTCTTGCGTTCGACGACGCCATTCTGCTGTGGCGTGTACGGGGCTGAGAATTCATGTGTGATGCCCAAGGTATCAAGATATGTATCAAGGCCAGTGTTCTTGAATTCAGTGCCATTGTCACTTCTGATGTGCTTTATCTTGGCGCCATAGTTGTTCATTGCTCGATTGGCGAAGCGTCTGAAGACATCCTGCACTTCAGTCTTGTAAAGGATTATGTGCACCCAAGTATATCTAGAGTAATCATCAACAATGAAAAAGCCATATAGGCAAGCAGTAGTGGTAAAAGTTGAGTAGTGAGTGGGACCAAAAAGATCCATGTGAAGCAGTTCGAAGGGTCGAGTAGTGGTCATGATTGTCTTCGAGGGATGTTTGGCCCTTGTCATCTTCCCTGCTTCACAGGCACCGCATAAGTGATCTTTCTTGAACTTGACGCCCTCGATGCCTATGGCATGCTTCTTCTTCGCAAGGGTATGGAGGTTCCTCATGCCAGCATGCCCAAGCCTCCGATGCCAAAGCCAGCATTCTAAAGCTTTTGCTAGAAGACATACTGCAAGCTGTGGCCCTGCTGAGAAATCTACTACATACAAATCATCTTTCCGATACCCTTCAAACACTAGAGACTTGTCAGATTCCATTAGTACCGGGCAACGATATTTTCCAAATATTACGATCATGTTCAAATCGCAAAGCATTGAGATAGACATTAAGTTGAAGCCAAGGGATTCAACAAGCATGACTTTATGCATGTGTGGATCCCTTGAGATTGCAACTCTACCTAGACCCAATACCTTACTTTTACTAGTGTCAGCGAATGTGATGTGGCTCTTGTCGGATGGACGTAAGGTTGAGTCCATAAGAAGGCTTCTTTTGCCGGTCATGTGATTTGTACACCCACTTTCAATAATCCATTCTGAAGACGCTGGTGTCATACCCTACAGTGCAGTTAGGGGGATAGGCTTCACGAAGAGAATTGTGAAGCAAAAACATTTGACGAACCAGTGGGTTATGAAAACTTATATCCAGATTAGGACTAATAGGGAGAGTAGCATGCGATTCAGGAACAAAGTACATAGTAATGCCATTTGGGCATTTGATCTTGCGCCCTACAAGATGTTTAAGGTCCCCAGCAATAGCGTCAGAAGATTTTGGTTTTCTGCTGGAGACCTTTCCCTGCAAAAGAGAGTTAAGCTTTCTTAGCCACCCACATCTTCAAGGGTGGCTTAGAAGCAATAAGTCTAAGTGCAGCATCTGAGAATTTTGGCTTTGGAGCCTTAGTAAACAGTCTAGCAGGCGGACAGTAGTACTCCTAAGAACAGGCAGAATAGTTCTTGGTCATATGAACATGGCGGTTTGATGAACCGCTCTCATATTCATATGCCTGAGTATGGTTTCCCTGCAAAACATTTGCGTTAGTGCGACTCAGGTCAGTCCTCTGTCTGTATGAAGCCTTTGGACCGTCTGAAGCCTTTGGTCTGAGGTTTGTCTTCTTCATGTGAGGTGTCATGAAGACATTCACAGGAAGATTTTCCAGACACCTTTTCGGAACCCAGATCTTCTTCATGGGCGGTCCATTCCTGCAGTTAGTACCAATGTACCTGGCAAACACTTCACCATACTGATTCTTAAACAGTACATAGTTTGCATCAAAGGATTCATCAATGATAATGGGGTTAGCACAAGTGAAGCCAGATAGATTGGATGGATTTGCTGAGGGTTCCTTTGCAGCAACCCACATGGTTTTGGGGTACTGCTCAGGTTTCTAGTAAGAGCCATCTGCATTCATTTTCCTTACGAACCCAACACCCTCTTTCCTAGGGTTTCAGTTCAGAATCTGCTTCTTGAGGACATCACATAATGTCTGATGCCCTTCAAGACTTCTGTACATCCCTGTTTCAAGCAATGTCTTCAACCTAGCATTCTCATCAGCAATAGTGGTGGTATCCTCAGCAGAGGGGTTAGTTACCACATTAACAGTTGAAGATATTGCAACAGCAATAGCAGTGGAACATTCAGCAACAGAAGTAGCATTATCATGCTCAATGCATTTAAGACATGGTGGTTCAAATCCTTCCTGAGCGGAACTGATCTGTTTGGCGCGAAGTGACTCGTTTTCCTTTTGAAGATCTCCATGAGCCGCTCTCAATTTCTCAAGATCTTGCTTCCTTTGAAGATAATCATAGGAAAGCTTTTCGTGAGTTGTTGAGAGAGTATCATGACGACTTTCAAGTTCTTGATACTTAATGTGAAGATTTTTTATGTCTTCAATTAAGGATTCAGATCGAGTCATTTCAGCACCCAATAGATCATCACTTCTGTCTAACAGTTTTTGAATATGTTCCATAGCTTTCTGTTGTTTAGTTGCAATTTTAGCAAGTGTTTTGTAGCTGGGTTTTGAACCACAATCAGAGTCATCGTCACTAGATGTTCGATAGTGAGTAGTGCGTGTGTTTACCTTGGTACCGCGTGCCATGAAGTAGTAGGTAGGAGTGGAGTAGTCCTGGTCATTTGCATCGGTGTCAGTGATGAAGTCATTGTCTTCAGTGTTAAAGATGGACTTGGCGACGTATGCTGTAGCTAGACTTGCAATGCCAGAATCAGACTCCTCCTCAGACTCCACCTCTGCCTCCTCAGAAGCGGACTCCTCCTCTGAATCCATTTCCTTGCCAACAAACGCACGTGCCTTGCCAGATGAGCTCTTCTTGTGTGATGAAGACTTTGATGAAGACTTGGAAGAAGACTTTGAGTATTTCTTCTTCTTCTTGTCATCAGAGTCATATTCCTTGCTCTTCTTCTTCTTTCTGTTCTCATTGTCCCACTGCGGATACTCAAAGATGAAGTGTCCAGTTTTCTTGCACTTGTGGCATGTTTTCTTCTTGTAGTCATGAACAGAAGCTTCATCATTCCTTGATCTTGATCGTGAAGACTTTCTGAATCCTTTCTTCTTGGTGAATTTTTGGAACTTCTTCACAAGCATTGCAAGTTCCCTTCCAATGTCTTCAGGATCATCAGAACTGTTGTCAGATTCTTCTTCTGATGAGGAAACAACTTTTGCCCTCAAGGCACGAGTTCGCCCATAGTTTGGACCGTAGATATCTCTTTTCTCAGAAAGCTGAAACTCATGTGTGTTGAGCCTCTCAAGTATGTCAGACGGATCGAGTGTCTTGAAATCAGGATGTTCTTGAATCATCAGGGCTAGGATGTCAAACAAACTATCAAGTGATCTCAGCAGCATCTTGACGACTTCATGTTTGGTGATCTCAGTAGCGCCGAGGGCTTGAAGCTCATTTGTGATGTCAGTGAGTCGGTCAAATGTGTGCTGGACATTCTCATTGTCATTTCGCTTGAAGTGGTTGAAGAGATTGCGAAGGACACTGATTCTCTGATCTCTCTGGGGTGAGATGCCTTCATTGACCTTGGAGAGCCAGTCCCAGACCAGCTTGGATGTCTTCAAAGCACTCACACGGCCATACTGTCCTTTGGTCAGATGACCACAGATGATATTCTTGGCAGTAGAGTCCAGTTGAACGAATTTCTTGACATCAGCAGCAGTGCCACCTTCTCCAGCCTTAGGAACGCCGTTCTCGACGACATACCATAGGTCGACGTCAATGGCTTCAAGATGCATGCGCATCTTATTCTTCCAGTAGGGATATTCAGTTCCATCAAAGAGGGGGCACGCAGCGGAGACTTTAATTATCCCTGTAGTCGACATAGCTAAAACTCCAGGTGGTTAAACCAAATCACACAGAACAAGGGAGCACCTTGCTCTGATACCAATTGAAAGTGCGTTATATCGACTAGAGGGGGGGGGGGGTGAATAGGCGATTTTTATGAAAGTCTTCAAAACATGGAAGTTATGAAGACAAACAGTAGAGATATGCCTATTACTATGCAGCGGAAGGTAGACTACACTAGGCAAGCCATGGTCAAGTATTCAATAGAGTGAAAGCACAATGACAAATAGCTGCAGTGTAATAAGGATCAGGTAGGTAGATATTATGAAGCCAAACAGATCATACATTCACGTTGTGAAGACAAAAGATAGAGCAAACATGCAATGACTTCACAATGAGTAACATTAAGTTAAAGGAAGTGAAGATGAAACCAGTGACTCGTTGAAGACAATGATTTGTTGGACCAGTTCCAGTTGCTGTGACAACTGTACGTCTGGTTGGAGCGGCTAGGTATCTAAACCTTAGGACACACAGTCCCGGACACCCAGTCCTGAACACGCAGCTCAGGACACCCAGTCCTCGCTGTATTCTCCTTGAGGTAAGGTCACACAGACCTCGCCCAATCACTCTGGTAAGTCTTCAAGGTAGACTCCCAAACCTTCACAGACTTTGTTCACCGGCAATCCACAATGTCTCTTGGATGCTCAGAACACGACGCCTAACCGGCTGGAGGATGCACAGTCCTCAAGTGTAATAAGTCTTCAGATCACTCAGACAAGAAGACTTAAGTGATGCCCAATTTTCTCTGGCTCTGGGTGGTTAGGGCTTTATCCTCGCTAGGTATTCTCTCTCTCAAAGGCTTCGAGGTGGGTTGCTCTCAAACGACAAAAGCCGTGCACTGAATCTGAGCAGCCAACCGTTTATGGTTGTAGGAGGTGGGCTATTTATAGCCACTTGGCAACCCGACCTGATTTGTCCGAAATGACCCTGGGTCACTAAGGAACTGACACGTGTTTCAACAGTCAGATTTCAAACCCACACGGCAACTTTACTTGGGCTTCAAGCAAAGCTGACTTGTCCGACTCTGGACAAGATTTGCTCTCATAGTCTTCACTCGAAGACATAGGTTTTTTTATTTAGGCATCACTTCAGTCGTTCTGACTGGTTCTCTTGGACCCCACTTAATAGTACGGTGGTTCCTATGACTCAACACAAATGAAAGAGAACTACGAAAGATCTAAGTGTTCGAGCTCCATAGGCTTCACGTGGTGTCTTCTCTTGTCATAGTCTTCGTACATTTTTAGGGGTCATCTCTGGTAGGAAAACCGAATCAATGAGGGACTTCTACCTGTGTTATCCTGCAATTCTCACAAACACATTAGTCCCTCAACTAGGTTTGTCGTCAATACTCCAAAACCAACTAGGGGTGGCACTAGATGCACTTACAGTACTCCTACAGCAGCCTCCGGAGACCTAGAGGCGTCGGATATATTGACGAACATGCTGCGATAGGTGTCCGTCTCAGAGGAACATCGTACCTTGATGGGCAAGGTGGTCGAAAAGGTCCTGTCGGCGAAAAGCGGATTGAATGAGGCCTTCATGGGCCTGCTAATAGGCTTCGAGGTTTGTACCGTAATATGTTCGATTGTGTTTTATTTGAGAATAGGTCTGTATATAGATAGTAGCCCCTGAGACTCTGATTGGCTTCCCGAGGGAGGCGATCAGAGGATCAAAAGATATGCCCAGGAAGTAATATGATTAATTGGAACACAGGTTGTGACCTCCCCGGAAACTGTCCGGACTGGAGAGATTGCAGATTTGCAACACAAGATTGATGAGGCAGATACTGATATCGCGCTTATCAACAGGCACCTTGAGGAGTCGCAAGGTACGTATTCGGAGAAATCCTTACATATACGTGTTTGTAATATAAGCGTGACACTGAAAGTTGCATACCGGAATATGCATGGTTGTAGATGGTGCCGCCACCGTTGAGATTCTTCAGGCGGAGCTGGCCCGGGCCAAGGAGCAGGCCCGGTTTAGTAATGTAGCTGCCGAAAAGGCATCGGCCGAGTTAAAGGCCGAACAAGCTGCTCGGCACCAAGACGAGGAGAAAATATCCTCGATGGCGCTCGAATTGAAAAATGCCACTAGCCGCTGTGAATTCCTAGAGAAGGAGAATAAAGCCAAAGCGGTTGAGCTTGACAAGGCCTTGCGAGAGGCGAAAGAAGCACGGTCTGAATCTAGAGCGGCCCGTGAGGAGATCCGGCAAGCTGTGGAGATTGCGGCTGGTAAGCCCTTTTTATTACAGACTAAGTTCGGCGATCCGAATTATGCTCAGCTTAACCAAGTGTGGAGTTCTCCAGACGTGTTTTTGGACCTGCCGAAGAGTTCATCCGATGCGGCCCAGTTTTACCAAGCGCAAGAGGGATATGCAACGGAGAAGCTTTTCTGGTCACAGTTCGGCGTATCAAAATGCCCTCTGCTTCTGAATGAACAGATCTCCCAATGGGCCGAGCTTCACAGGATGTCCGGTGTGAAGGAAATATGCCCTAGAGGCAATAATAAAGTTATTATTTATTTCCTTATATCATGATAAATGTTTATTATTCATGCTAGAATTGTATTAACCGGAAACATAATACATGTGTGAATACATAGACAAACAGAGTGTCACTAGTATGCCTCTACTTGACTAGCTCGTTAATCAAAGATGGTTATGTTTCCTAAACCATGAACAAAGAGTTGTTATTTGATTAACAGGATCACATCATTAGTTGAATGATCTGATTGACATGACCCATTCCATTAGCTTAGCACCCGATCGTTTAGTATGTTGCTATTGCTTTCTTCATGACTTATACATGTTCCTATGACTATGAGATTATGCAACTCCCGTTTGCCAGATGAACACTTTGGGTGCTACCAAACGTCACAACATAACTGGGTGATTATAAAGGAGTACTACATGTGTCTCCAAAGGTACATGTTGGGTTGGCGTATTTCGAGATTAGGATTTGTCACTCCGATTGTCGGAGAGGTATCTCTTGGCCCTCTCGGTAATGCACATCACATAAGCCTTGCAAGCATTACAACTAATGTGTTAGTTCTGAGATGATGTATTACGGAACGAGTAAAGAGACTTACCGGTAACGAGATTGAACTAGGTATTGGATACCGACGATCGAATCTCGGGCAAATAACATACCGATGACAAAGGGAACAACGTATGTTGTTATGCGGTCTGACCGATAAAGATCTTCGTAGAATATGTAGGAGCCAATATGGGCATCCAGGTCCCGCTATTGGTTATTGACCGGAGACGTGTCTCGGTCATGTCTACATTGTTCTCGAACCGTAGGGTCCGCACGCTTAAGGTTTCGATGACAGTTATATTATGAGTTTATGAGTTTTGATGTACCGAAGGAGTTCGGAGTCCCGGATGAGATCGGGGACATTACGAGGAGTCTCGAAATGGTCGAGACGTAAAGATCGATATATTGGACGACTATATTCGGACTTCGGAAAGGTTCCGAGTGATTCGGGTATTTTTCGGAGTACCGGAGAGTTACGGGAATTCGCCGGGGAGTATATGGGCCTTATTGGGCCATACGGGAATAGAGGAGAGAGGCCAAAAGGAAGGAGGCCTGCGCCCCCCCTCTGGTCCGAATTGGACATGAGGCGCAGCCCCCTTTTCCTTATTCCTCTCCCCCTCTTTCCCCTTCTCCTACTCCAACAAGGAAGGAGGGAGTCCTACTCCCAGTGGGAGTAGGACTCCCCTTGGCGCGCCTCCTCCTAGGCCGGCCGCCCCCTCCCCCTTGCTCCTTTATATACGGAGGCAAGGGGCACCCCATGACACACAAGTTGATCATTGAGATCGTTCCTTAGCCGTGTGCGGTGCCCCCTGCCACCATATTCCACCTCGATCATATCGTTGTAGTGCTTAGGCGAAGCCCTGCGTCGGTAGAACATCAAGATCGTCACGCCGTCGTACTGACAGAACTCCTCCCCGAAGCTTTGCTGGATTGGAGCCCAGGGATCGTCATCAAGCTGTACGTGTGCTAAGAAGTCGGAGGTGCCGGAGTAAAGGTGCTTGGATCGGTCGGATCGGGAAGAAGACGTACGACTACTTCCTCTATGTTGTGTCAACGCTTCCGTTGCGATCTACAAGGGTACGTAGATCAGACTCTCCCCTCGTTGCTATGCATCACCATGATCTTGCCTGTGCGTAGGAAAATTTTGAAATTACTACGTTCCCCAACAGTGGCATCCGAGCCTAGGTTTTATGGTTTGATGTTATATGCACGAGTAGAACACAACTGAGTTGTGGGCGATATAAGTCATATTGCCTACCAGCATGTCATACTTTGGTTCGGCGGTATTGTTGGACGAGACGACCCGGACCAACATTACGCGTACGCTTATGCGAGACCGGTTTCCCCGACGTGCTTCGCACACAGGTGGCTTGCGGGCGACTATCTCTCCAACTTTAGTTGAACCGAGTGTGGCTACGCCCGGTCCTTGCGAAGGTTAAAACAGAGTCTATTTGACAAACTATCGTTGTGGTTTTGATGCGTAGGTGAGATTGGTTCTTGCTTAAGCCTGTAGCAGCCACGTAAAACTTGCAACAACAAAGTAGAGGACGTCTAACTTGTTTTTGCAGGGCATGTTGTGATGTGATATGGTCAAGACATGATGCTAAATTTTATTGTATGAGATGATCATGTGTTGTAACCGAGTTATCGGCAACTGGCAGGAGCCATATGGTTGTCGCTTTATTGTATGAAATGCAATCGCGATGTAATGCTTTACTTTATCACTAAGCGGTAGCGATAGTCGTGGAAGCATAAGATTGGCGAGACGACAACGATGCTACGATGGAGATCAAGGTGTCGCGCCGGTGACGATGGTGATCATGACGGTGCTTCGGAGATGGAGATCACAAGCACAAGATGATGATGGCCATATCATATCACTTATATTGATTGCATGTGATGTTTATCTTTTATGCATCTTATCTTGCTTTGATTGACGGTAGTATTATAAGCTGATCTCTCACTAAATTATCAAGAAGTGTTCTCCCTGAGTATGCACCGTTGCGAAAGTTCTTCGTGCTGAGACACCACGTGATGATCGGGTGTGATAGGCTCTACGTTCAAATACAACGGGTGCAAAACAGTTGCACACGCGGAATACTCAGGTTATACTTGACGAGCCAAGCATATACAGATATGGCCTCGGAACACGGAGACCGAAAGGTCGAGCGTGAATCATATAGTAGATATGATCAACATAATGATGTTCACCGATGAAACTACTCCATCTCACGTGATGATCAGACATGGTTTAGTTGATTTGGATCACGTGATCACTTAGGGGATTAGAGGGATGTCTATCTAAGTGGGAGTTCTTAAGTAATATGATTAAATTGAACTTAAATTTATCATGAACTTAGTCCTGGTAGTATTTTGCAAATTATGTTGTAGATCAATAGCTCGCGTTGTTGCTTCCCTGTGTTTATTTTGATATGTTCCTAGAGAAAATTGTGTTGAAAGATGTTAGTAGCAATGATGCGGATTGGATCCGTGATCTGAGGTTTATCCTCATTGCTGCACAGGAAAATTATGTCCTTGATGCACCGCTAGGTGACAGACCTATTGCAGGAGCAGATGCAGACGTTATGAAACGTTTGGCTAGCTCAATATGATGACTACTTGATAGTTTAGTGCACCATGCTTAACGGCTTAGAATCGGGACTTCAAAGACGTTTTGAACGTCATGGACCATATGAGATGTTCCAGGTATTGAAGTTAATATTTCAAGCAAATACCCGAGTTGAGAGATATGAAGTCTCCAACAAGTTCTATAGCTAAAAGATGGAGGAGAATCGCTCAACTAGTGAGCATGTGCTCAGATTGTCTGGGTACTACAATCGCTTGAATCAAGTGGGAGTTAATCTTCCAGATAAGATAGTGATTGGCAGAATTCTCTAGTCACCATCACCAAGTTAGTAGAACTTCGTGATGAACTATAATATGCAAGGGATAACGGAAACAACTCCCAAGCTCTTCGTGATGCTGAAATCAACGAAGGTAGAAATCAAGAAAAACATCAAGTGTTGATGGTTGACAAGATCACTAGTTTCAAGAAAAGGGCAAAGGGAAGAAGGGGAACTTCAAGAAGAACGGCAAGCAAGTTGCTGCTCAAGTGAAGAAGCCCAAATCTAGTCCTAAGCCTGAGACTAAGTGCTTCTACTGCAAAGGGACTGGTCACCGAAAGCGGAACTACCCCAAGTGATTGGCGGATAAGAAGGATGGCAAAGTGAACATAAGTATATTTGATATACATGTTATTGATGTGTACTTTACTAGTGTTTATAGCAACCCCTTAGTATTTGATACTGGTTCAGTTGCTAAGAGTAGTAACTCGAAACGGGAGTTGCAGAATAAACAGAAACTAGTCAAAGTTGAGGTGACGATGTGTGTTGGAAGTGGTTCCAAGATTGATATGATCATCACCGCACATTCCCTATACTCTCGGGATTAGTGTTGAACCTGAATAAGTGTTATTTGGTGTTTGCGTTGAGCATGAATATGATTTGATCATGTTTATTGTAATACGGTTATTCATTTAAGAGAATAAATTGTTGTTCTGTTTATATGAATAAAACCTTATATGGTTACACACCCAATGAAAATAGTTCGTTGGATCTCGATCATAGTGATACACATAATCATAATATTGAAACCAAAAGATGCAAAGTTAATAATGATAGTGCAACTTATTTGTAGCACTGCCGTTTAGGTCATATTGGTGTAAAGCGCATGAAGAAACTCCATGCTGATGGGCTTTTGGAATCACTTGATTATGAATCAGTTGATGCTTGCGAACCATGCCTCATGGGCAAGATGACTAAAACTCTGTTCTTCGGAACAATGGAGCGAGCAACAGATTTGTTGGAAATCATACATACTGATGTATGTGGTCCGATGAATATTGAGGCTCGCGATAGGTATCATTATTTTCTGATCTTCACAGATGATTTGAGCAGATATGAGTATATCTACTTGACGAAACATAAGTCTGAAACATTTGAAAAGTTCAAAGAATTTCAGAGTGAAGTGGAGAATCATCGTAACAAGAAAATAAGGTTTTTACAATCTGATCGCGGAGACAAATATTTGAGTTACAAGTTTGGTCTTCAATTAAAACAATGTGGAATAGTTTCACAAATTCGTGCCACCCGGAACACCACAGCATAATGGTGTGTCCGAACGTCATAGCCGTACTTTATTAGATATAGTGCAAATCTATGATGTTTCTTACCGATTTACCACTATCGTTTTTGAGGTTATGCATTAAAGACAGCTGCATTCACGTTAAAAAAGGGGCACCATCTAAGTCCGTTGAGACGACACAATCTGAACTGTGGTTTAGCAAGAAACCAAAGTTGTCGTTTCTTAAAGTTTGGGGTTGTGATGCTTATGTGAAAAAGTTTCATCCTGATAAGCTCAAAACCAAATCGGAGAATTATGTCTTCATAGGATACCCAAAAGGTGACTGTTGGGTACACCTTCTATCACAGATGCTAAGGCAAGACATTTGTTGCTTATAGTGGATCCTTTCTAGAGAAGGAGTTTCTCTCGAAAGAAGTGAGTGGGAGGAAAGTAGAACTTGATAAGGTAATTGTACCTTCTCCCTTATTGGAAAGTAGTTCAGCATAGAAATTTGTTCCTGTGACTACTACACCAATTAGTGAGGAAGCTAATGATGATGATCATAAAACTTCAGATCAAGTTACTACCGAATCTCGTAGGTAAACCAGAGTGAGATCCGCACCAGAGTGGTACAGTAATCCTGTTCTGGAAGTCATGTTACTAGACCATGACGAACTTGCGAACTATGATGAAGCGATGATGAGCCCAGATTCCGCAAAATGGCTTGAGGCCATGAAATCTGAGATGGGATCCATGTATGAGAACAAAGTATGGACTTTGGTTGACTTGCCCGATGATTGGCAAGCAATAGAAAATAAATGGATCTTCAAGAGGAAGATGGACGTTGATAGTCGTGTTACTATCTACAAAGCTAGAATTGTCACAAAAGGTTTTCGAAAAGTTCAAAGTGTTGACTATGATGAGAGTATCTCACTCGTATCTATGCTTAAGTCTGTCCAAATCATGTTAGCAATTGCCGCATTTTATGAAATCCGGCAAAACAAAACTGCATTCCTTAATGGATTTATTAAAGAAGAGTTGTATATGATGCGACTAGAAGGTTTTGTTGATCCTAAAGGTGTTAACAAAATATGCAAGCTCCAGCGATCCATCTATGGACTGGTGCAAGCATCTCGGAGTTGGAATATACGCTTTGATAAGTTGATCAAAGCATATAGTTTTATACAGACTTGCGATGAAGCCTGTATTTACAAGAAAGTGAGTGGGAGCACTACAACATTTCTGATAAGTATATGTAAAAGACATATTGTTGATTGGAAATAATGTAGAATTATTCTGCAAAGCATAAACGAGTATTTGAAAGGAGTTTTTCGAAGAAGGACCTCGGTGAAGCTGCTTACATATTGAGCATCAAGATCTATAGAGATAGATCAAAACGCTTGATAAGTTTTTTCAATGAGTACATACCTTGACAAGATTTTGAAGTAGTTCAAAATGGAACAGTCAAAGAAAGAATTCTTGCCTGTGTAACAAGGTGTGAAATTGAGTAAGACTCAAAGCCCGACCACGGCAGAAGATAGAAAGAGAATGAAAGTCATTCCCTATGCCTCAACCATAGGTTCTATAAAGTATGCCATGCTATGTACCAGATATATTGTATACCCTACACTGATTTTGGCAAGGGAATACAATAATGATCTAGGAGTAGATCACTGGACAGCGGTCAAAATTATCCTTAGTGGAATAAGGATATGTTTCTCGATTATGGAGGTGACAAAAGGTTCGTCGTAAAGGGTTACGTCGATGCAAGTTTTGACATTGATCCAGATGATTCTAAGTCCCAATCTGGATACATATTGAAAGTGGGAGCAATTAGCTAGAGTAGCTCCATGCAGAGCATTGTTGACATAGAAATTTGCAAAATACATGCGGATCTGAATGTGACAGACCCGTTGACTAAACTTCTCTCACAAGCAAAACATGATCACCTTTTGGGTCTTAATCACACAGTGATGTGAACTAGATTATTGAATCTAGTAAACCCTTTGGGTGTTAGTCACATGGAGATGTGAACCAATCACATAAAGATGTGAACTATTGATGTTAAATCACATGGCGATGTGATCTAGATTATTGACTCTAGTGCAAGTGGGAGACTGAAGGAAATATGCCCTAGAGGCAATAATAAAGTTATTATTTATTTCCTTATATCATGATAAATGTTTATTATTCATGCTAGAATTGTATTAACCGGAAACATAATACATGTATGAATACATAGACAAACAGAGTGTCACTAGTATGCCTCTACTTGACTAGCTTGTTAATCAAAGATGGTTATGTTTCCTAAACCATGAACAAAGAGTTGTTATTTGATTAATGGGATCACATCATTAGTTGAATGATCTGATTGACATGACCCATTCCATTAGCTTAGCACCCGATCGTTTAGTATGTTGCTATTGCTTTCTTCATGACTTATACATGTTCCTATGACTATGAGATTATGCAACTGCCGTTTGCCGGAGGAACACTTTGGGTGCTACCAAACGTCACAACGTAACTGGGTGATTATAAAGGAGTACTACAGGTGTCTCCAAAGGTACATGTTGGGTTGGCATATTTCGAGATTATGATTTGTCACTCCGATTGTCGGAGAGGTATCTCTGGGCCCTCTCGATAATGCACATCACATAAGCCTTGCAAGCATTACAACTAATGTGTTAGTTGTGAGATGATGTATTACGGAACGAGTAAAGAGACTTGCCGGTAACGAGATTGAACTAGGTATTGGATACCGACGATCGAATCTCGGGCAAGTAACATACCGATGACAAAGGGAACAACGTATGTTGTTATGCGGTCTGACCGATAAAGATCTTCGTAGAATATGTAGGAGACAATATGGGCATCCAGGTCCCGCTATTGGTTATTGACCGGAGACGTGTCTCGGTCATGTCTACATTGTTCTCGAACCGTAGGGTCTGCACGCTTAAGGTTTCGATGAGAGTTATATTATGAGTTTATGAGTTTTGATGTACCGAAGGAGTTCGGAGTCCCGGATGAGATCGAGGACATGACGAGGAGTCTCGAAATGGTCGAGACGTAAAGATCGATATATTGGACGACTATATTCGGACTTTGGAAAGGTTCCGAGTGATTCGGGTATTTTTCAGAGTACCGGAGAGTTACGGGAATTCGCCGGGGAGTATATGGGCCTTATTGGGCCATACGGGAATAGAGGAGAGAGGCCAAAAGGAAGGAGGCCTGCGCCCCCCTCTAGTCCGAATTGGACAAGAGGCGCAACCCCCTTTTCCTTATTCCTCTCCCCCTCTTTCCCCTTCTCCTACTCCAACAAGGAAGGAGGGAGTCCTACTCCCAGTGGGAGTAGGACTCCCCTTGGCCAGCCTCCTCCTAGGCCGGCCGCCCCCTCCCCCTTGCTCCTTTATATACGGAGGCAAGGGGGCACCCCATGACACACAAGTTGATCATTGAGATCGTTCCTTAGCCGTGTGCGGTGCCCCCTGCCACCATATTCCACCTCGATCATATCGTTGTAGTGCTTAGGCGAAGCCCTGCGTCGGTAGAACATCAAGATCATCATCACGCTGTCGTGCTGACAGAACTCCTCCCCGAAGCTTTGCTGGATTGGAGCCCGGGGATCGTCATCAAGCTGTACGTGTGCTAAGAACTCGGAGGTGCCGGAGTAATGGTGCTTGGATCGGTCGGATCGGGAAGAAGACGTACGACTACTTCCTCTACGTTGTGTCAACGCTTCCGTTGCGATCTACAAGGGTACGTAGATCAGACTCTCCCCTCGTTGCTATGCATCACCATGATCTTGCGTGTGCGTAGGAAAATTTTGAAATTACTACGTTCCCCAACACGGTGCTGCCATGAAGAACGTCATACTCTAGCTGTGGCCGACTGAGCCGATTCTGAATACCTATTTTGGCTTGGTACGACGGCTTGCTGATGCGGTGCCACGTATCGACGCCGTGAAGCGGTCGGCGTGCATTGAAGGTGCACGGATGGCCTTTGCCCGAGTCAAGACATACTGGGGGAAGATGAAGGCCGTCGATGTTGCAGTGCAGGGTCCACCCAAGGGCAAGGACCATCACACACCAGAGCATTACTTTGAGGACGTCTTAGAGGCTTCCCGCTTGATAGAGGGTCAATGTTCAGAAGGCATAATATTCGAGTGAATTCTTTACGAATTGTAAAAGACAATTGTTGTAATCAGTCTATATTTTGATTTTGCCTAAAGGCTTTTGTTCCTCCTATGCAGCCGTTTGTATATGATCTGAAAGTTTTCCATTCGTCGGCTTCAGCCCCCTCGTAGGAAGTACGAGGGTGTTTGAAAAAGCATCTGATCACTCTTGACCCAACGTCTTGGTCCATGAAGGAGGTGTCAATGCGGCGAACCAGGCAACCAGACTATAGGGCGTTAACACTTTCACTTAGCCATAGGAGTTTTATGGTGGGTGAGGGAGTCCTGGATTAGGGGGTCTCCGGACAGCCGAACTATATCCTTTGGCCGGACTGTTGGACTATGAAGATACAAAATTCAAGACTTTGTCCCGTGTCCAGATGGGACTCTACTTGGCGTGGAAGGCAAGCTAGGCAATACAGATATGTATATCTCCTCCCTTGTAACTGACCTTGTGTAACCCTAGCCCCCTCCGGTGTCTATATAAACCGAAGGGTTTAGTCCGTAGGACAACATATAATCATACCATAGGCTAGCTTCTAGGGTTTAGCCTCTACGATCTCATGGTAGATCAACTCTTGTAATACTCATATCATCAAGAACAATCAAGTAGGACGTAGGGTATTACCTCCATCAAGAGGGCCCGAACCTGGGTAAACATCGTGTCCCCTGCCTCCTGTTACCATCCGCCTTAGACGCACAGTTCGGGACCCCCTACCCGAGATCCGCCGGTTTTGACACCGACATTGGTGCTTTCATTAAGAGTTCCACTATGTCGTCATCATAAGGAGGATGGATCGTCTTGTTGTCAAGGACAACATCACCTCTGGGGGAGCCCTGGCTGTAGGCCAAACTCTCTGACTAGGCGGCTTCGTCATGACCGCCCGCTCGGCCGCTGTGCCGACGATGACTTCTCGGGTCATCGAAAATAGCCTCCACATCGGCTCGGAATTTGCCGAACAGATGGACCCAATGGAGCTCTCCTCTTTGAACGAGCTCTTGGATCGCATCGCCGCTCTGGGAGTCACTACGGACTACGATCGGATCGGGATTAAACCCGACCAAAGGAAGATTAATTCTCCGCCGGTCACCCATCAGATAGCGGTGGTGGAGGAGCAATGCGGCGATTCACCCTCTATCCTGAGGACGAACTATGTTCGGATTCTTGAGCTCTCCGAGCCGGATACTCGCTCACAAGAGGACACCGCCCTAGCCCTGAACCCAGAATCAGGCCGCATACCGAACCCGCGGGGCAACATCTCGGAGCCCGAACTCACAAGATCGGAAACTCCCCTGCCCTAGGATCACAGATTGGGACAAGGTCTGGACTTAAATCCACCCACCACCCAGATATAAACGATCCTTCCCACATTGGGCAAGATCCCCAAGAGACAATACATCACTATTGGGCCAGATTCCTCCTTGTAATGAACAAGGTCAAGGACTGTCGCGAGGAAGACGCAATTTCGTTCTTTTGCAAGAATTGCACGGACAAGGGAATCCTCAGCGCCATAAGTCGCCGTGACATAGCACACTTCGCTAAGTTGGCGACCATAGTACGAAAATACTGTGCGATGGAAAGTGCCTGGAAAACCCAAATGCAATTTTGGGATAATCCGGCCCTGACAAAACCCTAGTGCAAACTAAAAGGGTGTAATCTCACAAGTCGCTCGACTCAATTACAAAGAAGCAAACGCCCACTACAGGGCATGGAACCGTATTGGAGGGATGACTTAACGGGCCCTGCAAAATCCATAGTACAGCGGATACCATATCAAGTTATCAACACACAGCCATAGAGCATGTTGGGTACTCCGGCAGGTGGCCAAGAGCGCTGAGGATCTCCTCATCCAAAATACCTCAGAGCACCTTCCCATGGATAACAATACAGTATTGACGGTCTTCGAAACCTTCACCTCAAATAATAGGCGTAAGCAAGCACTGCGCAGCCTTGCCGAAGTCTGCCACGTGGCAGCAATAAATCCATGGAGCGACATGGCTATTACCTTCAATGCCAGTGACGAACCTAAATTCCGGACAACCCGAGCACTAGCCGCTTTGGTCCTCAGTCCAATTGTAGATGGCTTTCGGCTCACTAAAGTGCTCATGGACGGCGGCAGTGGATTAAACCTCATTTATGAGGAGACTCTTCAAAAATGGAAATAAACAACAACCGTATTGGGCAAAGCAGTACGACCTTCCGAGGAATCATCCCTAGTCGGGAGGCACGTTGCATTGGGAAAATCACACTTGATGTGGTATTCGACACTCCGGAGAATTACAGGTCCGAAGAAATTACATTCCAAGTGGCCCCGTTCAGTAGCAGATACCACGCCCTTCTAGGGCGGGAGGCATTCACGATCTTCCAAGCCATACCCCATTATGGGTACATGAAGCTCAAAATGCACGGAACCAATGGAATCATCACTCTAGTTAGTGATCCGGACATAGCACTCCGCGCCGAGAACAAAACAGCCGCACTGGCCATCGAGGCATTATCCGAAGCCCTTGTGGCGGAGGAGTTAACCACACTGCGCTCCACGGTGGACAAGGACGACGTGATACTAGACAAAAGATCCAAGGCCACCTCCTTTAAACCAGCGGACGAAATAGTCAAATTCCAAGTCCATCCAATGGACCCCGCAAAAACAGCATCCATCGGGGCACAGTTAAACCCCGCTATAGACGCCATGCTACAGGAGTTTCTGCGCGAGAATTGTGACATATTCGCCTGGCATCCTTCAGACATGCCAGGAATCCCACGTAGATTGGCCGAGCATAGCCTTAATATTTTAAAAGGATTCAAGCTGGTCAGATTCAAGCTGGTCAAGCAGACTCTTCGGCGTTTCTCTGAACCTAAGCGACAAGCCATGGGAGAGGAGCTAGCCAAGTTACTGGAAGCCGGATTTATTAGAGAAATAAAACATCCGAACTGGCTAGCAAACCTGGTGATGGTACCAGAGAAGGACAAATCCTGGCGCCTATGCGTCGACTTCAAAGACCTTAATAAGGCTTGCCCAAAGGATCCCTTCCCACTCCCTCGCATCGATCAAATCATCGACGCTGCCGCAGGACACGAATCATTGTGCTTTCTCAATGCATACTCCGGTTACCATCAGATTAAGATGGCAGAGTCTGATCAAGCCGCAACGGCATTTATCACGCCATACGACCCTTTCTGTTTTAACACAATGCCCTTTGGGCTAAAAAACGCCGGCGCAACATATCAGCGCATGATCCAGACATGTCTGGAAAAGCAGATGGATAAGACCGTGGAGGCATATGTAGATGATGTGGTCATTAAAACCAGACACGTCGACTCCTTAATAGACGACTTGAGGCTCATGTTCGCCAATCTCCGAACTTACGACATTAAGCTCAATCCGGAAAAATGCGTTTTTGGCGTCCCCGCTGGAAAGCTCCTAGGCCTCGTCGTCTCTAGTAGAGGAATTGAAGAAAATCTGGCTTAAATCCGAGCTCTGTCGCAGTTGGCTATCCCAACTGACCTCAAGAAAATCCAGAAATTAACTGGATGTGTGGCGGCTTTAAGCCGCTTTATCTCCCGATTAGGAGAAAAAACACTCCCCCTTTATCGCCTTCTTCGGCGCACCGAACACTTCGAGTGGACGGACGCAGCCACGGCCGGACAGGAAGAAATAGAAGCCATCCTGGCCACCAACCCAATCTTGGCCGCGCTAATTGTTGGCGAACCAATGCTATTATATATAGCGGCAACTCATCAAGTTGTGAGCGCAGTGCTCGTCGTCGAACGAGAGATGGACGGACATAAATTCCCACTTCAAAAGCCGGTATATTATGTATCCACCGTCCTCACTCCATGCAAATCACGGTACCCACATTATCAAAAGATAGCATACGCGGTATTCATGGCATCCCGGAAATTATGACACTACTTTCAAGAGTGTTTAATTACGGTGGCCTCCGAAGTACCACTCAATGACATAATAAACAATCGCGATGCCACAGGACGGATTGCCAAATGGGATATCGAGCTCCTCCCGTTCGACATAACATATAAACCACGATGACCCATTAAGTCGCAAGTACTGGTCGATTTCGTAGACGAATGGACAGAGGCCGAACTCCCTAAAGTGTACGACGCATACTCCAATTGTACCATGCACTTCGACGGCTCTAAAATGCTGGCTGGTCTAGGGGTTGGTGTCGTCCTGACGTCCCCCACCGGAGATATAGTGCAATACATACTCAAAATACTATATACAGACTCCAATAACGCAGCCAAATACGAGGCCCTATTACAGGGTCTCTGGATGGCAGTCTCCATGGGCATTCAACGCCTGGAGGTGCGTGGGGACTCGAACCTTGCAATATCCCAAATAAATGGAGACTTTGATGCCAAGGATCCGAAAATGGTGGCATATCGCAACGCCGTCCTCAAAATGTCAGCTCGGTTCGAGGGGCTTGAATTCCACCATGTGGCTCGGGAAAACAACCAGGCGGCGGATATCCTCGCCCGTATCGGCGCTAAACGCGACCCTGTCCCACCGAACATCTTCCTGGAAAAACTGTTTAAACCATCTATGGTATGGGAAGGGGACACCAGCGACAATAGTCCGGATCCGGCCACAACCCCAGATACCGAACACTCTGACACAATCGGAGGCTCGGCCATCGAAATAACACCTTCAGCCCACGTAATAATGGCCGTTATCGCCCCGTGGACAGAACCATTCTTGGCCTACCTAACTAGGCCGGAACTACCCGAGGACCAAATTGAGGCACGCTGCATAGTGCGGCGATCTAAAGCCTACAAGGTCCATGAGGGAGAGCTTTATAAGAAAAGCACTACCGGAGTCCTTCAAAGGCGCATCTCCGAAGAGGAAGGGCGGAAGCTTTTGGCAGAAATCCATGCCGGACTCGGCGGCCATCACGCCGCAGCCCGAGCCCTTGTAAGCAAGGCCTTCTGTACAGGTTTTTATTGGCCGATGGCCCGGGCAGATGCGCAACATCTGGTCCAGCATTGTGTCTGTTGCCAGCTATTTGCAAACCAAAGCCATATGCCGCCTACCGCTCTCCAAACAATACCCATTACTTGGCCCTTTGCGGTCTGGGGGCTTGATATGGTCAAACCCCTTAAAAGGGGAACCCATAAGAAAAAAAATACTTACTAGTCATGGTGGATAAATTCACCAAATGGATAGAAGCCAAACCTGTCAAGACGGCTGAATCCGGACCGGTGACAGACTTCATATCCGGGGTTGTACACCGTTATAGCGTCCCCCACAGCATCATCACTGACAACGGCATGAATTTTACAGCCAACAAAGTGAAACTTTGGCGCAGCAACATGGGCATCAAGCTCGATTATGCTTCTGTCTGTCACCCGCAAACTAACGGTCAAGTCGAACGAGCGAATGGTCTTATCATGAGCGGCATTATACCCAGATTAGTGCGGTCCTTAAAGGAATCAAACACGCACTGGGTAGAGGAGCTTGACTCCGTACTATGGTGGCTGTGGACCACGCCGAATCGCACTACCGGGTACACACCGTTTTTATGGTGTACGGCGCTGAGGTAGTGCTGCCTTGCGACATAATTCACGACTCACCTCGAGTGCGCATGTACGAAGAAAGAGAGGCCGATCTCGATCAACAGGACAGTTTGGATACCCTGGAGGAGGAGCGCGACGTAGCAAAAGCCCGTTCCGCATTCTATCAGCAACAGGCTCGAAGGTATCAAAGCAGAGAAGTGCGGGCCAAAACCTATAACGTTGGCGAACTAGTTCTACGCCTGCCGGAGAAGAAAAAGAACAAGCTCAGGCCCAAATGGGAAGGTCCATTCATTATCGACCAGGATCTGACCGGTGGTGCATACCGTCTGTGGGATGCATCGGACAATCGACTCGAGCCAAACTCATGGAACGCAACCAGACTCCGAAGATTCTATGCCTAGCGCCGGACACTATGTTCGTCTCCTTACCTCCATCAATTTTTTGCACATTTGTTTTTTCTCTCTTTCTTTCTTTTTGTTCTTCTCTCCAATGCCCTAAAGGGCTAAACTTGTGTCTTGGTTACACAATCTTGACGCGCTAACCGCGCTCATTATACCTGGGGGCTTCTTATAGAGAAGCACAATCTAATTATTTTTTCGGGCCTTATGCCCCGCACATGTGTTATTCTTCCGCATGTACCTTTTTTCGCCATTATATGCATCGATATGACTTAAGTTTTGTCCAAGCTGGGTTGCCTGGCTCTTGTATTTATGCCCGACATTCCCGTAAATTTGGCTAGGGCATAAGGGGAGCACCTCTGCGATTGTTACTGCCGGGTCAGCCGGATGTGTACCTCAGACTGGGTGAAGCCGAAAGCTAGCGTTCTTAAGGGAATATTCGGTCTGTGAATAAAATATGACTTTCATTTAAATTACTACACACCCCAGATGTTTTTAACCCGCGTCTCGCAGTTCGGACATGCACATTAGGGCATGCGTACCCAGGGAAAGGAACCCTTAACGGAACTATTCTCCCTGGAAGATGTTTCTTACTATCCATGTAATATAACATAGCTAGTTGGGTACTTTTCTATTCAAGCACTTATGAACCCTACGCCTGGTTTCCATGCATACCCCGGTTCTTATATAACTGAGTGGGTATTCGGATACACTCCGGACTATCGGGTCCAGAGGTCGAAGCGAAAAGGTCCGCCATGACAAATGATTTACAATCCGGCTAGGGACATTACATATGTCATTTGAAGTACACAGTCACTATGACTGATTGAATTCTTCTTCTATGCCATCCAATGGGTTGTCTAGCCTGCAATCCTGTTGGGAATACTTTGTGGCTAATTCTACTTGATCATACACTAAACTGACAGGGATCTCTTTCCCATCAGGCCCCACAGGTCCGACCTCGACCATGTGGTTTGGGTCCGCTTTGGTATATCGTGTCTTCACCATAGCCCAAGCTTCCCTTGCACCTTGTCGGCAGGCTGATATCTTCCATAATCGGAAGCACCGCCGCGCTCCCTTGAGCTTCTCTATAAGCTCCCCGATGCCTACGGGCGGGGACGCGGATGGCCACAAGGCTTGGGCAATACCCTGCATCACCTGCCGAACTTGCTCGTGCAGTTGTGAGTGCTCTGGTAGAAAATCACCCGAAGACCCGGGCATCTCCTCCGTGGTATGACCCGTCAGTATACCTGCAAACATAACGCTGTTAGCCGGCTTCTTCGCCGAACTCCTTTAAAAAGTTCGTTCAAGCACTTACTAAAAATGCCGCGCCGAAGCCGTTTATTCTCCTTCACAGAGTCCACAAGCTGGGCTCGAACATCTTTCAGTTCCACACCCAGCAGGATATTGGCATCTTGGAGATCATTTTTCTCCTGCCTGACTCGCTTCAGCACACGCTCGCCAGCATTTCGCTGTCGATCATCACGTGCCGCATCCACCTTCACGGCCTCCGGATTCACTCCGGGGCCACCTGCAACATCTATTATTAGGTTGGCATACATGCCGCATACTACCTGGTACCCGTATTCTTTGCAATAGATACAAGTGTTACTAGGGGGACCCTTCTCGGACTTCTTCAACGCGGCAATAGCAGCCCCTAGCTGGGCCTTGCAGTCATCTAGCTCTTGAGGCAATTGGGAATTCTTCTCTGTAAGAACCTGCACAAATAATGATCCTTAAATCAGTTGCGTCAACAGTTTCAAGTCTTAGGGGCTACTGATGCATATAATCGTCAGATTTTCTTACCTGTATATCCCTTACATACTGGTCCGTGGCTCTGGCTATACCATTTTGAGCAGCACGGATGTATGCGTCTCCGAAATTGAAGGCATCAAATGCCTCTTGGGAGAAACAAGCGTCACGGAGTACGGCCCATTGACGCATGTGATTGAAGGCGCTCTCCACTTCTGAATTTGTAGTGGGTAGTCCATCCGCATCCTCTGTAGGAGGAGCATCTGGCGTTCGCCCTGTGTTGGCTTCCACCTCTATGTCCGGCCCTCGAGCCCGACTGGTGGAGGCGTGATCAGCAGCCTCTCTGGATATAGTCCGGCTAGCGTTTTTTCTGTTAAGAAACATGGACGTCATTATATTTTGAGAAAGACGACAACCATGGAGCGAGGTTTTGTGTCATACCTCTGCGCCGGCGTCTCCGTCCTGACCGCCTTCCTTTTAGGCCTACCTGGCCTCGGTGCCTCTTGTTGGCGAGTTGCTGCGGGTTCTGTCGGATTTCGGGTTCCGGTAGACCCTTAAGGTTCGAACACTGGGGTGCGCGCGGAAATCTTGCCTTCAACCTCTCCGTCTCGATGGGATCTAAACTACTAAAAGAACTGCACGAAAGACACAAGATTTATACTGGTTCGGGCCACCGATGTGGTGTAATACCCTACTCCAGTGTGTGGTGGATGGATTGCCTCCTGGGGCTGGTGTGGATGAACAATACAAGGAAGAACAGCCTCGCGAGGGTCTGTTCTTGGCTGTGGCCATGAACTGCTATGAAGAGTTCAGTCACCTTCTCTCTCTCTCTCTCTCTACTTGCGAACCGAACGAACCAACCCCCTAACTCCAAAAACCGAACCCCTTGCTATGTGGGTGGCTAGTCCTATTTATGGAGGCCCTGGTCCTCTCCCCAAATATTGAGCGGGAAGGGATCCAACAATGGCGGGCTAATTTGAAGGGGGACAACGAGTACATCTATCCTGACAAAAGCAGTCTTCGCCTGCCAAAGGCTCTGGTGATGACGCCGCGCTGGGCTCCATGGTGACCTCCATCTTGTAGTCCTCCTAGTCTTGGTCTCGTTGCACCGAAGTGGCAACCTTTGCCTGATGCCTCGGTACCCCGCCGATACGCTTGCCCCCTTTGCACCAAAGAGGAAAGAGGAACGCTGCGCACGCTGGCACCCGCCTGGTGCCCCGTGTCGTCATGGCTTGCGTCATGGGCACCTCGCGAGGTACCCCTCCTTGAACTCTCTGCCTCCTCGCGAGCCAGCCTGACGAGGCTGTGCCTGAGGAAGCGTCGTGTCGTCCGCCTCGCGAGGCTTGGCCCCTCGTGAGGGTCTTGAGCCTCGTGTTGATGAAGATGGGCCGCGCTGGGCCCCCACTTGAGCCACGCCGCAGGCCGCAGGCAGGCAAGTCTGGGGACCCCCGTTCCCAGAACGCCGACAGTAGCCCCCGGGCCCAAGGTGCGCACGGACTTGGCCGTGCCGAGAGGTGAAAGGGCAAGGGCGAAGCGCCGCGGGCCCTAACAGCCTGCGGCCTTGGATGCCGTGTGGCGGTTGATTGGACGTGGGCAGCACCGTTCCCCCATGCTTCCTTATTGTGCGCCCTGCTAGGCGGACTGGTAGTTGTACACAGCCGTCCCCTTTCCTGTTGCTCGGGTGTCCCCTGTTCTTCCTTCTTTCGAGCGCCTCCCCCTGCCTTCAATCCAATCTCGAATCCCCCCTCCTTCCCATCGCCATGGCTCCGACGGGGAAGGAGAGAGCAGAGAAGCCCATGCCTTCGTCTTGTGCGCCGCCAACGATGGCCCCTCTTGTCGGTCGATCGACTGTTCAACCAAGAGTGCCTGGGCAGGGACAGCTTGGCCCTGGCCACCGTCTTCAATGAGTGCGGAAGGACGACTGCCTGGACCGCGTCCCACTTCTCCATTGACAGGATAGCCACTGAGGTCCCATGCTTTACCGATGCCTTGTGGGCGGGTCTGGTTCCCCCTTTCTCCAATTTCTTCAATGCCGTGCTTTTGCATTATCAGATCCACTTAATGCATCTAAGTCCTGAGTCCATCACCCTCCTTTCGGTCTTCGCCTTCATTTGCGAAGCCATGGTGGGCATCCTTCCTTCGGTCGCCCTGCTGCGCTCGCTGCGTCTTGTCGATCCTTCCCAGCGCTGGGCATGCGCGAGCTTTGCTGCCGAGCCTGTGTCTGAGGCGTCTGGAATTGACTTCCGACTCCCCCAGCCCGCGGCCGGGTTCCGCGAGCGATGGTTGTATGTGGACGCAGGGGTGCCCAGCCCCCTGCTATCGGAGCCGACCTCGCCTGTCGTCCCTAATTCGGGTTGGGGCCAGGAGACGCTGAAGAGCCCTCGGCTTGTCTTTGTCTGGCCCCGCTTCGCGCTCCTGAGGAAACTCAGCGTGACAGTGCCCAAGGTGGTGAAGGAGTTTCTGTTGTGCCGTGTCGCTCCCCTGCAGCGGCACTCTCACCGAATGTGGGCCTTCCGGGGGCGTGAGGACGACATGAGGCTCCAGGAAGAAGACCTGGCTCCCGCGGCGCTGAAGTCGACGCTCCTGACTTTGGCCGGGGACCCCAATCCTGGCAACATCCGGCAAGGCGGGGCCTTGCTATATCTTTGTCAGAGCAAGGCTGACTTTGTGAAGCAGATGCCTGACTTCGACGAGTGGGGGCTGCGCCCCGCCGGTCTCCAAGGGCCTCGCGAGAACCCTGTAGTGGTGGCTCCCCTCCCAATCGGCCAAGGCGACTCCTCCTCAAGCGGCGGAGAAGGGAGACAGGAGGCGCCTGAGGCCGTGGAGGCTCCGGAGGAGGGGGCAGTTGTGCGCCGCTCGTGAGGGGACGGCTCCTGAGGGGGGTGCGTCGCCCGAGGCTGCTCGTGAGGAGACAGCTCCTGAGGCCCGTACTGCTGCGGCTGAAGGTGGTAGGCATCCACTCCCAGCGCCCGGGGCTGGGGCCTTGGAGGCCCTGGTCCCGTCTTCTGATGAGGTGATTGGTGGCACGCGCCAGACGGGCGCTCCCGACGCAGGCCGTCCTGGTGCCTCATCCTCGCGGCAGGTTGATCCTTGCGGTCTTCTCTTGGGCCGCTTCCGCGTGGACTTCGAGGCCCTCCAGAGGAAGAGGGAGGCTCTGGGTGTTGACTCCCCTTGTCGCGTGCTGAAGTGCAGGAAGTACTCCGCCACTGACGAGTAAGTCTTTTTCCTCTCTGACTCCCGATCCTCTTGTTGCTTTCGCTGATTCTTGCTCCGCAGGCCCCTTCCAACTGAGATCGCGGGAGTCGCCGAGGCACCGCCTCCCTCGGCTTCGCCTCCTCCGCCATCCTCAAGTGCTCCGAGCAGCTCTGCCCTCGTGGTGAGGGTGTCTGATGGGGCGGATCATCCCGAGGTGCGCCGCGGCCCTTCATTCCCCGCACTTCTCCTTCGCGGGCCTTCTCAGGGGATAGCCAGTCTGTCGGGTACCTCCCATCTGTCCTTGGGCTGCGACTGGTTGAGGCGCCACCTCCGCCCCTCATCTGGAGGCGGGCTGGCCCTTGGTCGAGCTTCTGATGTGGCGCGTCCGGCCGTTGGGAGGTCGCCAGCCCCCAGCCCCCTGCCCGGAGGGGAAACGATGACCCGCAGCCCCCGGCGCCTGCTTGGGGCGGATGATGACGTGGAAGATGTGCTTGAGCGCGCTCGGGAGCGCCGCTCCTGCCGCCAAGGGTTCCTTTGACGAGCGGCCGACATGGTGGACCTGCTTGGGGAAGAGCTTGCCGCTGAAGATGCTCGCCTGGAGGCCGAGGGCCTGCACCTAGCTGCAGGGAGGCACGAGCTGGAGGCCGCCATCGCCCTTGCGCGCCGCCAACGCGACCTTGATGATGAAGAAGCGAAGGCGTCGCTGGAGGCCTCCCGAGTGGCCCGCTCCCAGGCCATCGAGGAGGCCCGGAGAGCTGACGGATGGCGAGAGGCGGCGGAGGGGCGAGCTCGCGAGCTCCTGGCCCGATGCCACTCGTTGGAGGAGCAAGCAGAGCTGCGCGAGGCAGCCCTCGTGTCGATGGAGGTGGCCTCCGGTGACCCAGCTGGGCTTCAGAAGCGCGAGGAAGCGTTGGTGCTGGAGGCCGCCGAACGCTCCCGCGAGTTCAAGAGGCTGGAGACGAGGGAGCACCTAGTGACGCAGGTGGAGGACGACGTCGCTGCGCGGGAGGTGCGTGTCCTGGAGGAGGTTTGTCGTCGGGTGACGATGGCGCGCCAAGGCCTCGAGCATGAGTTCGAGGGGAAGCCAGGGATGATCCGGGCCGAGGCCGAAGGCAAAACCGCAGCCCTGAGGACCCAACGGGACGAGGCGATGCGGCTGGCCGACGCCTCCCGGGCTGCCCTGGAGGCAGCGCAGAAAGAGCTGGCCGCCTGTCAAGCCGAGGTGCTCCGCATTCGCCAACGGATGGAAGAGGCCGAGGCCGTCGAGTGCCAGAACGCCGACGAAATACGCCAGCGGCGGCTCCTAGAGCACGAGCATGGCCCAATGTTCACCACACTCAGGGAGAGGGCCAACTCGGCCTTGGGCAACATCTGCGAGGCGTCCATCGGTGAGCCACACACGATCAACTACGCCGGTAACCTGCAGTTCTTCACCGCCGTGGTGGCGCAGCTAGAGGCGCGGTCGGTTAGGGCCGACATGTTGGTGGAGGAGAGGAGCCGCGCCTTGCTCAAGCGCGCCTTCTCCCGTGTCTTCAGCCATCTTCAGAACATGAATCCCCACTTCAACTTTGATGACGTCATCGCCCCAGTCCCCCAGGCCGTCTGGGACGACCTGTCGCGCTGGGTGGAGGATAACGTGGACGCCCTCGTCAGGGCCTTCGCTTCGGACGACAACGACGTGGTCGTGGGTGTTGACGAGGATGGCGCGGCGAGCGACCCTGACGCCCCCGGCAGCGACGCAGGCGTTGATGGCGAGCTCGGCGACTCCGGCGAGGGCTCAGGAGGTGCTTCCGGGGATGCATTGGGGAATTGGTCCGACTGAGAGCGTATCGCTCCTGTCTTTTTCACTCTGCATGAATAGAACTCAGGCTTTTGACCTGGTGGTGTGTGAGAGCATTTTGGGAGGGGAAGCCCCTCATGTAAAAACTTGTGTCTATCATATCAGTAGTAACCAAATTGCGCTTGCGCCTGACGGTGGGCTGGTTTACCTTTGTCCCATGCTGGTTCCAAGGCGGCCTGTAGGAGGGCGCGACGCCTTGGGCGCTTTCTAGCTGGGTCCTCAGGATGTGAGGTTGTCGCTGATGAGAAACTCCTCATGCGTTGGCCTTCTCCATGGGCCCTGGGCCTTCTCCCGAACGCGATGGCTTCACAAGCACTCGCCTTGCTCGCAGACTCCGGTCCTTTCCCTCGAGCGCGAGAGCTTCACAGGCGCTGGGCCTTTTCCTCGAGCGCGAGAGCTTCACAGGCACTCGCCTTGCTTCACAGGCTCTGGGCCTTTTCCTCGAGAGCGAGAGCTTCACAGGCACTCGCCTTGCTTCACAGGCTCTGGGCCTTTTCCTCGAGAGCGAGAGCTTCACAGGCACTCGCCTTGCTTCACAGGCTCTGGGCCTTTTCCTCGAGAGCGAGAGCTTCACAGGCACTCGCCTTGCTTCACAGGTTCTGGGCCTTTTCCTCGAGAGCGAGAGCTTCACAGGCACTCGCCTTGCTTAACAGGCTCTGGGCCTTTTCCGGATAGGACAACCTCCGTAGGTACCCGAAAATCCTCCCGAGAGGGAGCAACAGCGGCAGCCTGGGCTGCGCACTAGCCTGGCCTGACCCGGCTCGCGAGGGGCTCGTGAGGGGAGGCAGCTGCGACGAAGCGGCAACCAAAACGCGAGAAATGGCTCGAGCGAGAATAAGCACCCCTTCCCCGAACACATGCAAATCTCAAATTCGAATCCAACTTAAATCCAGCGGGGGAAAGCAACAGCCAAAGGGAAAGGCAACAAAAGGCAGACAAAAAGCCGCGTCCGGCACCTAATCTAGTCTTCGACGTCTTCTCACCAGCGCGGAGCTAAGTGCTGTCCACTGGGCGTGGGAGGGAGCCCCAGGGCCTGAGGCCGGCACCCCTGAGACTCCGGGGCGTGTACAACCCCACTCATTATTACGTGAGAGTGTCACGGGGCGGCGAGCTTCATAGGCACTGGGCCTTCTTCACAGGTACTGGCCTTGCTTCATATCGCCAGACGAGGGCCCTGCCTTGCGCCACACTCTAGTGCCATCAGCAACGACCGGAACCCAGGATGCCGCCCGATGGGGTAGAGCGGTCGCCAGCGGTTCCCTCGACGACCACGGGTCCTCTGCCAGGGGCAGGCCCTGGGGCACCTCCCCAGCAGAGGGCCTACTTCCTGAGAACGCCTTGCTCCGAACGCCGCGGTGGTGATGTTGGATCCCGGCCCCTCCCCTGCAGCCCCCTGCACCCTCCTCCCGAGGGGTGAGGGGCTGTAGGAGCGGGGCAGCCGCTCGCCGCGGCGACTTGCACCTCCTGCGATCCACGGTTAGCATATACATGCCCCTGAAGAGTTAGCGGCGCCCGGTGATCGCTGCCTCCAGCGTGGCCAGCGGGCTCGTCCTGGGGTGCCTCGAAGGGCTCAGCCTCCATCACCTCGTCCCCCAGCTAGGGCCGAGGAGTGAGCCCTGCCCGTCCTCGTGAGGGTGTCCTTGGTCCATCATGCAGGGCACGTACTCTTCCGTCGCCGTCATCCCGTACGCCATGCCGTGGCGCCCCGCATGCCATGTGGCCCCACCTGTCATGCCTGCCATCGGGAGGCAATGCGGCCGCCCTCCGGGGCCGCGGGTTGCGTCGAGTCCTTCTCCTTTGCGGGCCGGGGGCAGGGGCAGCGCCGCCACCGGTCCGGTGCTGACAGCTTCGCTGGCGTCGGAGTAGCCTTGAAGCCCGCGGGCGCGCGCGGAGCCCCCGTGCGGGTTGCTCTGGGCTTGAGATGGGAGCTGGGTGGAGAAGGGGTGAGCCCCCGAGGCGGCGAAGCCCAGGAGCTCTGCCACTCGCTCTAGCAACACGTCGTGGCCTCCCTCCAGCAACCTGCACCGCAGCAGCTCTCGGGCCACCGTGAGCGCGGCCCTCGAATTCGCCTGCTCCCGGCGGGTGTACGGTGCCGTTGTCGCAGCGTGATTGGAGGCCCTTGATGCCGACCGAGCCTGCCGTGGCGTAAGGGTTGCCGAAGTCTGTCCGCGTCGCTCGCGGCCCGCAGCGCCCTACGGACCGCGAGCTACCTGGGGCGCGGGGTCGCCCGAGGCGAGCGGTTCCGCGCGTTTGGGCCATGCAGCCCACGGGTCAGGGTTGATCTCCTGGTCGCCGGGCATGGCGATGAAGACGCGACGGGGCACGGAGCGGTGGAAGACGAATTCCGGCGCACCCCTACCTGGCGTGCCAAATGTCGGATTTCAGGTTCCGGCAGACCCTTAAGGTTCGAATACTGGGGTGCGCGCGGAAATCTCGCCTTCAACCTCTCCGTCTCGATGGGATCTAAACTACTAAAAGAACTGCACGAAAGACACAAGATTTATACTGGTTTGGGCCACCGATGTGGTGTAATACCCTACTCCAGTGTGTGGTGGATGGATTGCCTCCTGGGGCTGGTGTGGATGAACAATACAAGGAAGAACAGCCTCGCGAGGGTCTGTTCTTGGCTGTGGCGATGAACTGTTATGAAGAGTTCAGTCACCTTCTCTCTCTCTCTCTCTCTCTACTTGCGAACTGAACGAACCAACCCCCTAACTCCAAAAACCAAACCCCTTGCTATGTGGGTGGCTAGTCCTATTTATAGAGGCCCTGGTCCTCTCCCCAAATATTGAGCGGGAAGGGATCCAACAATGGCGGGCTAATTTGAAGGGGGACAACGAGTACATCTATCCTGACAAAAGCAGTCTTCGCCTGCCAAAGGCTCTGGTGATGACGCCGCGCTGGGCTCCATGGTGACCTCCGCCTTGTAGTCCTCCTGGTCTTGGTCTCGTTGCACCGAAGTGGCAACCTTTGCCTGATGCCTCGGTACCCTGCTGATACGCTTGCCCCCTTTGCACCAAAGAGGAAAGAGGGACGCTGCGCGCGCTGGCACCCGCCTGGTGCCCCGTGTCGTCATGGCTTGCGTCATGGGCACCTCGCGAGGTACCCCGCCTTGAACTCTCCACCTCCTCGCAAGCCAGCCTGACGAGGCTGTGCTTGAGGAAGCGCCGTGTCGTCCGCCTCACAAGGCTTGGCCCCTCGCGAGGGTCTTGAGCCTCATGTTGATGAAGATGGGCCGCGCTGGGCCCCCACTTGAGCCACGCCGCAGGCCGCAGGCAGGCAAGTCTGGGGACCCCCGTTCCCAGAATGCCGACAGGTTCGGCACGGCGTCCCGGATGCCTTCCCTGTAAAACACCATATGTGTACGATAGGTGAAGTGCATAGTAGGGAATCCTATTTTTGGAGTTGGGAGCTTGGTTTTTCTTACGTGCGACGCAGGGAGTAGTCCGGGGTAGTCGGCCGTTATGGCCACCATGGCGTCATCGTAGCTCAATTGATAGAATTGCCTGTCTATCAGCTCCACAAATATGTCCGGATCCTCTTCAAGTCCGGGATCGAGGGCCCGGTCAGGGTCCTCCGGTTGTGGAGGTGGGCTGTTGACCTCCCTTACAGCTTTTCGCAGTTCCTGCCGTGAAACGGCAAGGTGAGTATTTATGACGAAGAATGCGGGAAGGTCGGGAGTGAAGAGTGACAGCTTACCCAGCTTGGAGGGTTGTACATGGAGAATCCATCCCGTGGCTTGATATAGATGAACTCCTCTTCTTCTCCCTTGAATAACTCGGACATAATTTTTGCTAAAGCAGTAGCGGAGTCCGTTCCCTTACGCCCGCAACGGGTGGCATCATCTTCCCTGTTAAAACACCACAGGGGGTGCCCTTGATATTGAAGTGGTTGCACTCCCCGCATTATGCATATTGACATAACCTCGATTATTGCCAATCCTAATTGAGCCAGCGCTTTAATCCGGTTCATCAGGTAAAGGACTTATGCGTTGTCTTCCTCCCGCGGGCTCCGTGGGCGCCGACTTCGGCGTTTCTTCAGAGGAGTATTGTTGAACTCAGGAAGACCCCGCCGAACAGGGTCTGGAAGGGGTACGTCCTCCATATAAAACCACTCAGAAGGCCAGTCTTCGGACGTCTCCTTCAGAGTACCGGACAGGTATCCGGTCTCGGCGATGCGCCATATTTTGGCTCCGCCCACCTGATAAAGTGACCCCTCCTGTGTGCGAGGCACAAGGCAAAATAACCTTTTCCATAGCTCGAAATGAGCCTCGCAGCCCAGAAACAGCTCACAAAGGGCAACATAACCGGCGATGTGTAATATGGAAGCAGGGTGAAATTGTGCAGTTGGAGGCCGTAAAACTCCAGGAGCCCGTGGAGGAATGGATGAATTGGAAATCCGAGTCCCCTTAGTAAGTAAGGGACAAGGCATACCCGCTCCCCCTTAGAGGGATTGGGGAAGCTCTCCGCTTGTTCCCCGCCATTGTAGGTGGTGAGCCCGGCTCGGATGGGGACCATATACTATGGAGGGAGAAACCCCCGGGTCTGCAACTCTACTAATCGGCTGTGCGGGACGGAACACCTCTCCCAGTCACCGGGCTTAGGGCTGCGGGGGTGGGAGGAGGAGCTGCGGTGGTCGGCCATGATGGAATGGATTTTTTCCGAGCGCGCTCCAATGGATTCTCGCCGTGGGAGGATGGTGTGGATTGGATCTAAGAATCCCCATCTCTTTAATAGACAATTTATTTACCTGGCTAGGGGGGCGAATGTAAAAACGCTCTGTCTCTTCGCATTCGCTCAATGCGTGGAAGATGGCCCTTATTGGGCGCATAAGCCAAGGAATCCAACATTTATGGGAGCTGGACACTACTTAGTAGATATTCAGGATTTGGAGAAGAACCCGCCTTGCAATGCCGAAGACAATACTGCGCGCCGGACTCATCGTCATTGAAGCCTGGTTCAGGGGCTACTGAGGGAGTCCTAGATTAGGGGGTCTCCGGACAGCCGGACTATATCCTTTGGCCGGACTGTTGGACTATGAAGATACAAGATTGAAGACTTCGTGCCGTGTCCGGATGGGACTCTAGTTGGCGTGGAAGTCAAGCTAGGCAATACGGATATGTATATCTCCTCCCTTGTAACCGACCTTGTGTAACCCTAGCCCCCTCCGGTGTCTATATAAACCGGAGGGTTTAGTCCGTAGGACAACATACAATCATACCATAGGCTAGCTTCTAGGGTTTAGCCTCTATGATCTCGTGGTAGATCAACTCTTGTAGTACTCATATCATCAAGAACGATCAAGCAGGATGTAGGGTATTACCTCCATCAAGAGGGCCCGAACCTGGGTAAACATCGTGTTGCCTGCCTCCTGTTACCATCCGCCTTAGAGGCATAGTTCGGGACCCCCTACCCGAGATCCGCCGGTTTTGACACCGATAGTGGGTCTAGGACATAGCCCCTGGTATGTATGCGGCTTATTCATACGATGCATTTACATATTTGACCGGAAAGAGGTCCTTCACGTGACACGGAGCTATCGCTAAAGATTCTGATAAGTCATCGAGTGGTTGACCAGCTCTCGCCGCATCATGACAGTCAGTTTTCAGCTTTTCTACTAAGGTGCTTAACCAGGTGAACCAGAAGCACAATCGCGGTAGTTCTCCCTTTACTACCCTAGCCGATAGAGCGGAACGTACGATAGGAAGCACAGGAGCCGGGCAACCCAACTATTGACCCAACACATGATTCGGAGCTGATGCATATAAGACCAAACTCGCAACACCGAAGTATGCTATAGAGCTGTTCAGACTTGTCAACAACTTGTTTGTTCCCATACCGAGCCCCTGGCAAGTTATGCCGAGGTGTATGTTTGAAACAACCGTAGGGGCAAAACTCGGTCCTTTAGAAAAGAATGGATTATTTTTACTTGGATCTGAGTGATGTGCCAATCATGTATATAGATAACAAAGCCGCAACCCCAGCTATTTGATATGCCAGGGGTCGAAGGCGGAGGAAAAAGGCACTTTACAGGCTCGAAATAGAGAGTGCGGTCTACAAAAATTAATTTTGGACCTCCTGTCGCACGTCTGCGCCGCCTACCCTCGGTGAAGGGACTCCTTGACAGAAATAGCCCCGTAGGTGAGTGTACGGATCCGAACTCCGATGGAGTCGGTTTTAGATGTTTCTCCTTTGCGCCACCTATTTTTAAGAGATAATGAAGAAAGAAAAAGGAAAGTAGATAAAAATGTTACGGGGTGCTTGCAGGCTTGTTCGTATTGTGCTTCCGCCGATGTCCATGGTATCTAAAGTGCGTAGTTATGTATGCGCGGTACAGATTGAGCGGGTATATGAGGTGGGCAGCGGAAGCCAAACTGCTATTTCTACTTCGGGATTGATAGATCCTCAGGGGGAAATTACTTCTGACCCCCGGTATTTGGTTGGTGAACCTCTCCGTCGTCCCTGTCGCCTGGCGGCCTCCTCCCCTTGTGTTCGGCGTTGAGCTTGCCGGCCTGCTTGAAGACCCAACAACTTTTGTTGGTATGATTAGCTGGTTTATCAGGGTGCCCGTGAATCTGGTAGGGTCGTTCCAATATCCTATCTAGGTTGGATGGTCTGTCTCGGTTCACCTTGAATGGATTTTTCCGTTAACCGGGTTTGGGATTGCTGAATCCGGCGTTGACCGTTGTGTCGCGTGATCTTTCATTATCATTGCAACTGTTGTGTTTGCTTCGTCGTGGCTTGCCATTGCCGTCTCGAATTTCGGAAGTGCCCGAGTCACCGGCACTGTTGCTTCTACGAGCGAGCCAACTGTCTTCTCCCGCGCAAAAGCGAGTCATTAGAGCGGTAAGGGCTGTCATGGATTTAGGTCCTTCTTGACCAAGGTGGCATGCAAGCCATTCATCCCGGACGCTGTGTTTGAAGGCCGCAACAGCTTCCGCGTCCGGACAGTCGACGATTTGGTTCTTTTTAACTAAGAACCTAGCCCAGAGCTTCCTGGCTGACTCTCCGGGCTGCTGGACAATGTGACTTAAGTCATCGGTGTCCGGTGGCCGGACATATGTTCCTTGGAAGTTGTTGTGAAAGGCGTCTTCCAAATCTTCCCAGCTGCCAATAGATTTTTCCGGCAGACTGTTTAACCAGTACCGAGCTGGTCGAGGTTTAGTGGTAGGTATTTGATGGCATGAAGGTCATCTCCGCGGGCCATGTAGATATGGAGGAGGAAGTCCTTGATCCATACCGCGGGATCCGTTGTTCCGTCGTATGATTCGATATTCATGGGTTTGAACCCGTCTAGGAATTCATGCTCCATTACTTCGTCTATGAAGCAAAGAGGGTGTGCGGCACCTCTATGTTGGGCCGCACTGCGATGTACCTCCGATGGAGTCCATTTGCGGTTTTCGGCCTGGGCGTGGCTAGGTTTGTCACGTCCGAATAGGTAGCCGTCGTCGCGTGTCGAGGCACGTCCTCGTGATCCGTAGATCGATCTTGCGTGTCCTGCTCTACTGTCCAAGTCATGTCGAAAGTTGTATGTACAACCCTGAGCTGTTTTATTCTTGCCTTTACGGCGAGGTGGGGCGGTCTGGTGTTCGGCTTGAGTTGCCGCTTTATCCGGGCCAAGTTGTGGTCGACCTGCTACATTGTGCGATGATGGTACGGGCTCCAGCGCCTCGTCATCGAACTGGGCTAGCAATCTACGCTTCGGGTAGCTTTTGGCAGGGCCACTAAGGCTGTATTCTTTGGCGGCCGGGACTTCGGTCCATCTATCACTGAGCAGATCTTGGTCCGCTTAAAGCTGCAGCTGCTTCTTTTTCAGGCTCCTTGTAGTGGCTATTAGTCGGCGTTTGAAGCGCTCCTGCTCGAGAGGTTCCTTAGGCATGATGAAATCCTCGTTGCCGAGGCTCTCCTCTTCCTCGGAGAGCGGAAGATAATTACTATCCTCCGAGTCTCCCTGTATGGCCTGTTCATCAGGGCTAACTTGCCCATTTTCCCGTTCCCCTTGTTCGGAGATTACCTTGACGAGATCTTCATTATTTTCGGCATTGTCCGGATTATTTTTTTTCCGGTGCCCGTACTGCAGTCTTTGGAACGACGTGACTTAGAGCGGCATCGAGGAAGCTGGCGCTCGGGCTATCTCTCAGGAGGTTTATCCTCAACTAGGTCCTCTTTGTTATCGTTTTTTTCAGGCATGTCCAGCATGTATACATCGTAGAAAGAAGTGGTCGTCCGTCGTCCAGTGAATGGCGGGTTTTGGCCTTGCTCCGGCATCGTCGTCCGCACTGGCGATGTCTTCGGAGCCATGTTCAAGCATGTCGGTTAAATCCTCGACAGTGGCTATGAAGTGGGTGGCGGGTGGGAAGCAAAATTCCCCATCATCAGCCTCTAGTTCGAACCATACATAGTTTGGCTGTGAGCCCCCTGCCAAGGACAAGTTCTTCAATGAGTTCAGCACATTGCCCAAGAGCGAATGCTAGAAGATGTCTGCGGCGCTGAACTCAAAGATCGATAAGCGATCAAGTTCGGTATCCATGGACTCACATGGTTAAGAACTTATACCCGGAGAAGAGTCCGAAGTTCCAGTGACACGAGTATTGCGTGAGGTTAAGTCCATGTGCGGCTCCAACACCAGGGAATCTATGGCCTCCGTGGTGGGGTTGAGCCTCCAATCCTTGGATGCCACAGCATGCTCTAGATCTAAGGCGAGAGTGGTCACAGGAGCTATCTCCTGGATGCGGTCTGACGATAGATTTAGGTCATATTCGTCAAGGTGACCTGGAGAGGTCACCGCGGTCTCGATTCCGGCGAAGATCAAATCTCCACGGATGTCCGCAACGCAATTCAAGCTCCCAAATCTAACCAGATGGCTAGGGGCGTAGTTATCGATCTGCTCCAGGTGGCCAATCGAGTTGGCGCGCAGCGCGAAGCCGCCAAACACGAAGTTCTGTCCAGGGAGGAAGGTTTTCCTTGGATAGCATCACTATCAATGATTGAAGGGGCCATCGAACCTTTCGTCGATGGCATAGTGGAACTCTCTATGAAAGCACCAATGTCGGTGTCAAAATCGACGGATCTCGGGTAGGGGGTCCCGAGTTGTGCGTCTAAGGTCGATGGTAACAGGAGGCAGGGGACACGATGTTTACCCAGGTTCGGGCCCTCCCTATGGAGGTAATACCCCACTTCCTTCTTGATTGATCTTGATGGATATGAGTATTACAAGAGTTGATCTACCACAAGATCATAATGGCTAAACCCTAGAAGTCTAGCCTGTATCACTACAAAAAAAGACACATCCGTGACATTTTGGGCCGAACAAATTTTTTTCTGTCATACATATGGCACTTCTATGATGATAATTGTGACAAAACCCAGTATCATCATAGATGTGGTGGGCTCCTACTTCTATGACAAAAAATCATGACAGAAAATGGGCTTTTCGTCCTGGGCAGGCCGGAGACGTAGACATTCTTTGGGCCGTCCATGACGGAAAAAACCGTGGTAGAAGCGAGGGCGAGGAAAATTTCAGGGAGTTCCCGGTTACGGTGGGAGGTCGCGGGCCGAGCGACGCACGTTTCTCTCGTACACGTACGCGCGTGTGTGCGAGGCATTGGCTCTAACTGAACCCGAGCGAGGTGTTGGGCTCTAATTGAACCCGAGCGATTGCACTGCAGGCTACGCGTTACTGAACCCGAACGATCGATCGATGGCTGTGAACTGAACCCGATCGAGCGATTCCTTCGCTAATGCTGCTAACTGAAGCCAATCGGTTGGATGAACAATGAGCGTTGCGGGGGGGGGGGGGGTTGGATGAACAGTGAGCGGTGGCGTTGCCTCTGGATGAACAGGAACCCGTGGTGTGGAGGGCTGGATGAACAGTAGACGGTGGAGGGGTGCCCGTGGAGGGGTGGTTGAACAGGACCCCGTGGTGTGGTGGGCTGGATGAACAGTAGACGGTGGAGGGGTGGTTGAACAGTAGCTGGTGGATGCCAGGAGCCCGTGGAGGCTGGATGAGGTCGACGGTAGCCCATGGAGGCTGGAGGAGGTCGACGGTGGAGATGAACAGTATCCCGTGGAGTCCCATTTTGCAGCACGCCACACCCCTCCCGATGAACAGGACCCCCGTTTCGACCGTAGGAGGTCCGTTTCGTCCGTTTTGCGGTACGCCACACCCCTCCCGATCAACAGGACCCCCGTTTCGACCGTAGGAGGTCCATTTCCTTCGTTTTGCGGTACGCCACACCCCTCCCAATCAACAGGACCCCCGTTTCGACCGTAGGAGGTCCGTTTCCTCCATTTTGCGGTACGCCACACCCCTCCCGATCAACAGGACCCCCGTTTCGACCATAGGAGGTCCGTTTTGTGGTATGCCACACTCCTCCAGATCAACAGGTGTCACATCCCTAGTTTTGGTATGACCTAGGCTTGCTTTGTGCATCATGTTTAATCTTTCAATTAAATTTGAAATGGGGAAAGTTGCAAACCCTAGCACCAAAGTTTTTCCAATAGGTTCAACTTTAAAATGGATTTTCAATGAACCCAAAATGCTTTTTAAAACTGTTCATGCTCTTTGGATAATGTTGGGAACAACAACCAGAGGTGATGCACATTTTTGCTACACATTTTGGATTTTTGAATCAATGCATAAATATTTGATTTGCAGCTATTTAAATTATATAAATATTTTTAATGGCTCCAAAAATGTTGGGAATTGGTGAGGGCCTCTGGAATATTATATCTAGATGCCACCAATATTTTCAGCATTTATGGAAGTGTTTTAACATTTCTTTTGGATACAAAACAAATGGCAGAAATAGAAAAAGAAAACAGGAAATAAGAAAAACACTTACCTGGCGCTTACCTGGTGGCCCAACAGGACCGGCCCAGCTAGGCCCAACCCACCACCGCAGCCTCGCTGTCGTCTTCCTCCCCGGACAGAAGGACGAGCGCGTGCTCGCTGCGCGCTGGCCACGCGCCTCGCCAGCTCCTGCTCGCCGCTCCCCGTCGACGCCCTGGCCTTCTATGGAGACGCCACGCAAGATCTGGCCCCTCCCTCACTCTCCCTGAGCTCCTCCCCATCCTCTATCTCGCTCCCCCCTCTGTCCCGAGCGCATCGGAGAGCACCGCCGTGCGCCACCGCGACCACTGCCTTCTCCTCGCCTCTCCGACGTGCCCATGAGATCTGCCTTGTCGCCCTAGTCCTCTCCGCCGGGCCACGCGGCGCTGGATGCCTCGAAGCATCGTCCACGACCCCTTCATCCCCCTCGGGTCGCCGGAGATTCGCCTCGCCGCCCGCTCGCTCCGACACCTCCCCGGCCCCGCCGTCTACACCGAGAGACTCGCCGTGAGCCACTGAATCGCTCCCCTCTGCCTTTTCCTTCACACACGCCCCGTAGCCGCTGCCCTGCGAGCACCCGAAACCACCATCCGCCATGGCCGGCGAGCTCCGTGCCCCTGAGCCCCTCCGCTCCTGCTAGTTGCTCCGGCGGGCTCCTGTTGCCCATTAGGTGCTGCCTAGCACCCCCCGTTCGCTCGCCTCAAGCTGCAGCACCCCATCCGCGCATAGCCGAGCTCTGGTCGCCGCCGTGTGCCCTGCTCCGGTGAGCTCCGCCGTCCCCGCAACCTCCCCTATGCCCAGGTGGATGCGGTCGAGCGCGGGCTGCCGATTGGTAGTCCCCGCGCCAAGGTTGTCAAAATCGTGATTTTGAATCGGATCGGAACCCCGATGGTAGGATCGCAAATCATAGAATCTTCACTATCATAATCGTAGAAGCGTAGATTCTATGAAGTAAAATCGTAGAATCAGAGGGGTTAGTTTGGGTCGTAAAGTTGTAGAATCATATAATAGAATCGCGATTCTGATAACCTTGCCCCGCGCGCTCTTCCGCCGCCTATAGCGCATTCCGGCGAAGCACCGCCGCGCGGTTTGGTCGTCGCCAGCCGAACTCCGGCGAGGCTGACGTGGCGGCTTAATTAGCGCTAATTCCACAGCCTAGTCCCCCCCCTGAGACTGACAATGGGCCCAGAGCCAAGTCAAACCCTGGTCAGTGCAGGTTTGACCCGGGCTTAACCCTAGTGTCACTGACGTGTGGCCCCACACGTCAGGTTTGACATGGTCAGCCCTGCTGATGCCTCTGTGACGTCACGCTGACACAGTAATTGATTTTCTGGATTTTAAATAATCCAGAGAATTTCAGAAAATAGTTAAAACTTCTAAAAATCATAGAAATTAAACTGTAGCTCAGAATGAAATAAATTATATATGAAAAATTATCAGAAAAATGCAAGGAATCCATTAATGCCAGTTTCATGCATGAAAAACCAACTTATACTTTCTGTATAAGTGAAAACGTAATAATGACATGTTATATACTTAATTTGGGATTTGCATATGAACCCTTGATTCATATGGACTTCAACCAAATTGATGCTACATGCATTAGGACAAATCATAGAATCTTTGAAATGTCATCTTCATGCATCATATTGTTGCATATGGTTGTTTATTGATTGCTGGCACCGTCCCCTCTCGATAGGTTCTACTCCGGAAGGTGTCCCGAGTACCTGTCTGAGGAGCAGTGCTTCTTCGTGGATCTATCAGGCAAGCAACCCCCCTTGAGCATTTCGATAAATCCCTCTCTCTCACCCCTGCTCCTTATACTGCATTAGGACAACAATGATTCAAACTACTACTTTCTTCTGCGGTAGCTGAACCCATTTCTCTGCATGACCTGTCATTGCCACAGTAAATAGTTGAAACCCACTAGCATGAGTAGGAGTTGCTTGAGCCTTGATGTGCCTGCTCATCCATGCTTGTTTTCTTTATGCCAGCTATGCTTAGAGTTGTGTCAGGTTTGATTCATCGGGAATGAATCAGAGTGGTGAACATGTCCTACCGGTAAAGGCTAAGTGTGTGAACACGTTTTGGTAAAGGTAGCGATGAGAGGCCATGTAGGAGTACATGGTGGGTTGTCTCATTGGAACCGTCCTTAAGCACTGAGTTCTGTGTATGTTATCCAAGTCCAGTTACTACCACACATTGGGTTCCGGTTATCCGGCCCCTCTCGGCTTATTAATCCACTTGATCTCTGTCCAGGAGTTGCAACTAGTTTCTGGCGTTTGTAGGTAGTGCTACTTGTCTACCAGGTGGTGTCCGACGGGACGGACTTGGGACAGACTAGGCACCATGGCACGGTGTACCAAGTGGCACCCGGATGGTGGGCTTGGGAACCCTGCACACATCGTTTGGGGCCATGAGCGACATCCCGGCCGGATCTCCTTGCGGATGGAACCCAAATAGGTGATAAACCTGGACGAGAGACTTGTGTGGTTAATCAGGTCATGGCCGACACCCTCGCGCGGCTTCCGTTTGAAGGTTGCCGAGGTACATGACGTGTATAGGGCTATAAGTGGCGAAAGCGTGTGTGAAGAAGTACACCCCTGCAGGGTCAATATTATCTATTCGAATAGCCATTTTCCTCGGATATGGAAACTTGGAGTACTTATGTAGTACATAGACAACTTGAAGTGGATACTCTAAAATCCGCAAGATAAGCGTGAGTGCTATGGATGGCCTTCTCGTAGGGAGGCGGGAACGGATCCATAGTGGAGTATTGATATGGTGAATATGTGGACTCCTGTGTGTCCTCTCACCTCAAAGAAGTTTCTGATACTCGTAGTATAGGTTAGCCACTGAGTCAAAGCTGGCTTGCTGCTGTTAAACTCCACCACCCCCTTTGTTGATAATGTTGCATATGTAGATAGTTCTGATGTAAGACTTGCTGAGTACCTTTGTACTCATGTTTGCTTATTTATGTTTTGCAGTTGGTTACACTAGTGGCTTCGACGAGTAGCTTGTATCCCAGCTACGATCTTGTACCCTTGGGAGGGTCATGTTTAGACAGGCTTCTTAGTCTTTTCCTTTTGTAGTTGTCTGTACTCAGACATGTAATGCTTCCGTTGCTTGTATGCTCTGAATGATGGGTCATGAGACCCCTGTTTGTATTGAATGCTATGTGGCTCTTCTGGGCCTTTATCTATATGACTTTGAGTTATGTTGTGATGCCATGATGTACAGCTCATACTTGCATGTTATGCGTATGTGTAACGTGTATTGCTATGTGTGGGATCCGAACACCTAGTTGTTTACCTCTGATAGCCTCTCTTATGGGGAAATGTAGTCTTGTGCTTCCATGTGCCATAGTAGTCCGCTACAGCCCGGTTCACCGGAGTCCTGCTAGCCCAGCACTACTACTCCGGAACACTTGACTGGCCGGCATGTGATTCACTTCGTTCCTGTGTCTGTCCCTTTGGGGAAATGTCATGCGGTGACATCTGGAGTCCTGCCTAGCCTGCTACAGCCCGGGTTCCCGGAGTCCTGTTAGCCCAGTGCTACAGCCCGGATTCATACGCTGTTGACCGACATGCTCGAGGTTGATTCATGTATGCCTGTCCCCGTAAGTTAGTGCTACTTTGGGTTCACGACTAGTCATGTCGGCCCGGGTTCTCTGTCATATAGATGCTAGCAGCACTATCATATACGTGAGCCAAAAGGCGCAAACGGTACCGGGCCAGGTAAGGTGGCACCCGTGGGAATACCGTGCGTGAGGACGCAAAGTGATATGAAGTGTTACATGCTAGATCGGCGTGACTTAGGATCGGGGTCCCGATAGCGTTGGTATCAGAGCCTGACTGATTGTAGGATTACCAGGCCAAACTGGTCGAAGTTGAGTCTAGAAATGCTTTAGTTATATAAGGGAATTGATTGTGGAAGGGAACGTAAGGCTCTTTTTACTCCTTTAACTCATGTCATTCTTTCTGCCTCTTCTTTTCTACGAGGGTTAAGGCCTAGGCTTCTCCTCTATCTCTCAGGATGACGTGTTACTAAATCGTAAAGTCTTAGGATTGTTGGGTTGAGTCTCTGTACAGTTCTACTACTTCCGTGTGTCCTCGGTTTGACCCAGAACCTTGATATTATGATGCTGATTGATTATGCTATTCCTTTGATGAATGTCTCAAAAAACCTTTTGAGCATTTACAGCCGTTATGCTGCCGAAATTGTCCTAGGATTTCAAGAGTTTCCAATGCTTTTGCATTACATTCCGCATCCTCATGTCGATGCTAATTCCATCCTTGTTTCCTTGGTTTCCGTGCCAGGATGTCGTCTGCTAACCGAGGTTCAGTTGCTCATAGCAAGAACCACGAAGATGGTAGGGACGAGGATCCTCCTGACCAACCTTTGATGGCAGATTTTTTGTTAGCATCCGAGAGGAACAAACGTGAGACTAACCGCTTGCTGGCACATATTGAGCAGACCACCGCACATCAGTGTAAGAAGTTGGTTTCCATCACCGACTTCATTGGTCTGAAACCACCCACCTTCCATCACTCCATTGAGCCATTCGATGTAGATGACTGGCTCCGAAGCATCACTCACAAGTTGCATTTTGCGAACGTAGCTGAAGGTGACAAGGTCACCTATGCTACATATCACCTGGAAGGTCCTGCTAGTATTTGGTGGCAGAGCTATGAGGCTATGCTTCTAGCTGGCCAGATTCCTATGTGGAAGGATTTCACCGAGGCTTTTCGTGAGCACCACATTCCTCATGCTCTCATTGACCGCAAGAGGGAAGAGTTCTGTAGTTTTACCCAGGGTAAGCTTCCTGTTGATGCTTACAGTAGAGAGTTTGGAAACCTCGCCCGCTATGCTATGGACGAAGTGTCCACGGACGCTAAGAAGCAGGCTAGGTTCCGGAAGGGTCTCAACCCTAAGTTGCGTCGTGATCTCCACCAGCATCATTGTGATACTTTCCAGGCTCTTGTGAACAAGGGCATTAATGCAAAGACAGCTCAGCTCACTTACGAGGAGTCTCGTAAGCACAACCGTGATCTGGGTTCTTCCTCCCGCTCTGGCTCTCAGAAGCGACGGATTTGGATTCCGAACTCGGCTCTTCCACCTGGATATGCACCGAGGCCATCCGATGTGGCGCCTCACCCAATTCAGCAATGTGCTCCACCCATGTCTATTAGTGGACCACTTGCCAATGTAGGTCCACGTCCTACCTTAGGAACTTGCTTCACCTACGGAGAACCAGGACACTACACACGTGACTGCCCTCAGTCCAGTTATACTCCACCCTAGTCTGAGAGGTCTGTTGGCTGTGAAAAGCCATCAGGCAAGATGATCAGTACCAAGCCAGCCTCCATTGAATGAGCATGTGTGCACCATGTCTCAGCTACAGAAGCTCAAGATGATCCCGACGTCGTACTGGGTATGCTTCTTGTCAATTGTCACCCAGCTTCAGTTCTGTTCGATACTGGAGCATCCCACTCCTTCATATCCGAAGGTTATGCTCGGTTGCATGACATGTCATTTTGTGATATGCCAACTCCACTAATAATCCAGACTCCTGGTTCCAAATGGCAAACCTCCAAGGTAAGCCATGGTAATGAAATCCTTGTTGACAGACTGGTATTCCTTGCTTCTTTGATATCTCTCAAGTCCTCAGATATTAACATCATCTTGGGTATGGACTGGATGACAGCTCATCATGCCAAGATCGATTGTTACACCAGATCTGTTGAACTTACACATCCATCTGGCAAAATAGTCACTATCTCTACTAGAGTTGCAAGGCGCCAACTCTATTCTCTTAATGCCAACCCTCTTCCAGACCTTGAAGATATTCCGGTAGTCCGTGACTTCCCAGATGTCTTTCCAGAAGAACTGCCAGGTGTCCCACCTGACAGAGATGTAGAGTTTGTCATAGAACTTATCCCAGGAACTGTTCCAATCTCTAGGAGACCATACAAGATGGCACCTTTGGAGTTAGCCGAGCTTAAGAAACAACTTGATGAGTCCTTGCAAAAGGGTTTCATCTGTCCCAGTTCTTCTCCTTGGGCTTGTCCTGTCCTCTTCATCAAGAAGAAGGATGGTACGGATCAGATGGTTGTAGATTATCGTCCCGTTAATTTGGTCACGGTAAAGAACAAGTATCCGCTCCCCAGGATCAACGACCTGTATGATTAGCTCGCTGGATCCTCAGTCTTTTCCTAGATGGATTTGAGGTTAGGCTACCACCAAATCAAAATCAGAAACAGGGACATCCCCAAAACGGCCTTTGTCACTCGTTATGGTCAATACGAGTACACCGTGATGTCTTTCAGCCTAACCAATGCTCCATCTACTTTCTCCCGCTTGATGAACTCGATCTTTATGGAGTACTTAGATAAGTTCGTCGTGGTTTATCTCGATGATATTCTTATTTACTCGAAGAATGAGGAAGAGCATGCCAAACATCTTAGGCTTGTGTTAGGAAAACTCAGAGAGCACCGCCTTTATGCCAAGTTCTCCAAGTGTGAATTTTGGTTGCCAGAAGTGACCTATCTGGGCCACGTGATCTCTGGTAAGGGCATTGCTGTCAATCCCGAGAGAGTTAAAGCCGTTCTCGATTGGACTCCACCCGAAACGGTCAAACAAGTTAGGAGTTTCCTTGGTCTAGCCAGTTATTGTCGCCGCTTCGTTGAAAACTTCTCCAAAGTGGCCAAACCTCTCACGGAACTTCTCAAGAAAGATAAAAAGTTTGAGTGGACCCCGCAGTGTGAGCATAGTTTTCAGGAACTGAAAAGACGCCTGACTTCTGCGCCCATACTCGTGCCACCGGATTTCACTAAAGACTTTGTTATCTATTGCGACGCTTTGCGTCAAGGACTAGGTTGCATTCTTATGCAGGATCGTCATGTGATTGCCTATGCATCTCGACAGTTGCATCCACATGAGGAAAATTACCCTACACATGATCTGGAGCTTGCAGCCATAGTCTATGCACTTAATACTTGGCGACATTACCTTCTTGGTAACCGTTGCGAAATCTACACTGACCATCAGAGTCTCAAGTATATCTTCACCCAACCGGATCTGAATCTCAGACAGAGACGTTGGTTGGAGTTGATCTCGGATGACGACTTAGGAATCACCTACACCCCAGGCAAAGCCAATGTCATGGCTGATGCTTTAAGTCATAAATCCTATTGCAACAACCTCATGTTGCAACAATGTCAACCACCCCTCCATGAGGAATTCTGTAAGCTTAACCTTCACATGGTTCCCTTTCTACCTTGGTGGCGAAACCTACCCTTACGGATCAGATCATAGAGGCTCAGAAGCATGATACGGGAATTTCCCGGATCAAGAAAAATATTTCCAAGGGAGTTGCCAACTGTTTCTCTATGGATGAACGAGGTGTTGTATACTTTGGAAACCATTTGGTGGTTCCCAAATGTCAACAGATGCAGCAACTGATCCTTAATGAGGCCCATTAATCCCCTCTCATGATTCATCCCGGTAGTACAAAGATGTATCAGGACCTACGCCAGAGGTTCTGGTGGACTAGGATGAGGAGAGAAATCACTCAGGTTATTGCCAACTGCGACGTTTGTCATCGCGTTAAGGCAGAGCATCAAAGACCCGCTAGCACCCTTCAACCTTTAGCTATTCCCGAGTGGAAATGGGACAAAGTTGGTATGGACTTCATCACCGGCTTTCCCAGGACCAAGAAAGGAAATAATGCTATCTTCATAGTCATTGACCGTCTTTCCAAAGTGGCTCACTTCCTACCTGTTCGAGAGAGTATCACTGCTAGTCAGCTCGCTGACTTATATATCTCCCGAATAGTGTCACTCCATGGTGTTCCACTAGAGATCAATTCAGACCGTGGCAGTCTTTTCACCTCTCATTTCTGGGAAAGTTTCCAAACTGCCATGGGCACCCATCTTTCCTTCAGTACCGCTTTCCACCCTCAATCAAGTGGTCAGGTGGAAAGGGTCAACCAAATTCTCGAAGACATGCTTAGAGCTTGCGTTATCTCATTCGGTATGGATTGGGAGAAATGTCTTCCCTTTGCCGAGTTTGCTTGTAACAATAGCTACCAATCCAGTCTTAAGAAAGCACCCTTCGAGATTCTGTATGGACGAAGATGTCGAACACCTTTGAACTGGTCAGAAACCAGTGAAAGACAATTCTTTGGACCGGATATGATCCAGGAGGCAGAAGAGCAAGTTTGCATCATTCATGAGAATTTGAAAACAGCCCAATCTCGTCAAAAGAGCCAGTATGACCATCGTCATAAGGAAGTGACTTATGAAGTTGGCAACAAGGCTTACCTTCGGGTTACTCCTTTGAAGGGTACCCATCATTTCGGTATCAAGGGCAAGTTGGCTCCTCGTTACATCGGTCCTTTTCACATTCTCGCTAAACGAGGAGAGGTTGCCTACCAGTTGGAACTACCCCCACATCTTTCTCGAGTTCATGATGTCTTCCACGTCTCTCAACTCAGGCGTTGCTTCTCGGATCCCATCCGTGGAGTGGACCACGAAACACTTGATCTCCAAGATAACCTCACTTATCAAGAGTACCCCATTCACATTCTGGATCAAGCAGAGCGTGTCACTCGACGTCATAACATCAAGTTTCTCAAGGTTCAGTGGTCTCATCATGCCGAGAGAGAAGCTACTTGGGAGCGAGAAGATCGTCTTCGACTTGAGTACCCCGCTTTCTTTCTGCCAACTCCTAAATCTCGGGACGAGATTTCTTTGAGTGGGGGCGAGCTGTCACATCCCTAGTTCTGGTATGACCTAGGCTTTCTTTGTGCATCATGTTTAATCTTTCAAATAAATTTGAAATGGGGAAAGTTGCAAACCCTAGCACCAAAGTTTTTCCAATAGGTTCAACATTAAAATGGATTTTCAATGAACCCAAAATGCTTTTCAAAAATGTTCATGCTCTTTGGATAATGTTGGGAACAACAACCAGAGGTGATGCACATTTTTGCTACACATTTTGGATTTTTGAATCAGTGCATAAATATTTGATTTGCAGCTGTTTAAATTATATAAATATTTTTAATGGCTCCAAAAATGTTGGGAATTGGTGAGGGCCTCTGGAATATTATATCTAGATGCCACAAATATTTTCAGCATTTATGGAAGTGTTTTAACATTTCTTTTGGATACAAAACAAATGTCAGAAATAGAAAAAGAAAACATGAAATAAGAAAAACACTTACATGGCACTTACCTGGTGGCCCAACAGGACCGGCCCAGCTAGGCCCAACCCACCACCGTAGCCTCGCTGTCGTCTTCCTCCCCGGACAGAAGGACGAGCGCGTGCTCACCGCGCGCTGGCCACGCGCCTCGCCGGCTCCTGCTTGCCGCTCCCTGTCGATGCCCTGGCCTTCTATGGAGACGCCACGCAAGCTCTGGCCCCTCCCTCACTATCCCCGAGCTCCTCCCCATCCTCTGTCTCGCTCCCCCCTCTGTCCCGAGCGCATCGGAGAGCACCGCCGGGCGCCACCGCGACCACTGCCTTCCCCTCGCCTCTCCGGCGTGCCCACGAGATCCGCCTTGTCGCCCTAGTCCTCTCTGCCGGGCCACGCGGCGCCGGACACCTCGAAGCATCGTCCCCGACCCCTTCACCCCCCTCGGGTCGCCGGAGATTCGCCTCGCCACCCCGCTCGCTCCGAGACCTCCCCGGCCCCGCCGTCTGCACCAGGAGACTCGCCGTGAGCCACTAAATCGCTCCCCTCCGCCTTTTCCTTCACGCACGCCCCGTAGCCGTTGCCCCGCGAGCACCCGAAATCACCGTCCGCGATGGCCGGCGAGCTCCGTGCCCCTGAGCCCCTCTGCTCCTGGTAGTTGCTCCAGCGGGCTCCTGTTGCCCTTTAGGTGCTGCCTAGCACCCCCTGTTCGCTCGCCTCGAGCTGCAGCACCCCGCCTGCGCATAGCTGAGCTCCGGTCGCCGTCGCGAGCCCTGCTCCGGCGAGCTCCGCCGTCCCCGCAACCTCCCCTATGCCTAGGTGGATGCGGTCGAGCGTGGGCTGCCGATTGGAAGTCCCCCCGCGCTCTTCCGCCGCCTATAGCACATTCCGGTGAAGCACAGCCGCGCGATTTGGTCGTCGCCGGCCGAACTCCGGCGAGGCTGACGTGGCGGCTTAATTAGCGCTAATTCCACAGCCTAATCCCCCCCTGAGACTGACAGTGGGCCCCAGAGCCAAGTCAAACCCTGGTCAGTGCGGGTTTGACCCGGGCTTAACCCCAGTGTCACTAATGTGTGGCCCCCACACGTCAGGTTTGACTTGGTCAGCCCTGCTGATGCCTCTATGACGTCACGCTGACGCAGTAATTGATTTTCTGGATTTTAAATAATCCAGAGAATTTCAGAAAATAGTTAAAACTTCTAAAAATCATAGAAATTAAACCGTAGCTCAGAATGAAATAAATTATATATGAAAAATTATCAAAAAAATTCAAGGAATCCATTTGTGCCAGTTTCATGCATGAAATACCAACTTATACTTGCTGTATAGGTGAAAATGTAATAATGGCATGTTATATACTTAATTTGGGATTTGCATATGAACCCTTGATTCATATGGACTTCAACCAAATTGATGCTACATGCATTAGGGCAAATCATAGCATCTTTGAAATGTCATCTTCATGCATCAGATTGTTGCATATGGTTGTTTATTGATTGCCGGCACTATCCCCTTTCGATAGGTTCTACTCCGGAAGGTGTCCCGAGTACCTGTGTGAGGAGTAGTGCTTCTTCGTGGATCTATCAGGCAAGCAACCCCCCTTGAGCATTTCGATAAATCCCTCTCTCTCGCCCCTGCTCCTTATACTGCATTAGGACAACAACGATTCAAACTGCTACTTTCTGCCGCGGTAGCTGAACCCATTTCTCTGCATGACCTGTCATTGCCACAGTAAATAGTTGAAACCCACTAGCATGAGTAGGAGTTGCTTGAGCCTTGATGTGCCTGCTCATCCATGCTTGTTTTCTTTATGCCAGCTATGCTTAGAGTTGTGTCAGGTCTGATTCATCAAGAATGAATCGGAGTGGTGGACATGTCCTACCGGTAAAGGCTAAGTGTGTGAACATGTTTTGGTAAAGGTAGCGATGAGAGGCCATGTAGGAGTACATGGTGGGTTGTCTCATTGGAACCGTCCTTAAGCACTGAGTTCTGTGTATGTTATCCAAGTCCATTTACTACCACACATTGTGTTCTGGTTATCCGGCCCCTCTCGACTTATTAATCCACTTGATCTCTGTCCAGGAGTTGCAACTAGTTTCTGGCGTTTGTAGGTAGTGCTACTTGTCTACCAGGTGTTGTCCGACGGGACGGACTTGGGACAGACTAGGCACCATGGCACGGTGTACCAAGTGGCACCCGGATGGTGGGCTTGGGAACCCTGCACACATCGTTTGGGGCCATGAGCGACACCCCGGCCGGATCTCCTTGCGGATGGAACCCGAATAGACAATAAACCTGGACGAGAGACTTGTGTGGTTAATCAGGTCGTGGCCGACACCCTTGCCTGGCTTCCGTTTGAAGGTTGCCGAGGTACATGACGTGTACAGGGCTATAAGTGGCGAAAGCGTGTGTGAAGAAGTACACCCCTGCAGGGTCAATATTATCTATTCGAATAGCCGTTTTCCTCGGATATGGAAACTTGGAGGACTTATGTAGTACATAGACAACTTGAAGTGGATACTCTAAAATCCGCAAGATAAGCGTGAGTGCTATGGATGGCCTTCTCATAGGGAGGCGGGAACGGATCCATAGTGGAGTATTGATATGGTGAATATGTGGACTCGTGTGCGTCTTCTCACCTCAAAGAAGTTTCTGATACTCGTAGTATAGGTTTGCCACTGAGTCAAAGCTGGCTTGCTGCTGTTAAACTCCACCACCCCCTTTGTTGATAATGTTGCATATGTAGATAGTTCTGATGTAAGACTTGCTGAGTACCTTTGTACTCACGTTTGCTTATTTATGTTTTGCAGTTGGTTACACTGGTGGCTTCGACGAGTAGCTTGTATCCCAGCTACGATCTTGTACCCTTGGGAGGGTCGTGTTTAGTCAGGCTTCTTAGTCTTTTCCTTTTGTAGTTGTTTGTACTCAGGCATGTAATGCTTCCGTTGCTTGTATGCTCTGAATGATGGGTCATGAGACCCCTGTTTGTATTGAATGCTATGTGGCTCTTCTGGGCCTTTATCTATATGAGTTTGAGTTATGTTGTGATGCCATGATGTACAGCTCATACTTGCATGTTATGCGTACGTGTAACGTGTATTGCTATGTGTGGGATCCGACAACCTAGTTGTTTACCTCTGATAGCCTCTCTTATGGGGAAATGTAGTCTTGTGCTTCCATGTGCCATAGTAGTCCGCTACAGCCCGGTTCATCGGAGTCCTGCTAGCCCAGCACTACTGCTCCGGAACACTTGACTGGCCGGCATGTGATTCACTTCGTTCCTGTGTCTGTCCCTTCGGGGAAATGTCACGCGGTGACATCCAGAGTCCTGCCTAGCCTGCTACAGCTCGGTTTCCCGGAGTCCTGTTAGCCTAGTGCTACAGCCCGGATTCACACGCTGTTGACTGATATGCTCGAGGTTGATTCATGTATGCCTGTCCCCGTAAGTTAGTGCTACTTTGGGTTCACAACTAGTCATGTCGGCCCGGGTTCTCTGTCATATAGATGCTAGCGACACTATCATATACGTGAGCCAAAAGGCGCAAACGGTCCCGGGCTAGGTAAGGTGGCACCCGTGGGAATACCGTGTGTTAGGCCGCAAAGTGATATGAAGTGTTACATGCTAGATCGGTGTGACTTAGGATCGGGGTCCCGACAACAGGACCCCCGTTTCGACCGTAGAATGTCCGTTTCCCCCGTTTTGCGGTACGCCACACCCCTCCCCATGAACACGACGCATTCCGTTGCCTCCCCATGAACACGACGCATTCTGTTGCCTCCCCATGAACACAACGACGATGCTATTTCTCCGTTCCGACCCAGCCATGTACACGAGCCATCGCCGTACGCATGCACGAGTAGGCGTTTGAGACCCTGCCCGTATGTACGTACGTGGCCGTATTTTCTTTCTTGCACCCTGGCCGCTGTACTTACGTGTACATGCTACATGCGCGCCTCTACTACGACACGTACGCGCCTCTACTATGACACGTGCGCGCCTCTACTACGACACGTACGTGCCTCTACTATGACACGTGCGCGCTTCTACATCGACCAATATATATGTACGTACACATTCGCGACCAGAATGACAACGCTACGTACGCTTCGACCAGGTGGGTCCCGACTGTCAGGCACTTCCTTGCCTGCGAAGATGTACCTGGCGGGTCCCAGCAGTCAGGGGGGAGAATCGTTTTGGTTTTTTTGCCCGAACGCACTTCCTTGGTGCGAAGATGTAGCTGGTGGGTCCCAGCAGTCAGGGGGGCGAATTGTTTTTTTTGCCCGGACGCACTTCCTTGCATGCGAAGGTGTAGCTGGTGGGTCCCAGCAGTCAGGGGGGAAACATTTTTTCACGAAATACGGTGGCCCGTCTGGTGGGTCCCTGCTGTCAGGTGGAGGAATCATTATTTTCCGCGTAATAAGGAGGCACTTCCTTGCTGCAGCCGTGGACCCAGCTGTCAACCTCTCCACGTACAGTCCACGTCCAATGGAAGTTGTTCCTTGACCATGTTGACCACGCCGCGCCGAGAGAACCAGGGCGGTGGACGACGGTGAGGCCTAGGAAGGGGACGACGCGGAGCCGGTGAAGACGCGGCAGTGGATGCCCACACGGAGAGGAGTATGAGGGTTCACTCTTTCGGCTGCGGTGTGAGGCTGCCGTTGCCGTAGGGCCTGGCCAGCGGTGGGAATAATAGGTGGCGGTGAGGCCTCCGCGGAAGCATAGCCGGCCACAGGAGGCAGGAGCAGGCGGCACGACCGACGCTGCTTTGGGCGGCTGGAGCAAGAAGACCAGAGGTTGAAGAAGCACTACGGCCGTTGGATGGACATCATAGTGTCACTGGAGCTAGAATCGTTCATATTGACTAAGTTGACAAAGCCCTCCGTCCCCGTCAACTTAGTAGGCCCACAAGTTAGCCTCCCACCAAGGTGGGTCCCAGCTAGCAGGGGGAGTATTCATTTTTTTGTGCGTAATGAGGAGGCACTTCCGATGGGTCCGAGATGACAGTGGGGGGAACATTTTTTCGGGAAATACGTTGGCCCGTCTGGTGGGTCCCAGCAGTCAGGGGGGAAACGTTTTTTTCGCGAAATAAGGTGGCCCGTCCGGTGGGTCCCCGCTGTCAGGTGGAGGAATAATTATTTTGCGTGTAATAAGGAGGCACTTCATTGCGGCCGCCGTGGACCCAGCTGTCAGCCTCTCCACGTACAGTACTCTTCTGATGGACGTCGGTCGTTGACCATGTTGACCACGCCGCGCCGAGAGCACCAGGGCGGTGGACGACGGTGAGGCCTAGGAAGGGGACGATGCGGAGCCAGGGAAGACACAACAGTGGAAGCCCGCGCGGAGAGGAGTACGAGGGTTCACTGGTTCCGCTGTGGTGTGAGGCTGCCGTCGCCGCAGAATAACGTGGGGTGTGGGTGAGTGGAGGGATGGCCTGGCCAGCGGTGGGAGTAGTATGTGGGTGGTGAGGCCTCCATGGCAGCACATCTGGCCACGGAAGGCAGGAGCAGGCGGCACGACCGGCGCTGCTTTAGGCGGCTGGACCAAGAAGACCAGAGGTTGAAGAAGCACTATGGCCGTTGGATGGACATCGTACGGTCACTAAAGCTAGAATCGTTTATATTGACTAAGTTGACAAAGCCCTTGGTACGCTCCAACTTAGTAGGCCCACAGGTCAGCCTCTAAAACGGTGCGCCCCAGATGTCAGGGGGAGGAATCATTTTTTGGGCGGCCGAAGCTAAGAATATCCGAGATCGAAGAAGAAGCACGACATCCGTTGGATAGACATCCAACGGCCACTGCTGCTAGAACCGTGTGTTGACTATAATAAGTTGACAAAGCCTTGCATACGCGTCAACTTATTTTTTTAGGGGACGTGTCACTTAGTAGGCCCACAAGTGTGTGGTAGAGAACTTATAGCCCATTTGCGTTTTGTAAGAATGTACAACCCATTTTTGAATTCTAATGGAATTTACAACAGCCCATTTATAGTTTGTTAAAAGTACAACCCATTTTCTAGCTAGGACAACGATTAATAATTTCAACCAACCGTTGAAGACAGAATTCAATAAAATTTCCCACATTTTGATGGGATCCGAAATATTTTTATCCCGAAATTTCTAGTTAGATTAAATATAAATTTGTATTACATAAAAATCCAACAAAACATTGCGCACGCAACAATGAAAATTTAAGATTTTCAAAATCCATAAATAATATTTTATGAACTAATTTCATGTTTGGTGCATTTTTTTATAGTTACTGCCCAGTGTTTATAATTACATCCCATTTATTATTTTTAAAGTCCATTTTCCTGTTAAGACTAGTGCATCCCTTCTAGGAAAGATTTGCAGCCCAGCGGGGCGGAGAATAACAAGTTGACCTTGCCTGGATATTCCTAAAAAAGACGTATAGCTGGGCTAGCCATTTTCATCTTGAAAAAATTAGTATTTGGGATGGATATCTGTCTTGGGCTAGACGGGCCACGGCCCGCCTAGTTAATACCCTACTCTCCTCTGAACAACAACGAAATCATCGCCAAGAAAAACTCTGCAGTGCACACACCTCAAAAACACAAATACTGCTCGAGCTACTTGGTCCCAGCTGTCGGCCGCACCTTGTGCAATTCTCTCGTTTATATTGACTACATAGGTTGACAATGGTGTGGGACCATGATGTCAGGAAACTAGGAGAAAGCAAAAAAAATATAGTTGTATATAATAAGGAGGCACTTGCGTACGTACGGCTATGGCCCTAGTGGGTCCCTAGTGTCATCTAGTCAAAATAAAGTCATCTCCTGAATCCTCATGTTCGTTGACGATGTTAACAATGCTTGGCGCCACGGCGAGTGCAACAACTCGAAGGACAATGGAGAGGGCCTCGCGGGCCCTACAGATGGTCTGATATAGCGCCCGCTACTCATTCAGAAAGCCAGGATCATCGGACACCTATGAGCACCTTTGAGAAACTGATACGGCATGAAACGGTAAGGCCGCGCTTGGGAGCTCTGGTTTATTTCAAACCTGTATTAACATACAAGTGTAATTTACTCGTCATCGGAAACAACGCGTAAAATACAGGCGTAATGAAACCGAGGGCCCGAGGTCTGTAAGTAAAACCGGCGGGTTACGCGTGTAATTTGAGAGACCAGTGTATATTTTACGAGCACTGCTATATGGACGACATTACCAGACGATACATGCACAGCGTGCGTATCATGCCATCCATGGGCAAGGCTGAAACAACAGCTAACGGCTGGATTAGCAATCGTCCGAGTGTCGTTCAGCGTTTTATCGTGTGTGAAGTACTTCCGATATTTTACTAGTTGAAATCGACCAACCAAGTGCCTTCGCCCGAGACCATCTGCTTTAATTTACAAGCATCAGTTTTACAAGCGGTTTTGGTTGGAAAACGACGATCCAATCACAGCCTAATATCATGAGTTGGTCGGAAGATCATATGGTTTCACGTCTAACCTACCCGACTTGTCGTATAGGCTATGAATGAAACATCAGACGATGAACTTCTTAAGAACGGAAACAACAGAAGAGCATGATCTTCTTAACAAGCAAATCACTAACATTAGATCGACATGCAAAACAATATGAAGCATTATTCTCAGGAGGCACGGTGAACAGCTCGTGATGCCGCATGCCACAACATTCCAAGCTCAACTTTGCAATCAAACACAAGGCCTCGCATTACATAGACAATACTCAGAACAAACTCTTAACACAGGAATATCTCAGCAGAGTAACTATTCACTTCTAAACTGAACACAGGAATAGGAAAAAACACTCGATGCTGCTCACAGCAAGGGTGTCCTGTCGCGACCGGATTTTCAGGATATATTTCCCAGAAAATGGTCCTTGTGCCCACCAGCCCCAGGATTACTGTTAGCAGATGAGGCACAACCTTGATACAGAAATTCCAAGCAAAATACAAAATATGTAGTACAAGACCATTCTGGCCTATGAGTACAACACAAGATTTCTAGTGGCTGATGGCGGAAGTGGTTTGTGGTTCATCAGCGCCTATGGGACTCCATTTCCCATAGGAACAGCTGACCTAGATAACCCCTATCTTCGCGAGGCTGCTATCACCATTGCGTAGGTTCCGGGGCTGTCATCGCAACACTCCTCTCCATGCAAGAAATCTGACCAAGACAATAGCCAGGGACAAGTCAGTGAGTACTTTGAATGTACTCGCAAACATTATGAACTCAGGTATAATATAACAAATGACAATCATGCTCTGGAATATTCCATGATCACAATGTCAGTCACAAAATAAAAATCCATGATGCCCGCAAGTAGGTTATTCATGTCAAACACGAATATGCAATCAGAGAGTAGAAATAGAATGCATCGATCGGGTGTCTGAAGCGACGCCTCGAAAGGATAATAATATAAAGCATGCCTCAATCGGGCGTCTGAGCGACACCACAAAAAGGGCTTACAAATAAAATAAATAACAAGCATGCCACAGTCGAGCGTCTGTGCGACAGCACATAAAGGGCTTATAAGTAATTTAAATAACAACCATGCCACACTCGGGTGTCTGAGCGACACCACATAAAGGGCTTATAAGTAATTTAAATAGCAAGCATGCCACAGTCGGGCGTCTGAGCGACACCACATAAAGGGCTTATAAATAATTAAATAGCAAGAATGCCACAGTCGGGCGTCTGAGCGACACCACATAAAGGGCTTATAAGAGAATAATCACAGTTAATATCCAGGAGGTAGAACCGTCCCAGGAATACTCAATAATTCAAATAATACCAATGGTTAGGCTATAGTAATAATAATCATAATCATCATATGTCCCAAGTCATGATCAATGTTCTAGTTTAGCAATTCTTCTTCCGAAGACCGACACTAAGTCCGACACTTGACCCATCCAAACTGTAGTCCTTAACTATGGATACGGCTATTCGATTAGATATAACATCTGCAGAGGGTGTACTCTTTACCCACGAGTAACGGATTCCTTTAGTCCATCGGGGCTAATTCCGTCTACGGTCTTTTAATTGAAAACACACCTGACCGCACACACCAGCCTAACTTACTGGTGTCTGGAATCACCCACGACACCTATTAAGTGAAACTCTAAGTCGGGAGGCTACAACCTCTACTAGCATGGGATCACAAAATTTATGACGTGCGCAAACTAGGGGAGCTACCCCCTCGGCTCCAACCAGAAACACCCATGCCCCCCGGACCAGGTGGCATGTCTACCGGATGCAGCCGGTATCTTCCACCATGGCCTCTCTGTACGGTGTGTGCTAGGAAGGGGTTGACAACTTACTGAACCGTGCCCTACCTATGGCATGGACAAGTGGTAGTACGAAACAAGTATGGGGGTTACTAGAACAAGACTCGATCTACGGTCGACTCAGGAGATTACGGCATTCCCTGTGGGATTAGTATAACAAATATATTTCACACCAACAAACAGAATCACCACTCATCATACCTCACCATGCCTTACCGGACATAATCGTCTCAATGAATTATTAGAGACAAGTTCATGTCTACCCAAGACAGAGACTTTCCCGGATTCCTCCCGATAGGCATGAAAGGCATACGAGGGTGATTACTATCAGAAGCATATCAAATTCCAACAGCAAGGAATCATCATTATGCACTCATGAATATGATCATAACACCACATAAAATACCGAACACTTCATGTCAAGGTCGTGTCGTATTAGCATCGAAACACACAACAAATATTATGCCAGGGTTCAGAATGCTTGCCTTCAAGAGTATGCAAGTGGGGGTGCACTTTTTGAAAGTTGCTTCCTTCTTCAAAATCCTATTTTAAGAAAATTTAAATTGACACATAGTTTCAAAACAGTACAAAAAGTTGTTTGGAAAATTTTCAAATAAATATGGAAATAAACTAATGAAATTTGGGAAACAACAAAAAAAGAATCAGGTCAAACGGAGTTATATTTAAAAAGTTATAGCTAGTCAAAGTTTTAGTAAAAATCTATGTTTTAAATTAAACAGAAAAAGAAAAACGGTCTGAATAAGAATACGCTTTCGAGACAGATAAGACGTACTCATGTGTTTTATGTTTGCACTTAAAACACGTCGGCAGAGCTGGGGTCATTGGCAGGTGGGGCCGTCGGGTCCACTGGTCAGGTTTGACCAGTCGCCCGCACCCTCCTTCCTTCTCTGGCCGAGCGGTGGCGGGGCTCCGGTGATTGCCGACGATGAACGGCGGCTCCCCACGGGATTCTGAGGGCGGGGATGGATCCGCTGGTCCAGGGCGGTCCTCCCAATGGTCGATAGGCTGGCGGGGGTGGAGGGGGTCGCCGGCGGCGAGCTCCGTGGCGGACGGTGGTTTCGGGTGGATCGGGGTCTCGAGCTATGGTGGCTCCCGATCGGGCTAGATAGGTGGGGCGGCTCCGCACGGTTGAGGAAAGTCGGACGGTGGTGCTGGAAGAACTGGGGAGGCCCTGCTCGCGATGTACGACAGTGGAGCGTGGCGGCGGCGGAACTGGCCAGAGACGAGGCAGACGGCCTCCCTCCGTCGATTGCTGGCTATGCGAGCACTAGGGAGAAAGCCTGAGGTCGCCTGAGGGTCTGGACGAGCTCGGGGGCTCCTTTTATAGGCGGTCGAGGTCGGTTCCCGTGGCTGCGGATAAGAACACCAGCGAATCGTCGTTCTGTTGCTGGCAGGGCGACATGGTGGCGACGGGCGCTAGCGGACGGGCTCGTGGATGAGCTCGAGCTGTTCCAGAGGGCAGCTGGCGGGCGGCTGTGGCTTGGGCGGCGCTGCCATGGCAGGGGCGTGTTGTGGACGCCGGCGTGTCACCAAGAGGGCTCTGACAGCGGCGCTGTAGGGCGCCAGCGGTGGCTTGGAGGTTCCTGGCGAGCGGACGAGAACGGGGCACGGCCCTGCGGGTGAGCAAAGGCCAGGGGCAAGACGCGGCAGCTCGGTTGCACGCGTGTGCAAAACATGCGCTCGGGGCGCGCCCAGAGCACGCACGCTACATGCTCGACAGAAACCCAGGGTGTCCTAGAGGACTTGGGTGAGGCTGGCAATTAACATGTCTAGGTTAGAGGTGGCTAGGAGATTAGTGGACATGCTGGTTTGTCCAGAGGGGCAAGATCACTGTGCAAACATAAAACTATGCCAAAGCTGTCCATGAACTCAAGGTGCTCGACAGAATTCCATGGGCATCTATGCATCTCTTCTGGTGGCCCAAATCTCCAGGTTGGGATCTCTTTAGGTGCAAGTGATGATGGCAAGGCTATTTGGGCAAAACCAGAAACTTGTTAGTGCAAGTTTTGCAAATCTTCAGTTCTGGACAGAAAGTGAAGGGCATTATTGCATGGACCAAAAATACTCCAATGGGTCCAATCTCCTGGACTTAAGGGTTTGGTAGGCTGGTCTATAAGCAGGAGAAAAAAATCAAGGGTAATATGGCAAGATAAAAAATGGTTGCAGTACAAAACACCAAACTGGACCCGAATGAAGATGACGATGATTTGCTCAAATTTTTCAAAGAACACCAATGGGTTTTTGCATAAAGTTGAATTATACACTACTACTAACATCCCCCAATTTTGGTGGAATTTTTAAAGAAATATTTAAATAGGTTGTAGTGCAAATGGAACTCTAAAACTTATGAAAAATCATTTGTTAAAGAAATAAATCTCTGGAAAAATAATTTTAGAAATAATTCTACTGATAAAAAGGAATGGTCTTGGGAAGATATACAAGTCCAACAATATTTTTGAAAGGTTTCCACCTAGAAGGAAAAAAACTCAAAAATTCAGAGAGACAGGGTGATATGAAATTAAAAGATAAAACCAAAAAAATAAAAATTTAATTTCCTGGCAAAATTTTAATTAATAAATCAAGGCCAAAATTTTGGGGTGTTACAACACTACCCCCCTTAAGAAAAAAAAATCTCGTCCTCTAGATTTGCTAAGGGCTGCTTTGAAAAGAATTCTCCTACTATCTCAAAGTAATATCACAAAAATAACCATCCTACTCATGCAATAAAATGTGGCTACAGTGAGTGGGCAATTTAAGTGGTGTAAAACTACAGTGTGGAATACTGGCGCTGCGTGGAAAAAATCTATGGTTGGGGAAAAAACGAGAAATTCTTACTTTTGGTTACAGTGAATTTAGAATAAATTTCTAAATTTCTAAAACACGCTGGTCGTACCCGAGAGCACAGTGCTCTCTTTGGCTGACAGGTGGACCCAGGGCCCACCGTCAGTCTCTTCTTCTACCTCTAGCTCTCTTTTCTTCCTCTCTCTCGCGTGCTTTCCCGCGCTTTCTCCACCGGCGACATCTAGTGCGTAGAGCATCTAGGCCGTACTGCGGTAGTGCGTGGTGGGCTAGCTGCCGGTGCAGCGTGCACTCACCTCGCGGGCCAGTGCGCTGCTGGCACTGCTCGTGAATTCGCCTCCGAACACCGGCGATCGAGCGACGAGCGGCGCTGGTGGACTTCACCCACCGTACACCAATCTCGAGTTATAAAATGACCGAGGTGCTCCTTTCTTCTTCCTCACACTTGGCCTCGCTTCTCCTTCTCCTTCCTTCTCCTCCATTTCTGTTTGCAGGAGCTCGAGACGAGGCTCTAATGGCGGAGGTGATGCTGGACTGGTACATGATCCTGATGTGCGGAAGGTTGGCGGCACTGCTGGGGTTCTCCGTGCTCTTGTGCGTGACGATCCTCGATGATCGTCGTGATGTTGCCGCTCGAGTGTTAGCTCTCCGCGGTGGCAGTGATCATGAGGATTAAGTGCGGTGTCGGGTGCTAACTATTGTCAGCATGTTGGAGGCAACTTGCACCCGAATAATTACCCACAAATCTCTCCTTCAGAGACTGTGGTGTGCTAGGGAGGTGATCAGTTAGGTGCAAAATGTGCACGTGGATTTGCAATTAGTGCACGTGGTCGAGTGGTTGTGGTTGTGAGTCTACTGTCGTGGTGCTGCGGTAATAAAAATCTATGTCATGAAGAGATATACACTGCAACAACTCAGGGAGAAATCTCACTTCAGAATTTACCGAGAGTGAAATTAGTTAATCAAAATTAATAGGAGTAAAAACTACTCACATTAATTGAAACCAAATATTTTATTCATCGCACAAATTTAGGATACCATGCATAAGTTGCAACACATAACTAGAGGCTGGGACAATAAACATAGCAGGGACGTCTACAATGAAAACGACAAATAGACAGGGTCCTGAGAAAACGTCTCTGGTACTGAGGCACACTCCTCTTCTATCGGGGGAAGCGGGTTGACTAGTCGAAGAACGCATCTCTCTTGGTCGGGCCTCAGTGGTCTGCCGATGGCGATATGAGGATTTAAATCAGCGAGGCTCTGGAGATAACCCATTACTCGTTGGGTTAAACGCTCTTCAGAAATGACATACTGGGCAAGGTTGGCCAGTACTGGGTCTCTCTCAATTCGTCCACCGGGAAAAGATGCTACTTCTCCGGGTGCTGCGCAACTCGGGAAGTAATAATACCCTCGTTCGCTAGCATAGGGTACTGCAAATCAAAGGCGAGCAAGCGGTTCACACACAGCAGCTTCTATGTCCATTTGCGGAGTCGGCATAGATTTCCCCACGAAGGAGACTTCCGTTGGGTCTTGGTTTGGGTTTGCGGGAGGGATGTGCACCACTGCCCAATATTTCGAGGTGGATGGGGTGATCCTCGATTTGAGCAACTCGTATTGGGGTGGATGGGTAGAACTCATGGTACTGCAGGTAAAGTCCCACAATATTTTAACAAAACTACCTGGGGTTGCATCTGGAGTTCTCAGAAAAATACTAGGGCTTGGCATGGCAAAGAAATGGCTGTGAGAGTTGTGCACAAGGTGAGGGATACTTGGTAAGGTCACGAGGTGGCCTTTTATATAACATCTGGGCTGGGTCATTTATCACAGTGAGGGGCAACTACTTTGTCAGTTCTGCTCTATGGGGTCGGGGTCAATGCCACAGATACACATATCTCACAAAAGTGACGTATAACTGTGGGTGTCATCGGGGGTGGTTTTTGGTAGCTACGCCCGGAATTAAAAATGCAATCGTACACCAACATACTTATGCATGGCTACTATTTAAAATAGGGGCGCACACGCAGACATCATTTAATTATGGCGATACAAGATCACCCGATTACAGGGCATGGACATACTAAGACTCGGTACTACTCGAGTGACTTAGTCTACCTCATTAATATCTAAGCGGGCGTGCCTTGTGGACGTCAAGGCTTCTCCACGGGTTTCACCGTAGAGGTTAGCTGGATGGAGTTGATGAGCTGCAGGGTCGGGGTAGTGATGATGACCATCGCGGGGGTTGGTGGCCACAATCCCGTTGGAGCGTGTTCACAAAAGGTGACGAAGCACTTCTGGGGACACCAAAGCATTTTGGTCGATGGCTGGGGCAGACCTCAAGGACTCGATCGGTTGTCCGAACAACACGATTGGGTTGTCGGCGTCGGGCTCATCCCCTCCTCTTGCTGGGGCTCGGCGAACCAGTTCTCCACGAGCTGTGATCAGATCAAGGGTGATTTGATCGAACAGTTCCTCTAGTGCACTTACATAGCGCACCAGATGCAACAATGCAGGATCTATCTCGTGATCTCCGTTGGCAACCTGGGGTGCCCTACCATACCCGTCACGGCTGGGGTAGTAGTAGAACGAGCGACAATTAACTCTAGGCGACAAGTGCCGGAGTTGAACTATAGCCTCTCGAGCAGCTAGTTTGATGGCTTGTGGCTCAAAGGAAGTTGTCCTTCCAGTGAACCTGTAGGGGCGTTCTGGCGATAGACCCCTACCATAGACGTGCACAGTGGCCTAGAATTGACGGCTCTCACCACTCATGGGCCCTTGGTACACAACATACTTTGGGGGCTCTTCTAATGCAAAGGCAAGGCGGGTGAGGTTTGCTAGCACAGTCACAAAACCTCTAAGGTTGGTTGCTGTGGTCACATTGTGCACAATGGGGCCAGGCATTATAGCTCGGTTTGGGGAAGAGGCTGTGCTGTGCTGGGCTGAGGCTAGCGTGCCCTTTTTATAGAAAAAGGGGACGGAGTCTTCCTTCACACGCTTGCGAAAGAGACTATTTAGGTGTTGGTCACTGGCGCGTGATCGACAGGCTAGGCTGATAGGTTGGGCACCGCCTGCCAAAAGGTGTCGGGGTCACTGTGTGGCTATCTTACACAAGAAGCTTGGCTGGGGCTAGGTTAAGGTCTGGTAGATTGGTTAATCCAGGTTTATTGACCTGGCCATGATAGGATTAGCTAATGGTCAGCCTGGCTCTGATACCAAGGTTGTCGCGACCGGATTTTCAGGATATATTTCCCAGAAAATGGTCCTTGTGCCCACTAGCCCCAGGATTACTATTAGCTGATGAGGCACCAACTTGATACAGAAATTCCAAGCAAAATACAAAATATGTAGTACAAGACCATTCTGGCCTATGAGTACAACACAAGGTTTCTAGTGGCTGATGGCGGAAGCGGTTTGTGGTTCATCATTGTCTATGAGACTCCATTTCCCACAGGAACAGCTGACCTGGATAACCCCTATCTTCGCGAGGCTGCTATCACCATTGCGTAGGTTCCGGGGCTGTCATCACAATGCTCCTCTCCATGCAAGAAATCTGGCCAAGACAATAGCCAGGGACAAGCCAGTGAGTACTTTGAATGTACTCGCAAACATTATGAACTCAGGTATAATATAACAAATGATAATCATGCTCTGGAATATTCCATGATCACAATGTCAGTCACGAAATAAAAATCCATGATGCACGCAAGTAGGTTATTCATGTCAAGCACGAATATGCAATCAGAGAGTAGAAATAGAATGCACCGATCGGGTGTCTGAAGCGACGCCTCGAAAGGATAATAATATAAAGCATGCCTCAGTCAGGCGTCTGAGCGACACCACAAAAAGGGCTTACAAATAAAATAAATAACAAGCATGCCACAGTCGGGCGTCTGCGCGACACCACATAAAGGGCTTATAAGTAATTTAAATAACAAGCATGCCACACTCGGGCGTCTGAGCGACACCACATAAAGGGCTTATAAGTAATTTAAATAGCAAGCATGCCACAGTCGGGCGTCTGAGCGACACCACATAAAGGGCTTATAAATAATTAAATAGCAAGCATGCCACGGTCGGGCGTCTGAGCGACACCACATAAAGGGCTTATAAGAGAATAATCACAGTTAATATCCAGGAGGTAGAACCGTCCCAGGAATACTCAATAATTCAAATAATACCAATGGTTAGGCTATAGTAATAATAATCATAATCATCATATGTCCCAAGTCATGATCAATGTTCTAGTTTAGCAATTCTTCTTCCGAAGACCGATACTAAGTCCGACACTTGACCCATCCAGACTGTAGTCCTTAACTATGGACACGGCTATTCGATTAGATATAACCTCTGTAGAGGGTGTACTCTTTACCCACGAGTAACGGATTCCTTTAGTCCATCGGGGCTAATTCCGTCTACGGTCTTTTAATTGAAAACACACCTGACCGCACACACCAGCCTAACTTACCGGTCTCTGGAATCACCCACGACACCCGTTAAGAGAAACTCTAAGTGGGGAGGCTACAACCTCGACTAGCATGGGATCACAAAATTTGTAACACGCGTACACTAGGGGAGCTACCCCTCGGCTCCAACCGGAAACACCCATGCCCCGGGACCAGGTGGCATGTCTACCAGATGCAGCCGATATCTTCCACCATGGCCTCTCTGTACGGTGTGTGCTAGGAAGAGGTTGACAACTTACTGAACCATGCCCTACCTATGGCAGGGACAAGTGGTAGTACGAAACAAGTATGGGGGTTACTGGAACAAGACTCGATCTACGGTCGACTCAGGAGATTAAGGCATTCCCTGTGGGATTAGTATAACAAATATATTTCACACCAACAAACAGAATCACCACTCATCATACCTCACCATGCTTTACCGGACATAATCGTCTCAACGAATTATTAGAGACCAGTTCGTGTCTACCCAAGACAGAGACTTTCCCGGATTCCTCCCGATAGGCATGAAAGGCATACGAGGGTGATTACTATCAGAAGCATATCAAATTCCAACAGCAAGGAATCATCATTATGCACTCATGAATATGATCATAACACCACATAAAATACCGAACACTTCATGTCAAGGTGGTGTCGTATTAGCATCGAACGACACACAACAAATATTATGCCGGGGTTCAGAATGCTTGCCTTCAAGAGTATGCAAGTGGGGGTGCACTTTTTGAAAGTTGCTTCCTTCTTCAAAATCCTATTTTAAGAAAAATTAAATTAACACATAGTTTCAAAATAGTACAAAAAAGTTGTTTGGAAAATTTTCAAATAAATATGGAAATAAACTAGATGAAATTTGGGAAACAACAAAAAATGAATCAGGTCAAACGGAGTTACATTTAAAAAGTTATAGCTAGTCAAAGATTTAGTAAAAATCTATGTTTTAAATTAAACAGAAAAAGAAAAACAGTTCGAATAAGAATACTCTTTCGAGACATAGAAGACGTACTCCTATGTTTTTTGTTTCCACTTAAAACACGTCAGCAGAGCTAGGGTCACTGGCAGGTGGGGCCGTCGGGTCCACTGGTCAGGTTTGACCAGTCGCCCGCGCCCTCCTTCCTTCTCTGGCCGAGCGGTGGCGGGGCTCCGACGATTGCGGCCGACGAACGGCGGCTCCACGCGAGATTCTGAGGGCGCGGATGGATCCGCTGGTCCAGGGCGGTCCTCCCAGTGGTCGATAGGTTGGCGGGGGTGGTGGGGGTCGCCGGCGGCGAGCTCCGCAGCGGACAGTGGTTTCGGGTGGATCGGGGTCTCGAGCTATGGTGGCTCCCGATCGGCCTAGAGAGGTGGGGTGGCTCCGCACGGTTGAGGGAAGTCGGACGGTGGCGCTGGAAGAACTGGGGAGGCCCTGCTCGCGACGTACGGCACTGGAGCGTGGCGGCGGCCGAACTAGCCGGAGACGAGGCAGACGGCCTGCCTCCGTCGATTGCTGGCTATGGGAGCACTAGGGAGATGGCCTGAGGTAGCCTGAGGGTCTGGACGAGCTCGGGGGCTCCTTTTATAGGCGTTCGAGGTTGGTTCCCGCGGCTGCGGATAAGAACGCCGGTGAACCGCCGTTCTGTTGCTGGCAGGGCGACGTGGCGGTGACGAGCGCTAGCGGACGGGCTCATGGATGAGCTCGAGCTGTTCCAGAGGGCAGCTGGCGGGCGGCTGTGGCTTGGGCGATGCTGCCATGGCAGGGGCGTGTTGCGGACGCCGGTGTGCCGCCAAGAGGGCTCTGACGGCTTCACTGTAGGGCACCAGGGGCGGCTCGGAGGGTCCTGGCGAGCGGACGAGAACGGGGCGCGACCCTCCGGGCGAGCAAAGGCCAGGGGCAAGACGCGGCGGCTCGGTTGCGCGTGTGTGCAAAACATGCGCTCTTGGCGCGCCCAGAGCACGCACGCTACATGCTCGACAGAATGCCAGGGTGGCCTAGAGGGCTTGGGTGAGGCTGGCAATTAACATGTCTAGGTTAGAGGTGGCTAGGAGATTAGTGGGCATGCTGGTTTGTCTAGAGGGGCAAGATCATAGTGCAAACATAAAACTATGCCAAAGTTGTCCATGAACTCAAGGTGCTCGACAGAATGCCATGGGCATCTATGAATCTCTTCTGGTGGCCCAAATCTCTGGGTTGGGATCTCTTTAGGTGCAAGTGATGATGGCAAGGCTATTTGGGCAAAACCAGAAACTTGTTAGTGCAAGTTTTGCAAATCTTCAATTCTGGACAGAAAGTGAAGGGCATTATTGCATGGACCAAAAATACTCCAATGGGTCCAATCTCCTAGACTTAACGGTTTGGTAGGCTGGTCTATAAGGGGGAGAAAAAAATCAAGGGTAATATGGCAAGATAAAACATGGTTGGAGTACAAAACACCAAACTGGACCCGAATGAAGATGAGGATGATTTGCTCAATTTTTTCAAAGAACACCAATGGGTTTTTGCGTAAAGTTGAATTATACACTACTACTAACATCCCCCAATTTTGGTGGAATTTTTAAAGAAATATTTAAATAGGTTGTAGTGCAAATGGAACTCTAAAACTTATGAAAAATCATTTTTTATAGAAATAAAGCTCAGGAAAAATAATTGTAGAAATAATTCCACTGATAAAAAGGAATGGTCTTGGGAAGATATACAAGTCCAACAATATTTTTGAAAGGTTTCCTCCTAGAAGGAAAAAACTCAAAAATTCAGAGGGACAGAGTGATCTGAAATTAAAAGATAAAACCAGAAAATAAAAATTTAATTTCCTGGCAAAATTTTAATTAATAAATCAAGGCCAAAATTTTGGGGTGTTACACGTCCCACTCAAAAATATCAAATGCATGTCTTCTGGCTAACATCAATGAGCAAATTTTGACAAGGTTTTCCAATTCCAATATATTAAACTAACGTCTTCTTGCTAACATCAATGATTAAACTTTGACAAGCTCTTCCCATTCAAAATATGTAATGCCTATGATCGTGGAGTCTTGTCGTAGGTTCTTGTACTTGTTTGGGCACTTTTTGCCCAGGGCACTCCACGTGTTGTTAAATTGCCAATGGTCTCTGCAGACTAGTCATGTCACCGGTGTCTAATAATACTCTGTAAAGCTTCTTGGTCATTGCTTCTATAATGTAGCGCAAACAGTGACTGCTTCTTTCTGCAAAGTGGAACGACCAACTGGACCCAGTAATGCAGCAGTTTGCCTTACACATTGGCTCCTTTTGTGCAGTTCAACTAAAATCAAAGTCGGAATAAAACCGAGCTTTAATTTTGATATCCCTGTAAGCAACAATAGGTATAAGGGAAACAATTACTGAGAAATAACGGTTGATGACTTGTACTCCCAGAAGAAAAGCATCTACTGATCTACTTTATCTTAACGGGAAACAAAGTAGGAGACTAGCAATTCTCCATCAGTGTGATTCATTCATCTTGACTGAGACATTATCTTAACAATGCCTTGTTTCAACATGTATAAAGAACGACAAAGCAGAAAAGTACCATTCCTAAAACAATGCAATTGATTCATTTTAACTGAGACATTATCTTAACAATACCTTGGTTAAACATCTAGAAAGAACTACAAAGCAGGATAGTGCCATTCCTAACAAGTGTTGCAGTTTTGAACTAAGATTCAGTAGTTAATTAATTCTGAGAGTGGCATTGCTTAATTTTACCAGCGGCATTAGATTAACAAAAAGCATAAACAGTTCCAGGGGAGAGTGGGCGCAACAACAGTATGTGCTTCCATCTACTTATAAAGGGGGTGATGCAGAGTTTGTTGTAACAAAGCAACAAGCATCATGTCTGGGTTGGTCCCATTTTTGTTCACTACTTAATGGGAAAAGACAGCAATACAATAGCTTCAATTCAACATTTATTTAAAATAGTACCAATACAAGTAGCATAACATCTCAAAGCACACTACACAATCATGTGGATGAAGGCCTGTACTGACCTTTCATGAGACGGACAAGATAAAATACGAATCTGCCAACACGAATAGGAAATCCAATCTCGTTTTGTGTAGTTGCACTGAAATCAAGCAAAGTGTTTCGCGTAGCGAAGCAAAATGTTGCAATAGCAACAAGTTGAATAGATATCCCTGTTTAAACAGAGGCAAAAAATGAATCAATTACTCGCTAATAAAGGAGGATGAAGCATGCGGGCACAAAAATGGTAATCCTGCCAATCCCTAACAAGTGTTGCAGTTTTGAAATAAGATTCAGTAGTTAATTCTGAGAGTGGCATCAATTACTGGCTTATAAAGGGGGTGATGCTGAATTTGTTGTAACAAAGCAACAAGCATCATCTGGGTTGGTCCCATTTTTGTTCACTACTTAATGGGAAAAGACAACAATACAATAGCTTCAATTCAACATTTATTTAAAACAGTACCAAAACAAGTAGCACAACATCTCAAAGCACACTGCACATCATGTGGTTGAGAACAATATTTGAAACAACTCACCACGAAGACTGGAAACAAATCTCGATCTCCTTTTGTGCAGTTCCACCAAAATTAAGCAAAGTCACCGGTGTGACATTCAAGTTGAACTGCACAAAACATTCTTAAAACATAAGTGTTTCGAGTAGCGAAGCAAAATGTCGCAATAGCAACAAGTTGAATCGATACCCCTGTTTTAACAGAGGCAAAAAGGAAACAATTACTTGCCGATAAAGGAGGATGAAACAAACGGTGACAGAAAGAAGCATCTAACTTATCTTGGATGGAAAACAAAGTAGGACAGTAGCATTTCTAAAATGGTTGCATTGATTCATATTAACAGAGACATTCTGTTGAAACAACATTCGTTAAAAAATGTAATTTAATTTTAACAGTGGGATTGCTTCAATTTTCCAGCGGCATTCTTAGATTAACAACAGCAAAATAGCTATATGGGACATGCCAGCACCATGTGCGTCCACACGTATAAATGGGTGATGCAGAGTATGTAGCCAAGCAGCATATATGCGCCGGTCCCATATTTGTTCTCTTTGAACCTTCTTCCTATGTGAGGGCAGCAAATCTAGTCCTGCACAAACTACCCGACCCCCCCAGTTTCTTTCCCTTTTCAACAAAGAGATCGGTTCCTTATAGATGTGTGTACTGGGTTAACCCCATTTTCCCTTTTCGACCTACAAAGCGACTGGATAGCCAGTCTATACTACTTTCTGCCCCTCCTTTCCTCATTGAACCACGTCCTAGATTCTTGCTCCAGCCCACCACACCCTTCTTTCCTCTTTGAACCAAGACCTAGATTCGACTACAGATCAAAAAATATCCACATGCAGCTAGAGCAACGACGGTTTCAAAGAAACTTATACCTTAGGGTCGTCGGGATGTGGCAAGGCGTGCGGCGGGAGGCCGGATCTGCCCACACTACATACGTCAGTGAGGAAGAAGGGGTCGGTGGCCCTCCCGCACAGGCGCTGGGTGAAAGAGAACAGCACAGTCAACAGTGGATTGCCTCCCTCGCCGAAGGCGATAGAGTGAACATTGCACCTCCTCCCCTTCCCGGTGCGACGGGATACAGACGCCTCCTTCACCAGCTGTGAGGGGGGAGAGATAGACAAGAGGCCAACGCAGTCTTGTTTAGATCTGGTGAAGAGAGGGTGAGAGACTGTGAATATAGCAAACCCTAGCAAATGAACATTGAGCCTCCAGTGTGTAACATATATGTAGTGCGGCGAGCGTGTGGAGAGTGCAAACCCTAGCGAACAAGCGCCGAGGCTCCCACTTATATATATACTACTGTAGTACGGACTGAGCTCCTGTGCCTTCACTGCAACTGCTTTTGGCTGTATGACAAGTGAGCCAGCCAAATTTTGGGCCCACCTTTCATAAATCCAAAGGCAGGTGCACTAAGTCAATGAAGCTGCGTCTATATAGTACTCTCGTGTATACGACTAATATATAGTGGAGTGGTTTTTTATTCTCTCCATAACAATCGTTTTAAATTGTGTAAGTACAAAATGAAACTCTTTATTTAATGTACAGTGAAGAAAACTAGTACTACTTCCGATGAACTAACGATCCACGCCCACGCGTCCTGGTCGCACTTCCTGTCCTTCACGTGTGGTACACTACCCTCCCTTAAGTGAACAACCACACATGCGCCAAATTATCAGAAACGTGTGAGAGTGTGTACAAATAAAGAATTTTAATTTCAATTATCAGAAAGGTTTGAGAGTATTACAAAGTTTGACTTCAGTCAAATCTAATATGCGGAGTAAATAAAAATGGAGGGCTACTACGTCCATCCGGTTTTTTAGTCCACACCGTTTTTTAAATCAAAGTTAATAGCTGGATGATAACTCACAAGTATAGGGGATCAATTGTAGCCTCTTTCAATAAGTAAGAGTGTCGAACCCAACGAGGAGCTAAAGGTAGAACAAATATTCCCTCAAGTTCTATCGACCACCGATACAACTCTACGCACGCTTGGCGTTCGCTTTACCTAGAACAAGTATGAAACTAGAAGTACTTTGTAGGTGTTGTTGGATAGGTTTGCAAGATAATAAAGAGTACGTAAATAAAAAGTAGGGGCTGTTTAGATGAAGACACAACTAAGTTAGTTTTAGTAAAGAGCTTTTTGTTACGAGAAAGTTATTTGTCCCTAGGCAATCGATAACTAGACCGGTAATCATTATTGCAATTTTATTTGAGGGAGAGGCATAAGCTAACATACTTTCTCTACTTGGATCATATGCACTTATGATTGGAACTCTAGCAAGCATCCGCTACTACTAAAGATTCATTAAGGTAAAACCCAACCATAGCATTAAAGTATCAAGTCCCCTTTATCCCATACGCAAACAACCTACTTACTCGGGTCTGTGCTTCTGTCACTCACGCCACCCACCATAAGCAAATCATAAGCATATTTCAAACCCTACAGCGGGAATCCCTCACGCTTGCGCGGCATGGAGAGCACCATAGGACAGAACCAATAATAAAACATACAACTCAAACCAATCACGATCATCAAATAGCCATTAGGACAAAACAGATCTACTCAAACATCATAGGATAGCCATACATCATTGGGAAATAATATATAGCGTTGAGCACCATGTTTAAGTAGAGATTACAGCGGGTAAGAGAGAGGTTACACCGCTGCATAGAGGGGGGAAGAGTTGGTGATGATGGAGGTGAAGTTGTTGGTGAAGATGGCAGTGATGATGATGGCCCCCGGTGGTACTCCGGCACCACCGGAAGCGAGGGGGAGAGAGCCCCCCTCCTTCTTCTTCTTCTTCCTTGACCTCCTCCCTAGATGGGAGAAGGGTTTCCTCTCTGGTCCTTGGCTCCCATGGTGTAGGAGGGGCGAGAGCCCCTCCGAGATTGGATCTATCTCTCTGTCTCTCTTTGTTTGTGCGTTCTATTGTGGCTCTGTTTCACCGTTTCGTATATATATGGAGATCCGTAACTCTGATTGGCATGAAACCTTCACCGTGATTTTTTCCCGAATATTAGCTTTCTTGCGGCAAAAGAAGAGCGTCAACCGCCTTACGGTGGGCTCACGAGGGTAGGGGGCGCGCCCTAGGGGGGGCCCTGCCTCGTGACCACCTTTGGCACTGGTTCACGTTGATTTTCCTTCCGAATTTTCCATATTTTCCAAAAATAAGCTCCGTCCGTTTTTATCCCGTTTGGACTCCGTTTGATATGGATATTCTGCGAAGCCAAAAACATGCAACAGACAGGAACTGACACTGGGCACTGGATCAATATGTTAGTCCCAAGAATAATATAAAAAGTTGCCAAAAAGTATATGAAAGTTGAATAATATTGGCATGGAACAATCAAAAATTATAGATACGACGGAGACGTATCACTGGACAAATAAAATTATAGGGGAGCTGGAGACAAAGTTGTGAGAAGGCTTAGAAATCAATACAAAACTTATGCTCTTAGTACCAATGTCGATCCTTCTTCGAGGAAACATTTGGTTCATAGCCAATTGTGTGATAAAATTGCACCAACGTGAAAGACGACTGTGTCTCCAACGCAACCAAGGTGAACTGACAAAGGATATCATCTTTGTGCGTAACAAGCAAAGAGCATTGATGGAAGACAACTTGTTTTTCATTGAAAATCGATCAGCTTCACCAGTCGACGCAACCATGAGGCGCAATCATGAGCATCGATAGGTCATCGTGGTGATGCATCTCCATTTGGCATCAAGTTTGGGTGAGGCACCTATGAAGTTCGACAAATCCTCACCGTGGTCTGTTTCTTCTCAGTAATCAAGTTCGAGGAAGGAAGAACCACGTGGCAGAGGACAGTGAGGCGGAATAACAATGGCCATCCAATTTTGTGCAGTTCCACTAAAATTGAGGAAGACATGCCCGGGTATGGAGACACGCATCGCTATTTCCAAAAATATAAAAAAGGGTTAGCAATGACATCTCAATTGTCAATAAGAATTAGTGAAAAGTACACCAACAAACAGAAGCATCATAATTATCTTGATGGGAACTAAACCAGGATACCCGAGAAAAAAGCATTTATTCATTTAACCAGTGATAGTACTACCACCATATGGACAATGACCGCACAACCACCATGTACTTTTTGTCGAAACAACATGTATACCTCCACCGAGGCATAAATCAGGACAACTTTTCGAGTGGCATTTCCTCTATAATAGTACTAGTAGGTGATGTTGGACCAACCGACGAACCCTAGCTACTATGCATGGGGAGCTGGGGAGTAGTCGCATAGAAGAAAACCCGCACGTAGTGACCTAGGGAGCTGGACCAGTACAAGAAGTTATACCTCAGGGGGGGCGAGATGTCGTTTAGGCGAGCGAGCGGGATATGCCCACACGAGGGCAGCGAACAAGGGCGTGGAGGATCTTCGTCCGCGCCAGCGCCGGCTCCGAGAGGACAGTGCGCATCGGCTTCCTACGTCACCGATGGCGACAACGTCAACGCTGCACCTCCTCACCTCCCGCAACGAACGGGATTCAGCCGGATCTATGACCACCGGTGAGGAGAGAGATAGAGTGGACACTGTCATCTTGTTTTGATACGGAGAGGGTGAGAGAGCGAGACGCGAGAAACTCTATCAAACAAGAGGCTATAATGGAGTAAAAAAATCTCTCCATAGCAGTGGTTTTAGATAGAATACGCGCGTTCCCGGAAAAAAGAAAGGAAAACTGGCGGACAATTTTTAAGGGTCTGTCTAGGACACATCTAGATGTGACATAGTTATGTCACATATAAGTTGATGTCCACTTTGTTTTTGGTCTATTTTTTTCCTAGTTTTTTGTTTCTTGTTGCTACATTATATACTTGTGGGAGCTTAGATGTGATATCCTTAAATAACATCTAGATGTGAATTAGACAAACTGATTTTCTAACATACCAAGAAAGAAAACTCGATCAAAAACACGCCCCCGCTTCCAGGTCGCAAGAGTCGTCGCTCACACACACATAGACATAGACATGCATATCCGTGTGTATGTAAAATTCCATTTCCATCTCCATCTCCAATCATATTTGTCCAACTGGCACATTATTTACATTGTTAATTATATACGCAACAATATTAACGTACAACATCTCTTGTTTGCGCATGTCCGGACCGCTGCCATGGCCGGTCCTGACCAACCCGAACCCTCTTCATCACCCGCGCGTGCTTCTCGCCCGAAACGGTCAGTGCCGCATTCATGCCCGGCCAGAGCGGACACGACCTCTCACTGGCACCGACATTGAAGCGGTGCGCCGGCCGAGAGAGCGTCGCCCGCGCCGCATCCGGGTGCACGCAGCTGCTTTGCATTCAAAGGTCGCAATAGCCGGCTACAACATGCATGTAAAAAGTTCTTGGGAGTCCGTGCTATAGCTAGCTGTCCTCCCCCAACTCGTCAATCTCTTCCAGTAGTGCTAGTACTCCATGGCGCGATCCATCGACAAGCAGGTGGGAAAGTTATCGTATACTCAGTTTGTGGTGAGTGGCATGCCGAGCGACCATGTAGGGTCGAGCCATGGAGGAGCGTGACACACGAACACGACAGACGTGATTTTGTAGCGACCCGACCCGAATGGATCAAGTCTCTGTGCTCCGGTGTCATCCCTGGATCAGTAATGCTGACACCACACAGTACTTTGAAGGATTTATAACAGAGTAGCAATCACACACTTATTACATCGATGTCTCAAAGAGAACTTATTACAATAAATATGGCTTAAGGCCATCTAATATCGGTAACAGCGAAAGACTTGGAAGATAAATGGGTCCATCAACTCCAACGGCATCACTGAGTATAGAACCACGACCTAAAAGCACCTTACTCGTTGTCTGAAAAGTCTGCAACATGAAAGTTGCAGCCCGAAAACGGGTCAGCACATGGAATATGCTGGCAATGTAACACATAGAGAGTAATGGAATGTAACAGCTATACTATATGCATATTTGGCTGGTGGAAAGCTCTATGGTTACTGTTTTGCGTAAAGCCAGTTTTTCCCTACTGCAAAGGAATAAATTTATTTAACTATCATGGTAGTTGAACATCGAGAATGGTTGACAGCATTCCGATCCCAATTAGGTGAACAATTAAAACCCAACAATATTAATTAGAAGTAACATGATGAGATTCACATGATATTCAAGTACTAGATACTCAAGATGTCCATAACCGGGGACACGGCTAATCATGATTAGTTTAGTACACTCTGCAGAGGTTTGCACACTTTTCCCCACAAGACTCGATCGCCTCCGTTGGATTTCTCGCACTACATGGTGTTTGAGAAACGGATGACCGAGACACAGTCTTTCAGAAGCGCTAGCACCTTACGATGGATAGACCGGTACACCTACTTTCCCCTACATCTGCTAGTCTACCCTGTAAGAGTTCGCACGACTTAATCAACTATGCCAGAGCCCATAATGGCTTGTGGCTACACACGGAAGTTTCTAGCATGAAAGATCTTATGACCCCTTTGAGCCTGGGTGGCGGTCCAAAAGAAAAACAGGCAAGTCCTGATAGAAACCAGGTGCCTCAATCCACCCAGATGTGTGTTTAAGTTGCCACCTTAGATAAAACCTTAAAATTATCAAACTCACATCTATCATGGATATCACTCACCCAATCCACGTCTACTAGCATAGCCTGGCATAATAAGCAAACGTAGAAGTAACTCCCAAAGGTTTCATAATAAACAGGTAATAGGTACTACCTCATCTACTTCCCATCCCACAATTTAATTAGATCCTAATCATGCAATGTGTGAGGATTGATCTAATGCAATAAAACTGGGTTGTAGTAAAGGTATGATCAAAGTGTTACTTGCCTTGCTGATGATCCGCGAGACCTAGAGATTCGAAGTAACAGGCGGCGCACTCCGGGTAATCTATCACAGACAAACAACAAGCATACAATAAGTACTCATCTAACGCACAGGTAAAACTCGAACAAGAGATCGAACCAGAAAGTTCAACTTAAGAACTCTGGTTGCAAAGAAAGAACGAACCGAACAAAGCAACGGAAAACAAATGGCGGAAGAAAACAACTCGGTTCTAGCAAGTTGAAACTAGGTCAAATTTTATAGTAGCAAAAACTTATTTAAGTTGATTAGTCGGAACGGTGGTTTCGAAACGAAACTCCAGGCGCTTGAATCACCTGATTCAAGATAAACGAGCGGGAAGATAAACTAGAACGAAGTTCAGATCTGAAATCGCGATCAGAAAATCAAGGAATAAATCCGACGAAAAAGAAAATGACAAACGGGTAAACGAACGGACGTTCGTTAACCGAGAACAACCGGTGATCACGTTCGTTAAGACGAACGGTCTCTAAGAACCTAAACCAAAAAAAATGAAAAACCGATCTAGGGTTTCGAAAAAAACCGAAACAAAGAGACAAAAGAAAACCGGAACGGTTTTTTTTTTAAAAAAAACCCGAACCGAGCGAGGGGTGGCGCGGCGCGGGGCTACCTCGACGAGGGGCTCCGGCGGCGGGGCTAGGCGGCGGGCACCGGCGCTGGCGCGGGGCGGCGGCAAGCGGCGGCGGCGCGGCTGCTGCTGCTGCTTGGGGCGGCGGGGGCGGTGTGGGGAGGAGAGGGGGGGCTTGGTATTTAAAGGGGCGGGGAGGAGACTTGGGGGAGGGGGCAAGCAAAGGCGGCGGCAGAGTCCGAGTAGGACTCGGCGGCGGCGGCGGCGCGGCTGCGCGCGGGCGCGCGCGAGGTGGAGGGCGGCTGGGCTGGCCGGGCCTTGGCCCAGGCGGGCGCGACGCGAACTTTTTTTTTTAAGTTTCACACCCGGAAAAGAAAATCTAAACGAACCCCAAAACTCCCGAAGTAAATTTTCCCCGACTCCTAAAAATGAGTCGAACAAAATGAACTTTAAACGGGGCCTAGATGCAATTTTTGAAAACACGCATTTTTCCCTAATCCAAATAAAATGCAAAAAAAAACTCCGACAAAACCAAAGATTTGATTTATTTATTACATCTTCATTTTTCCTAAATTTGGGAAAGTCATATTATTCCCCTCTCTCATATTTTTGATATTGGGAAAAATAATTGAAGATGAAATAAATAAAATCAAATGATCCTCTCTTCAAAATTTGAGAAAACTCAAATATGAAAATAACGAAATCTCCAACTCTCTCTCCGAGGGTCCTTGAGTTGCGTGAAATTTCTAGGATCGACCAAAATGCAAGAAAAATATGCTATGCATGATGATCTAATGTATAACATTCCAAATTGAAAATTTGGGATGTTACAAACCTACCCCCCTTAAGATGAATCTCGCCCTCGAGATTCGGGTTGGCTAGAAAATAGGTGAGGGTGGTCCTTGAGCAAATCTTCTTCTCTCTCCCAGGTGGCTTCATCCTCTGAGTGGTGGTTCCACTGAACTTTACAAAACTTGATAACCTTGCTGCGGGTAACTCTGCTGGCAAAATCGAGAATCTTGACTGGTTTCTCCTCATACGTTAAGTCGTCCTTCAACTGAATCGCTTCAAGCTGCACTGTATCTCTTAGCGGTACCTCCGCCATCTCGGCGTGACATTTCTTTAGCCGAGAAACATGGAATACATCATGAACTCCTGACAGTCCCTCTGGTAATTCCAACTTATAAGCGACTTCTCCCATACGTTGCAAGATCTTATACGGTCCAACGAAACGCGGTGCTAATTTTCCCTTAACTCCAAAGCGCTTAACTCCTCGAAGTGGGGATACTCGAAGATAAACTCTATCTCCAGTTTCGTAAACTGTGTCCTTGCATTTTGAATCTGCGTAGCTCTTCTGCCTAGACTGGGCTACCTTGAGCCTATCGCGAATCAATTTTACCTTCTGTTCTGTCTCTTTAATCAAATTGGGTGCAAACAACTGACGGTCTCCAACTTCTTCCCATGACAATGGTGTCCTGCACCTCCTTCCGTATAAAGCTTCAAAAGGTGCCATTTTCAAACTGGTTTGGTAACTGTTGTTATAGGAAAATTCCGCATATGGCAAGTTATCGTCCCAACTAGATCCATAATCTAGTGCACAAGCTCTCAGCATATCTTCCAAAATCTGATTGACTCTCTCGGTCTGTCCATCCGTCTACGGATGAAAAGCGGTGCTGAACTCTAGCCTGGTTCCCAAAGTTTCGTGCAACTGATTCCAAAACTTTGAGGTAAATTGGGTTCCTCTATCTGATACGATGCTCCTCGGAACTCCATGCAAACAAATGATCCTAGTCATGTATATCTTTGCCAACTTAGCGCTGGTGTAAGTGGTCTTAACTGGAATGAAATGTGCTACCTTCGTCAAACGATCAACTACTACCCATATCGAGTCATAGCCTGCCTTCGTCCTGGGTAGTCCTGTGATAAAATCCATGCCTATCTTATCCCACTTCCATTCGGGTATCGGCAATGGTTGTAACAATCCGGCTGGCTTCTGATGTTCTGCCTTCACTCTATGACACACATCACAAACTGCTACATATGCTGCAATATCCTTCTTCATTCCTGTCCACCAGAATGTTTCCTTTAAATCCAAATACATCTTGGTATTTCCTGGGTGAATCGAATAGGGTGAATCATGTGCCTCTTGCAGAATCAACTTCCTGATCTCTGGGTCATTTGGCACATAAACACGGTCCTCAAACCATAGGGTATCGTGCTCATCCTCACGAAATCCCTTTGCTTTTCCTTTGCTCAGTTTCTCCTTTATAGAAGCAATCTTCTTGTCAGATTTCTGAGCCTCTCTGATTTTATCCATCAATGTTGACTGAATCGCCAATGCTGCTACATAGCCTCTCGGAACTATCTCCAAACTTAGTTCACGAAGGTTTTCTGATAACCCCTTGGGTATTTCTTCCGTTATTAACGTATTGACATGGCTCTTGCGGCTCAATGCGTCAGCTACTACATTAGCTTTTCCGGGATGGTAATGCAATCTCATATCATAATCCTTGATGAGCTCCAACCATCTCCTTTGTCTGAGGTTCAACTCCTTCTGCGTGAAAATGTACTTCAAACTCTTGTGGTCCGTGTACACCTCACAATGATTTCCAATGAGGAAATGTCTCCATGTCTTCAATGCATGCACTACGGCTACTAACTCCAAATCATGTGTGGCATAATTCAACTCATGAAGCTTCAGTTGTCGTGAAGCATACGAAACAACTCTACCTTCCTGCATAAGCACTGCTCCAAGTCCTCGACGTGAAGCGTCACAATACACCTCATAATCCTTGGTCTGATCTGGCAAAATCAATACTGGTGAGGTAACCAAACGTTTCTTCAACTCCTGGAAACTAGCCTCACACTCCTCAGTCCATTTGTAATTAGTATCCTTCTTCAACAACTCCGTCATAGGCTTTGCAATCTTTGAAAAGTTCTCAATGAATCTCCGGTAGTATCCTGCGAGTCCAAGAAAACTCCGGATCTCTCCAACTGTCGTTGGTGCTTCCCATTCGGTTACGGTCTCAACCTTTGTGGGGTCAACTGCTATCCCTTCTCCGGATATAACATGTCCAAGAAATCCAACTTCCTTCAACCAAAACTCACATTTGCTAAATTTGGCATATAACTGATGTTCCCTTAGTTTCTCCAAAACCAAACGCAAATGTTCCTTATGCTCCTCTTCATTCTTTGAGAAAATCAGAATGTCATCAATGAACACTACGACGAACTTATCCAAAAACTCCATAAATACCTTGTTCACCAGGTTCATAAAATAGGCAGGCGCGTTAGTCAGTCCAAATGACATAACGGTATACTCGTACAATCCGTATCTCGTGGTAAAAGCTGTCTTCGGAATATCCTGTTCTCTAATCTTCAACTGATGGTGTCCCGATCACAAATCGATCTTGGAAAACACTTTAGCTCCTTGCAAACGGTCAAATAGATCATTAATCATTGGCAGTGGGTACTTGTTCTTGATGGTTACTTCATTTAATCCACGGTAATCCACAACCATCCGTAATGATACATCCTTCTTCTCCACTAGAAGTATGGGTGATCCCCAAGGCGAAGAACTTGGGCGTATGTAACCTTTCTCCAGTAACTCCTTAATCTGATTCTTAATTTCCACCAAATCTTTTGCTGGCATCCTGTATGGTCTCTTTGATATTGGCCCAGTGCCTGGCAAAAGCTCAATCAAAAACTCAATATCTCTATCTGGTGGCATTCCTGGCAATTCCTCAGGAAATACATCAGGGAAATCCTTCACCACTGGTACTTCTTCCTGCACAACTCCTGATAAAGAATTTACTTGTGTCCTATTTGGCACATGCCGGGATACATACTTGATCCTTCTTCCTTCTGGCATTGTGAGCAAAATTGTCTTACTGGCGCAATCGATGTTTCCTCCATACATCAACAGCCAATCCATACCGAGAATTACATCCAGACCTTGGGATTCCAGAATAATTAAATCTGTTGGGAAAACATGCCTTCCTATACTTAATGGCACTTGAAAGCATCCTTGACTGGCCATGTATTCTGCTCCTGGCGAGCTTACTAGCATAGGCGTTTTAAGAACCCTAGTGGGTAGGCTATACTTTTCCACAAATCTCCTTGATATGTATGAATGCGATGCACCGGTGTCAAAAAGAACGAGTGCAGTAAATGACTTAACCAAAAACTTACCTATTACTGCATCGGGCTGAGCTTCAACCTCCTCCACATTAACGTGGTTCACCTGTCCCCTATTGAAAGGGTTCGGCTTCTTTTCAGAGCTTCCATTGCCATTTCCATTCTGGCCTTCAGGACATTCATTGGCATAATGTCCGGTCTTGGAACACTTGAAACAGGTGACTTGACTTAGATCTCTCTTGGCTGGGGTTGATGGGATGGTACGATTCTGGCCGTTGCTTCCTCCATTCCCATTACCATTCTTGTGGCCATTATGGTTGTGCGAACTACCTCCTCCATGGGTATGCTGAAACTGAACTCCCGGTTTAGGGGTAAAATGGGGCTTCTACTTGGCTCCAGAGTTATACTTCCCCTGTCCATACTTCCTCTTGCGGTTCTCAATCTGTTGTTGCTTCCCTTCAATCATGATGGCATGATCTACCAACTCCTGGTAGTTGTTGAAACTTGCTACCATCAACTGCATGCTTAGCTCATCATTCAATCCTTCCAGAAACTTTTCCTGCTTAGCTGCATCCGTAGCAACGTCATCTGGGGCATAACGTGCTAACTTGCTGAAGTCGTCAACATACTGGCAAACTGTCCTTCCTCCTTGGCGTAAGTTGCGAAACTCACGCTTCTTCATGGCCATAGCTCCTGCCGAAACATGGGAAGTGCGGAAAGCTTGCTGAAACTGATCCCATGTGACAGTGTCAACTGGGTAAGTGGCTGTGAAATTCTCCCACCATGCTGCCGCGGGTCCGTCAAGCTGGTGTGCGGCAAACTTCACTTTCTCACCATCTGTGCATCCTGCGATGGTCAACTCCCTTCCTATCTTGCGGAGCCAATCGTCTGCTACTATTGGCTCGGTGCTACTGGAAAACACCGGCGGATTCAGCCTAAGGAAACGGGCTAAGTGGTCAACAGGTGGCGGTGGTGGTGGTGGGTTGTTGTTGTTGTTGTTTTGCTGGTTCTGGACTAACGATTGCATCAATTGATTCTGCTGCTGGATCAACTGAGTGAGCTCCGGTGGAAATCCGTTGTCACGTCTCGGAGGCATCTGAGGGTTAGAAAAGACGAGAATTAAGAATAGAGTGAGGTCTAAAGAGAAAACACTACCCCAATGCACATGAGCAAATGCACACAAAATCACTTCATTCTAATCAAACAAGGGCATACAAACGGTCTAGAACTATCGCAAAAGTGCTCGAACTATAATGTATACATGGGGGAAATACTACTAATATTTGGTGGTCATCTAGAAATTTGAATCGGTGGAAGACTCCATGATGTCTGCTCCAGCTTCGTCTTCAAAGTCGGGTTCACTTGGATCCGAATCGGTGTCATCGAGGATGATGTAGTTGTCCGGACATGCGACGTACATGTCTTCCTTCCTAGATGCTAACTCCCCCTTGAGTTCTTCAATCTCTAGCTTAAGATCGCCATTGTGCCTTGCTAGAGCTATGATTTCGTCCATGTAGTCCTTGCGTGTAGCCTTCAGTTCTCCTTCTAGCTCGATGATCCTTGCCTTCGCATTCTTCAACTCTATCATATCATTGCACATCTGGTTCTCGTGGCGTCGAATGTGCTGGTTTAACTCCTAGATGAATGCTGCAATGGATCTATCCTTCTTGGTGCTGACTAACTCCCATTGTTCATCTCGGCGTCCGCAAATCTGGTAGATAGTGTCCTTGAGGTCTTCTTGATAAACTTCTCCAATGCGTCCCATGGTGATATGAGCTGCCATTCTCCTTCCGAGACTCCAGGTTGGTGCACTGAAAACACTATCTATGGGCTTCGTGATTGGCGCGAATGTCCTTCCCGGAACATGAGCTTGAATCTTCCAGTGCTCCTCTTCAGGCAGAGTGGCGTTGAAAGTCCCGGTGAAGCTTGGTAGTCCAATGTTCAGGTACTTGGTGACTTCCTTCAAGTGAAATCCAAAAGGTGTGCCTTCATCCGGTTGAGCGTACTTGATCTTTGCGTCCGTCATCCTAAAAGAGTAGAAAAGATGAGGAGTTAGAAAATGAGGAGAGAATAGTGATCTATGGCTTTAACTTAGGGGTCATGTCCCATAGTCAGCGTGTGCTCTGATACCATCTCTGTAGCGACCCGACCCAAATGGATCAAGTCTCTATGCTCCGGTGTCATCCTTGGATCAGTAATGCTGACACCACACAGTACTTTGAAGGATTTATAACAGAGTAGCAATCACACACTTATTACATCGATGTCTCAAAGAGAACTTATTACAATAAATATGGCTTAAGGCCATCTAATATTGATAACAGCGGAGGACTTGGAAGATAAATGGGTCCATCAACTCCAACGGCATCACTGAGTATAGAACCACGACCTAAAAGCACCTTACTCGTCGTCTGAAAAGTTTGCAACATGAAAGTTGCAGCCCGAAAACGGGTCAGCACATGGAATATGCTGGCAATGTAACACATAAAGAGTAATGGAATGTAACAGCTATACTATACGCATATTTGGCTGGTGGAAAGCTCTATGGTGACTGTTTTGCGTAAAGCCAGTTTTTCCCTACTGCAAAGGAATAAATTTATTTAACTATCATGGTAGTTGAACATCGAGAATGGTTGACAGCATTCCGATCCCAATTAGGTGAACAATTAAAACCCAACAATATTAATTAGAAGTAACATGATGAGATTCACATGATATTCAAGTACTAGATACTCAAGATGTCCATAGCCGGGGACACGGCTAATCATGATTAGTTTAGTACACTCTGCAGAGGTTTGCGCACTTTTCCCCACAAGACTCGATCGCCTCCGTTGGATTTCTCGCACTACATGGTGTTTGAGAAACGGATGACCGAGACACAGTCTTTCAGAAGCGCTAGCACCTTACGATGGATAGACCGGTACACCTACTTTCCCCTACATCTGCTAGTCTACCCTGTAAGAGTTCGCACGACTTAATCAACTATGCCAGAGCCCATAATGGCTTGTGGCTACACACGGAAGTTTCTAGCATGAAAGATCTTATGACCCCTTTGAGCCTGGGTGGCGGTCCAAAAGAAAAACAGGCAAGTCCTGATAGAAACCAGGTGCCTCAATCCACCCAGATGTGTGTTTAAGTTGCCACCTTAGATAAACCCTTAAAATTATCAAACTCACATCTGTCATGGATATCACTCACCCAATCCACGTCTACTAGCATAGCCTGGCATAATAAGCAAACGTAGAAGTAACTCCCAAAGGTTTCATAATAAACAGGTAATAGGTACTACCTCATCTACTTCCCATCCCACAATTTAATTAGATCCTAATCATGCAATGTGTGAGGATTGATCTAATGCAATAAAACTGGGTTGTAGTAAAGGTATGATCAAAGTGTTACTTGCCTTGCTGATGATCCGCGAGACCTAGAGATTCGAAGTAACAGGCGGCGCACTCCGGGTAATCTATCGCAGACAAAAAACAAGCATACAATAAGTACTCATCTAATGCACAGGTAAAACTCGAACAAGAGATCAAACCAGAAAGTTGAACTTAAGAACTCCGGTTGCAAAGAAAGAACGAACCGAACAAAGCAACGGAAAACAAACGGCGGAAGAAAACAACTCGGTTCTAGCAAGTTGAAACTAGGTCAAATTTTATAGTAGCAAAAACTTATTTAAGTTGATTAGTCAGAACGGCGGTTTCGAAACGAAACTCGAGGTGCTTGAATCACCTGATTCCGATAAACGAGCGGGAAGATAAACTAGAACGAAGTTCGGATCTGAAAGCGCGATCAGAAAATCGCGGAATAAATCCGAAGAAAAAGAAAATGACGAACGGGTAAACGAACGGACATTCGTTAACCGAGAACAACCGGTGATCACGTTCGTTAAGACGAACGGTCCGGCGAACGGTCTCTAAGCAACTAAACCAAAAAAAACGAAAAACCGATCTAGGGTTTCGGAAAAAAAACCGAAACAAAGAAACAAAAGAAAACTGGAACGGTTTTTTTAAAAAAAAACCCGAACCGAGGAAGGGGTGGCGCGGCGCGGGGCTACCTCGACGAGGGGCTCCGGCGGCGGGGCTAGGCGGCGGGCGGCGGTGCTGGCGCGGGGCGGCGGCGGCAGGCGGCGGCGGCGCAAGCGGCAGCGGCGCGGCTGCTGCTGCGGCTGCTTGGGGCGGTGGGGGCGGTGTGGGGAGGAGAGGGGGGCTTGGTATTTAAAGGGGGGAGGAGACTTGGGGGAGGGGGCAAGCTAAGGCGGCGGCAGAGTCCAAGTAGGACTTGGCGGCGGCGGCGACGCGACTGCGCGCGGGCGCGCGCGAGGTGGAGGGCGGCTGGGCCGTCCGGGCCTTGGCCCAGGCGGGCGCGACGCGGACCTTTTTTTTTTAAAGTTTCGCGCGCGGAAAAGAAAACCTAAACGAACCCCAAAACTCCCGAAGTAAATTTTCCCTGACTCCTAAAATTGAGTCGAACAAAATGAACTTTAAACGGGGCCTAGATGCAATTTTTGAAAACACGCATTTTTTTCCTAATCCAAATAAAATGCAAAAAAACTCCGACAAAACCAAAGATTTGATTTATTTATTACATCTTCATTTTTCCTAAATTTGGGAAAGTCATATTATTCCCCTCTCTCATATTTTTGATATTGGGAAAAATAATTGAAGATGAAATAAATAAAATCAAATGATCCTCTCTTCAAAATTTGAGAAAACTCAAATATGAAAATAACGAAATCTCCAACTCTCTCTCCGAGGGTCCTTGAGTTGCGTGAAATTTCTAGGATCGACCAAAATGCAAGAAAAATATGCTATGCATGATGATCTAATGTATAACATTCCAAATTGAAAATTTGGGATGTTACAGATTTAAACGTTGGTTTTGCTCGATGGCGCGATCCAACGAAATGAAATGATGGTTTCTCTCCATTTCCATTTTTTCTCCGGACAAACGGAAACTTCCCACTCCATTTTCATTCCTATTCCAAGGTTGCCCCGTTACAACATTCCATCAAATACAAAGGAAAACTAACATGCATGCTGATGCATCTCAATGATTCACAGATCATAGCCAATATTTACTTCACAACTAAAGAAAAAGTTGTGAGAGCGTGTACGAAAGAAAAACTACTTATGGGGTCACTACGACTTAAACCCTAAACCCTAAACATGATTTAATTTCCTGGCCAGGTAGAACCTGTCGAAGGAAAGACGGCTGGCACCCTCGGATCATACAATGCTTTTGTGCAGTTCCACTAAAATCGACCTAAGCATCCCTGATGGCAAAGATATTGAAGAAATGTTGTTAGAATAATAGTACTGGCACTAGTTCATGAGACATAAACTCATCACAAGTAGAAGCCGGTAGAAGTAGAGAAAGATCGACATGGAGATGGAGCTACGACAGTGGAGCAAGCCGGCTCCAAAAGGAAAATGGACTACCTGGGACGTCAGACTGTAGCTAGAAGGGCGGTTGGGATGCGACATCGGCCCATACTGCGATGACCCCCGATTGGGACGCACCGACTGTGGGTTTTCTCCCTCGCCGATGTCGACCGCGTCTACACGGGACATTGTTCCCTTCCCCCAGCTGCGGGATCAGGCCCGTTGTTCTATACTTGTGAAGAGAGCAACCTAAGCAAGCATGCTTGTAGCTTAGGCTCCTGCTAGTGTATATATAGTGGTTTTCTTTTTCTCTGCATATCAACCATTTTATATTGCGTACGTGTCATTCAAGAGTGAAATGATGGTTGCTTCTTCCGACTAACTTACTGTGTGATTTGACTGCTCCTTAGTGGCCCCTACACGTACTCCTCCTGCATGTATGCAACAGTCACACGTACACATGGACGCAAAAACGCGTGCGACGCCCTAATGCATGCATGTCAGAGCACACGACGGAACACACACGGTCACGCTCAAGTGCTCAACCTACACGTGCATGCACACACATACTCAGTCAGGGTGAGCTAGTGACCGTATAAACACCGGAAAATATATAAATATATATTGAGCGCAATGAGTGTATTATGAAGTCCACTGACCGTATTTTTACAAATATACAGTGACAGACAGTGTATTTATCTCGTTTGAATTTAAGCCATATTAACCGGAGAGGAGGCAGTATGGACTAGCATTACTTTGCTGTGTCCCGTCAACTTGCCGAACAAGGAGAAGGTTGCAGGACGGGAGAAGCTTGCGCGCGGTGGCTCGCGGGACAAGGAGAAACTTTTGACTAATGCAAGCTCTCCCTCGCTCAGGCGATGGACCTGCAATAGTTAATTTGGTGTCAGATTGCCAGAAGCATACACTATACTACTAGTGCTATTATTGTTTCCCAAATAGGCGAACAACCAAGCGCAAAGTTTACTAGTACTACTACTATAGTCTATAAAGGTACGTACTATACTAGTACTAGTACTAGGAATCGGATGGAGGAGCGTCTGCACTCTTATTATAATTTTAAAATGTGATAAAGCAATCTTCAACACATTTGGTTCTCTTCGAGGGTTCTCGCATGTGATAATGGAAGTTGATTGCATGGAACACTCGCCACAATTCTCGCTTAATTCTGGCTCATATCCTATTACAAATAGTAGCGCTCGGTAATATTTCCTCTTTTTTTGTTATTCAGCATGTAAACAGGTTAGCAAACCTTGCGGCGCATCTTTGTGTGAACCGTGCTTGCTGCACTTTGAATGTGGCCGAGAGCTGGCTTGATGAAGCACCTCGCTTCCTACTTCTTTTTTTTGCGGGGTACCTCGCTTCCTAGTGACCAGTGTCTTGGCTGATCATCCTAAGAATGCTTATATATGAATAAAGCTCTCTCATTTACCCGCAAAAAGATTAAGCCATATTAACCGGAAAGGAGGGTGTATGGACTAGCAGTACTTTTTGGTGTGTCCCGTCAACTCGCAGAATGAGGAGAAGCTTGCAGGACAAGGTGAAGCTCGCTTACGCCTTTTGACTAATGCAACCTACCCTCAGTGGACATGCATCAGTCCATTCGGTGTCAGATTGTTAGAGGCATACACTGTAGTACCCAACATGCGAAGTACCATCATTGTTCAACTTCACGAAGAGGCGAAGAGCCAAGTGCAGTAGTATGAGTAGTACTACTACTAGAACCGCATGGTGGAGCGTCTGTACTCTTATTTTTTTTATCTCTGATAAAGTACACATTTATTCCGGAGAAGGGCGGAAAACGACAGCCCAGCATGTAATGAATGATATCGATCAACTAACCATGCTCGAATATATCTTGGCCTCCGTGCGAGACCGTCTGTGTGTTCTCGCTCCTCGTCTCTCTCAAGGAATGGCGGGTTGGCTCTTTGTCGTCAATTGAGATTGGTTTGCTCACACTCCTGTCCCACATGTCAGTGATATGCCAAGAGGAGGTGCGTTAACTGCCTGGCCATATGCGTACTTGGTTTTGCACCTTCATACTACTCCTCCCTCCGTCACAGTTTATAGGGCGCGCTTCATTATGATGCATTTCTCTCAATGCATTTCCACCACCAGAGAGACTTTAGACGCGTTTGGTTTAATGCTCAATTAGTTAGGGTGTGGTAACCGCAATCAAGTCCACAATTTTCTCTCCATGTACTGTACTACTACGGAGTGGAGTAAGTGCATGCATGTGTGTACCCGGGGTGGAAGCACTGCATGCATGTGTGTACGCATTATTCCCTCTAGTAATAGACGCCGTGCTATAACTACCAATGCTATTTTTCAGGCCGATCGCTAGTCGCCTTGGTACCACAGATTTCTTTTTCTTTTTCTGAAGCGCACTGTATAAACAGTGACAGATGGAGTAGTATGAGCAGATTCAAATAAGAGCATACTGATGGTTGCTTCTTCAGAGCAACTTACAGTGGGAAAGGTGGGGCTTATGATTTGACTGCTCATTACTCACTATTAATGCGGCGCAACGACCGGGCTGAGTCTCCCATGCGGTTGTGCACTACCCCCTCGGTTCTTAAATATACTCCGGAGTATTTGTCTTTCTAGAGATTTCAACGAGTGACTACTAAAATATTTGTCTTTTTAGAGATTTCAAATGGACTAGCACATACGGATGTATATAGACATATTTTATAGTGTAGATTCACTCATTTTGCTCCGTAAGTAGTCACTTGTTGAAATCTCTAGAAAGACGAATAGAATATTTAGGAACGGAGGGAGTACACATACGAAGCAAAATGAGTGAATCTACACTCTAAAATATGCCCGTTTGAAATTTGTAAAAGACAAATATTTATGAACGAAGGAGTATAATTTTGTGCATGGCACATGGACCCGGATGATGAAGAGGCTTCTGGCAATGCTATCAGGCTTCCATCATTTGTTTATATAATTGACTTCCAGCAACATGAAATTGTACAATGGTGTGAGCTTTCAGCTTTTGTTTCGCGTGTCTTGCCATCAATGCTCTTTCGTAAACAATAAAAGACTAACTTCCTTGCTAATGCATGTCAATTATTAGCATATCAGAGCTAATAATTACATCACAACTGAAGATAGAGTTGTGAGAAGGTGTTAAATTAAAATGTATCCATGCTTTCATTGGCAGCAATGTCCCCCAGCTCTGTCTAAATCAACAAGGCATGTTGGGAAAAAAGTAGCTGTCTGGAGCATGCAACATTCCGATCATTTTGTGCAGTTCCACTAAAATAGAGCTGAGCGTCCCTGTTCCAAAGATATTAAGTGTGATTACGATAATAGAGCACTGCTGATGAAACAATAAACACACAAATAGAAGCCGGTCACCTTTGCAGTCTCTCTTAAGACTAACTAGTTGGAGAAGATTAGGCTCGGAGTTGGATGAGGAGGATAGAGCAAAACCAATCTCCCTTTCTGTAGTCGCACTGAAATGTAGAGATGTTGCCCGTGTGACATTTTAGTACAACTGCACAAAACACTCTTAAGAAAAAGTGATTTGTGCAGGTCACCAAAAGGTCGCAATAGCAACGAGGTGAAATGGATAGCCATGTTTGCAAAAAAGAGGTAGAAAGGAAACAATTACTGGCCAATAACAGTTGATGACACATGCGACGACAAAAAAGAAGCATATTCCTTGTCCTAAGGGAAGATAACAACACGGTTATGTTTGTCTAAAATGGTGTGAGGACGAGAATGCAATATGGAAAGTACGCCAGACGAGCTACGTTTTGGGCAAAGAACTATGGAAGATCCACATGCAGCGACGTGGGAAGATGGGCAGTGGAGCAAGGCCGGAGGGGATACCTGGAGGTCGTCGGGATGTAACTAGGTGAGCGGCGGCGGGCGGAATCTGCGAGCAGGTGGCGTAGGCCCTGCCGCACCGGAGTTTGGTCAGAGAGAACGGCGTGTACCGTAGATCGGGACGTGCTGCCTCGGCGCCGTCGAACAAAGAAACGATGCACTTCCTCCCTTTCCCCCAGCGGACGGGATACGGCCGAATCAGTGACCAACGGTGAGAGAGAGAGGCGCACTCCCTTTCCCACGGCGGACGGGATGCGGCCAGATCAGTGACCAATGGTGAGAGAGAGAGAGAGGCCACCGCAGCCTTGTGTGAGATACTCTGAAGGGCGACAAACCAGGTAGGCAGGCTCCATTGTATATAGTGAGCAGACTACCTTTTTCTCCATAAAAATCGTTTTATATTCTGTGTACGTGCCATTGAGCGCTATAACTTTATTAAAAAATAACGCGGCAACGCGTCAAGTCGAACTTTGTTTTGTGCAGGCGTGGTACACGACCTCCCTAGGTAAACAACCGCTACAGGCATTCAAATTAGCACGTGGGCTGCCATTTCGTAAAGAAATGAGCTCCACCATGTACCCGTGCGGGTGTGGCTGGGCACGAAGCGTGAGTATGTGCACGGTGCACCTATTCTCTTCTTGTATACGTACACCACCTACGTGGGGTTGTGTGAGAGAGATATAGTGTGTGGGTTCTTGAGAGTTTGGGGGGGGGGGTCAATCAAAAAATGTAACATATGCAATGTGTGTGAAATAGAGTCCTGGATATAACATATATATATATATATATAGAGGGGCGATCCACGAGAAGAGAGTGGAGGTATCATCGGCTTGAGGTGTCCATAGAATCGAAGAGAGGGATGATGTGTGTGTGTGTGTGCGCATGCGATCGATAAAGAGTGCCATCGAATTTGTGTGTGCCCACGTCAAAGATATAGAGTGGCTGGCCTACTGGAATGTGAGATGGGACATGTGCAGTTTGTCTCTGTGGCATGGATACCTACCTGCAGCGCTCGACTATCGGCGTGCGGTGGGGGAAGAGGGAGGCCCAATTAACTATAGAGGTACAATGGCTGGTATATGTGTGGAGGAGGAGAGAGGCCTACCTCATGTATTAAGGAGATCGATATGCCTCATGTATTAAGGGAGATCGATCGGCATCCATGCATATGTGCAGGAGATGAATAAGGTTGGGAGAGAGACAGAGCTAGAGTGTTGGAGGGGGTTGTAGTGGAGTTGCTTCTAACAAATGGTGGGATAGGCTTGCTAGACAAACGGAGGGCACGCCCGCAATATCAATAAGAGAGGAGATGGCTGCTTGTTGTCTGTGCACGTGCGTGTGAGAGACGGGTCAGGAGGCATGCACAAATGATGAGGGGGGACGATGTGGCTGTGGTAAGCAGACGTAACTACATAGGAAGATCAATCGCCCTTCGTTAGAGAAAGGAGAGACATAACTTGTGAGGTACGTCGATCGATGGGGGGGGGTAGTTAAAGTCGATCTAGGTATATGTTGGTAGATTGATCGGTATACATGCATGTGTCTGTTAGAAGAAAATGAGGCACGAGGAGAAGGATAGAGAGAGAGGGATGCATGTAGGAGGTGGTACGAGAGGCATACTATATCGTGGGGGTGGGGGAGGAGTGTGCGAGTACGAGAACGATGAAAATACTGGTGGGAGTGAGGCATGGACGATGACAAGAGAAGAAGGGAAGCTTGTGTTTGTGCTAGGCACACCTGGCTATAGAGGCATATCGATCGATGTGTGCCGTAAAGAAGGAGCTGGGGGCCTACACACACCGTGGGTGAACGACCTAAAGTGAAAAGATGAATTTGCGCGATGGAGCTAGAGAATGCTGAGGGAGGGTGAGAGGGATGCGGGCGTGTGCATGCACAAGATAAAGTTAGCGCTAGCTACAAAGATAAGAGGGTTGTGTGGGTGTAAAAGACGAATAGTGATCATATATACTTCATTATAAAAAGCAAATTCAGATATTTGAAGAATTTATCATAGTGTTTCAAACTGACGCATGTGTGAATATATATAACGGTGATACACATGGTGTGGTTATGAACATGTTATACTACATTTAATATATTTTATCTCTACTCTTATAAAAAACGGAGTTGTTGATGATGGTGTGCCTGCCATCCTGCATTATAGGACGTCCGAATTATATCTGGCGGATAGCAAGGAAACTATGATGGTTTAAGTTGGCAACAATCATGATTGTAGATTATTATTGAAATAGAGAAACGAATTCAAATTTAGTTCGAATTGCAACGATAGTATAGACATTTGGAATGCACTAAAATGTTGGTATGAGTAGGTTACATGCATTATACAGCAAGCGAAAAAATTTAATCGGACATAACATGGATTCATACTCCCTCCTTCCATCTATATAGGGCATAATGAGATTTTTAAGACCGCCTTTGACTATTGACAAGATTAATAGTCCATGACATGCACAATGTGAAAATTATATCATTGAAAGAACCTTTCATAGACGAATTTAACAGTCTACTTTGTGTAAGTTGCATGTCATATATCATTGCTCTAATATTTGGTCAAAGTTAGCATCGAAAAACGCATTAGGCCCTATATAGATGGAAGGAGGGAGTAGCTTTGAATAGCATTTGTATAGTAGAACGGGGCAAGACTCTCTCTTTGTGTGGTGTGAATAGTTTTATTTTTTTTCGTTTTCTTTTTGGTTGAGGGAAGTGCGAATTGATTTGGTACGTACAAGTAGAGTATTACTACACGTTAGGCTTGTCCCTAAAATTCAACCCGCGTCTTGTTATATCCCGAAAATTCAGATATCGTGCTCCCAAAACTGGCGCCTTCACAACCCGCGCCTTGCTATCCCGAAATTACAACGCGCGCGAAAACTCCCTCCAGTTGTCAAATCCCGACACGTGAAATCCTCCTTCTAACCCTAAACCGAAAGGGCCGCTAGTTCAAACCGGTGGGGGGTACTTTTGTAACACACCCTACATTTTGGACAAGCGCGTCCCTAAGTCATGCTTCACCCCTCCCATCGCCCCCTTTTCGACATTCGAAATCCCAGGCCGCCATAACCTGTCCGCTCCAGCCGCGAAACCCCACCCTCCTCCCTCCGCCATGTCACCGCTGCCCAGCCGGAGCCTCTTCCCCGATGACGTCGTCCACTGCAACAGCTCGACGTCCCTCGTCCACCTCCCCGGATGAGGATCCGTCATCCATCTCGTCGTCCCGCCGGTTCAGCCGCCCCGTCCTCCACCTCCAAGGAGATGCTCTGACGATCGCCTCGTCTATCGCGGCTACTCCATCCCCACAGCGCCGCCTTAACCTGCTCCACCGGAACCGCAACATCCTCACCGACTCCTCGGACGAAGCCGAGGCCTACTCAGCGCCACCAAAGATGTTGTACACTCATCGCATCGCACCTTCTCCTTAACTCGACCTCCCAGCGCCGACGGTGCTCCATCCCGCACCCCCATGGAGCGACATCTCCACGACGGCTCTCCCCCAGTGCGAGGCCCCTTTGGCGGCGGCGTCCATACCAGCCGGATCTGCTACTGCTGCTCCGGCTCTCGCTCGCTTGCTCGCGCTCCTACTGCTGCTCCGGCTCTCGCTCGATCGCTCGCTCGCCCAGCTACTGCTGCTGCTCTCCCCCTCGCTCGTGATGCTGCTCTACTCCGATTAAGCCACACTTCAGTCGACTGAATCGACTTTTGGGTCAGTCGATTTTCAGGGGTTGGGGGGGGGGGGGGGGGGGCTCGCCGGAGTTAAGGAAGAACCACCCGCAGCGGGGATGGGGGCTCACCAGAGAGGTACCCCACTATCTATCTTAGGGTTCAGGGTGGGGGACGGGGGGCCTAGAGGGCTGGCCGGGGCGGCGGTGGCGAGTTGTTTCGGGGCGGCGCTGGGGCCGGCGGTTCGGCCGGTGGCGGCTGGCGGCTCAGGGGGGTGCAGGTTGAAGATGAACTGCAGGCCCTCCCTAAACTACATGTCATGTGCCTCTCTGCTACCATTGTGTTCAGTTTCGACAGTAGCATTCAGATTCCACAGTAAATTTCAGTTTCGACAGTTAAGTTCAGAGTCAACAGTTTTTACCTCGTGCATACGGTGTCTTGCATTGCATAGTTTAGACATCATATACACAATATTCAACACCATGTTCTTATTTCAGACATCATATCGAATGCCCTCTGTTTAGCATATAAATCACATATGTGAATTAAATGATGCGATCCTGATTACTTAGATAACATGTAGGTGAATTATGTCATGCGATCCTGTTTAGTTATTCATCATATCTTTGAATTATGTTATGCTATGTTGTCCAGTTTAGATAGACATCATATATGTGAAATTATGTCATGCTATCCATTTTAGTTAAACAATATACATGTCAACTATTTCATGCCCTCTTTTTTCCACACTATCTATTACATCTGTCTCTCATACAATGTCTGTACATTCAACTATGTTTCATGTTTATTAGCCATTTGAATTGGAGCGGGTGATGCCAGTATCTAGTGGACTAAAAACACGGTCTTCAAATAAAACAGTGCTACCTCTTGCTGGAGATAGCACCCCGGTTGTACATGCACAAGAACCAGCCCTACCACACTTAACCCAAACTCTCGCAGATTGTACCCCTACCGCGATGGACAGAGAACCATCTTCACCCAATCTAACCCCAACCCCAGCCGATAGTAACCCAGTTCCTGTTGACACAGCACCATCTCCACCACAGAGCTCCCAAACAAGAGCAGTTAGTAAGGCAGCTCCAGTGCCCAAGGGGCCAGTACTATCACGGCGAACCCCAACTCCACCAGTTAGTATGCCTATTCCTGTGGAGGAAGCACAACCAGCTAGTCATAGTTTAGCATCTATCGCATTTGATGTTGTTAAATGTATGTGCGTATCTTCCCATCTTGGAAATATTATACTGAAGATGAAGGAAATGCCAGTTGCAGGTGTTTGTCCAGGAGTTATGTGTAAGTAATGTTATTCATGGCAATTACTTTGCTTCGTCCCATACATCCTACCTCCATGATGGTTATAATACAGCAAATTTTCCCATTTTTCTCTATAGAGAAGGACTGATTTGGAAACTCAGGATGAGGTAACCTGTGCTAATACCTCTGCTATCTTCAAGAATGCTTGGTGGCAGTATCGGAATTACCTGAAGAAAACGTACTTCACCGGCAAAGAAACTCATCAAATTCCCTTATGTTCTCCTGAGACACATTTACTAGACGATGACTGGGAACGCCTTGTTTTGTACTGGTCCCGAACCAAGAATGTGGTAAGGTCTATGAGCTCATTTTCTATTTTTAAGTATTATATTCTTGTGTCTTACTATACTCTGTTCATGTAGAACAAGCGCCTAAACCTGAAGAACAACTGTTCTAATTTAAGATTCCATTGCTATCATAGTTCAAAAGAGCGCTAGGCATTAATTGTGCGTTTTGCCACCGTCTTGCGCTTTACTGACCAAAGCGCATGCTTATGCGCAGTTATGCACAGATTATGTGTAATGCGTTTTGCCAACGCCTAGAGCCTAGGCGCACTTAAGCGCTCGCTTAGGCGCGCCTTTTTTAACTATGATTGCTTTGATCTTGTATCACTATATTTACTCATACAAACTTATTTTTAAATTGAAGGATCCAATCGAAACTCCAATGGCACAGCAGGTATGTTCACGCATGTTTCTTTAACAGGTTTGCTATTATCAATAGCTCTGTTGATTTCAATTTCAATTGTGTATACAATTGACTTTCATATCATGCACATTACTAGCATCACAACAGAGCCAATAGTGTTGTTGTACATGTAGACCCATGGTACCCATCTGAAATCTTGTTGTGCCGTGTAGTTTCCCACGCTTTGTATTCTTTCACTACTGCTTTGTCTTGAACTGATATGATTTGAACCGTGTCTCTATTTTGATTTGGCAAGACAATGCAGTGACCATAGGACATAGATATATGTTTGTTTGATGCTTTTATTATGTACTAGTACTTGGCAATAGAAGACTTGGTAGTTTAATCCTGTCCACCTTACTAATGAATTGGTTCACTGAAATGAGTTTCATATACTAGTACATGCTAAACTTGTTATGTGTCTGCTTGTTTCTTCTTTTAGAATGCTGACAGAATATTGGGGAAGAGTGCCTTATTAAGCAATGGTAAAGGAAGTAATGCAGATAAGGTTCAGGATAGTGGCACATCCTTGTTTGTTGGTCTCCAACAAAGCTGATAAAACAGCTAAGGAAGACCATCTTGAAGACATCGAGACAACCCCAAAGTCCTGTCTTGGTTTAGTGTTCAAGTTACTGGCCACTACCGCTTGCACAAGCTATTCAAACTCACTGTCTGAATCAGTTCGGTTTCTTGAGTCTCAACTACAAGCTGAAAGACATCGATCAGCTGTATTGCGACAAGAAGCGGAAGGACTGCGGAAGTCCCTGGAGCATTCAGATGCATACTTTCTGGTGCAACAACAAGCGTTGGAGGATTTTAGCGCCAAACAGGACAAAGCTAATCAGCTTGCTAAGCTTATTGCCAGCATGGTGGATACCCAGGATAACGTTTCTTGAGCTCTTCTGAAGTTGTTTCAGTTATGCTCTTGTTTTGCTGCCGCGTTTATTTGCACTGGTGGCCAATTTTGACGGCCAGTGTATGTAATGTGCTGCTTTGTTCCCTATATTTGCACTGATGGCAAACTTTGATGCCCAGTGGATGTAATATGTGTAATAGCGGTAATAGGCTAGCGTTAATTGCTTGCTTATTTATTTCCTTATTGTCTTGTTTAGTTGTTTGCTTGTAGTCATTGTAGTTCTTTTTCTGTTTTTTCTAGTGGCCACAATAGCCTATTTTTTGTAAGTAGGCCAAAGTAATCATGGCAACACACGGACTGTTGTAACCATGGGCCTCCTGCAGGCCGTATGATCCATGGGCCTTCGTCCGGCCGTAGGATCCATCGGCCTTCTATACAGGCCTTAGGGTCCATGGGCCTTCTACGAGACGTACGATCCATGGGACTTCTACGGGCCATACTATCCATGGGCCTCATACGGGCCGTAGGATCCACGGGCCTTCTACGGGGCGTATCATCATTTCGCCAATCATGGGCCATACTATTCGTGGACCATAATGGGCCGTTAATAGGCCGTATTTGATAACTCTATGAAAACAGCCCTACGGGTTTTCTTGACATGAAAATGGCCCAACGTATTAACGGTCCGCAAACAGGCCGACTGTAACGACGAACTGAATTTGGCCCACAAGCAGAAAATGATAATAACGGGCCATATGTAACCGAATGTTGCAAATGAGCCCAAGAATCAATGGGCCCTGAGAAGGCCGAAAGATAACTTGGGCTGGAAACGACCCAATGGAATAACGAGCTGTTAATGGGTATAAAGTGATACACTGTTCATTACGGGCCAGTTTCACCATGGGCCATTAATGGGCCAAGAGTTACAAAGGTCCTCATATGGGCCGAAAGAAGTCATGGGCCACACATGGGCCGGAAGTTAAAACGGGCTGAATCATATTGGATGGCCCAGATGACGCTACTTGGCCTAATTCGGATAGGGCATAACGGGCCCTGGGTTAGCGGGCTGTAAATGGGCTATATGTGAACATGCCGTTAACATGCTTTCCGTGGGCCGGGCCGCCACCTTTTGACCAAGTCAAATGGTCCGGCCTTTTCACAGGAATGGGCCTCTGTTGGGCCATACCACGTGTCGCCGTATCATAGGCGCCTTCGGTCCAATGAGCGGATGACATCTGTCCCAACGGTGAGCCGACATGTGTTTCCTCCAGCCAATGATGATTTTACACATGGAAAATCCCCATTGGTCGGGGCTGTTAATGGGTTATCGGATCCAAAACCCGATCCGATAGCTTAACAGCGTTCCGTTACGGTGGATGCCATGTGTCGGTCACCCTTGACGAAAGCACTTCTGTGACGCGCGATTTATCGTCATGGAAGTGGATACTTCCGTGATGATAATTTTGGTAACGTCATGGAACACTTCTACGACAGCACATGTATGACTATCTTGATTCTGTCATAAAATTGTCATGGATGTACATGCATGACAAAAAATGCGACCTACTGTGACAAACACGTATCATCATGGAAGTGTATTTTTTTGTAGTGTATGACTATGATAATGAGTATCCCCCCCCCTCCGGACTAAGTCCTCCGGTTTATATAGACACCAGGGGGATCTAGGGTTGCACAAGGTCAGTTACAAAGAAAGGAATCTACATGTTCGGTCGCCAAGCTTGCCCTCCATGCCAAGGAGAATCCCATCCCGACACGAGTAAAGTCTTCGGTCTTCGTATCTTCACATCCCATCAGTCCGGCCCATGGCGAATAGGCCGGACGCCCGAGGACCCCTTAGTCTAGGACTCCCTCAATGACACCGTATGAACTGAGGTTTAGCAAGAAACCTAAGCTGTCGTTTCTTAAAGTTTGGGGTGGCGATGCTTATGTGAAAAAGTTTCAACATGATAAGGTCAAACCCAAATCGGAGAAGTGCGTCTTCATAGGATACCCAAAAGAAACTCTTGGGTATACCTTCTATCACAGATCCGAAGGCAAGATATTTGTTCCTAAGAGTGGATCCTTTCTAGAGAAGGAGTTTCTCTCGAAAGAAGTGAGTAGGAGGAAAGTAGAACTTGATGAGGTAATTGTACCTTCTCTCAAATTGCAACGTAGCTCATCACTGAAATCAGTTCCAGTGATGCCTACACCAATTAGTGAGGAAGTTAATGATGATGATCATGAAACTTCAGATCAAGTTACTACTGAACCCCGTAGGTCAACCAGAGTACGATCCGCACCAGAGTGGTATAGTAATCCTGTTTTGGAAGTCATTTGCTAGACCATGATGAACCTATGAATTATGAGGAAGCAATGATGAGCCCAGATTCCGAAAAATGGCTTGAGGCCATGAAATCTGAGATAGAATCCATGTATGAAAACAATGTGTGGACTTACCTGATGATCGGCAAGCCATTGAGAATAAATGGATCTTCAAGAGGAAGACAGACGCTGATAGTAGTGTTACTATCTACAAAGCTTGACTTGTCAAAAAGGGCTTTTGACAAATTCAAGATGTTGACTATGATGATATTTTCTCACTCGTATTGATGCTTAAAGTCTGTCCGAATCATGTTAGCAATTGCCACATTTTATGAAATCTGGCAAGTGGATGTCAAAACTACATTCCTTAATGGTTTTCTTAAAGAAGAGTTGTATATGATGCAACAAGAAGATTTTGTCAATCCTATAGGTGCTAACAAAGTGTGCAAGCTCTAGCGATCCATTTATGGACTGGTGCAAGCCTCTCGAAGTTGGAATATACGCTTTGATAGTGTGATCAAAGCATATGGTTTTAAACAGACTTTTGGAGAAGCCTGTATTTACAAGAAAGTGAGTGGGAGCTCCATAGCATTTCTAACATTATATGTCGATGACATATTATTGATTGGAAATGATACTAAATTTCTGAATAGCATAAAAGGATACTTGAATAAGAATTTTTGAATGAAATACCTCGGTGAAGCTGCTTATATATTGGGCATCAAGATCTATAGAGATAGATCAAGACGCTTAATTGGACTTTCACAAAGCACATACCTTGACAAAGTTTTGAAGAAGATCAAAATGGATCAGCCAAAGAATGGGTTGTTGCCTATGTTACAAGGTGTGAAGTTGAGTAAGGACTCAAAACCCAACCACGACAGAAAATAGAAAGAGAATAAAAAATCATTCCCTATGCCTCAGTCATAGGTTCTATAAAGTATGCTATGCTGTGTACCAAACCTATTGTGTACCTCACCGTGAGTTTGGCAAGAGGGTACAATAGTGATCCAAGAGTGGATCACTGAACAACGGTCAAAATTATCCTTAGTGGAATAAGGAAATAGTTCTCGGTTATGGAGGTGACAAAGAGTTCATCGTAAAGATTTACGTCGATACAAGCTTTGACACCGATCAGGATGACTCTAAGTCTCGATCTAGATACATATTGAAAGTGGGAGCGATTAGCTAGAGTAGCTCTGTGCAGAGCATTGTAGACATAGAAAATTTGCAAAATACATACGGCTCTAAATGTGGCAGACCCGTTGACTAAACTTCTCTCATAAGCAAAACATGATCAATCTTTGGGTGTTAATCACATAGCGATGTGAACTAGATTATTGACCCTAGTAAACCCTTTTGGTATTAGTCACATGGATATGTGAACTAATCACATAAATATGTGAACTATTGGTGTGAAATCACATGACGATGTGAACTAGATTATTGACTATAGTCAAGGTTGGAAAAGGCGGTAGGCGTAAGCGAGGCAGTTGGCCTTCGCCTAGTGCCTAGGCGGCGCCTAAGCGCCCTAGGCGCGGCCTAGGCGGTAATATAGTTCTTACTCGTAGTATATTTGTGATTATTATATGGTTGTTGATATTAGTTTAGGGCATATAAATAAGTTAATTGCCATCTACGACCATTGGAATCTAACCCATTTGGCATATAAGTATAGTATGTTGCATGATTTCTTGCTTGGGTAGATAATTCCTTACTTGCCCTGACTAGACCTCCATTTATGCCCTAGGCGAGGCCTTTAGCCATTGCCTAGCGCCTAGGCATGCCTAAGCGCCTCCTAGGCACTGCCTTTTCCAACAGAGACTATAGTGCAGGTGGAAGACTGAAGGAAATATGCCCTAGAGCCAATAATAAAGTTGTTATTTATATTTCCTTATATCATGATAAATGTTTATTATTCATGCTAGAATTGTATTAACCAGAAACTTAGTACATGTGTGAATACATAGACAAATAGAGTGTCCCTAGTATGCCTCTACTTAACTAGCTTATTAATCAAAGATGGTTAAGTTTCCTAGCCATAGACATGTGTTGTCATTTGATGAATGGGATCACATCATTAGAGAATGATGTGATGGACAAGACCCAACCATTAGCTTAGCACTATGATCGTTTAGTTTATTGCTATTGCTTTCTTCATGACTTATACATGTTCCTCAGACTATGAGATTATGCAACTCCTGAATACCGGAGGAACTCCTTGTGTGCTATCAAACATCACAACATAACTGGGTGATTATAAAGATGCTCTATAGGTGTCTCCGATGGTGTTTGTTGAGTTGGCATAGATCGAGATTAGGATTTGTCACTTCGTGTATCGGAGAGGTATCTCTGGGCCCTCTCGATAATGCACATCACTATGAGCCTTGCATGCAATGTGACTAATGAGTTAGTCACGGGATGATGCATTACATAACGAGTAAAGAGACTTGCCGGTAACAAGATTGAACTAGGTATGGTAATACCGACGATCGAATATCGGGCAAGCAACATACCGATGACAAAGGGAACAACATATGTTGTTATGCGATTTAACCGATAAAGATCTTCAGAGAATATGTAGGAGCCAATATGAGCATCCAGGTTCCGCTATTAGTTATTGACCAGAGATGTGTCTCGGTCATGTCTACATAGTTCTCGAACCCGTAGGGTCCGCACGCTTAACGTTCGATGACGGTTTGTATTATGAGTTATGTGATTTGATGAACCGAAGTTTGTTCAGAGTCCCGGATGAGATCATGGAAATGACAAGGAGTCTCTAAATGGTCGAGAGGTAAAGATTCATATATTGGAAGGTTGAATTTGGACATCAGAATGGTTCCGAGTGGTTCGAGCAATTTTTCGGAGTACCAGGAGGTTACCGGAACCCCCCGGGAGAAGTTACGGGCCTTATGGGCCATAAGAGGGAAGCACACCAGCCCACAAGGGGTTGGTGCGCCCCCTTGGGCAGGAGGATGATTAGGACTATGAGAAGGGGGCCTCCCCCATTTCCTTCTCCTTCTTCCTTCCCCCTTTCCTACTCCGTGTGGGAGGTGGAATCCTACTAGGACTAGGTAGTCCTAGTAGGACTCCACACCTTGGCACTCCCCCTAGGGCGGGCTGCCTCTCCCTCTCCCTCCTTTATATGCATAGCGGCATGGGGCACCCCAAAGACACACAAGTTGATCTTTTAGACGTTTGCGGTCCCCCCTCCACAGTTACACACCTTGGTCATATCGTTGCATTGGTTAGGCGAATCCCTGCGTCGGTAACTTCATCATCACCGTCACCACGCCGTCGTGCTGATGGAACACTCCCTCGGCCTCAACTGGATCAAGAGTTTGAGGGACGTCACCGAGCTGAACGTGTGCAGATCGCGGAGGTGCCGTACGTTTGGTACTTGGATCGGTTGGATCGCGAAGATGTTCGACTACATCAACCACGTTACTAAACGCTTCCGCTTTCAGTCTATGAGGGTACATAGATACACTCTCCCCTCTCGTTGCTATGCATCTCCTAGATAGATCTTGCGTTATCATAGGTAATTTTTTTGAAATACTGTGTTCCCCAACAAATGGTTGATCACAGAAATCAGTTCCAATGATGCCTACACGAATTAGTGAGGAAGTTAATGATGATGACCATGAAACTTCAGATCAAGTTACTACCGAACCTCGTAGGTCAACCAGAGTATGTTACGCACCAGAGTGGTATGGTAATCCTGTTCTGGAAGTCATGTTAATAGACCATGACGAACCTACGAACTATGAGGAAGCGATGATGAGCCCAGATTCTACGAAATGGCTTGAGGCCATGAAATCTGAGATGGGATCCATGTATAAGAACAAAGTGTGGACTTTGGTGGAATTTCCCAGTGATCGGCAAGCCATAGAGAATAAATGGATCTTCAAGAGGAAGATGGACGCTGATGGTAGTGTTACTATCTACAAAGCTCGAATTGTCAAAAAAGGTTTTCAACAAGTTCAAGGTGTTGAATACGATGAGATTTTCTCACTTGTATCGATGCTTAAGTATGTCCAAATCATGTTAGCAATTGCCGCATTTTATCAAATCTGGCAAATGGATGTCAAAACTACATTCCTTAATGGATTTATTAAAGAAGATTTGTATATGATGCAACCAGAAGGTTTTGTCGATCCTAAAGGTGCTAACAAAGTGTCCAAGTTCTAGTGATCCAACTATGTACTGGTGCAAGCATCTCAGAGTTGGAATATACGCTTTGATGAGTTGATTAAAGCATATAGTTTTATACAGACTTTTGGAGAAGCCTATATTTACAAGAAAGTGAGTGGGAGCACTACAACCTTTCTGATAAGTATATGTGAATGACATATTATTGATCGGAAATGATGTAGAATTTTCTGGTAAGCATAAAGGAGTGTTTGAAAGGAGTTTTTTCAAAGAAAGACCTCGGTGAAGCTGCTTAAATATTGAGCATCAAGATCTATAGAGATAGATCAAGACGCTTGATAAGATTTTTCAATGGGTACATACCTTGACAAGATTTTGAAGTAATTCAAAATGGAACAAGTCAAAGAAAGGAGTTCTTGCCTGTATTGCAAGGTGTAAAGTTTAGTAAGACTCAAAACCCGACCACGGTAGAAAATAGAAAGAGAATGAAAGTCATTCCCTATGCCTCAGCCATAGGTTCTATAAAGTATGCTAAGCTGTGTACCAGACCTATTGTGTACCTTGCCATGAGTTTGGCAAAGGGGTACAATAGTGATCCAGGAGTAGATCACTGGAAATCGGTCAAAATTATCCTTAGAAGACTAAGGAGATATTTCTCGTTTATGGAGGTGATAAAGAGTTCGTCGTAAAGAGTTACGCCGATGCAAGCTTTGACACCGATTTGGATGACTCCGAGTCTCAATCTGGATACATATTGAAAGTGGGAGCAATTAGCTAGAGTAGCTCTGTGCAGAGCATTATAGACATAGAAATTTGCAAAATACATACGAATCTGAATGTGGCAGACCCGTTGACTAAACTTCTCTCACAAGCAAAACATGATCACACCTTAGTACTATTTGGGTGTTAATCACATAGCAATGTGAACTAGATTATTAACTCTAGTAAACCCTTTGGGTGTTGATCACATGGCGATATGAACTATGGGTGTTAATCACATAAAGATGTGAACTATTAGTGTTAAATCACATGGCGGTGTGAACTAGATTATTGACTCTAGTGCAAGTGGTAGACTGAAGGAAATATGCCCTAGAGGCAATAATAAAGTTGTTATTTTATATTTCCTTATATCATGATTAATGCTTATTATCCATGTTAGAATTGTATTAACCGGAAACTTGATACATGTGTGGATACATGGACAAAACACAGTGTCCCTAGTAAGCCTCTACTAGACTAGCTCATTAATCAAAGATGGTTGAGTTTCCTAACCATAGACATGTGTTGTCATTTGATGAACATGATCACATCATTAGGGGAATTATGTGATGGACAAGACCCATCCGTTAGCTTAGCATAATGATCGTTAAGTTTTATTGCTATTGCTTTCTTCATGACTTATACATATTTCTCTCACTATGAAATTATGCAACTCCCGAATACCGGAGAAACGCTTTGTGTGCTATCAAACGTCATAACGTAACTAGGTCATTATAAAGATGCTCTACAGGTGTCTTCGATGGTGTTTGTTGAGTTGGCATAGATCAAGATTAGGATTTGTCACTCCGAGTATCGGAGAGGTATCTTTGGGCCCTCTCGGTAATGCACATCACTATAAGCCTTGCAAGAAATGTGACTAATGAGTTTGTTATGGGATGATGCATTATGGAATGAGTAAAGAGACTTGCCAGTAACGAGATTGAACTAGGTATGATGATACCGATGATCGAATCTCGGCAAGTAACATACCGATGACAAAGGGAATGACATATGTTGTTATGCGGTTTGACTGATAAAGATCTTCGTAGAATATGTAGGAGCCAATATGAGCATCCAGGTTCCTCTATTGGTTATTGACTGGAGATGTGTCTCGGTCATGTCTACATAGTTCTCGAAGCCGTAGTCCGCACACTTAACGTTCGATGACGATTTGTATTATGAGTTATTTGATTTGATGACTGAAGTTTGTTCGGAGTCCCGGATGAGATCACGGACATGACGGGGAGTCTTGAAATGGTCGAGAGGTAAATATTCATATATTGGAATGTTTCATTTGGACATCGGAATGGTTCCAAGTGGTTCAGGCATTTTTTCAGAGAACCGGGAGGTTACCGGAACCCCCTGGGAGAGGTATTGGGCCTATTGGGGCCTGTTGGAGGAGAGGAGAAAGGCCACGTGAGAGGGGCGCCCCCCTGCCCAAACCTAATTGGACTAGGGGAGGGGGCTGACCTCCCTCTTTCCTTCTCCCCTCTTCCTCCTTCCCTCCTTCTCCTAGTTGGAATAGGAAGGGGGGGGCGAATCCTACTTGGACCAGGAGTCCAAGTAGGACTCCCCCCTTGGCGTACCCCCCTTGGGCCGGCCTCCTCCTCCCCCTCCTTTATATATGTGGGAGGGGGCACCCCAAAGGCACAACAAGTCTTCTCTTAGCCGTGCGCGGTGCCCCCTCCACAGTTACACACCTGGGTCATATCGTCGTAGTGCTTAGGCGAAGCCCTGCGCCGGTAAGTTCATCATCATCGTCGCCACGCCGTCGTGCTGGTGGAACTCTCCCTCGTCCTCAACTGGATCAAGAGCTCGAGGGATGTCATCGTGTTGAACATGTGCTGAACACGAAGGTGCTGTACGTTTGGTGCTAGGATCGGTTGAATTGCGAAGATGTTCGACTACATCAACCGCGTTACTAAACGCTTCTGCTTTCGGTCTATGAGGGTACGTGGACACACTCCCCCCTCTCATTGCTATGCATCTCCTAGATAGATCTTGCGTGATCGTAGGAATTTTCTTGAAATACTGCGTTCCCCAACACTATCATGCCCCATCATACGTATGAGGTACGACCCAGAGGCTCGAGCATCCCTTCTGCGCTAAAGCAATAGAAGTTGCGCTCTTGTTTCGGTGGGCCAAGCATGGTTCGGATGACAAGATATTGGAATATATGGCAGGAACACCAGCATGAGAGGCCCACACTACTCCATCAGGTTCCCGAAGGAGCTCAGCCGTTGCGGAAATGCAAGGCTTAAGGTTGTCGTCAACCTTCTAGGCCAGCATTGTTAGATGTCCTATTAATATTCAAAATTTTCTTGTTGGTCTAATTACACAATTCTAACTACAACTAAGCATGGTGTATACCTATGGTGCAGAACCAATTAAGAAAAAGTTAGCATCCCCTGTACGCAGACATGTACCAGCTCGCTGGAGTAATGTGGCCGTTGAGGTCATCGTTGGACCAGCCATAGATTTCATTCCTTGCAAGGGGATTAGTAAATGATGAAAAAACATGAGTAACATTGGCTCATGCCAAAATCTTCTACAGTTATATCGGCTTCTGATAACCCACAGGTGTAGGGGATCGATTGTAGCCTTTTCGATAAGTAAGAGTGTCGAACCCAATGAGAAGTTAAAGGTATAACTAATATTCTATCAAGTTTTATCAACCATTAATACAACTCTATGCACACTAAATGTTTGCTTTCCCTAAAAACAAGAAATAAACTACTTTGCGAGTGTAACGTGATAGGTTTGTAAGAATAAAAAGAACGTGTAAATAAAAGTTAGGTGTTGTTGAAATAAAGAACAATAAAACAAATATAGTAAGTGTGGAAAAGTGGTGGTAGGACGTGCGGAATTATCCTTAGGCAACTGATAACTAGACAGTTAATCGTCGTTACAATTTTGTATGTGGGATGGGCCTGCTAAAATATTATCCCTTACTTGGAATTTTATGCAGTCATGATTGGAACTATTAGTAAGCATCCACAACTATTAACAAATTAATTAAGGTAAAATCCAACCATAGCATTAAGATAAATTTACCCCCCCCTTTATCCCATATGCAACGACTTACTGATGCGACTTGAGACTGCGTCGGTATTTCCCCAAAGAGGAAGGGATGATGTAGTACAACCATGGTTGGTATTTCCCTTAGCTGTGAAACCAAGGTTATCAATCCAGTAGCACAACCAAACAACACTATGTAAACAGTACCTGCACACAAAGAACAAATACTTGCAACCCGACGTGTAAGAGGGGTTGTCAATCCCTCCACGGTAAAAAGATAGATTAAATTATATGAGATTGGGTAAATAGATCTAGCAAGAAGAGAAAATAAAATAAGGAAAGAAAAAAAATGCAGCAAGGTATTTTTGGGTTTTTGGAAATATAGATATGAAAACAATATGATAAAAGATAGACCCGGGGCCGTAGATTTCACTAGTGGCTTCTCTCGAGAAAATAGCATATGGTGGGTAAGCAAATTAGTATTGGGCAATTGATAGAAGATCAAATAATTATGACGATATCCAAGGCAATGATCATGTATATAGGCATGACACGTCCATTTTGCATCATGCTTTTATATTGATATTTATTGCATTATGGGCTGTTATTACATAGTATATCACAATACTTATGCCTATTATCTCTTATTTTATAAGGTTCACATGAAGAGGGAGAATGCCGGCAGCTGGAATTCTGGACTAGAAAAGGAGCAAATATCATAGACCTATTCTGCACAACTCCAAAAGTCTTGAAACTTCATGGAGCTTATTTTTGGAATATATAAAAAATATTGGGCGAAGAAAGTACCAGAGGGAGGCCACCAGCCAGCCACATGGGTGAAGGCGCGCCCTACCCCCTAAGCACGCCCTCGACCTTGTGGGCCCCTTGACAGGCCTCCAATGCCCATCTTTGGCTATATGGTGTGTTGTGACCTGGAAAAAATCAGAAGGAAGCTTTCGAGACGAAGCGTTGCCGTCTCGAGGCGGAACCTGGGCAGAACCAATCTAGGGCTCCAGTGGAGCTGTTCTACCGGGGAAACATCCCTCAGGGAGGGGGAAATCATCACCATCGTCATCACCATTGATCGTCTCAACGAGAGGGGGGGAATATCCATCAACATCTTCACCAGCACCATCTTCTCTCAAACCCTAGTTCATCTCTTGTAATCGATCTTGGTCCCAAAACCTCAGATTGGTACTTGTGGGTTGCTAGTAGTGTTGATTACTCCTTGTAGTTGATGCTAGTTGGTTTATCCGGTGGAAGATTATATTTCCAGATCCTTAATGATAAGTAATACTCCTCTGATCTTGATCATAAATATGTTTTGTGAGTAGTTATGTTTGTTCCTGAGGACATGGGAGAAGTCTTGTTAAGTAATCATGTGAATTTGGTATTCGTTCGATATTTTGATGAGATGTATGTTGTCTCTCCTCTAGTGGTGTTATGTGAACGTCGACTACATGACACTTCACCATTATTTGGGCCTGGGGGAAGGCATTTGGAAGTAATAAGTAGATGATGGGTTGCTAGAGTGACAGAAGCTTAAACCCTAGTTTATGTGTTGCTTCGTAAGGGGATGATTTGGATCCATATGTTTCATGCTATGGTTAGGTTTACCTTAATTCTTCTTTTGTAGTTGCATATGCTTGCGAGAGGGTTTAATCATAAGTGGGAGGCTTGTCCAAGGAAGGGCAGCACCCAAGCACCGGTCCACCCACATATCAAATTATCAAAGTACGAACGTGAATCATATGAGCGTGATGAAAACTAATTTGACAATAATTCCCATGTGTCCTCGGAAGCGCTTTTCTTTATATAAGAGTTCGTCTAGGCTTGTCCTTTGCTACAAAAAGGATTGGACCACCTTGCTTCACCTTAGTTACTTTATTTACTTGTTACCTGTTATGATTTATCTTATCACAAAACTATCTGTTACCGATAATTTCAGTGCTTGAAGAGAATACCTTGCTGAAAACCACTTGTCATTTCCTTCTGCTCCTCGTTGGGTTCGACACTCTTACTTATCTTAAGGACTATGATAGATCCCCTATACTTGTGGGTCATCAAGACTCTTTTCTGGCGCCATTGCCGGAGAGTGAAGCGCCTTTGGTAAGGACACATTTATATACTATGCTGAAATTACATGTCACTTGTTACTATGGAAAATAATCCTTTGAGGGGCTTGTTCGGGGTATCTTCACCTTGACCGGAACTGCAATTAGTTTCTCCTAAACCTACTGCACCTACTAAAAATATTTATTATGAAATTCCTTCAGGTATGATAGAGAAACTGCTAGCTAATCCTTATGCAGGAGATGGAACATTACATCCCGATATGCACCTAATCTATGTGGATGAAGTTTCTGGATTGTTTAAGCTTGCATGTATGCCCGAGGATGTTGTTAAGAAGAAAGTCTTCCCTTTATCTTTTAAGGGAAAGGCATTGACATGGTATAGACTATTGGATGATATTGGATCATGGAACTACAACCGATTGAAATTGGAACTTCATCAGAAGTTTTATCCTATGATCTGGTTCATCGTGATCGGGATTACATATATAATTTTTGGCCTCATGAAGGAGAAAGTATCGCTCAAGCTTGGGGGAGGCTTAAGTCAATGTTATATTCATTCCCCAATCATGAGCTCTCAAGAGAAATTATTATTCAAAAATTTTATGCTCGGCTTTCTCATAATGATCGATCCATGCTCGATACTTCTTGTACTGGATCCTATATGAAGAAGGATATTGAATTCAAATGGGATTTATTGAAAAGAATTAAACGCAACTCTGAAGATTGGGAACTCGGGGAAGGTAAAGAGTTAGGTATAAGCCTCAATTTTGATTGTGTTAAATCTTTTATGGATACCAATGCTTTTCAGTATTTTAGCACTAAATATGGACTTGACTCTGAGATAGTAGCTTCTTTCTATGAATCTTTTGCTACTCATGTTGATCTCCCTAAGGAGAAGTGGTTTAAATATCATCTTCGCATTGAAGTTAAAGTAGTAGAACCTATTAAAGTTGAAGAAGAAAATATTACTTATAATGTTTATCCTATTGTTCCTACTGCTTATATTGGGAAACCACCTTTTCCTGTTAGAATAAAGGATCATGCTAAAGCTTCAACTGTGGTCAACAAAAGTTATATTAGAACACCCAAACCCCCTGAGCAAATTAAAGTTGCACATAGTGTTGCTATGGTTAAAGATCTCTTGGTTGGTAATATTGATGGGCATGTTATTTATTTCTATGATGAAGCTGCTAGAATTGCCAAACCGAATATGAAAGATAAACATATACATGTTGTTGGCATGCCTGTTGTTTCTGTTAAAATAGCACATCATTGTTATCATGGTTTATGTGATGTGGGTGCTAGTGTGAGTGCAATTCCTTATACCTTATATAAAGAAATTATGAATGATATTGCACCTGCTGAGATAGAAGATATTGATGTTACTATCAAGCCTGCTAATAGAGATACTATATATCACAAATTGGGATTGTTAGAGATATTGAGGTCTTGTGTGGGAAGATATAATATCCTACTAACTTTCTTGTTCTTGCTTTCCCACAAGATAATTTTTGTCCCATTATATTTGGTAGACCTTTCTTGAATACTGTTAATGCTAAGATAGTGTGCGAGAAAGACATTGTTACTGTTGGTTTAGGGGATATGTCTCGTGATTTTAATTTCTCTAAATTTCATAGACAACCCCATGATAAAGAATTGCCTAGTAAGGATGAAATTATTGGTCTTGCTTCTATTGTCATTCTTCCTAACGATCCTTTAGAACAATATTTGCTAGATCATGAAAATGATATGATTATGAATGAAAGAAGGGAAATAGATGAAGTATTCTTTAATCAAGGACCTATTTTGAAACACAGTTTGCCTGTTGAAATCCTTGGAGATCCTCCTCCACCTAAGGGTGATTCCGTGTTTGAGCTTAAACAATTACCTAATACTTTGAAATATGCTTATCTTGACGAAAAGAAGATATATCTTGTTATTATTAGTGCTAACCTTTCAGAGCATGAAGAGAAGAAATTATTGAAAACTCTAAAGAAGCATCGTGCCACTATTGAATATACTCTTGATGATCTTAAGGGCATTAGTCCCACTCTATGTTAGCACAAGATTAAATTGGAGAAAGATGATAAACCAGTTGTTGATCATCAACGACAATTAAACCCTAAGATGAAAGAAGTGGTAAGAAATGAAATACTGAAGCTTCTGGAGGCAGGTATAATTTCTCCTATTGCTGATAGTCAATGGGTAAGTCCTATTCATTGTGTCCCTAAGAAGGGAGATATTACTGTTGTTCCTAATGACAAGAATGAATTGATTCCACAACTTGTTACATGCTATAGAATGGTAATTGATTTCACAAATTAAATAAAGCTACTAGAAAAGATCATTACCCTCTACCTTTTATTTATCAAATGCTAGAAAGATTATCCAAGCATACACATTTTTGCTTTCTAGATGGTTATTCTGGTTTCTCTCAAATACCTGTGTCAAAAGATGATCAAGAGAAAACCACTTTTACTTGCCCTTTCGGTACCTTTGCTTATAGACGTATGCCTTTTGGTTTATGTAATGCACCTGCTACCTTTCAAAGATGTATGACTGCTATATTCTCTGATTTCTGTGAAAAGATTGTTGAGGTTTTCATGGATGATTTCTCTGTTTACGGAACTTCTTTTGATGATTGCTTAAGCAACCTTGACTGAGTTTTGCAGAGATGTGAAGAAACTAATCTTGTCTTGAATTATGGAAAGTGCCACTTTATGGTTAATGAAGGTATTATCCGGGACATAAATTTTTTGAAAGAGGTATTGAAGTTGATAAAGCTAAAGTAGATGCTATTGAAAAGATGTCATGTCCTAAAGATATCAAAGGTATAAGAAGTTTCCTGGGTCATATGCTGGTGTCTATAGGAGGTTTATTAAAGACTTCTCTAAAATTTCTAGGCCTCTCACTAATCTCTTGCAAAAAGATGTTCCTTTTGTTTTTGATGATGATTGTAGAAGCATTAGAAATACTTAAGAAAGCCTTGATTTCTGCACCTATTGTTCAACCACCTGATTGGAATTTACCCTTTGAAATTATGTGTGATGCTAGCGATTATGTTGTTGGTACTGTTCTAGGACAAAGAGTTGATAAGAAATTGAATGTTACCCAGTATGCTAGTAAGACTCTCGACAGTGCCCAAAGAAATTATGCTTCCACCGAAAAAGAATTCTTAGCGGTTGTATTTGCATGTGATAAGTTCAGAGCTTATATTGTTGATTCCAAAGTAACTGTTCACACTGATCATGCTTCTATTAAATATCTCATGGAAAGGAAGATGCTAAACCTATACTTATTAGATGGGTTCTCTTGCTACAAGAATTTGATTTGCATATTATTGACAAAAATGGAGCTGAGAACCCTGTTGCAGACAACTTGTCTAGGTTAGAAAATGTTCTTGATGACCCACTACCTATTGATGATAGCTTTCCTGATGAACAACTAAATGTCATAAATGCTTCTCATAATCCTCCATGGCATGCTGATTATGCTAATTATATTGTTGCTAAATTTATACCACCTAGTTTCACATACCAGCAAAAGAAAAGGTTTTTCTATGATTTAAGACATTTTACTTCTGGGCTGACCCACACCTTTATAAATAAGGAGTAGAAGGTGTTATTAGACGTTGTGCACCTGAGCATGAACAGGAACAGATCCTACGCAAGTGGCACTCCTAGTCTTATGAAGGACACCACACTATAGATAGAACTGCACATAAGGTATTGCAATCCGGGGTCTATTGGCCCACTCTCTTCAAGGATGCCCGTAAGTTTGTCTTGTCTTCTGATCAATATCAAAGAATTGGTAACATTAGTAGGCGTCAGGAAATGCCTATGAACTATTCACTGTTATTGAACCATTTGATGTTTGGGGCTTTGATTATATGGGACCTTTTCCTTCCTCTAATGGGTATACACATATTTTAGTTGCTGTTGATTACGTTACTAAGTGGGTAGAAGCTATTCCAACTAGTAGTGTTGATCATAACACTTCTATTAAGATGCTTAAAGAAGTTATTTTTCCTAGGTTTGGAGTCCCTAGATGTAACGCCCCGAGACCGATGTGCCAGGTGTCGTGCAGTTATTCGCTGTTGTTGCCTTGTCATTGCTTGCGTGTCATGCATTGCATATCATGTCACCATGTGCATTTCATTTGCATACATGTTCGTCTCATGCATCCGAGCATTTTTTTCCCGTTGTCCGCTTTCCATTCCGGCGTTCCGTTCTCCTCCGGTGGTCATTTCTACCTTCTTCTCATGTGTGGGGATTTAACATTTCCGGATTGGACCGAGACTTGCCAGGCGGCCTTGGTTTACTACCGGTAGACCGCCTGTCAAGTTTCGTACCATTTGGACTTCGTTTGATGCTCCAACGGTTAACTGAGGGACCGAAAAGGCCTCGTGTGTGTTGCAGCCCAACACCCCTCCATTTTGGCCCAAAACCCACCTAAACCTCCTCCATCGTCTCGGTCGTTCGATCACGATCGCGTGGCCGAAAACCGCACCTCATTTGGACTCTCCTAGCTCCCTCTACCTATATATATGTGGCATTCCCCGAAATTCTCGCAGACAAACCCTAGATCTCACCTCTCTTCGCGCCGCCGGACATGTCCGCCCACCGGCGGACGCGTCCATCCCACCGCCACGTCGCCCCGGCCAACCGGGAGGTGACACGTCACCGCCTCCGTCACCTCAGCCAACGAGAGGCCGCCACCTCAGCCGCGCATCTCCCTCCTCTCTGTCGCGGCCCGCGCAGCCCACCATGGGCCCGCCCGGCACGGACGACAGCGCCTCCGCCGCCGAGCGCACCGCGCGCTGCCCCGCCGCCGGATTTCGCGCCGCGCCGCCCACGCGCCCTTCACCGGAGCTGCACCGCCGCCACCCGCTCGCCGAGGCTCCTCGCTGAGGAACTCCGCCGCTGTGCGCCTCGTGACGCGCCCCGGCCGCGCCGCCCGCTCACCTCCGCGGCGAGCTCGCCGCCCGGTCACCGGAGCCCCTCTCCGGCCTACTCCCTCGTCGCCGGTGTCCTCCCCGGTCTTCTCCTCACTCTCCACTAGTCGGAGTCCGCACCGCTCGCCGGAGCCCGCGCCGACCTCGCCGGAGTCTTCGTCCGCTCCGGCCAGATCCGATCCGGGGAGTGGGATGAGATCCACCACTCCCCCAATCCAAACGTCCTCGTCCCGATCCGGAATCACCCCGCCCGGATCTCCTCGTCCGCCCGTTGACTTTTCCCGGAGAGGTTAAAATTTCACTAAGTCCCCGAAATTGCCATGTTTCAACTACCAATGTTCATCATGCTATATCGCCGCATCCGTAGCTCCGATTTGGGCATATAGCATATCAAATTGTTCGTCTCAGAGAGTACATCATTTCATTCCATTGCATCATTTTCATTTGAGTTCATCTTGATGCCCGAAATGCTGTTAGAAGGAGGCTACTTGAGTTAACTGTCAGATCTGCTACTCCATCTTAGACTTTTGTCATTTTTGCCATGATTATTGTGTGCATGATATGCCCATGAGCTCTACATATGTTTTGTTAAGGGTTTTGTCATCTTTCCAGAGGTGCAACCCATGTATTTTTCTGATGTGTGAGGTGACTAGTGCAAGCTTGCAAAGTTAAGTCCTGGGATTGTTTAGTTCATGATGCCATATGTTCATGTTGTTTCCTAGTGATCCGTGCCTCTTTTGAGGACGTTCAGTAAGGATGTTTTGTTAATCTTGTAGTGCTCTATCCATCCATGTCTTTGTTTTCAATGATGGAGCACCCTAGCTTGACTCAATCGAGCTCTACTTTTGCTACTTTGTGAATCTGGGCAGATCGTCAACTTGTTTGCGATTTTGCCGATGTTGTTGTAGTTGATTCGTGCATGCTATGCCATTGTTCTTGCCATGTCTAGCTTTCATTTTGTGCCTTCTTTATGGATGTATGCTTGTCTATCCATGACTTGCACCGTGGTGAGTGCATCGAGCTCGTAAACATGCCTACTTGAGTTAAGTTTCAGCATGTCCCCGTTTTCACTAAGTCTGAAAACTGATTATGTTTTTGCTATGTTCACATGCTTGCAATTGTATTTTGTGATCCCTTTTGGCTCAAGGTCACTAAGGGACTTTTGTTAAGCTCTTTGAGTAGCTCCATGCCATGTCTTAATTTTCCATGTTCAGGTCCTGTAGCATATAGTTTTGTTGCTCCGAAGAGTGCTATCTGATCTGAAATTCCAGAAAAGTGTTAATTTCACTAAGTCTGAGATCTGTTTACCGTTTGCGTTTTTGCCATGCTTGTTTGAACCTGTTAATGGATGAATTGGCCGTAGCTCAGTGCTAGACTTTTGTTAAGCATCTTGAATGCATCCCTGCCATTTGTTTTGTTGGCATGTTTGAGTGCTGTAGCATGTTCATCTCATTGCATTTAGATGACTACTTGTTGTAAATCGCAGACCGGTGTCATATTTGAATCGCTTGCCATTTCCAAACCGTAACTCCGATTCCGGTGATCTTTATATCGTTTTCAAGCGATTTCATCTCATCTTTCTAGTGGAACTCTTGGATTTCCAAGTTGAGGCCAGGTTCATGCATTCCTTTGCAAATCATGCATATGCATCGCATACCGCATCCCGCATTTCATACCAGGCTCATGTGTTGGTTGTTTACTATGTGTGTGCTCCTTTTCCGGTGTTTGCTTCTTCGGGTTGGTTCTGATAACGTCGCGTTTGTGAGGATCCGTTCGTCTATGTCCGTTTGTCTTCTTCATGGACTCGTTCTTCTTCCTTGCGGGATTTTAGGCAAGATGATCATACCCTCGAAATCACTTCTATCTTTGCTTGCTTAGTTGCTCGCTCTTTTGCTATGACTATGCTGCGATACCTACCACTTGCTTATCATGCCTCCTAATTTGTTGAACCAAGCCTCTAACCCACCTTGTCCTAGCAAACCATTATTTGGCTATGTTACCGCTTTGCTCAGCCCCTCTTATAGCGTTGTTAGTTGCAAGTGAAGATTGAAATTTGTTCCTTGTTGGAACATGGAGATGTTGTTCCTTGTTGGAACATGTTTACTTGTTGGGATATCACAATATATCTTATTTAATTAATGCATCTATATACTTGGTAAAGGGTGGAAGGCTCGACCTTATGCCTGGTGTTTTGTTCCACTCTTGCCGCCCTAGTTTCCGTCATATCGGTGTTATGTTCCTGGATTTTGCGTTCCTCACGCAGTTGGGCTATTATGGGAACCCCTTGACAGTTCGCCTTAAGTAAAGCTCTTCCAGCAATGCCCAACATTGGTTTTACCATTCGCCACCTAGCCTTTTTCTTTCCCTTGGGTCGGCCAGCCCAAGGGTCATCATTATTTTACCCCCCGGGATAGTGCTCCTCTGAGTGTTGGTCCAACTGAGCGATGTCCGAGGCTACCAGGGGCAACTCTGGGCTGGCTTACCCGACGTCTTGCTCATCCGGTGTGCCCTGAGAACGAGATATGTGCAGCTCCTATCGGGGTTTGTCGACACATCTGGGTGGAGTTGCTGGTTTAGTTTTACCCTGTCGAAATGTCTTGTTGTACCGGGATACCGAGTCGGATCGGAATGTCTCGGGAGGAGGTCTATTCCTTTGTTGACCGTGAGAGCTTGTCATGGGCTAAGTTGGGACACCCTGCAGGGATTTGAACTTTCGAAAGCCGTGCCCGCGGTTATGGGCAGATGGGAATTTGTTAATGTCCGGTTGTAGAAAACCTGAAGTTGACCTTAATTAAAATGAATCAACAGCGTGTGTTACCGTGATGGTCTCTTTCCGGCAAAGTCCGGGAAGTGAACACGGTGTTGGAGTAATGCTTGACGTAGGTTGCTATAGGATCACTTCTTGATCATACTTTTATCGACCGTGCTTTGCCTTCTCTTCTCGCTCTCATTTGCGTATGTTAGCCACCACATATGCTAGTCGCTTGCTGCAGCTCCACCTCATACTTTTACCTTACCCATAAGCTTAAATAGTCTTGATCGCGAGGGTGCGAGATTGCTGAGTCCCCGTGGCTCACAAATACTTCCAAAACCAGCTTGCAGGTGCCGATGAGTCCGTGCAGATGACGCAACCAAGCTCAGGAGGAGCTCGCTGAAGATCTTGTCCTTTGTCTTGCTTCGTTCTAGTTAATCAGTAGTGGAGCCCAGTTGGGGTCGATCGGGGACCTTTGTCGTATTTGGGGTTCTTCTTTTATTTTGGTTCCGTAGTCGGACCATGAGTGTATTTGGATGATGTAATGCTTTATTCATGTAATTGTGTGAAGTGGCGATTGTAAGCCAACTATGTATCTTTCCCCTATTGTATTACATGGGTTTGTGTGAAGATTACCTCACTTGCGACAAATGCCTTCAATGCGATTATGTCTCTAAGTCGTGCCTCGACACGTCGGAGCTATAGTCGCATCGAGGGCGTTACACTAGATATTTAATGACTGATGGTGGTTCACATTTTATTCATGGTGCTTTCCATAAAATGCTTGCTAAGTATGATGTTAACCATAGAATTGCATCTCCATATCATCCTCAGTCTAGTGGTCAAGTAGAATTGAGCAATAGAGAGATTAAATTAATTTTGCAAAAGACTGTTAATAGATCTAGAAAGAATTGGTCTAGGAAACTTGATGCTGCTTTGTGGGCTTATAGAATAGCTTATAAGAATCCTATGGGTATGTCTCCGTATAAAATGGTTTATGGGAAAGCATGTCACTTACCTCTTGAACTAGAACATAAGGCATATTAAGGAGCTCAACTATGATTTCAAACTTTCCGACGAGAAGAGGTTATTTGACATTAGCTCACTTGATGAATGGAGAACCCAAGCCTATGTGAATGCCAAGTTGTTTAAAGAAAAAGTTAAAAGATGGCATGACAGAAGGATACAAAAGTGTGAGTTTAATGTAGGTGATAGAAATCCTTCTTGCTACCTCTTGAGCATGCGTTGGTTTTCCCTTGAAGAGGAAAGGGTGATGCGTCAAAGTAGCGTAAGTATTTCCTCAGTTTTTGAGAACCAAGGTATCAATCCAGTAGGAGACTACACGCAAATCGCCTAGTACCTGCACAAACAATCAAGAACCTTGCAACCAATGCGATAAAGGGGTTGTCAATCCCTTCAAGGCCACTTGCAAAAGTGAGATATGATAAAAATAATAAGATAAATATTTTTGGTATTTTTGTTGTATAGATTGGAAAATAAATATTGCAAAATAAATAGTAAACTAGAATTATAGATCGGAAACTTATATGATGTAAAGTAGACCCGAGGGCCATAGGCTTCACTAGTGGCTTCTCTCATGATAGCAAGTATTACGGCGGGTGAACAAATTACTACCGATCAATTGATAGAAAAGCGCATAGTTATGAGAATATCTAGGCATGATCATGAATATATGCATCACATCCATGTCAAGTAGACCAAAACAATTCTGCATCTACTACTATTACTCCACACATCGACCGCTATTCAACATGCATCTAGAGTATTAAGTTCATAAGAACATAGAAACACATTAGGCAACATGACATGATGTAGAGGGATAAACTCAAGCAATATGATATAAACCCCATCTTTTTATCCTCGATGGCAACAATACAATACGTGCCTTGCTGCCCCTGCTGTCACTAGGAAAGGACACTGCAAGATTGAACCCAAAGCTAAGCACTTCTCCCATTGCAAGAAAGATCAATCTAGTAGGCCGAACTAAAATGATAATTCGAAGAGACTTGCAAAGATATCAAATCATGCATATAAGAATTCAGAGAAGAATCAAATATTGTTCATAGATAATCTTGATCATAAACCCACAATTCATGGGATCTCGACAAAACACACCGCAAAAAGTATTACATCGAATAGATCTCCAAGAACATCGAAGAGAACTTTGTATTGAGAACCAGAGAGAGAGAGAGGAAGCCATCTAGCTAATAACTATGGACCCGAAGGTCTGTGGTAAACTACTCACACATCATCAGATAGGTTATGGTGTTGATGTAGAAGCCCTCCGTGATCGAATCCCCCTTTGGCAGATCGCCGGAAAAGGTCCCTAGATGGGATCTCACAGGTACAGAAGGTTCCAGCAGTGGAAAAGTGGTTTTGTGGCTCCCCTGGATGTTTTCAGGGTATAAGAGTATATATAGGCGAAATAAGTAGGTCAGTGGAGCTCCGTGGGGCCCACGAGGGTGGGGGCGCGCCCCCTGCATCGTGGAAGCTTCACGGACTTCTAGACTTGTACTCCAAGTCTCCTGGGTGATGTTTGTTCCAAGAAAGATCCTAGCGAAGGTTTCGTTCCATTTGGATTCCGTTTGACATTCCTTTTCTGCGGAACACTGAAATAGGCAAAAAAACAATTTGCACTGGGCCTTCAGTTAATAGGTTAGTTCCAAAAATAATATAAAAGTGCATATTAAAGCGCATTAAACATCCAAAATAGATAATATAATAGCATGGAACAATCAAAAACTATAGATACGTTGGAGCCGTATCAAGGATCCCTAAGCTTAATTCCTGCTCGTCCTCGAGTAGGCAAATGATAAAAACAGAATTTTTGATGTGGAATGCTACCTAACATAATTTTCAATGTAATTTTCTTTATTGTGGCATGAATGTTTAGATCCGAAAGATTCAAGACAAAAGTTTAATATTGACATAAAAACAATAATACTTCAAGCATACTAACCAAGCAATTATGTCTTCTCAAAATAACATAGCCAAAGAAAGCTCATCCCTACAAAATCATATAGTTTGGCCATGCTTCATTTTCCTCACACAAAATGCTCCCATCATGCACAACCCCGATGACAAGCCAAGAAATTGTTTCATACTTTAGTATTCTCGAACTTTTTCAACTTTCACGCAATATATGAGCGCGAGCCATGGACATAACACTATGGGTGGAATAGAATATGATGATGGAGGTTGTGTGGAGAAGAAAAAAAGGAGAAAGTCTCACATCGACGCGGCTAATCAACGGGCTATGGAGATGCCCATCAATTGATGTCAATGTGAGCTATAAATGTATGAAAGCTCAACGAAAGAAACTAAGTGGGTGTGCATCCAACTTGCTTGCTCACGAAGATCTAGGGCATTTTGAGGAAGCCCATCATTGGAATATACAAGCCAAGTTCGATAATGAAAAATTCCCACTAGTATATGAAAGTGACACAATAGGAGACTCTCTATCATGAAGAACATGGTGCTACTTTGAATCACAAGTGTGGGAAAAGGATAATAACATTGTCCCTTCTCTCATTTTTTGGGTGGCTTCTTTGGCCTCTTTTTTATTGTTTTCATCCGGAATCTCCTCCCGACTTATGGGGGAATCATAGCCTCCATCATCCTTCCCTCACATGTGATAATGCTCTAATAATGAAGATCATCACACTTCTATTTACTTACAACTCACGAATTACAACTCGACACTTAGAACAAAATATGACTCCATGTGAATGCCTCCGGCGGTGTACCGGGATGTGCAATGATTCAAGAGTGACATTTACAAAATTATGAGCGGTGGCTTTGCCACAAATATGATGTCAACTACATGATCATGCAAGGCAATATGACAATGACGAAGCGTTTCATAATAAACGGAACGGTGGAAAGTTGCATGGCAATATATCTCAGAATGGCTATGGAAATGCCATAATAGGTAGGTATGGTGGCTGTTTTGAGGAAGCTATAAGGAGGCTTATGTGTGATAGAGCGTATCATATCACGGGGTTTGGATGCACCAGCGAAGTTTGCACCGACTCTCGAGGTGATAAAGGGCAATGCACGGTACCGAGAGGCTAGCAATGATGGAAGTGTGAGAGTGCGTATAATCCATGGGCTCAACATTAGTCATAAAGAACTCACATACTTATTGCAAAAATGTACAAGTCATCAAACCCAAAGCACTACGTGTCCTAGGGGGATAGACTGGTAGGAAAAGACCATCGCTCGTCCCCGACCTCCACTCATAAGGACAACAATCAAAGAACACCTCATGCTTCAAATTTGTCACACAAGGTTACCATACATGCATGCTACAGGACTTGCCAACCTCAACACAAGTATTTCTCAATTTCACAATTACTCAACTAGCATGACTCTAATATTACCATCTTTATATGTCAAAACAATTATTAAGTATTAAACTATTCAATACATTCTATATGAAAGTTTTTATTATACCCATCTTGGATGCCTATCATATTAGGACTAATTTTATAGCCAAAGCAAATTACCATGCTGTTCTAAGAGACTCTCAAAATATTATAAGTGAAGCATGAGAGATCAATAATTTCTATAAAATAAAACCACCACCGTGGTCTATAAGTGAAGCACATAGAGTATTCTAATAAATTCCGATTCATGTGTGTCTCTCCAAAAGGTGTGTACAACAAGGATGATTGAGGGAGTCCTGGATTAGGGGGTCTCCGGATAGCCGGACTATCTGCATTGGCCGGACTGTTAGACTATGAAGATACAAGATTGAAGACTTCGTCTCGTGTCCGGATGGGACTCTACTTGGCGTGGAAGGCAAGCTAGGCAATACGGATATGGATATCTCCTCCTTTGTAACCGACCTTGTGTAACCCTAACCCTCTCCGGTGTCTATATAAACCGAAGGGTTTTAGTCCGTAGGACAACAACCATAACATACAATCATACCATAGGCTAGCTTCTAGGGTTTAGCCTCTCTGATCTCGTGGTAGATCTACTCTTGTACTACCCATATCATCAATATCAATCAAGCAGGACATAGGGTTTTACCTCCATCAAGAGGGCCCAAACCTGGGTAAAACATTGTGTCCCCTGCCTCCTGTTACCATCCGGCCTAGATGCACAGTTCGGGACCCCCTACCCGAGATCCGCCGGTTTTGACACCGACACTGGTGCTTTCATTGAGAGTTCCTCTGTGTCGCCGCCATTAGGCTTGATGGCTCCTACTATCATCGATAGCGATGCGGTCCAGGGTGAGACTTTTCTCCCCGGACAGATCTTCGTATTCGGCGGCTTTGCACTGCGGGCTAATTCACTTGGCCATCTGGAGCAGATTGAAAGCTACACCCCTGGCCATCAGGTCAGATTTGGAAGCTTAAACTACACGGCCGATATCCGTGGAGATTTGATCTTCGACGGATTCAAGCCTCTGCCTTGCGCGCCACGCGGTCACAATGAGCATGACTTAGCTCTCTCATTGGACAGTGTTAAGGAGATCGCACCGGCAGCCGCTCTGACCCTCAATTCGGAGCCAGTTGCGCCTTCCGCGGACGGGTGGATGGATCCCGCCACAGAGGCCTTACCCTCAGCGGCGATCGAGCCGAACAACAACCTTGCCTTGCACGAGAGCCGTGTTGTTAAACTACCGGATCCTTCTCCAGCCACGGACTCCGAACCGCCTGCGCCCGTTCCTATCGAATCCGATTGGGCGCCGATCATGGAGTTTAACTCCGCGACTATTTTTCAGCACTCGCCCTTTGGCAACATACTGAACTCATTAAGGTCTCTCTCCTTGTCAGGAGAATCCTGGCCGAACTATGTCTGGCAAGATCGGGATGCGGACAACGAAGAAATTCGACGCCCACCCATCACCCACTTAATAGCCACTGTCCATGACTCAACCGACATGCTCGACTTCGACTCCGAAGACATCGACGGTATGGATGATGATGCGGGAGGCGAAGAGGAACCACCGCCCACAGGGCGCTGGACGTCCACCTCATCATATGACTTATACATGGTGGACACACCAAAAGAAGACGACGACGAGGAATGGAAGGATGCAACGAAGGCTTGTTCCCTCGAGAAGCAGTCAAAGCGGCGGCGTAAGCGCCGCCCCAAATCCTGCCTCGGCAGAAATAACAATCACACAAACCCAGCATTGGAGCAGGGCGAACCACCGCCGGGCCACGGCAATACGGAGAATCAAACCGAACAAACCAATTCTGTCAAAGATAATACTCCGGACGACATAACGCCAGACAGGCACCCGGAGCAGCAGAATGCCCGTCAAAGGCTTGTTGCCACCGCGAGGAGTCTGAAAAAGCAGAAGCAAAGGCTCAAGGCTGTGCAGGATACACTCCAAATCAGACGGAGTAAAGTACTCAACACAGCAGCGAAGTACGGCGGCAATCGCCCCACCAAGAGCTACCCAAAGCGCAAGTTGCTACCTAAATTCGATGAGGAGGCCTTAGACCCCCCACAACCAAAAATTAAAACAACCATCTAGCCGGATAGACGACCTCACGTCCAACACAAAGCGGCAAGCAACGCCGCACATAAGCCAATACGCGGTCTACGCGAGGGCTCGCATCAAAAGGACGGCGAAACCATATCCATCTATGGACCACGCAAGCGTGCTCCAGCATACGATGCAACACAACAAACATCCGAACAACGCGGTACACCCAGATATAGGGGTGCCGCACACCCCCTATGTTTCACCGATGAGGTGTTGGACCATGAATTTCCAGAGGGATTCAAACCCGTAAACATAGAGGCATATGATGGAACAACAGACCCTGGGGTCTCGATCGGGGACTATATCCTCCATATCCACATGGCTCGGGGAGATGATCTCCACGCCATTAAGTATTTACCCCTCAAACTCAAAGGGCCAGCTCGGCACTGGCTTAAGAGCCTCCCCGAAAGCTCCATTGGAAGTTGGGAAGAGCTCGAAGACGCCTTTCGGGAAAATTTTCAAGGGACTTATGTCCGGCCTCCGGACGTGGATGATTTGAGTCATATAACTCAACAGCCCAGAGAGTCAGCCCGAAAGCTTTGGAACAGGTTTCTTACTAAAAAGAAGCAAATTGTCGACTGTCCGGACGCCGAAGCCTTGGCAGCTTTTAAGCATAGCGTCCGTGACGAATGGCTTGCCAGACACATCGGCCAAGAAAAGCCGAGAACAATGGCAGCATTAACAAGCCTCATGACCCACTTTTGCGCATGTGAGGATAGCTGGCTAGCCAGATGCAGCACCAGCGACCCCAGTACATCCGAAGTTAGAGATGGAAATGGGAAATCACGGCGCAACAGCAATAACAAACGCCAGAATAAAGAAGACAACACAAAGAGCACGACAGTAAATGCTGGATTCAAAAGCTCTCGGTCAGGTCAGCAAAAGCTGCCCTCTAAAGGCGCTAGAGACGAACTGTCCAGCCTAAACAAAATTCTGGAACAAATATGTCAGATCCATAGCACCCATGGTAAACCCGCTAATCATACCCACAGAGAATGTTGGGTCTTCAAGCAGTCTGGCAAGCTCAACGCCGTACACAAGGGGGAGGATACACCAAGCGAAGACGAGGATGAGCCTCTCAAGCAAGACACTGGGGAACAAAAGAAATTTCCACCAGAAGTCAAAACAGTAAACGTGTTACACGTGATCAAGGGGAGAAACAAAACAGCACTCCCAGAAAAATATGCCCAAGGGCATATCACCGCGGAGTCCTGCCACTGGTCGTCTCAACCGATCACTTTCGACCATCGTGATTACTCAGCAAGTATCCGGCGTGCAGGATGGGCTGCCCTGGTATTAGACCCAATAATTGACGGATACCACTTCACACGAGTCCTGATGGACGGTGGCAGCAGTCTAAACCTGATATACCAGGATACAATCCGCGAAATGGGGATAGACCCAACGAAAATTTGCCATAGCAATACTACCTTTAAAGGAGTAATGCCAGGCCTAGGGGCTCATTGCATGGGCTCCCTGCTACTAAAGGTTATATTCAGCTTCCTCAATAACTTCCGTAGCGAACATTTAACCTTCCACATCGCTCCGTTCCAAAGTGGCTATCAAGCACTACTTGGACGCGAAGCTTTCACTCGCTTTAATGCAATACCGCACTACGCTTCCCTCACACTCAAGATGCCTGGCCCATGTGGCATCATCACAGTGAACGGAAGTATTAAGCGATCTTTGTGCACCGAAGAGAATGCAACTGCCTTGGCAGCCGCACACTAAAAACAGCCTCACCAACTAAAGCATTTGATAGGTCGTCAAGACCATGGACGCGGTTAGACGAGTCCGACGCTGCTATAAGTAATTTGTACCGGATTAATGGCCACACCCCTATTACAAATACAAGGGGCCCAACGCGCGCAGACAAGTGGCAATTTATACTCATTTCTAGTTATACATGGTTTCTTTAAAAACTATCTCTCTGCACGACATCTTTTTCACCTAAATTCCTCTCTTTTACAGATGACCATCGTACTACACCCGTCCAGGATACGGCACAACAGAGACACAGGCGCAGACGTGCAGCAGGGACCCGTTCCAAGGATTCTTTTTAGATTAAGACCCTGCGTAAACCTTTTTTACTGTCTCTTGTTGATACACATCCACTGAATTCTCAGCGCAATTGAGAAGGATGCTGACGTCTTGGCATGTGGCCACGTCAGAATAATGCACGTACCTGGACACAAGGGGCTTTTTACAAAGGGCACTATTTAGGCCCGGTTTATACCATAAAGACCGAACACCTTAGGGAGTGTTCGGCATCGCGAGTTTGGCCTTATATGCATCAGATCCGAATCATTGTCTTTGGTCAAATGTTGGGTTTGCCCGGCTCCTGTGTTTTGGTGCCTTACGTTCCGCCTTATCGGCTAAGGCAGCACCAGGAGAACTACTGCGATTGTGCCCTGGTTCATTCGGACGAGCACCTCAGTAGAGAAAGCCGAAAACTGACTGTCATGATATAGCATGAGATTGGTCAACCACTCGATGACCTATCGGAATGCTAGAATTCCTCCGCCTTAACGAAGGGCCGTTTTCCGGCCAGGCATGTACGCACCCCGAGATCGGGAGAGTGCGGAGCCACCAGGGGCTATCTAGTAGCCCCACTGTCAAACTCCTATGGTAAGTGAAAGTGTTAAAGCATTATAGTCCGGTTGCCTCGTTCGCTGCGCTATCACCTCCTTAATAGGACCAATACGTTGGGTTAAGTGTGAACACGTGTTTTTTGCGAGCACCTCCGCATTATATGCATGGGGGCTGAAGCCGATGACTACAATCTTTTAGGTTATACACATGTATACATAAACGGCCGCACAGGAGGCATCATATTACTTTCGGGCAAAAGTGTAAACACAACCTTATAAAATTTCATAAAAACATTGTGTTTACAATGGGAATACATGTCACTCAAACATAATATTCTTCGAGCACTGGGCCTTTATCAAACGAGCACCCTCGAGAACCTCCTCGAAATAGTGCTCGGCAGCCACTCGGCCTATGGCCAAACCCTGCGCCGCAACAGTGGTAGCATCCATCTCCGCCCGGTATGCTTTAACACGGGCAAGGGCCATCCGTGAGCCTTCTATGCACGCCGACCTCTTCATCGCATTAATGCGCGGCACCACACCAAGGAACCGCTGCACTAAACTGAAATAGATGTTCGGCTTTGGCTTTTCCGGCCATAGCTGATCCACGACAGACCTCATGGCGAGTCCGGACAACCTATTTAGTTCGGCCCATTCGGCTAGCTGATCAGTCAATGGAAGCGGACGCTCTGGAACGTTGAATTGCGACCAGAATAGCTTGTTTACTTCACGATCTGTTTGACCTTGGAAGTATTTGGCCGCATCGACAGCGCTCGCCACCAAGTCCATATACACATCTGCTGAACTCCACAGCCAGTTCAGCGGGGCATACCGTGGATCTCCGAACTTCCTCTGTAGCATGAAGGGCTTCCCAGCCGCAATATCCCCGGCTTCCCGCAGCTCCTACTTCTTTGCTCTCATAGCAGAGAGGGTGTCTTTGTCCGCCATCGTGGCCTTCTCAAGGTCTGTTGCCTTCGCTCGGTTTTCTTTTTCAAGGAGCAGGCAACGGTCGGCAGTGTCTTTTAATTCTATGGCCATCTTCTCTTGGCTCTCGCAATGTGCGGCCTTCTCGGCTTTCAACTCTTCGGCCGCCTTCAAAGCAGCCGCATTACTAATCCTCGCTTGTTCCTTGGCTCGGGCAAGTTCTGCCCGCAAGGTTTCCACGGTGGCAGCTCCGTCTGCAGTCACAACATATTAAAGATACTAGCATCATGCTGCTCTTACTATGTGGTGTTCACCAGATAATAACACTTACCCTATGCCTCGTCAAGCCTCTTGTTAACAAGCTCGATGTCAGTGTCTGCCGCATCCAGTTGCCGTTTTAATTCAGCAAACTCACTAGTCCGGCTAGCCACCGGAGCTTCCACAACCTGCACATAAGGGCAGTCTGGTTATTTCCTGGGACTATGATCCTCTGTTCGCCGCCATTCTCGACGACAACCAGAGTCTCAGGGGCATCTATCTACACAGGTCACACCTAACATGTGCGGTACTATCACATATTATCTCTCGTACCTCAAAGCCTGTCAGTAGACTCATAAAGGCTTCATGTAATCCGCTTTCGACGAACGAAATTCTCTCCATCACCGTACCCATCAGCATACGGTGTTCTTCTGAGATGGCGGCTCGCCCCACCAGCTCCCTCAGAACGTCCGACCACATACCAGATGGTGCCGGACTCTTTTATTTGCTCTCTTTGGGAGCCGGACGCTGGGGACTTTGGGGGTCTATGGGATTATCTTCTGGCCTCACCGGATCCGGAGAGGCCCTCCGTGACGACACTTCGGGGTCGCCCGCTTCTTGAGTGGAGGAGTCCGGGGGAGGCGTTTCGCTCTCCATCATCTCTGGAAGAAGATCCCGAAGACGAGCTCCACTGAGGGGGGCTAAGGCCCGAACTACAAGATATATGCGGTGGTTATTTTGTCAGAAAAAAGATAGTATACCTTCACTATTAAAGTATTTTGGATCACTTACGACTCGTTGGAGGGCTGATCCCCCCGCGGACTTTGTGCGGTAAAGGAACCCCCCGAGGCAGGACCCTCTGTGGGAGACTTCTTCTCATGTTTGGAGGCCTCGGCTTTCGGATCCTCGGAAGCAGTCCTTTTCCTCCCCCGGGTATCCTCCTTCATGGAGACGCTCATTCCCTCGGTTGGAACTGGCAGTGATGGGGGCCCACGTCCGCCCGTATTATCCCCCCCGTATCTTCCTTCGAGGGCTCCAGGCAAGGTGCGAACTCGAGTATCTTTTCCAATACCAGATTTTCCAAACCCTCAGGGAGGGGGGCCAAACACCGAATCATCTTCGCCTTTGTTAGCCAGTCCTGGTCAAAGAGCGAACTCTCAGAAATATCTTCATGATGAATAAAAAACAGTGTGTTCGGCTAGAGGATTTCTTACTTGTTCGGCGACGCGGTTACTGCTCAGGCCCACGTCCTCGATAGTGTTTGGACACTCTATTTGAGGTCCGAAGAATGACTTGTACATCTCCTCATGCGTCGGGCTGAGGAAACTTTGAATGGCATGCGGTCCTTCTGGGTTGAACTCCCACAAGCGAAGGGGCCGGCGTTTGCAATGCTGGACTTGACGAACCAGCATAACTTGTATTACCACAACCAAATTAAAATCTCCCTTTAAGAGATCTCGAATGCGGCTTTGCAGTATAGGCACGTCCTTGGCTGGACCCCAACTCAGACCTCTGCTAATCCATGACATTAGTTGTGGTGGGGGGCCCGAGCGGAAAGTGGGGGCAACCGCCCACTTGGCACTTCTGGGAGCCGTGACGTAAAACCACTCTCGCTGCCATAATTCGGACACCTCTGGAAAGGAACCTTTCGGCCATGGAGCTCCTACCATCTTGCCTATTGATGCACCTCCGCACGCTGCATGTTGCCCCTCGATCATCTTCGGCTTCACTTCAAAGGTCTTGAGCCACAGGCCGAAGTGAGGGGTAATGCGGTGGAAGGCCTCACACACGACAATAAATGTCGAGATGTGGAGAAAGGAGTCCGGAGCTAGATCGTGGAAATCTAGCCCGTAGTAGAACATCAAACCCCTGACGAAGGGATCCAGAGTGCGGCCTAGGCCTCGGAGGAAGTGGGAGACGAACACGACGTTCTCGTTGGGTTTGGGAGTAGGGACGACCTGCCCTCGAGCAGGTAGCCGATGCGAAACCTCGGCGGTCAGGTATCTGGCCTCCCTCAACTTCTTGATGTCCTCTTCCGTCACGAAGGAGGGCATCCATCGGCCTTGAAGGCTGGATCCGGACATGATTGAAGAACCGGAGCACCTAACCTGGGCTTTGGGTGTTGGAACTCGAGGTGGGGGAAGGGTTCGATTGAGCACGAGAGGGAAAAAGCGAAAACCTTGTCCCTTTATAAAGAGGGTGAATATCAAGCGTCCTCTCCGTAGCCGTTTAGGACTTGCCTATAATCTAGGAGTCCTAGACACGGTTGGGTTACACAGGACCGCATTAATGAGAATCCCGTAATTGGGGGAACACGATCTCTCCTTTGACAAGACGTGTCAAGAAACCGCCTCGCGTTATGTGTGGAGCTGGTTAAAGGAAACGGTTCGAATAATCACCGTGCCATGACATAACGTCATGCTGCCAAAACAAGCCAGCAAATTAGATCTGGGAAAATATTATTCTCTCTACGATGGAATGTGGAACTTATTTTGCAGGGTCGAACACTATCCTCATATTCAAATTCTTCTGTGATGTATTCGGAGAAGTAACCCGCCTTGCAATGCCGAAGACAATATTGCACGCCGGACTCATCGTCATTGAAGCCTGGTTCAGGGGCTACTGAGGGAGTCCTGGATTAGGGGGTCTCCGGACAACCGGACGATCTCCATTGGCCGGACTGTTAGACTATGAAGATACAAGATTGAAGACTTCATCTCGTGTCCGAATGGGACTCTACTTGGCGTGGAAGGCAAGCTAGGAAATACGGATATGGATATCTCCTCCTTTGTAACCGACCTTTTGTAACCCTAACCCTCTCCGGTGTCTATATAAACCGAAGGGTTTTAGTCCGTAGGACAACAACCATAACATACAATCATACCATAGGCTAGCTTCTAGGGTTTAGCCTCTCTGATCTCATGGTAGATCTACTCTTGTACTACCCATATCATCAATATCAATCAAGCATGATGTAGGGTTTTACCTCCACCAAGAGGGCCCGAACCTGGGTAAAACATTGTGTCCCCTGCCTCCTGTTACCATCCGGCCTAGACGCACAGTTCGGGACCCCCTACCCGAGATCCACCGGTTTTGACACCGACAATGATCGTGGTAAACTAAAAAGCAAAGACTCAAATCATACAAGACGCTCCAAGCAAAACACATATCATGCGGTGAATAAAAATATAGCCTCAAGTAAAGTTACCGATAGACGAAGACGAAAGAGGGGATGCCTTCCGGGGCATCCCCACGCTTAGGCTTTTGGTTGTCCTTGAATTTTACCTTTGGGTGCCTTGGGCATCCCCAAGCTTAGGCTCTGGCCACTCCTTGTTCCAAAATCCATCAAAATCTTTACCCAAAAACTTGAAAACTTCACAAGACAAAACTCAACAGAAAATCTCATGAGCTCCGTTAGTATAAGAAAACGAACCACCACTTTAATGTACTGTAATGAACTCATTCTTTATTTATATTGGTGTCAAACCTACTGTATTACAACTTCTCTATGGTTTATACCCCCCGATACTAGCCATAGATTCATCAAAATAAGCAAACAACACACGAAAAACAGAATCTGTTAAAAACAAAACAGTCTGCAGAAATCTGGAGGTTTCGAATACTTCTGTAGCTCCAAAAATTCTGAAAACTTAGGACGGCCTAAATAATTTGTATATTGATATACTTCAGTTTGAATTGGTATTTTATCACTCTCTGGTCAAAAATGAAAATTATTCTCATGAGCGCATACTTTCTGTTTTTTCAGTAAGATCAAACAACAATCACCCAAGACGATCCTAAAGGCTCTAATTGGCACAAACACTAATTAAAACATACAAAACCTAATCATAACAGAGGCTAGATGAATTATTTATTACTAAACAGGAACAAAAAGCAATGAACAAAAATAAAATTGGGTTGCCTCCCAACAAGCGCTATCGTTTAACGCCACTAGCTAGGCATTGATAATTTCAATGATGCTCACATGAAAGAAAAGAATTGAAGCACAAAGAGAGCATCATGAAACACGTGACAAACACATCTAAGTCTAACAAACTTCCTATGCATAGACATCTTATAGGCAAACAAATTATCATAGCAAGCAAAAACTAGCATATGCAAGGAAGCGGAAAGAAACTATAGCAATCTCAACATAACGAGAGGTAATTTAGTAACATTGTAGCGACCAGACCTCAGACGGTCCAATCTCTGTGCTCGGTGTCATCCCTAGATCAGTAATGCTGACACCACACAGTACTTGAAGGATTTATAACAGAGTAGCAATCACACACTTTATTACATCGAATGACTCAAAAGAGAACTTATTACAATAAATATGACTTAAGGCCATCTAATAACGATAACATCGGAAGGCTTAGAAGATAAGTGAGTTCATCAGTTCCAACGGCATCACTGAGTATAGAACCACGACCTAAAAGCACCTTACTCATCATCTGAAAAGTCTGCAACATGAATGTTGCAGCCCGAAACGGGTCAGCACATGGAATATGCTGGCAATGTAACACATAGGGAGCAATGAAAGAATAAGGCTAAAGTACATGCATATTTGGCTGGTGGAAAGCTCTATGGTCATAGTTTTGTGTAAAGCCATTTTTTCCCTACTGCAAAGGAATACATTTTATTTAACTATCATGGTAGTTGTTAAACATTGAGAGTGTAGACACCCTCTCAATCCCAATTAAGCATCATCATTAAAACCCAAAAAAATTAATTAGAGTAACATGATGAGATTCACATGATAATCCAAGTACTAGATACTCAAAACATCCATAACCGGGGACACAACTAACCATGATTAGTTTATACACTCTGCAGAGGTTTGCGCACTTTTCCCCACAAGACTCGATCTCCTCCGTTGGGATTCTCGCACTACATGATGTTTGAGAAACGGATGACCAAGACATAGTCTTCCAAAAGCACTTGCACCTTACGAACGGGTAGACCGTACCAACCTACATCGCCTACATCTGCTAGTCTACCACTGTAAGAGTTCGCACAACTTAGTCAACTATGCTAGAGCCCATAGTATCTTGTGGCTGCACACGGAAGTTTCTAGTATAAATAATCTCATGATCCCTTTGAGCCTGGGTGGCGGTCCAAAAGAAAAACAGGCAATCGCTGGAATACCTAGGTGCCTCAATCCACCCAGATGTGTGTTTAAGTTGCCACCTTAGATAAACCATTAATTTAACAATCTCACATCTGTCCTGGATACACTCACCCAATCCACGTCTACTAGCATAGCATGGCATAGTAGGCAAACGTAGAAGTAACTCCCAAAGGTTCGATAATAAAACAGGTAACAGGTACTACCTCATCTACTTTCCGATCCCACAATTTAATTAGATCCTAATCATGCAATGGTGTGAGGATTGATCTAATGTAATAAAACTGGGTAGTAGGAGGTATGATCAAAGTGTTACTTGCCTTGCTGATGATCCGCAAAACCTAGCCATTCGAAGTAGCAAGCGGCGCACTCTGGGTACTCTATCGCAAACAAACAAGCATACAATAAGTACTCATCTAATGCACAGGTAAAACTCGAATAAGAGATCTAACCAGATAGTTCAACTTAAGAACTCCGGTTGGCAAAAAGAATCAAATCAAACGAAGCAACGAAAGACAACGGCGAAAGAAACAAGCTTCGTTTACTATTCTGGATCTAGGTCAAATTTTACCAAGGCAAAACTTGTTTGAGTTGGTTAAATGGAAAGAGGGTTTCGAGACAAAACTCCAGGCGATTGAATCGCCTGATTCCGATAAACGAGCGAAAAGTTAAACTAGAACGAAAATCGGATCAGAAATCACGATCAGAAATAATCGCGGAATAATACGAGAAAAAGAAAAATGATGACCAAAATAACGAACGAACGTTTGTTTTCTGGAACTAAACGATGAACGCGTTTGTTAAAATGAACGAACGAGCAAACACTCGCTAAATAAATAAACCAGAAAAACCGATCTATTTAAAAAAACGAAAACTAGGGTTTTAAAAAAACAAATCGGTTTTTCTCAGAAAACCAGGCGGCGTGGCGGCTACCTCGGCTCGGTCCAGCGGGGCTTCCGGTGGGCAGCAGCGGCGGCGGGGTGGCGGCAGCGGGGCGGCGGCGGCGGGTGGCGACTCGGGGCTCCCAAGGGGGCCCGGGGTGGCTATTTAAGAGGGGGGGCTTGCTTGGGGAGGGGGTCGGGGGCGGAGGCGTGCCCGGCTCGGTGTCCCTGAGTCCAGTGGCAGCTCGGCGAGGGAGGCGGTGGCCTGGCAGGCTGGGCTGGCTCGGCTGGGCCTTTGGCCCAGTCGGGCGCGGGGTTTTTTTAAAACAATTTCGCCGAACTAAGAAAAATTCTAGAAAAATAAGTAAAAATCTAAAATTGCCAAAACAAATTTTCACTGTCTAAATAAAATATTTAGAACAGGATGAACATTTTCTTGGCCCTAAATGCATTTTTTTAAAACATGCAATTTTTCCTAAATTCAAATAAAACCACGAAAAACACCAGAATAAAACCTTATTTGATTTTTTATTAAATCCTCAATATTTCTTTATTTTGGGAAAGTCATTTTATTCCCTCTCTCATATTTTGATAATAGAAATAATTGAAGATAAAATAAATAAAATCAAATGATCCTATTTTCAAAATTTGAGAAAACTCAAATATGAAAATAACGAAATCCCCAACTCTCTCCGAGGGTCCTTGAGTTGCGTAGAATTTCTAGGATCAACCCAAAATGCAAATAAATATGATATGCAGTGATGATCTATTGTATAACATTCCAAATTGAAAATTTGGGATGTTACAAACATGAAAATTTCTACAATCATATTTTCCTCTCTCATAATAATTACACGTGGGATCATAAGAAAATTCAACAAAATAGCTATCACATAAAATATTTTCAACACGATCCACATGCATGCAAAGTTGACGCTCTTCCAAAAGTGGGAATAACATTAACTAAAGTCATGACCTCTCCAAACCCACTTTTATCAAAAAATTCATAAGATCGAACATTCTCCAAATATGTGGGATCTAAAGTTGACACTCTTCCAAACCCACTTTCAATAATATTGCAAACACTATTATCAATCTCATATTCATCATGGGGCTTAAATAAATTTTTAAGATCAAAAGAAGAATCACCCCAATCATGATCATTGCAACATGTAGTGGACATAGCAAAACTAGCATCCCCAAGCTTAGGGTTTTGCATATTATTAGCACAATTGATATCAATAGAATTTATAGTAAAACCATTGCAATCATGCTTTTCATTCAAGGAGCTATCATGAATCAATTCATAAATTTCTTCATCACAATTTTTATATTCACGAATCTCAAGAAAAACTTCATAAAGATAATATAGTGCACTCAAATCACTAGAAATTGGTTCATCATGATTGTATCTCTTAAAAAGATTAGCAAGTGGGTGAGGATCCATATCAATATATTTTTAGCAAGCGAAGATGCAAGCACATAGAAGGCACATGGCAACACAAGCAAAGATAGCAAATGAGCAAAAAGGCATACAGAAAGAAGGCGAAGAAAAAGGAAAAGGTTTTTCAAAATCGTTTTAGAAGTGGGGGAGAGGAAAACGAGAGGCAAATGGCAAATAATGTAATGCGAGGGATAAGAGTTTGTGATGGGTACTTGGTATGTCTTGACTTGTGCGTAGATCTCCCCGGCAACGGTGCCAGAAATCCTTCTTGCTACCTCTTTAGCATGCGTTGGTTTTTCCTTGAAGAGGAAAGGGTGATGCAGCAAAGTAGCGTAAGTATTTCCCTCAGTTTTTGAGAACCAAGGTATCAATCTAGTAGGAGACTACACGCAAATCGCCTAGTACCTGCACAAACAATCAAGAACCTTGCAACCAACATGATAAAGGGGTTGTCAATCCCTTCACGCCCACTTGCAAAAGTGAGATCTGATAAAGATAATAAGATAAATATTTTTGGTATTTTTGTTGTATAGATTGGAAAATAAAGATTGCAAAATAAATAGTAAACTAGAATTATAGATCGGAAACTTATATGATGTATAGTAGACCCGGGGGCCATAGGTTTCACTAGTGGCTTCTCTCATTTTAACAAGTATTAGGCTGGTTGAACAAATTACTGCCGAGCAATTGATAGAAAAGCGCATAGTTATGAGAATATCTAGGCATGATCATGAATATAGGCATCACGTCCGTGTCAAGTAGACCGAAACGATTCTGCATCTACTACTATTACTCCACACATCGACCGCTATCCAGCATGCATCCAGAGTATTAAGTTCATAAGAACAAAGTAACACATTAGGCAAGATGACATGATGTAGAGGGATAAACTCAAGCAATATGATATAAACCCCATCTTTTTATCCTCGATGGCAACAATACAATACGTGCGTTGCTGCCCCTGCTGTCACTGGGAAAGGACACCGCAAGATTGAACCCAAAGCTAAGCACTTCTCCCATTGCAAGAAAGACTAATCTAGTAGGCCAAACTAAACCAATAATTCCAAGAGACTTGCAAAGATATCAAATCATGCATATAAGAATTTAGAGAATAATCAAATATTGTTCATAGATAATCTTGATCATAAACCCACAATTCATCCGATCTCGGCAAACACACCGCAAAAAGTATTACATCGAATAGATCTCCAAGAACATCGAGGAGAACTTTGTATTGAGAACCAAAGAGAGAGAAGTAGCCATCTAGCTAATAACCATGGACTCGAAGGTCTGTGGTAAACTACTCACACATCATCGGAGAGGCTATGGTGTTGATGTAGAAGCCATCCGTGATCGAATCCCCCTCGGGCAGATCGCCGGAAAAGATCCCAGATGGGATCTCACGAGTACAGAAGGTTGCGATGGTGGAAAAGTGGATTTGTGGCTCCCCTGGATGTTTTCAGGGTATAAGAGTATATATAGGCGAAAGAAGTAGGTTGGGGAAGATCCGTGGGGCCCACGAGGGTGGAGGTGCGTCTACCCCCTAGGCGCGCCCCTTCCCTCGTGGAAGCTTCGCGGACATCCAGACTTGTACTCCAAGTCTCCTGGGTGACGTTTGTTCCAAGAAAGATCCTCGTGAAGGTTTCGTTTCGTTTGGACTCCCTTTGATCCTTTTCTGCGAAACACTAAAATAGGCAAAAAAAAAACAACAATTTGCACTGGGCCTTCGGTTAATAGTTTAGTCCCGAAAATAATATAAAAGTGCATATTAAAGACCTTTAAACATCCAAAACAGACAATATAATAGCATGGAACAATCAAAAATTATAGATACGTTGGAGACGTATCAGTGATCTTGTTTTGCTATACAACTCTTGTTTAAGATTTTTTCAAGAAAGCTTCTCTCTAAATGGGAAGGCCCGTACATTATCGAGGAGGTCTATCATTCGGTGCCATAAAAATCAACAATGCTGAAGGCACAAATCCATAGGTGGTAAACGGTCAAAGAATCAAACATTATATCTCAGGTACTCCCATAAATGTTGAGACCAATATAATTAATATCGTAACACCGGAGGAGTACCTAAGGGACACATTCCAGAACATTTCAGACTCCAAAAAAGAATAGGTATGTGGTACGGTAAGTAAACCGACTCCAAAACGTTTCAATTATAAATTTTCTCTGTTTTGGAATATTTAAAAAATTAGGAAAATTAAAAGTAGTCCGAAAGATGAGGCATCCACAAGGGTGGTGGGCGCGCTGATATGTCTCCGTCGTATCTATTTTTCCAAACACTTTTACCCTTGTTTTGGACTCTAACTTGCATGATTTGAATGGAACTAAACCGGACTGACGCTGTTTTCAGCAGAATTTCCATGGTGTTATTTATGTGCAGAAACAAAAGTTCTCGGAATGACCTGAAACTCCACGGAGCGTATTTTTGGAAATAATAAAAAATACTGGCAAAAGATCAAGGCCAGGGGGCCCACACCCTAGCCACAAGGGTAGGGGGCGCGCCCCCTACCTCGTGGCCCCCTGGAGCTCCTCCGACCTCAACTCCAACTCCATATATTCGTGTCCGAAGAGAAAAAAAAATCAGAGAGAAGGATTCATCGCGTTTTACGATACGGAGCCGCCGCCAAGCCCTAAACTCTCTCGGGAGGGCTGATCTGGAGTCCGTTCGGGGCTCTAGAGAGGGAAATCCGTCGCCATCGTCATCATCAACCATCCTCCATCACCAATTTCATGATGCTCACCACCGTGCATGAGTAATTCCATCATTGGCTTGCTGGACGGTGATTGGTTGGATGAGATTTATCAAGTAATCGAGTTAGTTTTGTTAGGGTTTGATCCCTAGTATCCACTATGTTCTGAGATTGATGTTGCTATGACTTTGCTATGCTTAATGCTTGTCACTAGGGCCCAAGTGCCATGATTTCAGATCTGAACCTATTATGTTTTCATGAATATATGTGAGTTCTTGATCCTATCTTGCAAGTCTATAGTCACCTACTATGTGTTATGATCCGGCAACCCCGAAGTGACAATAATCAGGACCACTTCCAGTGATGACCTTAGTTTGATGAGTTCATGTATTCACTATGTGTTAATGCTTTGGTCCGGTACTCTATTAAAAGGAGGCCTTAATATCCCTTAGTTTCCGCTAGGACCCCGCTGCCACGGGAGGGTAGGACAAAAGATGTCATGCAAGTTCTTTTCCATAAGCACGCATGACTATATTCGGAATACATCCCTACATTACATTGATGAACTGGAGCTAGTTCTGTGTCACCCTAGGTTATGACTGTTACATGATGAACCACATCCGGCATAATTCTCTACCACCGATCCATTGCCTACGAGATTTCCATATATTGTTCTTCACTTATTTACTTTTCCGCCGCTATTGTTATCATCACTAAAAAATACCAAAAACATTACTTTTGCTACCGTTACTTTTGCTATCGTTACCACTACTATCATATTACTTTTCTACTAAACACTTTGCTGCAGATATTAAGTTTCTAGGTGTGGTTGAATTGACAACTCAGCTGCTAATACTTGAGAATATTATTTGGCTCCCCTTGTGTTGAATCAATAAATTTGGGTTGAATACTCTACCCTCAAAAACTGTTGCGATCCCCTATACTTGTGGGTTATCAAGACTATTTTCTGGCGCCGTTGCCGGGGAGCATAGCTCTATTCTTTGAGTCACTTCGGATTTATATCTGCTTATCATTATGAAGAACTTGAGATGTAACACCCCGGTGTAATGATGCTACAGTAGCCCCTGGGGTTAAGTTAATCTTTTTGCTAAACATGTGCCTGATCATTATTGTCTCATGTTCTTTCAAATTCCAGTTGAATTCAAATTCAAATTCTGTGTGAAATGCAAAATGCTCAGACATGAAAAAAAATATTCATCATGTGCGAAATATTCCACAACTAATATTGGTGGTGAACCAACATTTTTGCAAAGGGTTTAAGTGGCCTAAACTACTTAAAACAGTGACCTAAGGAGTAAATTAAATGCCTTTTTAATTTATAAAATTGGCATTCTTTTTCTAAAGTCTCACAATATTTTGTGGCAGTGCAATATACTTATTTGAGATTATTTTGGCCAATGGCATAATTTTTTGCTCACTTTTTATTGGCTAAAAAGAAATAGAAGTGCAAAGGGGGGAAGGAGGAAGGAAAAGGGAACCCTCCTGCCCCTGGCCAAAGGCCACAGAGACAGGCCCAGCTAGGCCGGCCCACTCCTCCTCCCCGGGGCTTCCTGTTCCTTCGACCGGGTGGGACAGCGCGCGCCTGTCGCCGCCCAGCCACCTCGCCGGCGACGCCCCCCGCGAGAGGATAAGGCCCCGCGCCTTCCCGCCTCCTCGAGTTCCCCCTCACCTACCGCCACTCCCACTCCCCCATTTGCCCCTCTCCTACCCCAGGCCCACCTCTCCCCTCTCCATCTCCTTCGTTCTGGAGAGGAGACCGACGCGGTCGCCACCGTTCTCCGTCGACCCCGCGGCCACTGGCGCCCATTCGTCCTTCCGTGCTGCCATGGAGCTCCGCCGGCCTCCGCCTCATCGTCCGGCGCTGCTCGCTGGATCTAACAAGCCCTGGAGCACCAGATCCCCTTCTTCCACCTCCGCGGATCGTCAATCCCACTAACAGGCGGGTCCCATAGCGTAAAAGTTTTACAAATAATTAAATTGCTAATAAAAATCCGTTAACTAATTAGATCATTAGATAAGCACTGACAGTGGGCCCTGCTAGTTAATTAGTATTAGTTTAGCCTAACTAACTCTGCCTAAATAGCTGAGCCACTGACTAGTGGGTCCCACTAGACCCACAGGTCAGGTTTGACCTGGTCCGCCGACTGCTGACGCCAGCATGACCGCAGCCTGACGTCATATTCCTTTTTAGGAAATTCTGTTAATTTAAATATTTTCAGAATATAAGAAAATCTTTAGAAATTCATAGAAAATAATCCGTAACTCCGATGAAAATGTTTTCTATATGAAAGTTGCTAGGAAAAACCCAGCGAATCCAAATGCGCGGTCATTTCACCTGTCACATGCCCCTAGCATGCTGAACAAGGAACCGCCCCCTCTCTTTCATCTGTCTGGAATCCGCCTAACGTCGGGAATTCATCCTCGGATGTTTATCCCCTCCGTCTGCAACGTGTAGTACTACGTTAGGGCAACCCTAGCTCTGCTCGTTGTCATGTTATGCCTTGTGATGCATTGATTGCTCTATATTTACTGTTTCTTCCCCCACTTCTCTCCGATAGACCCCGAGACCGATGATGCCGCTGTGATCGACTACGTCACCGACGACCCCTCCTTCTTGTCTGAGCAACCAGGCAAGCAAACCCTCCTTGAGCATTCTGATATCGCCCATTTCTTTCCCTCTCATGCTTGCATTAGAACTGCTACTGCTTTCTATATGATTCTACTCTGATGCATAGCCTGTTGTTGTTACCTGCTTTCATACCTTACCTGCTTATCCTAAACTGCTTAGTATAGGTTGGTCAGAGATCCATCAGTGACCCCACCTTGTCCCAGTTGCCTCACTTTATGTTTGATGACTCGATCAACGTGATCGACGTCCAGGCCCCGACACCGCACATCACCCCCCCTAGTTGTACGACACTACAGAGTTACTATCGAGTGCCAAGGGTGAACCTCATACATCACTCCCGATGAGATCTCTGTAATGTAGCTATACGGTCGAGGTCATCGAGGGTGATTTCCTCCTTAACCTCTTTCTGTTACGGCTCTGTCGTGCAACCCCTCAAGTGTGAACCTCAAGGGTGGATCCTCTTACGTTCACCTTGATGACAACATCAAGTGGAATTCACCGGGGGTGATTCCTTGGGTTTTCCCCTTGGTGTTAGACACACAGTTACTATGGTTACTATGACTTTGCACTGAGCCATGTTACTAAATACGGATCGGCCCTAAGGGGTACCCGCGCGAGCTTAATAGCGAGTGATGTGGAGTCTGGTTGACCTGGAAGGTGCCCGCGAGATCCTTACGAGGCGTGGCCGGGCATTCTTAGCCCTTGCCGCAAGTACTCGAGATGGGGCGACGGGGTCACATCGATCGTGAGTCTCTGCTCGTTACCACGCGTTCCTAATCCACTATGATTAGGATATTTGATCCGAGGGGCCTCCGGCCTAATAGCACTAACCATCACGTGGGCATAGTATGTGTGTTCTGCGTCGTATACATCAGCCGAAGCTTAATAGACGTCAGCGACTAAGCGGCGTGTGCCGGGTTGGACTGCGTAAGCTCCTGCCTTGTTGAAGGAGGTAGCTAGGTCTACTCATCGGCCGCCCATGCAACATGCAGGAGTTCCCGGGGAGATGGCCCATGACCCCTGGGGGCATAGGTTTAGTCCGGCGTGCTGGCCTCTCTATTAAGCCTAGGTCGGGTTGTGGCGTATTGTTTGGCCAAGGCCGGGCATGACCCAGGAAAGTGTGTCCGGCCGGAGTTAATCGAGCGTGGTGGGTAAGTTGGTGCACCCCTGCAGGGAAATAAACATCTATCGATAGCCTGTCCTATGGTAACGGACACTTGGACACTTGAAGAAAACAACTAGAACAAGATACTTGAGATGAGAAATGGTTATGAGACATGATTATGATGAATGGATAGTATGGCTCTGGGATTGCTTTCTCGCAGGGAGTCGAGAAAGGATCTCTGGCCGAGGTTGATAACTCTACTACTCTACATTATGTTGGTATGTACTCTTCTATATGCTGCAAGATACTTGAAGATACTTGAAGATGCTAGTCTTCGATAGGCTAGCCTTTCCCCTTCTTTCTGGCATTCTGTAGTTTAGTCCACAGATACAACCCTTTTCCTTTGATACAGATGCATACTTAGTTTAGATCTGATGTAAGTCTTGCGAGTACTTTGGATGAGTACTCACGGCTGCTTTGCTACCTCTTTTTCCCCATACCCGATTGTTGCGACCAGATGAAGGATCCCAAGAGCCAGACGACACCACTGATGACTACTGCTACCCCGAGGGTGCCTACTACTACGTGACGGCCGCTGACGACTTGGAGTAGTTAGGAGGCTCCCAGGCAGGAGGCCTTGCCTTTTCGATCAATGTTGCTTTTGTGCTAGCCTTCTTAAGGCAAAACTTGTTTAACTTATGTCTGTACTCAGATATTGTTGCTTCCGCTGACTCTTGTGTATTCGAGCTTATGTATTCGAGCCCACGAGGCCCCTGGCTTCTAATATAAAGCTTGCATTATTTTAATTTGTGTCTAGAGTTTGTGTTGTGATATCTCCTCGTGAGTCCTTGATCTTGATCGTACACATCTACGTGTATGATTAGTGTACGGTTGAATCGAGGGCGTCACAAGTTGGTATCAGAGCCGACTGCTTGTAGGTAGCCCCCTCCCAGCTCCTTGGCCGAAGTCGAGTCTAGTGACTACAAATTTTTTTACTAACATGGCTGTGTGTCTTACGGGCCCACGTCGTCATATGGGTGGTATTAGGATCTTTTATTCCTCGTCTATACTCTGGGACTCTGATCTCTCTTCTATTCGGGTTTAAATGGTTTTACTAACTCTAACATTAGGATCCCACGACCACATCCACCCCAAAGCTGGATAGGCCATAGTTTTCCTTAGAATAGTGTTCTGGATAGTACACACACCGTCGTGATGACAACAAAGTGGTATCCATCGTACCTCTTTCATTATGCATGTTTCATCATGAATGATCCTTGTTTTTGCAAATGCTCAATGCTAAACTACCCCCTGTTACTTGTTAGCAGGATGGTTAGACCCGCTGGTCGTGGCCGTGGTGCTAACGATCCACCACCGCCTGAATTCTTTGCTGGAATGATGCAACAATTTGAGCTGAACCGCCAGTTCATGGAGGGAATGATGGCTCAGTTTCCTCGTCCGAACGTGAATCAACAGCCAACCCCAGGAACTCTGCAGGACTTCATGCGTCTCAACCCAACTATTTACCGTAGCTCAACTCAACCCCTTGATGCTGATGACTGGCTCCGCGACATCACAAATGAAATGGAGTCTGCTAGTGTGGCCCCTGCTAGCTATGTCACCTTTGCATCTTTCTTTCTAAAGGGTCCCGCTGCTCAATGGTGGGACAGCCACAGGCATACCCTACCTGCTGGAACGGTCATCACTTGACCGGATTTCCACGCTGCCTTCCGTGCCCGCTTCATTCCTCAGGGAATCATGGACAGGAAGAAGCGAGATTTCCGCAACCTCACCCAAGGCAACAATACTGTAGATGCTTATCAACGCGAATTTCTGGACTTGTCTCGTTATGCTGAAGAAGACATTGCAACTGATGCTCGTAGGCAAGAAAAGTTCCATGATGGACTTCACCCTAATATTAAGCTAGCACTGCTTGCTCATGACTTTGCCGACTTTGCCACCTTGGTGAACAAGGCTACTCAGGTTGAGACTGGTCTTCAGGAACACCAGGGATCCCTTAGGCGCAGCCGTGATGCCGGCTCATCTTCGGGCCCGTCAGTGCAGAAGCATCGGATATGGATTCCCCACAACATGTATCGTCCAACTGCACCTGCACCAAGACAGTCCTATGCCGCACCTCGTCTGCCTCCTCCACCGCAAAGGCAGCCCCTTCGGGCTGTACCACCCCAAGCTTCTGCTCGCAATCCCAATGATGGTCTGTGCTTCAAGTGTGGCCTTCCGGGCCATCGTACCAGGAACTGCCCTCAGAATCAGAACCAGCTGGCTTTGCCTTCAACTGGCCATAACGACCAACCCCACAACAACAATGCCAGACCTTATGGTCGTGGTCAGGCTAATCATGTTGATCTGAATGAAGCTCAAGACCAGCCTGCTACTGTGATGGGTACTCTCCTTGTTAATTCAGTACCAACATCTGTTTTATTTGATTTGGGAGCATCGCATCCATTCATGTTAGAAAATTTTGCATATGCACACGACATTCGATGCGAGCCCGTGAACACTCTGATAGTGGTACGCACCCCTGCGGGTTAGTGTCGAACTACCATGATTGGTCGCGACGTCCCCGTTGAAATTGAAGGGTTGGAATTCCATGTTTCTCCCATTATTCTGGAGTCTTCCAACATTGACATCATTATGGGAATGGAATGGTTGAAAGCACATACTGCCTCTATCGTTTGTGCCACCAAAGTCGTTCATCTCCCACATCCTTCCGATGAGATAGTAAGCTACCATGCTCAGATTATTCAAAATGCCGAAGCACGACTTTATGCGTTGAATGCGTTGAACGCATCACCTCTTGAGGGAATTGAAAAGATTCTAGTTGTGCATGACTTCTTAGACATCTTTCTAGAAGAACTTCCAGGAATACCTCCTACTCGGGCTATCGAGTTCGTCATCGACTTCAAACCAGGCACCGTTCCTATTGCCAAACGACCCTACAAGATGCCGCCTCATGAACTCCTTGAACTTAAGGAGGAAATCGACAAATCTCTTCGCAATGGTTTCATTCGTCCAAGTTCCTCAGCTTGGGGAGCACCTTCTCTATTTGTGAAGAAGAAGGATGGAACGAATCGTTTGGTACAAGACTATCGTCCTATCAACCAAGCTACAATTCAGAACAAATATCCACTTCCTCAGATCAATGATCTGTATGATCAACTGGCTGGTTCATCAATATTCTCTAAACTCGACTTGAGGTTGGGTTACCACCAGATCCGTGTTCATGAAGAGGATATTCCAAAGACCGCATTCGTCACTCGTTATGGTTCTTACGAGTACACCGTCATGTCTTTTGGCTTGACCAATGCTCCAGCCACTTTCTCTCGTCTGATGAACTACATATTCATGGATTACCTCGACAAGTTTGTCGTAGTCTATCTGGATGATATTCTGGTATATTCGAAGAACAAAGAAGAACATGCTGAACATCTTCGACTTGTTCTAGAGAAGGTTCGAGAACATCAACTTTATGCCAAGTATTCCAAGTGCGAATTCTGGCTTCCTGAAGTCACCTACCTTGGTCATGTCATCTCCAAGGATGGTATTGCCGTCAACCCAGAGCGCGTTCAGGCTATTCTTGACTGGACCCCTTCGAAGACTGTCAAGCAAGTCAGAAGATTTCTCGGTCTTGCCAGCTATTGTCGTTGCTTTGTCGAGAACTTCTCCAAGATTGCCAAGCCACTAACCAATCTGCTTCACAAAGGCGTTAAGTTCGTTTGGACAGACAAATGTCAGGAAAGTTTCCAGGCACTCAAAGACAAGCTGACATCAGCCCCAGTGCTTGCTCCCCCTGATTCTCGCAAGGACTTTGTCATCTATTGCGATGCTTCATGTCAAGGATTAGGCTGTGTCCTAATGCAAGAGTGCAGAGTGATTGCTTATGACTCTCGTCAAGTGCGTCCTCATGAAGAGAACTACCCAGTGCATGACCTTGAGCTTGCTACGGTTATCTATGCACTGAAGCTATGGCGACAGTACCTTCTCGGTAACAGTTGCGAGATCTTCACGGATCATCAGAGTCTGAAGTATTTGTTTACTCAGCCAGATCTGAACCTCCGTCAGCAGCGATGGATGGAAGCTATTGCTGACTACAACTACGGTATATCTTATACACCTGGCAAGGCTAATGTAATGGCCGATGCCCTGAGTCGTAAGTCTTATTGCAACAATCACATGGTCTTCAAAGCTCAACCCAAACTTTATGAAGAGCTATGCAAGCTGAACCTTCAACTAGTTCCACAGGGTTCTTTGAACAATCTTGTCCTAGAACCAACTCTTCTCAAAGCAAGTAAGTCTGCTCAAGCCAAAGATGTTCATGTTGATCTGATGAAAAAGGATCTTGCCTTAGAGAAATCCCAAGATTTCTCGCTTGCTGAAGATGCGACCTTATACTTCAGAGATCGCATTGTCGTACCCCGATTTGAGCTTATGACAGAGAAGGTGATGAAATAAGCGCATGACACCCCTCTCTCTATTCATCCGGGAAGTACCAAGATGTACTTAGACATTCTTCAGAAGTATTGGTGGTCCAATATGAAGCAAGACATTGCTCGATATATTGAAGAATGTGACGTTTGTCGTCGCGTCAAAGCAGAACATCAGAAACCGGCTGGACTTCTACAACCGCTTCCGATTCTTGAATGGAAGTGGGATAAGATCCAAATGGACTTCGTCACTGGCCTTCCCAAGTCTCAAAAAGGTAATGATGCAATCTTTGTCGTCATCGACCAATTCTCGAAGGTTGCTCACTTTCTACCAGTCAAGGAGACTATCACTGCTAGTCAATTAGCAAACTTGTATATCTCCAGAATTGTGTCACTCCATGGCATTCTGAAGGAGATCAGTTCAGATCATGCTAGTATATTCACTTCAAATTTCTGGGATAGTTTCCAAGAGGCAATGGGAACTCATATTACCCGGAGCACTGCTTATCATCCCCATTCCCAAGGCCAAGTCGAGCGAGTCAATCAAATTCTTGAAGACATGCTTCGGGCTTATGTTATTTCTTTCGGCAAGAAGTGGGAAGAATCTCTCCCTTATGCGGAGTTCTCTTATAACAACAGTTATCAAGCCAGCTTGAAGATGGCACCCTTCGAAGTGCTATATGGACGTAAGTGCCGGACCCCTCTGAATTGGTCATAAACTGGGGAACGGACGCTCATTGGTCCAGACATTATTCAACAAGCTAAAGAGCAGGTTTGCATTGTCTGGGATAATCTCAAGGCGGCCCAGTCCCACCAGAAGAGCAACTATGACTGGAAATACTGGGGTTCAACTTATCAACCTGGTGAACAAGCTTATCTGCATGTCACTCCTTTGAGAGGCACTCATCGGTTCGGAGTCAAGGGCAAGCTAGCTCCGTGCTACATTGGTCCCTTCCGCATCCTCACCCGTCGTGGACTGGTGGCTTATCAATTGGAGTTGCCACCTCAGTTCTCTCACATCCATGATGTCTTTCATGTGTCGCAACTTCGTCGATGCTTCAAGGATCCAGGACGTGAAGTGGATCCGGAATTGATTGAAGTTCAAGATGATCTCACATACAAGGAGCATCTGATCTGCATTCTTGAAGAAGCTGAACGTCGAACACGCCAGAAGGTTACCAAGTTCCTCAAGGTGCAATGGTCAAATCATTCTAAGGATGAAGCCACTTGGGAACGCGAGGATAACCTCCGTGCCGAATACCACCTGTTCCCTTCTACCTCTTAATTCTCGGGACGGGAATTTCTTTTAGAGGAGGAGAGTTGTAACACCCCGGTGTAATGATGCTACAGTAACCCCTGGGGTTAAGTTAATCTTTTTGCTAAACATGTGCCTGATCATTATTGTCTCATGTTCTTTCAAATTCCAGTTGAATTCAAATTCAAATTCTGTGTGAAATTCAAAATGCTCAGACATGAAAACAAAAATGTTCATCATGTGCCAAATATTCCACAACTAATATTGGTGGTGAACCAACATTTTTGCAAAGGGTTTAAGTGGCCTAAACTACTTAAAATAGTGACCTAAGCAATAAATTAAATGCCTTTTTAATTTATAAAATTGGCATTCTTTTTCTAAAGTCTCACAATATTTTGTGGCAGTGCAATATACTTCTTTGAGATTATTTTGGCCAATGGCATAATTTTTGCTCACTTTTTATTGGCTAAAAAGAAATAGAAGTGCAAAGGGGGAAGGATGAAGGAAAAGGGAACCCTCCTGCCCCTGGGCCAAAGGCCACAGAGACAGGCCCAGCCGGCCAGGCCCAGCTAGTTCGGCCCACTCCTCCTCCCCCGGGCTTCCTGTTCCTCCGACCGGGCGGGACAGCGCGCGCCCGTCGCCGCCCAGCCACCTCGCCGGCGACGCCCCCCGCGAGAGGATAAGGCCCTGCGCCTCCCAGCCTCCTCGAGTTCCCCCTCACCTACCGCCACTCCCACTCCCCCACTTGCCCATCTCCTACCCTAGACCCACCTCTCCCCTCTCCATCTCCTTCATTCTGGAGAGGAGACCGATGCGGTCGCCGCCGTTCTCCGTCGACCCCGCCGCCACCGGCGCCCATTCGTCCTTCCATGCTGCCTCGGAGCTCCACCGGCCTCCGCCTCATCGTCCGGCGCTGCTCGCTGGATCTAACAAGCCCTGGAGCGCCGGATCCCCTTCTTCCACCTCCGCGGATCGTCGGACACCGCCGTCATTGATTCGACCTCCCCCGCGCTCCCGAACCCCAAGGGGCCTACATGAGCCCGCGCTGTAAGCTCCACCCCCTTCTCCTCCTTCTCAGTGCACTGCTGCGTCGCCCTAGCTAGCTGTACGCGTCGTCGCCGCCGTTGCCGTAGGCAACCATGCCGTCGTGCTCACCGCTGGCGGCTGAGGCCCTGTCGTGGCTAGTGGAACACGTCCTCGTGCTTAGGGTGGCCTTGTGAAGCCCCCTGCAGGACTAGTTCAGGCGCTAACGCCCCGGAACGCCGAATGCGCTCTGACCCGATTCCAGCTGCCGTCGTTGCATCGCCATCGTGGCCACATCCGGCCGAACTTACTTCCGAGCACGGTGTCGTGCTCATGGAACGGTCAGGAGTCCGTCAAGCCCTTTTGCTCGTCCTCCCGAGCCCCCTAGCCCCTGTTCGATCTCACCCAAACGCCGGTGTCTGCCTAGCTTGTTGGCGGCAACGCTTGGGCCTTCCCCTGCTCTAGTTGATGGCCTAGATGGATGCGGTACTCAGTGCGCAGCCGAATGCGCCTCTCCTCGACCAATTTGGTGGCCCTTGGGCGAATTCCGCCGGCCACCTGTGCCTCTGCCGCGAGTTTTGGCTCGCCGGAGCAACTCCGGCACCGGCCGCCGATGTGGCTGGACGGGGCCACCCCTTGGGACGCTGGCAAGTGGGCCTAGGGGCCCCGGTTGACCAGTTGACCTGGTCAACCATTGTGATGTGGCAGTCAATCCCACTGACAGGCGGGTCCCACAGCGTAAAAGTTTTACAAATAATTAAATTGCTAATTAAAATCTGTTAACTAATTAGCTCATTAGATAAGCACTCACAGTGGGCCCTGCTAGTTAATTAGTATTAGTTTAGCTTAGCCTAACTAACTCCGCCTAAATAGCCGAGTCACTGACTAGTGGGTCCCACTGGACCCACAGGTCAGGTTTGACCTGGTCAGCCGACTGCTGACGCCAGCATGACCGCAGCCTGACGTCATATTCCTTTTTAGGAAATTCTGTTAATTTAAATATTTCCAGAATATAAGAAAATCTTTAGAAATTCATAGAAAATAATCCGTAACTCCGATGAAAATGTTTTCTATATGAAAGTTGCTCAGAAAAATCCAACGAATCCAAATGCGCGGTCATTTCACCTGTCACATGCCCCTAGCATGCTGAACAAGGAACCGCCCCCTCTCTTTCATCTGTCTGGAATCTGCCTAACGTCGGGAATTCATCCTCGGATGTTTATCCCCTCCGTCTGCAACGTGTAGTACTACGTTAGGGCAACCCTAGCTCTGCTCGTTGTCATGTTATGCCTTGTGATGCATTGATTGCTCTGTATTTACTGTTTCTTCCCCCTCTTCTCTCCGATAGACCCCGAGACCGATGATGCCGCTGTGATCGACGACGTCACCGACGACCCCTCCTTCTTGTCTGAGAAACCAGGCAAGCAAACCCTCCTTGAGCATTCTGATATCACCCATTTCTTTCCCTCTCATGCTTGCATTAGAACTGCTACTGCTTTCTGTATGATCCTACTTTGATGCATAGCCTGTTGTTGTTACCTGCTTTCATACCTTACCTGCTTATCCTAAACTGCTTAGTATAGGTTGGTTAGAGATCCAATAGTGACCCCACCTTGTCCTAGTTGCCTCGCTTTATGTTCGATGACTCGATCAACGTGATCGACGTGCAGGCCCCGACACCGCACATCACCCCCTAGTTGTACGACACCATAGAGTTACTATCGAGTGCCGAGTGTGAACCTCATACATCACTCCCGATGAGATCTCTGTAATGTAGCTATATGGTCGAGGTCGTCGAGGGTGATTTCCTCCTTAACCTCTTTCCGTTACGGCTCTGTCGTGCAACCCCTCAAGTGTGAACCTCGAGGGTGGATCCTCTTATGTTCACCTTGATGACAACATCAAGTGGAATTCACCGGGGGTGACTCCTCGGGTTTTCCCCTTGGTGTTAGACACACATTTACTATGGTTACTATGACTTTGCACTGAGCCATGTTACTAAAGACGGGTCGGCCCTGAGGGGTACCCACGCGAGCTTAATAGCGAGTGATGTGGAGTCGGGTTGACCTGGAAGGTGCTCGCCAGATACTTACGAGGCGTGGCCGGGCATTCTTAGCGCTTGCCGCAAGTACTCGAGATGGGGCGACGGGGTCACATCGATCATGAGTCTCTGCTCATTATCGCGCGTTCCTAATCCACTATGATTTGGATATTTGATCCAAGGGGCCTCTGGCCTAATAGCACTAACCATCACGTGGGCATAGTATGGGCGTTCTGCGTCGTATACATCAGCCGAAGCTTAATAGACGTCAGCGACTGAGCGGCGCGCACCGGGTTGGACTGCGTAAGCTCTTGCCTTGTTGAAGGAGGTAGCTAGGTCTGCTCACCGGCCGCCCACGCAACGTGCAGGAGTTCCCGGGGAGATGGACCATGACCCCTGTGGGCATAGGTTTAGTCCGGCGTGCTGGCCTCTCTATTAAGCCAGGTCGGGTTGCGGCGTATTGTTTGGCCGAGGCCGGGTATGAACCAGGAAAGTGTGTCCGGCCAGAGTTAATCGAGCGTGGTGGGTAAGTTGGTGCACCCCTGCAGGGAAGAAAACATCTATCCATAGCCTGTCCTACGGCAACGGACACTTGGAGTTGTATGCTGATCGATACAACTAGAACTACATACTTGAGATGAGAAATGGTTATGAGACATGATTATGATGAATGGATAGTATGGCTCTGGGATTGCTTTCTCGCAGGGAGTCGAGAAAGGATCTCTGGCCAAGGTTGATAACTCTACTACTCTACATTATGTTGGTCTGTACTCTTCTATATGCTGCAAGATGCTTGAACATGCTAGTCTTCGATCGGCTAGCCTTTCCCCTTCTTTTTGGCATTCTGCTATTTAGTCCACAGATACATCCCTTTTCCTTTGATACAGATGCATACTTAGTTTAGATTTGATGTAAGTCTTGCGAGTACTTTGGATGAGTATTCATAGCTACTTTGCTACCTCTTTTTCCCCATACCCGATTGTTGCGACCAGATGACGGATCCCAGGAGCCAGACGACGCCAGTGATGACTACTGCTACCCCGAGGGTGCCTACTACTACGTGACGGCCGCTGATGACTTGGAGTAGTTAGGAGGCTCCCAGGCAGGAGGCCTTGCCTTTTCGATAAATGTTGCTTTTGTGCTAGCCTTCTTAAGGCAAAACTTGTTTAACTTATGTCTGTACTCAGATATTGTTGCTTCTGCTGACTCTTGTGTATTCGAGCTTTTGTATTCGAGCCCTCGAGGCCCCTGGCTTGTAATATAAAGCTTGTATTATTTTAATTTGTGTCTAGAGTTGTGTTCTGATATCTCCCCATGAGTCCTTGATCTTGATCGTACACATTTGCGTGTATGATTAGTGTACAGTTGAATCGAGGGCGTCACATGAGAGATCCAAAAACAAAAATGTATCCCTCAACTACGAGGGGAGGTAAGGAACCGCCATCTAGCTCTGCACTTGATTCACCTTCTGTTTTGAGTAAGCTTGCGACACTAAACTTGCTTCTGCTATTTATTCTGATATGTCGCATATTATTGATGATGCCACTTCTGCTATGCATGATACTTATGATGAAACTACTTCTATGCCTGATACTACTGTGCCACTCGGTGAATTTCCTGATGAACAACTTGCTAGGGCTAGAGAGAATGAAATTATTGAAACTGATAATACTGATGAAAGTGATTATGAAGGCTCTCCTAATAAATATGAATTATCTGTTGTGCCTGAGGGCTTTGTTATGGATGAAGAAACTAAAAGAGACTTTCTTGCTTGCAATGATAGAAGTGATCTTAAGAAATTATTAGCTAAGCTTAAACAAAAAACCCTGAATGCTAGAATGAAATATGATCCTGCTTACGCTACTTCACCTATCTTTGTTACTGATAAGGATTATGAATTCTCTATTGATCCTGATATAATTACTTTTGTTGAATCTGATCCTTTTTATGGCTATGAATCTGAAACTGTTGTGGCACATCTTACTAAATTAAATGATATAGCCACCCTGTTCACTAATGATGAGAGAACTCGCTACTTTTACATCCTTCAAATATTTCCGTTCTCATTAAAGGGTGATGCTAAGATATGGTTTAATTCTCTTGATCTTGGTTGTGTACGTAGTCCCTAGGATATGATTTATTACTTCTCTGCTAAATATTTCCCTGCTCATAAGAAACAAGCTGCCTTAAGGGATATATATAATTTTGTGCAAATTGAAGAAGAGAGTCTCCCACAAGCTTGGGGGAGGCTTCTCCAATTACTTAATTCTTTGCATGATCATTCTCTTAAGAAAAATGAAATACTTGATATCTTTTATAATGGACTAACCGATGCTTCCAGAGATTACGTGGATAGTTGTGCCAGTTCTGTTTTCAGGGAAAGAACACCACATGAAGCTGAAATTCTATTGAATAATATGTTGACAAATGAAAATAATTGGACACTTCCTAAGCCATCTCCTGAGCCAACTCCTGAGCCTATTCCTAAACCAACTCCGAAGAAAAGGGGTGTTCTATTTCTCAGTCCTGAAGATATGCAAGAGGCAAAGAAATCCATGAAAGAAAAGGGTATTAAAGCTAAAGATGTTAAGAATTTACCTCCTATTGAAGAAATACATGGTCTCAATTTACCGCTTGTTGAAGAAATATATGGTTTTAATCCATCACCTATTGAAGAAACACATGGTCTTGATAATCTGAGACAGGTAGTAAAGGTAAATTCTCTCTATAGATATGATAAAGCTGAAATCCCATATACTAAGTGTCGGTGTCAAAACCGGCGGATCTTGGGTAGGGGGTCCCGAACTGTGCATCTAAGGCGGATGGTAACACGAGGCAGGGAACACGATGTTTTACCTAGGTTCGGGCCCTCTTGATGGAGGTAAAACCCTACGTCCTGCTTGATTAATATTGATGATATGGGTAGTACAAGAGTAGATCTACCACGAGATGAGAGAGGATAAACCCTAGAAGCTAGCATATGGTATGATTGTATGTTATTGTCCTACGGACTAAAACCCTCCGGTTTATATAGACACCGGAGGGGGCTAGGGTTACACAAGGTCGGTTACAAAGGTGGAGATATACATATCCGTATTGTCTAGCTTGCCTTCCACGCCAAGTAGAGACCCATCCGGACATGAGACGAAGTCTTCAATCTTGTATCTTCATAGTCCAACAGTCCGGCCAAAGGATATAGTCTGGCTGTCTGGAGACCCCCTAATCCAGGACTCCCTCAGTAGCCCCCGAACCAGGCTTCAATGACGATGAGTCCGGCACGCAGTATTGTCTTCGGCATTGCTAGGCGGGTTCTTCTCCAATTTCCAAGTGTTTGTAAGCAGTGTCCAGTCCCATAAATGTCCAGACCTCTTGGCTTTTGTGCCCAATAAAGGCTATCTCCCACGCGTCGAATGAATACGAGGCGCCAGGGCGTTTTTACATTCGCCCCCCTAGCCAGATAAATAAATTGTCTATTAAAGGGATGGGGATTCTTAGATCCAATCCATACCGTCCTCCCCCAGTGAGAATCCATCACAGCGTGTTTCAGAAAGATCCATTCCAGCATGGCCGACCTCCGCAACTCCTCCTCCCACCCCCGTAGCCCTAAGCCCGGCGATTGGGAGAGGTGTTCAGTCCCGCACAGTCGATTAGTCGAACTACAGACTAAGGGATTTCTCCCTCTGGCGTATATGGTGCCCGTTCGAGCCGGGCTTGCCACTTACAATGGCGGGGAGCAAGCAGAGAGGTTTCCCTGTCCCTCCATGGGGGAACGGGTTTGCCTTGTTCCTTATTTACTAAGTGGACTCGGATTTCCAATTCATCTGTTTCTCCGCGGGCTCCTGGAGTTCTACGGCCTCCAATTACACAATCTCACCCCTGCCTCCATCCTACATATCGCCGGCTATGTTGCTCTCTGCGAGTTGTTCTTGGGCTGCAAGGCTCACTTCGAGCTGTGGAAAAGGCTATTTTGCCTCGTCCCTCGCACACAGAGGGAATCACTTTATCAAGTGGGCGGAGCCGAAATATGGCGCATCGCCGATACCGGATACCTGTCCGGTACCCCGAAGAAGCCGTCCGAAGACTGGCCTTCAGAATGGTTTTATATGGAGGACGTTCCCCTTTTGGACCCTGTTCGGCGGGGTCTTCCTGAGTTCAATAATGCTCCTCTGAAGAAGCCGAAGTTGGCGCCCACGGAGCCACCAGGAGGAAGACAACAGGGAAGTCTTCTATCTGATGAACCGGATCAAAGCACTGGCTCAATCAGGATTGACAATAATCGAAGTTATGTAGATTTGCATAATGCGGGGAGTGCAGCCACTTCAATATCGTGGGCACCCCTTGTGGTGTTATAATGGGGCGGATGACGCCACCCGCTACGGGTGTAAGGGTCCGGACAATGCTGCCGCTCTAGCGAAAATTCTGTCCGAACTGTTCAAGGGTGAGGAGGAGGAGTTCACCCGCATCAAGCCACGGGATGGATTCTCCATGTACAATCCTCCAAGCTGGGTAAGTTATATTTCCCTGCTCCCATTTTTCCCGCATTCTTTGTCATAAGTATTCACCTTGCCTCTTTGTGGCAGGAACTGCGAAAAGCCATAAAGGAGGTCTGCAGCCCTTCTCCACAACCAAAGGACCCTGACCGGGCCCTCGACCCCGGACTTGAAGAAGATTCGGTTATCTCCATGGAGCTGATAGATCGGCAGTTCTATCAGTTAAGCTGCGACGATGTTATGGTGGCCATTACGGACGACTACCCCGGACTGCTCCCTGCATCGCAAGTAAGAAAAACCAAAAAATCCTAACTCCAAAAACAAGGATCCCCTTTTAAACACTTCACCCACCATATACACATGGCATTTTTTACAGGGAAGGCATTCGGGACGCCCTGCCGAACCCGCAACAACTCGCCAACCAAAGGCGCCGAGGCCGGGTAGGCCAAAAAGGAAGGCGGTCAGGACGGAGGCGCCGGTGCAAAGGTATAAAAAACCCGCTCCTTGGTTGTCGTCTTTCTCAAAATGTAATGACACCCGTGTTTCTTTAATAGAAAAAACGCTCGCCGGAATATGTCCGGCGATGTTGCCGATCACGCCTCCACCAGTCGGGCGCCAGGACCGTACATAGAGGCAGAAGCCGATATGGGGCAGGTGCCGGATAATCCCCCTATAGAGGATGCGGATAGATTATCCACTACTAACTCAGAAGTGGAAAGCGCCATGAATCATAGGCGCCGCCGGGCCGTACTCCGTGACGCTTGTTTCTCACGAGAGGCATTTGATGCCTTCAATTCTGGAGAGGCATACCTTTGTGCCGCTCAAGATGGTCTAGCCAGAGCCATGGATCAGTATGTAAAGGATGTACGGGTGAGTGAATCTGGTGAATTATATGTATTAGTAGCCCCTGAGACTTGAAACAGTTAGCAGAACTAATTTAAGGATCATCTTTATTGTGCAGGTTCTTATAGAGAAGAATACTAGGCTGTCCCAGGAGCTGGAGGAATGCAAGACCCAACTGCGGGCCGCTGTTGCCGCATTGCAAGAACAGAAAAAGCCTCCCGCTGGTAACATTTACTTTAAAGAATGATGGTTACCATATAGTGTGCGGCGTGGCTGTAGATCTAACAACAGATGTTGCAGATGAATCCGGAGAGAATCCGGAGGTCCAGCATGTTATGCGACAGCTAGAGGCTGGCAAACGCGTGCTGACTGAAGTTAGGTGGGAGAAAAACAATCTCCAAGATGCCAATATTAAGTTGAGCATGGAACTAAAAGAAGTTCGTGGCCAGCTTGCAGACTCCGAGAAGGAGAATAAGCGGCTTCGGTGCGGCATTTTCAGTAAGTGCTTGAACGAATCCTTTTAAAGGAGTTCGGCGAAGAAGTCGACTAACAGCATTACATCTATAGGTATGCTGACGGGTTGTCCGGTGGAGGAAATGCCTGGGTCTGCGGGTGATCTTCTGTCCAAGCTGTCACATCTGCACGAACAAGTTCGGCAGGTGATGCAGGGTGTTGCCCAGGCCTTGTGGCCGTCTGTCTCACTGCCAGAGGGCGTTGCTGAGCTTGCGGAGAAGCTCAAGGGAGCACGGCGGCGCTTTAGATTATGGAAGATATCAGCCTGCCGACAGGGTGCCAGAGAAGCCTGGGCCATGGTGAAGACGTGGTATACCAAGGGAGACCCAAATCACATGGCCGGAGTCGGACCTATGGGGCCCGACGGAAAAGAGATCCCCTGTTAGCTTAGATTATGGGCAAGTAGAATTAGCCGCAAAGTATTCTCAACAGGATTGTAAGCTAGACCACCTGTTGGATGGTATAGAAGAGGAATTTAGTCAGTCTGCATGACTATGTAATTAAAGTGACATGTATAATGCCTTCTAGCCGGATTGTAGATCATTTGTTGTTGCGGACCTTTTCGCTTCAACCTCCAGGCCCAATAGTCCGGAGTGTATCCGAATACCCGCTCAGTTATGTAAGAACCGGGGTATGCGTGGAGACCAGGCGTAGGGGTCATTAGTGCTTTATCAGACAAGTGCCCAACTAGTTATGTTATATTAGATGGGTAGTAAGAAACATCTTCCAGGGAGAATAGTTCCGTTAAGGGTTCCTTTCCCTGGGTAAGCATGCCCTAAAGTGCATGTCCGGACTGCGATATGAAACGCAGGAAAAACATCTGGGGGACAGATATGGACAATAAATAAAAATCATCTTTTATTCACCGACAGAATATTCCCTTAAGAATGCTAGCTTTGGGCTTCACCCAGTCTGAGGTACACATCCGGATGACCCGGCAGTAACAATCGCAGAGGTGCTCCCCTTATGCCCTAGCCGAATTAATGGGAACGTAGGGCATAAATACAAGAGCCAGGCAACCCAGCTTGGCCAAAACTTAAGTCATATCGATGCATATAATGGTGAAAAAAGGTACATGCGGAAGTATAACACATGTGTGGGACATGAGGCCCAGATAAATAACTTAAGCTTCTGTGAAAGAAGCCCCCAGGTATGAAGAGTGCGGCTAGCGCATCTGTAATGTGCAGGCGAGGCACAAGGTGACCCTTGAAGGCCTAGAGAAATAATAAAGGAAAGAAAGAAAGAGAAACAAGACAGATAATGCATATGCGAAAAATGGACAAGGGGAGGGGACTAACTTAGAGTCCGGATTTGTACTTCTTTGGTACCATCACCAGGTTTGCTAGCCAGTCCGGGTGTTTTATTTCTCTGATGAATCCGGCCTCCAATAACTTGGCTAGTTCTTCTCCCATGGCCTGTCTAATAGGTTCGGAGAAACGCTGAAGAGCTTGCTTGACCGGCTTGAATCCCTTTAGGATATTGAGGCTATGCTCGGCCAGCCTACGTGGGATTCCTGGCATGTCTGAGGGATGCCAGGCGAATATGTCCCAGTTCTCGCGCAGGCACTCTCGTAGTGCGGTGTCCACAGTGGGGTTTAACTGTGCCCCGATGGAGGCTATTTTTGTAGGGTTCATTGGGTGGACTTGGAATTTGACTATTTCATCCGCTGGTTTAAAAGAGGTGGACTTGGATCTTTTGTCGAGTATCACGTCGTCCCTGTCCACTGTGGAGCGTAGCATGGTTAATTCCTCGGCCGATGCGAATGTTTTGTTTTCAGCACGGAGTGCTATGTCCGGATCACTGTCGAGAGTGATGATTCCATTGGGCCCGGGCATTTTGAGCTTCATGTACCCGTAATGGGGTACGGCTTGGAAGATTGTGAACGCCTCCCGTCCTAGAAGAGCGTGGTAACCATTGCTGAACGGGCCCACTTGGAATGTAATTTCTTCGGACCTGTAATTATCTGGCGTGCCGAATACCACATCTAGTGTGATTTTCCCAGCACAGCATGCTTCCCGACTGGGGATGATTCCTCTAAAGGTTGTGCTACTTTGCTCAATGCGGTTCTAGTCTATTTCCATCTTTTGAAGAGTTTCCTCATAGATGAGGTTTAATCCGCTGCCGCCGTCCATGAGTACTTTGGTGAGTCGAAAGCCGTCCATGATTGGACTAAGGACCAGTGCGGCTGGTGCTCGGGCTGTTCGGTATTTAGGTTCGTCACTGGCATTGAAGGTAATAGCCGTGTCACTCCATGGATTTATTGTTGCTACGTGGCAGATTTCGGCCATGCTGCGGAGTGTTCGCTTGCGCCTATTATTTGACGTGAAGGTCTCGAAGACTGTTAACACCGTATTGTTATCCACGGGATGGTGCTTTGTGGTATTTGGGATAAGAAGATCCTCACCACTTTTGGCCACCTGCCGGAGTATCCCACATGCTCTAAGGCTGTGCGTTGGTATTGTATCCGCTATACTATGAATTTTGCAGGGCCCGTTGAGCCATCTCTCCAGTACGGTTCCATGCCCTGTAGAGGGTTTTTGCTTTTTGGTAGTTGACCCGGGTGTATTGTGATAATGCACCCTTTTATTGCGGACTAGGTTTGTATTCAGGGCCGGATTATCCCAAAAGCTTGTTTCGGTTTTCCAGGCACTTTCCATCACATAGTACTTTCGTACTATGGACGCCAAGTGAGCGAAGCGTGTTATCTCACGGTGATTTATGGCGTTAAGGATTCCCTTGTCCGTGCAATTATTGCAGAAAAATAGGATTGCGTCTTCCTCGTGACAGTCCTTAACCTTGTTCATCGCAAGGAGGAATCTGGCACAATAGTGATGTACTGTTTCCTGGGGCTCTTGCCTGATGTGGGAAAGATCGCTTATGTTTGGGTGGGTGGGTGGAATTGAATCTGAACCCTCACCTGATATGGGATCCAGGGGCCGAGGAGTTTCCAATTTTGGAAGTTCCGGTTCCAGGGTGTTACCCGATAATCCTGGCCCGCTGCCTGACTCTAAGTTCAGGGATTCGATGTTGTCCTCCCGCGAACGGGCGTCCGACTCTGAGAGCTCGGGAATCCGGACATAGTTGGTCCTCAAGATAGAGGAAAGGTCGCCGCATTGTTCCTCCACCACTGCAATATGATGGGTGACCGGTGGAGAGTTAATCACCCTTTAATCGGGTTTAAGCCCAATCCGATCATAATCCGTAGCGACTCCCAAGGCGGCGATGCGATCCAAGAGCTCGTTTAAGGAGGCGAGCTCCATTGGATCCATCTGTTCGGCGAGTGCCGATTTGACGTGGAGGTTGTTTTCGATGACCCGCGAAGTCATCGTTGGCGCGGCGGCCGAACAGGCGGTCATGATGAAACCGCCTAGCCGGAGAGTTTGGCCGACAGCCAAAGCTCCCCCAACAGTAGTACCATCTTTAAAGACGAGACGAGACATCCTTCCTTCTGGCGATGGCACAGATGAACTCTCAATTAAAGCACCAACGTCGGTGTCAAAACCGGCGGATCTCGGTAGGGGGTCCCGAACTGCGCGTCTAAGGAGGATGGTAACAGGAGGCAGGGAACGCGATGTTTTACCCAGGTTCGGGCCCTCTTGATGGAGGTAAAACCCTACGTCCTGCTTGATTAATATTGATGATATGGGTAGTACAAGAGTAGATCTACCATGAGATCAGAGAGGCTAAACCCTAGAAGCTAGCCTATGGTATGATTGTATGTTATTGTCCTACAGACTAAAACCCTCCGATTTTTATAGACACCGGAGGGGGCTAGGGTTACACAAGGTCGGTTACAAAGGAAGAGATATACATATCCGTATTGTCTAGCTTGCCTTCCACGCCAAGTAGAGTCCCATCCGGACATGAGACGAAGTCTTCAATCTTGTATCTTCATAGTCCAACAGTCCGGCCAAAGGATATAGTCCGGCTGTCCGGAGACCCCCTAATCCGGGACTCCCTCACTAAGTTTGCTAGCCCATGCTTGGATGAGTTTGATAACTTTATGGTTAAGCAAGAAGACTTCAATGCTTACTTTGGTAGAGAATTAAAACGTTGTGCTGATATGCTTGAACACTTGGGTGATTATATGGCTAATGTCAAAGGTGAACTTAAACTTATTAGTAAACATATTTCTATGGTTACCACTCAAGTAGAACAAGTACTTAAAGCTCAAAATGATTTGCTCAATGAATTGAATAGTAAGAATAAGGACTATGTTGTTAGAGTGGCTACTAGAACTGGTAAAATGACTCAGGAACCTTTGTATCCTGAAGGCCACCCTAAGAGAATTGAGCAAGATTCTCAGAGAAATAATATAGATGCACCTAGTCCTTCTAAAAGGAAGAAAAATAAAAATGATAGGACTTTGCATGCTTCTAGTGAACCTATTGCTGAAACACCTGAGAATCCAAATGATATTTCTATTTCTGAAGCTGAAACACAATCTGGTAATGAACCTGAAACTAGTGATAATGTTAATGATAATGATATAGAAATTGAACCTGATGTTGATCTTGATAACCCATAATCAAAGAATCAACGTTATGATAATAAAGACTTTGTTGCTATGAAACACGGTAAGGAAAGAGAGCCTTGGGTTAAAAAACCCATGCCTTTTCCTCCCAAACCATCCAAGAAAAAGGATGATGAGGATTTTAAGCGCTTTGCTGAAATGATTAGACCTATCTTTTTCCGTATGCGATTAACTGATATGCTCAAAATTAATCCTTATGCTAAGTACATGAAAGATATTGTTACTAATAAAAGAAAGATACCGGAAGCTGAAATGTCCACCATGCTTGCTAATTATACTTTTAGAGGTGGAATACCTAAGAAACTAGGAGATCCCGGAGTACCAACTATACCATGCTCCATTAAAAGAAATTATGTTAAAACCGCTTTATGTGATCTTGGAGCCGGTGTTAGTGTTATGCCTCTCTCTTTATATTGTAGAATTGATTTGAATAAGTTGACACCTACTGAAATATCTTTGCAAATGGCTGATAAATCAACTGCTATACCTGTCGGTATTTGTGAGGATGTGCCTGTTGTGGTTGCAAACGTTAGTATTAACGGACTTTGTTATTCTTGATATTCCCGAGGACGATAGTATGTCTATTATTCTTGGAAGAACTTTTTTGAATACTGCAGGGGTTGTTATTGATTGCACCTAAGGCAATGTCACTTTTCATGTTAATGGTAATGAGCATACAATACACTTTCCAAGGAAACAACCGCAAGTCCACAATATCAATTCTATTGGAAAAATCCCATCGATTATTTTTGGAGGTTGTGAATTTCCTCTACCTACTGTCAAGAAGAAATATGATATTATTATTGTTGGGGAAGTGCATATCCCCGTTGAGGTAACCTAGTGTTATTTGAAAATTCTCCGGTTCCATGTTATTCGGAATGAGTTTGTTAACAAGACTTGATCAACCTTGTTAGTGGATTCCTTTTGATGAGCATGAGATGGATGAAGTTAGAAAACACAACTCTCTGTACCCTCTTTCTACTTTCTGTTATTTATATTAAATAAAACAAAAATAGTATTTTCTGTCTGTTATCTGAATTATCCGTGCAATATAAAAGTACCCTGAAAATAAAAGTTCTCCAAATGCCCTGAAATTTAAATATGATTTTTTCTGGAATATTTGAGAATATTTGGCACTGAGAACATAGCAGGGGGCATCCACCTGGCCACGAGGGTGGAGAGCGCGCCCTACCCCCTGGGTGCACCCCCTACCTCGTGGGCCCACGGTGGCCCTCCTCCACTTATTCCTGCAACCACACACTCCTTCTTCCTCCCACAAACACTATTATCCAGCTCAAGCACGAGTTCTAGCTCATTTTGCTACGATTTTCGACCTCCTTGCTCAAAGCACCTCTCACAAAACTGCTTTGGGGGATTGTTCCTTGGTATGTGACTCCTCCATTGGTCCAATTAGTTTTTGTTCTAGTGTTTTATTCATTGCAAATTTGTGCTGCCTAGGTGACCATGTTCTTGAGCTTGCATGTCAAATTTATATGGTTCCAAGTAGTTCTAATGCATGATATAGGCTCTAGGCACTTGTAGGAGTAGTTGCTATCAATATTGTTGAGTTTGGTTCACTTTTATTTGAAGTTAATAAAAAATTCAGAATTTTTCAGAAAATAATGAAGAGATTTTTGAGGGGCTCATCGAGCCGAAGCTCGAAGGAAAAGCAAAATGAAGAAGCAAAGAGGCCCAAATATAATCTGCCTCGCATCGCGGAGGTTCGGCCATGTGAACGACCTTGTGATGATTTCTTGAGAGCAGACGGGGTTTATGATGATTTCTATGAATTGGCTGAGAACGCAGGCCTCACCGCCTTCCTCCATGACCAGCTCGAACAACAAGTACCTTGTTCCGTTGGAGGCTATTCACGCCTACCAGAACCCTACATCAGCCATAGAGCCAGAGTTGGAACCACAAGTTGATCCTCCACGACAGTCTAATTACCAGTGGGATCCGGAGATGATTGCCAACCAGTGGCAATTAGAGTATTCGTCTTCGCATTACGACCCCAACTATTACTTTGGATATCCGCCAGGCCATCTGTGGTATTAGACCTACTTAGGCCAAAAGCCTAAGCTTGGGGGAGTACGTATTTCCCACCGACATTACATTCATGTTCACACACTCATTGCTAGATGTCGGTGCTCATACTTTTTCATTGTAATATCCATGCTAGTTTATCACTTTTTATGCTTTCTTCCTGTGCGTTTGATAAACCTTAAGAAAAACCAAAAAAATTAGTTGTAGCTTTTAGCTAGCTTTAATTTCCATGCTTGTAGTAGTAATTAAAAAGAAAACCCAAAAATATTCCGTGTTCTTCTTTTGCTTGTTGGGAGTTTTCCTGTGTAAATAGTTTTATTTCTTTTCTTTTCTTTGGGGGTCGATAGGAGAAGACCTTAATTAAACTGTTAAAGTGGCTCTTATATGCATTATTGTTGATCTGACAAAAGATCCATATTGCCTTGTCTTCTCCTGTTTATTGAATGCTTGCAAATTCCAGCTTAGTCCAATGCACGTGCATTGTTATTATTATTCACATCATTCGGTCATGCAAGTGAAAGGCAATTATGACGATATATGATGAACTAATTAAGATGGGAGAAGTTGGTATGCACTCGACCTCTCTTGTTTTTGTAAATATGATTAGTTCATTGTTCCTGATTCAGCCTATTATGAATGAACATGTTTGCAATGACAATTAGAGATTATAGTTGCTTATGCCATGCTTAATTAGCTAGGAGCTTATAATGGTTTACCTTGCATGCCAACATGCTATTAAAATGCTTGTGATGTGGTATGATAGGGTGGTATCCTCTTTTGAACGATTCGAGTGACTTAACTTGGCACATGCTCACGCATGTAGTTGAAACAAAATCAACATAGCCTCTACGATATTTATGTTCATGGTGCATTATATCCTACTCATGCTTGCATTCGGCATTGATTAATTTTAATGCATTTTCATGACTGTTGTCACTCTCTAGCTGGTCGCTTCCCAGTCTTTTTCTAGCCTTCACTTGTACTAAGCGGGAATACTGCTTGTGCATCCAATCCCATAAACCCCAAAGTTGTTCCATATGAGTCCACCATATACGGTATGTACCTGCCGTTCCAAGGAAATTTGTATGTGCCAAACTCTAAACCTTCAAATAAATATCCTATTTTGTATGTTCGAATAGCTCATGTATCAACTAGGGCTATCCGTATCTTCCATGTTAGGCGGGTTATTCTCAAGAGGAGTGGACTCCGCTCCTCATTCACGAGAAAGTGGCTGGTCACAGGGATGCCCAGTCCCATGCTTTATGCAAATCAAATCAAAATAATTGCAAACAAAACTCCCCTCGGGACTCTTGTTAGTTGGAGGCACTCGTTGTTTCGAGCAAGCCATGGATTGATGCTTGTTGGTGGAGGGGGGGGGGTATAAACTTTACCATTCTGTTTGGGAACCACGTACAATGTGTGTAGCATGGAAGATATCGCCATCTCTTGGTTGTTATGCTGACAATGAAAGTATACCGCTCAAAATATTATTCATCTCTATTTCAAAACCGAGCTCTGGCACCTCTACAAATCCCTGCTTCCCTATGCGAAGGGCCTATCTATTTACTTTTATGTTGAGTCATCATCCTCTTATTAAAAAGCACCAGTTGGAGAGCACCACTGTCATTTGCATTCATTACTATTAGTTTACATTGAGTATGACTTGACTGGATCTCTTTTACCATGAATTACAATGTCTAGTCAGTCCTTGATCTTTAAAGGTGCTCTCCATTTATGTTTTGCGGTCTCAGAAAGGGCTAGCGAGATACCACCCTGTTATATCATATTATGATTGTTTTGAGAAAGTGTTGTCATCCGAGATTTATTATTATTGCTTGCTAGTTGATTATGCCATTGATATGAGTAAACATGAGACCTAAGCATTATTTTGAATATGGTTAGTTTATAATCTTTGCTGAAAACTTGAATGCTGGCTTTACATATTTACAACAACAAGAGCAAATAGAGTTTGTAAAAGTTTTTCTTTATCACTTTCAGTTTATCAACTGAATTGCTTGAGGACAAGCAAAGGTTTAAGCTTGGGGGAGTTGATACGTCTCCGTCGTATCTACTTTTCCAAACACTTTTGACCTTGTTTTGGACTCTAACTTGCATGATTTGAATGGAACTAACTCGGACTGACGCTGTTTTCAGCAGAATTGCCATGGTGTTATTTATGTGCAGAAACAAAAGTTTTCGGAATGACCTGAAACTCCACGAAGTGTAGTTTTGGAAATACTAAAAAATACTGGCAAAAGATCAAGGCCAGGGGGCCCACACCCTAGCCACGAGGGTGGGGGGCGCGCCTGCCCCCTGGGCACGCCCCCTACCTCATGGGCCCCTTGGAGCTCCTCCGACCTCAACTCCAACTCTATATATTCATGTTCGTAGAGAAAAAAAATCAGAGAGAAGGATTCATCGCGTTTTACGATACGGAGCCGCCACCAAGCCCTAAACTCTCTTGGGAGGGCTGATCTGGAGTCCGTTCGGGGCTCCGGAGTGGGGAATCCGTCGCCATCGTCATCATCAACCATCCTCCATCACCAATTTCATGATGCTCACCTCCGTGCGTGAGTAATTCCATCATAGCCTTGCTGGACGGTGATGGGTTGGAAGATATTTATCATGTAATCGAGTTAGTTTTGTTAGGGTTTTATCCCTAGTATCCACTATGTTCTAAGATTGATGTTGCTATGACTTTGCTATGCTTAATGCTTGTCACTAGGGCCCGAGTGCCATGATTTCAGATCTGAACCTATTATGTTTTCATGAATATATGTGAGTTCTTGATCCTATCTTGCAAGTCTATAGTCACCTACTATGTGTTATGATCCGGCAACCCCGAAGTGACAATAATTGGGACCACTTCCGGTGATGACCTTAGTTTGAGAGTTCATGTATTCACTGTGTGTTAATGCTTTGGTCCGGTACTCTATTAAAAGGAGGCCTTAATATCCCTTAGTTTCCGCTAGGACCCCGCTGCTACGGGAGGGTAGGACAAAAGATGTCATGCAAGTCATTTTCCATAAGCATGTATGACTATATTCGGAATACATGCCTACATTACATTGATGAACTGGAGCTAGTTCTGTGTCACCCTAGGTTATGACTGTTACATGATGAACCACATCCAGCATAATTCTCTATCACTGATCCATTGCCTACGAGCTTTCCATATATTGTTCTTCGCTTATTTACTTTTCCGCTGCTATTGTTATCATCACTATAAAATACCAAAAACATTACTTTTGCTACCATTACTTTTGCTATCGTTACCACTACTATCATATTACTTTGCTACTAAACACTTTGTTGCAAATATTAAGTTTCTAGGTGTGGTTTAATTGACAACTCATCTACTAATACTTGAGAATATTCTTTGGCTCCCCTTGTGTCGAATCAATAAATTAGGGTTGAATACTCTACCCTCGAAAACTGTTGCGATCCCCTGTCCTTGTGGCCACCTCGTCTACCTTCCGGACTCTGTTTTCTTGCACGATACTTCTTTTGGTTGGTAAAAATTCATTGTATAATCTCCCGAAGGTTTTGACCACCGTACCACGCTAAAATCTCCTGTTTTTGTTTGGAGCTGTTTTTCCTGACAGGTCTAGATCGCCATGACGTCTCCAAGCGCCCCAAGGACAAGTTTTTTTGAGAAGGTCATCAACCCCTACCTTGCGGAGGTGTTGCGACACCCTCAAGCCATTGAGTTGCGTGAGGGGGTGCTGCAAATCCACAATGTTGAGGGTCCAAAGAAGACCAGAAGCATGGAGACGAGGCTCGAAGCAATGGAGCAACAAGTTTTCAAGTGCCAACGGATGGTGGAGCGTGGAATCAACGCAAATCACATGATGATCGCGGAGTTCACCAACAAGCACAAGCTATATCCCAAGAGCATTGAGGAGGCCATCTTCAGGCTTCATGAGAAAATTAAGCATCTCTCCAAGCCCAGATCTATGACCTGCAAAACTAAAATTGTGAGTATGAATATAGATTCAAGAGGATGAGTTTGGCTGCAGATTCGAGGATCCCGGAGACTCATTCATATTTATATGATGGTGTACCTATGCCTTGGAAGATGGATGACAAGCCTACTTCATCAACAACTCCATCATCCTCACCTCCGAAGAAAGAGATATGAATACATGGGTATGGGCACTCCCCTTGGCAACTGCCAAGCTTGGGGGAGTGCCCCGGTATCGTATCACCATCACATCTCTATCTTTATCATTTTTCTTAGTTCGATCCTTTTGGTTATATCTTGATCTAGTAGAATAAAGTTTTAGTATGATCTAGCTTTGAGTTTTTGCTTCGATCCCTATATATGTAATCGAGTCTTTGAGATATATAATAAAGAGTAGTTTTGAGTTAAGGGTTTTTCTTTCTTGCTATGATCATGAGGGTATTAAATAAAAGAAAGAATAAAAAGAAATAAAAATAGCATGTATTGATCTTATGAGAGTAATGACTTCACATATAAAGAGTATGATGATAAAAGTTGTTGAGAGTTGACAAACATAGTTTTGGTCATTGTTGTAATTAATAGGAAGTAATAAAGAAAGAGAGGCTTCACATATAAATATACTATCTTGAACATCTTTTGTAATTGTGAGCACTCATTAAAATATGACATGCTAAAAATTTGATGTTGGACAAGGAAGACAACATAATAGGTTATGTTTTCTTATATCTGAATAGAAGTTATATTATCATGGATCATCCAATATGTCGGGCTTGCCCTTCCCTCTCATGCTAGCCAAATTCTTTGCACCAAGTAGAGATACTACTTGTGCTTCCAAGCATCCCTAAACCCAGTTTTGCCATGAGAGTCCACCATACCTACCTATGGATTGAGTACGATCCTTCTAGTAAGTTGTCATTGGTGCAAGCAATAAAAATTGCTCCCTAAACATGTATGATCTATTAGTGTGAATAAAATAAGCTTTGTACAAACTTGTGATATGGAAGAAATAAAAGTGACAGACTCCATAATAAAGGTCCTTATCACAAGCGGCAATATAAAGTGACATTCTATTGCACCAAGATTTTATACATCCAACCATAAAGCGCATGGCAACCTCTGCTTCCCTCTGCGAAGGGCCTATATTTTACCTTTATCTTCTACCCTTATATAAGAGTCATGGTGATCATCACCTCTCCTTTTATACTTTTTCCTTTGGCAAGCTCTATGTGTTGGAGAGATCTGGATATATATATATATATATATCCACTCGGATGTAGGTCTTCATAAAGTATTATTGTAGACATTACCCTTGAGGTAAAAGGCCGGGAGGCGAAAATATAAGCCCCTATCTTTCTCTGTTTCCGATGGAAACTTTTTACCCGTAAGTATCGCGTGAATGTTAGCACTTGTGAAAGACTATATGATAGTTGAGTATGTGGACTTGCTGCAAAGATCTTTAATTGATTCTTTCCGATGTTATGATAAATTGCAATTGCTTCAATGACTTAGATCATAGTTTGTTAGTCTTCAATGAAGTTTCTGATTCATACTTTGCTTTGTGAATGAATTGTTACTTTAGCATAAGAGATTATATGACAATATATGTTGCTGTTCTAAAGATGATCATGATGCCCTCATGTCCTTATTTTATTTTTATCGACACCTCTATCTCTAAACATGTGGACATATTTATCGATATCGGCTTTCGCTTGAGGACAAGCGAGGTCTAAGCTTGGGGGAGTTGATACGTCCATTTTTCATCATGCTTTTATATTGATATTTATTGCATTATGGGATGTTATTACACATTATATCACAATACTTATGCCTATTCTCTAATTTTATAAGGTTTAAATGAAGAGGGAGAATGCCGGCAACTAGAATTCTGGACTAGAAAAGGAGCAAATATCAGAGACCTATTCTGCACAACTCCAAAAGTCCTGAAACTTCATGGAGCTTATTTTTGAAATATATAAAAAACCATGGGAAAATAAAGTACCAGAGGGGGGCCACCAGCCAGCCACATGGGTGGAGGGCGCGCCCCCCCGACCTTGTGGGCCCCTTGGCAGGCCTCCGATGCCCATCTTTGGCTATATGGTGTGTTTTGACCTGGAAAAAAATCAGAAGGAAGCTTTCGGGACGAAGCGCCACCGTCTCAAGGCGGAACCTGGGCAGAACCAATCTAGGGCTCCAGCAGAGCTGTTCTGCCGGGGAAACATCCCTCTGGGAGGGGGAAATCATCGCCATCGCCATCACCATGGATCCTCTCATCAAGAGGGGGTCAATCTCCATCAACATCTTGACCAGCACCATCTCCTCTCAAACCCTAGTTCATCTCCTGTAATTGATCTTGGTCCCAAAACCTCAGATTGGTACCTGTGGGTTGCTAGTAGTTTTGATTACTCCTTGTAGTTGATGCTAGTTGGTTTATGAAGTGGAAGATTGTATTTTCAGATCCTTAATGATAATTAATATTCCTTTGATCTTGATCATAAATATGTTTTGTGAGCAGTTACATTTGATCCCGAGGGCATGGGAGAAGTCTTGTTATAAGTAATCATGTGAATTTGATATTCGTTCGATATTTTGATGAGATGTATGTTGTCTCTCCTCTAGTGGTATTATGTGAACGTCAACTACATGACACTTCAGCATTATTTGGGCCTGGGGGAAGGCATTGGGAAGTAATAAGTAGATGATGGATTGCTAGAGTGACAGAAGCTTAAACCCTAGTTTATGTGTTGCTTCGTAAGGGGCTAATTTGGATCCATATGTTTCATGCTATGGTTAGGTTAACTTAATTCTTCTTTCGTAGTTGCGGATGCTTGCGAGAGGGGTTAATCATAAGTGGGAGGCTTGTCCAAGGAAGGGCAGCACCCATGCACCGGTCCACCCACATATCAAATTATCAAAGTAATGAACGTGAATCATATGAGCATGATGAAAACTAACTTGACAGTAATTCCCATGTGTCCTCAGGAGCGCTTTGCTTTATATAAGAGTTCGTCCAGGTTTGTCCTTTGCTACAAAAAGGATTGGGCCACCTTGCTGCACCTTAGTTACTTTATTTACTTGTTACCCGTTACGATTTATCTTATCACAAAACTATCTATTACCGATAATTTCAATGCTTGCAGAGAATACCTTCACTACTGTAGGTTGCTGCTAACGCGACACTACGATCAGAGACCCTTCGACAAAACTGTGTGTGATGCCATAATCGCAAACAGTGGTGTAAAAACCCCGTCAAAAAGGTGCAAAACATCTGCGATGGAGGATGCATCAAATAGTTGCGTGTGCGATGCAGGGCATATGGTTCAGCTCAATTAACTGTTTGCGATGAGGAGGAACAAAAGAAACGGGCAGCCAGATGAAGGTGTCGGATGTGGGGTTCCGGCTAACCCTTAAGGTTTGAACACTGGGGTGCGCGCGAAGTCTTTCCCTTCTACCAATCTACGCTCTAGCTCGCTAAGATCTTGCGGATGAACTCGATGAACTCACAACACAGAAAGACACAGGGTTTATACTGGTTCGGGCCACCGTTGTGGTGTAATGCCCTACTCCAGTGTGGTGGTGGTGGATTGCCTCTTGGGCTGATGATGAACAGTACAAGCGAAGAACTGCCTCCTAAGGTCGAGGTGTTCTTATGCTTTTTGGACTTGTGTGTATCTCTGGGTCTGATGATCTCTCCCCCTCCGGGTCCGATGAGTCGATCTCCCCTCTACTATGGTGGCCAGTCCTAGATTATAGGGGCCCTGGTCCTCTTCCCAAATATCAAGCGGGAAGGGAGCCAACAACGGCGGGCAAATTTGAAGGGGGACAGCTAGTAAAAGCTATCCTGACAAAAGTAGTCTTCGCCTGCACAAAGCTCTGGTGGTGACGCCGTCTTGGGCTCCACAATGACCTCCGTCTTGCAGTCCTTCTGATCTTGGTCTCGTTGCACCAATATGGCAACCTTTGCCTGATGCCTCGGTACTCCGCGGCCGCGCTTGCCTCCTTTGTACCAAAGAGGAAGCAAGGACGCTGCGCGCGCTGGCGCCCGCCTGGTGTCGATCGTCATGCCTCACGTCACGAGAGCCTCGTGAGGTTCGCTCCGCCTTGATATCTCCGCTCCTCGCGAGCCTGCCTGACCAGGCCACTCCGGAGGAGGTCTTGCGTCGTCCACCTCACGAGGCTTGGCCCCTCGCGAGGGTCTTGTGTGCCTTGTTGGTGAAGATGGGCCATACGGCCTGCTGGTTGGCCACGCCATGGGCCGCAGGCAAGCAAGTCTGGGGACCCCCATTGCCAGAACGCTGACAGTAGCCCCCGGGCCCAAGGTGCATGCGGGCTTGGCTTCGCGGTGAAGCCAAGGGTCAAGTTCGGAGCACCGCGGGCCCCAAAAGCCCGCGGCCTCGGTTGACGCGTGGCAGTTGATTGGACGTGGGAGTCTCCGCTTCCCCACGTTGCCTCGGCAGCTGCACGACTTGACAACTCCCTGTGACATGCAAGGGAAGCCATCATTACCTGCGATCGTGGGAGGTGCCGGTTGGCCTTCTTCCGCTATAAAGGGAGGGGGGCGCAGTCCCCGTCACCCATCTCTTCCCCGCTTGCTTGCTTCTTCCTCCTTGCTCTACCTCTTTCTCCAATGGCACCTATCAGAAGGTTCTCCGCTGAAGAGAAGGGGAAAGCCCCCCGGGATGTCCCGGAGCCGCTCCCGCCAAAGAAGAGGCCGATCCATTGCCGTGACGAAGTGACGATGCAAGTGGTGACGAGGCCTAGGTGCGAGCGGCCTCCACCGGGGTACCCGCTACCCCTGTACGCCCAAGCCGAGGGCTCGGGAGGACGAAGTGATGAGCAGCGCCGGCTACGCTGCATCTGGGGTCGCCGCGCCACGGCGACGCGTGCCATCCACGCGGCGGACTGTTCGCGCGAGATGGTGCTTTGGGCACCGATGCCTCCGATCTCCTGGGTCCTCTTCCCGCAGTTCTTCTCCGACATGGTGCCGCCGAGGGGGCCTTTCGAGCTCTCGCTGCAGCACACCGACTACAGCGCTCCGACGACCGAAGCGAAGATCGAAGCGGTCCCCACCGGCAAGATCTTCATGACCCGCGACTGGGGGGAGATCGCTCGAGTCTGTCGTTCGAGGGGCGCCCTCGCGATCCACTTCGAGTACGACGGCGCCTCCACGCTCTTCTTCAAGGTCTTCGACGCCGAGGGCCATCGCCTGGAGTGCTGCTCCCGAGAAGAGCGCGAGGCTGATGCGCGCTCCGCTTACGACCACTCCAGCAGCAGCCCTTGGGAGTCCAGCAGGTCTCCTGAGCTCTACGAGACTCCAGAGACGAGCGATGACAGCTACGTCCCCCCGAGCTCTCGCAGTGCTCGGAGCAAGACTGCGGCGTCCGGCCGCCGCCGCTGATCTTGATGGGGTTGGCGCCATCCACCCGTGGCCCACTGTTGATGATGGCGTCCGCCACGAAAGGATGTAGATAGGATCCCCCTTAGCATCAACTTTTGTTTCCTGCGAAGAATCATGAATCACCCCGTGGGGGCATGTAAGGATCTGCAATGCCTTTGTACCTATCTTCCTTGTTATGAAGATTTGATGAACGTGTGTCCCGTTAAGGCTCGGTCCCCCCTTTCTTTCCTCGTGATAGCTTGTTGCTCTACGCTGACGGGCCCCGGTCCCAAGGCGGCTACAACCGTCGCTGGTATGCCAGGTCACGATGCCGTGGTCAAGGCCAGGAGGTGCGCGGCCTGAGGTCCAGTAAGAGCCCCTGAGGCGCGATGCTCAGGAGGTCCTGCTTAGCGCCCAAGTGGCCATGGTAAGGAGAGAAAGGAAGATGACTTGGCCGCAATGGGGTTGCGGCATGGTGTAAGCGACTACTAGGCCCAAATATTTAGCCGATCCGAGGGCGAGACTTATCTTTCTGACTTCACGGTGATTCTTGATGTTGGGCTAGGGCTGTGCGCCAACTTACGCGACATAGCTAGGTCGGACCGTACGAGTTTTCCTTCTCCCGAGCTCTTCTTAGTGCTCTATGTCCTCAGGTCCCGGCCCTCGAGCGAGCTCAGCCGCCACTGGTATGCCAGGTCGCGATGCCATGGTCAAGGCCAGGGGGTGAGGGCTGGAGAGCCAATAAGAGCTCCTGGGTCGCGATGCTCAGGAGCCCCCCTTTTAACGCGCAAGCGAATCACACGAGGGAAAAGGAGACTCGTGGTGCTGCCTGCTATCCTTCCTGCGGGGTCCCTGTGGACAAGCACAAGAAGAAACATGGTTTGCCGTTACTGCCGCCTGCCTGCCGCTGGTTGGTCCAGATGAAGTGAAGGCACTAAGGGCCTGGTGAGGTGACGTGAACGGCACGTGCCACAAGCCAGAGCTCGACCACTCAGATTTGTCGGTCATGGCAGGGACGAACCCATGCACCAGCGCCGTGCCTGTGTAGAGGCCCCGAGGGAGGCAATGATCGAGCAGGTGATAGCAGTTGGTAGGTTAAGCATGAAGAGCAGATCGACTTGGATAAATGCAGGAAGATACATGCCACTGGGTCTGGCCCGAGCGGTGTGGGGATGATGCAGCCCGAGGGGCGCCCCCAACAAGGTAAGCTAAAGACATAACAAAAGGGATACATGCCACAGGGACGGACCCATGTGGCCTGGGAATAATGCAGCCCGAGGGGCGCTCCCAGCTTAAATGAACTTGGAAGATGTCGCATTGTCCTGTAGATGAAGTAGAGTTGGTCCAGCTGAAGCCACGCATTGAAGGAATGGCTCCTCATGAGCCACCGGGACCCTGAGCCTCGGGAGGCTCTGGGGGCTCAGGAGGTTCCCTGAAGACCGTCCCCATCTCCCCCAGAGCGGCGTAGAACTTGGCCTCCTGAGCCACAAGGATTTGCCGCATGTTGTGCTGATAGGCCGGCGCCACGCTTGGCAAGCCGAAGGGCATGCGAACGTAGCTGTGTGGTGGACCCTCACAGTGGCCCGCACGTGATGGCCAGAAGCGTTCCTGAGATGTGGCCCTGTTGAGCCCTGGGATGTCGATGCAGATGCGCAGCTCTGCACGCTCGCATGGATGGTGAGCCATGCTTGGTAAGCGGCTCTCACCGCGCATGGCTCTCGCGTCTTGTAGCTCTTGGGTGGTCTTGGTGATGAACTCCTGGGTGGTGGGCACTCCTTGTCCTGTGCTCTCTTGAGGAAAACATGCCATGAAACACGCTTCCAAGTGGTGCCCAAGCGCCTCCCTCGTGAGGTTGGCAAGTTCTGAGGCTTTCCAGGAGAGAGCCCTCGAGCCCTGCCCGAGGAGGGCATCGGGCGCTCTTTCCTATGCGGTGGAAGGAGGTGCCCCTGGAGCGGGCGCTGATCCTGACGAGGCTCCTGACACGACGCCATCTTCTTGGGGTCCCGCGCAGCACGACAACTTCTTCTTGGGGATGGTCTCCGGAGGGCCTTCACTTCTGCTGTCTGGGTTGTCGATTGCTGCGGCTTGGAAGGCACACTCAAGGGAGCACACCGCATCCCTTTCTTCACATGGGACCGTGATGATTCCCCCGCTTCCTGTCATCTTGAGGACGTTGTAGCCATGGTGAGTGACTGCCATGAACTTGGCCAGGGCTGGATACCCGAGGATGGCATTGTACGGCAGGCGGATGTGCGCGATGTCGAAGTCGATGAGCTCGGTAAGGTAGTTCTTGCGCTTCCCGAAGGTGACAGGCAGGCGGACTTGCCCTATCGGTGTGGTGGAACCGTTAGTCACTCCTGAGAAAGGCTTGGTTGGCTGGAGCTGTTCATAGGGCACTTGGAGGTTGTCGAACGTGTCGACGGATAGGACATTGAGCCCTGCGTCGCCGTCGATGAGAGTCTTGGTGACTTGCACATTGCTGATGACTGGGGAACATAGCATTGGCAGGGTGCCAGCGGTGGCTACGCACTTGAGCTGATCCGCCAAGTTGAAGGTGATGGCGCATTGGGACCACCTGAGCGGGCGTGTGGCCTCGAGCTTGGGGAGCGCTGCATTCACCTCGCGAGCGAACTGTTTGAAGATGCGCTGAGAGGCTGGGGCCTGAGCACCGCCGAAGATGCAAGCGATCGCACATGGCTCCTGGAAGCCCCCAGCCCCCTCGTCCTGGTGGTGGTCGTCGTTCCTTCTTTGTGGCGGCAACGGGGGAAGACCAGCATTGCCCTGGGGGCGATCTTCACGAGGCGGGTCCCTCCAGAGGCGCCCTCGCGAGTTTGGTCCTGCCAGCGGTCCTCACGAGGCCGGTTGCGCCACTCCTAGTGCGGGCCACGGCCGTCCCAGCGTCCGCCTCCGCGTCCTCCTCCACGGCCGTAGCCCTGGTCATTGCACTCGGGGCGTCGACCGAAGCGTCCTTCCCGTATGGCTCCGAGCTATTGGCAGTCACTGGTGTTGTGGGTGTTCAAGTTGTGGAAGGCGCAGAACGGGCAGCCGTTCTTAGATGACTCGGGCTAATCTCTGCCTCGCTTGGTGTCGGGCTCCGCTGCGAGCACTACTGCCTCTTTGCGCTTCACGTCCTTGGCCTTGGCCTTCTTCTCCTCCACTCCTGCAGCTGGCAGCTCAAGGAGAGAAAGGCACCCCTCCTCAGCTCTTGCGCACTTGGTCGCCAGGTTGAACAGCTCCTAAGATGTGCAAAGCTCCTCGTGGATAGCCAGCTCTTCCTTCATCTTGACGTCACAGACGCCGTCTGAGAACGCGGAGATGATGGCTTCGTCCGTGACCTTGGGGATCTTGAGGCGGGTGTTGTTCAAGCGCTAGATGTACTTCTAGAGGGTCTCTCCTGGCTGTTGCTTGATGCGGCGTAGATCGCCCGCGGTTGGTGGGCGGTCGCGAGTGCCCTGGAAGTTGGTGACGAAGTGGTCGCACATCTCATCCTAGGAGGAGATTGAGCCGTGCTGCAGGTTCAGGAGCCAGGAGCGGGCCACATCCTTGAGAGCCATGGGAAACCAGTTCGCCATGACTTTTTCGTCGCCGTTGGCTGCTTCGATGCTCAACTCATAGAGCTATAGGAACTCCACGGGGTCGGCGGTGCCTTCGTATCGAGGAGGTAGATCTGGCTTGAACTTTCCTGGCCAGGCGACGCTACACAACTCAGGGGTGAAGGCGCCACAGCCAGCTGTGGTCGCCGAAGCCCGCTTCTGAGGCAGAGCTTGGTCTTGGCGAGGTTCGCGCTGTGCCACTGCAAGCAGCACGCAGTCTTGAAGAGGTGGCGCGGGGAGCGCCGGTGCAGCTTCTCGCGGCCACGGGATTTCTTGGCAGCTTCTTTCTTCACGTGCAGGCACGGGGCGCGGTGGATCATGCCGCGGAGGCGCGTGCCTTGGTGCCAAGGCACCGTCTTGGGGTCGAGGCGGTGGAGGCATGCCATGAGCCCCGTCGCCCGCGGCTGGTTGAGGGGGAGGCAGAGAGTGGGACGGTGTGGGAGAGCCCCCTGCGGCACGGACGAGATCGGTGACGCGGTCGAGCCACTCCTCATAGAGGTCATCGACGGGGCGGTAACACAGGATCTCGTTCGCCGCAATGAGCGTGGCCCATGCTTCCATGGGAGCGCGGTGCGCGTGGGACGAAGAACCAGCTGGGGTGAGTGATGGAGTAGCGGTGCGGCCGTCCTATCGCACTGAAGGATGCAGCGAGGATGCCTGCTGCTCATTCCCCACCGGGCCGGTGGTAGCGTTGGCGCCAGGGGATGGAGAATGACGAGGCAGCCCGCTGACGGGAGCCGTCTGAGCGACGCGGGCGGCGAGTGCAGCCCGACGCTCAGCTCAAGCACGACGAGCGTCCGACATGGAGACAACGGAGCGACGGACTGACAGAAAGGAAGCTACGGCGCACCCCTACCTGGCACGCCAAATGTCGGATGTGGGGTTTCGGCTAACCCTTAAGGTTCGAACACTGGGGTGCACGTGAAGTCTATCCCTTCTACCAATCTACGCTCTAGCTCGCTAAGATCTTGCGGACGAACTCCACGAACTCGCAACACAGAAAGACACGGGGTTTATACTGGTTCGGGCCACCGTTGTGGTGCAATACCCTACTCCAGTGTGGTGGTGGTGGATTGCCTCTTGGGCTGATGATGAACAGTACAAGGGAAGAACTGCCTCCTGAGGTCGAGGTGTTCTTATGCCTTTTGGACTTGTGTGTATCTCTGGGTCTGATGATCTCTCCCCCTCTGGGTCCGATGAGTCGATCTCCCCTCTACTATGGTGGTCAGTCCTATTTATAGGGGCCCTGGTCCTCTTCCCAAATATCGAGCGGGAAGGGAGCCAACAACGGTGGGCAAATTTGAAGGGGGACAGCTAGTACAAGCTATCCTGACAAAAGTAGTGTTCGCCTGCACAAAGCTCTGGTGGTGACGCCATCTTGGGCTCCACAATGACCTCCGTCTTACAATCCTTCTGGTCTTGGACTCGTTGCACCAATATGGCAACCTTTGCCTGATGCCTTGGTACTCCGCAGCTGCGCTTGCCTACTTTGCACCAAAGAGGAAGTAAGGACGCTACACGCGCTGGCGCCCGCCTGGTGTCGATCGTCATGGCTCACGTCACAAGAGCCTCGTGAGGTTTGCTCCGCCTTGATATCTCCACTCCTCGCGAGCCTGCCTAACCAAGCCACTCCAGAGGAGGTCTTGCGTCGTCCGCCTCGCGAGGCTTGGCCCCTCACGAGGGTCTTGGGTGCCTTGTTGGTGAATATGGGCCGTACGGCCTGCTGCTTGGCCACGCCATGAGCCGCGGGCAGGCAAGTTTGGGGACCCCCGTTCCCAGAACGCCGATAGAAGATGTGTGTGATGTACATCATACGGTTCACTCGGACGAACTGTTTGTGATGAGGCAACACAAAAGAAACGGTCAGCCAGATCAAAGGTGTGTGCGATATACGGTATGCGGTTCACTTCGATGAAATGTTTGCGTTGAGACATGAGATTAGAAATGGTTCAATTGAACAAGATGTGTGTGATACGAGGCAAACAGGTGTGTAATCGGAAATGTGTGCGAAGACCGATAACAACACAGACGATTACTGCTAACAAGCCGTGTGTGTTGTGAGCAAACGATTGCTGGTATACAATTGTGAGTGATTGATGAAAACATCACCGACGGGTTACATTGTTTAGTCCGTATGCGATGTGATTTTCTTTGTCCGCACAACATCTACGCTCTGTCTACAGAGCATCAACATATATACTTAAAAAGGCAGCATTGCATAACCAAATTAAGCATACAGTTACACAAGTGACTACACACATAACATTTCCACACACCAAAGCAAGCAATTACATGCATACTAAAGTAGGAGAAACGAGGATCTAATCATCTACTTATTGTTGCAACGACGCTTGCCATTGCTCTGCTTCCGACTGGATCCCTGACCGTTTTGGAGAAGGAGGCACTTCCTCATGTCAAAGATCCGCCTGTACATGTCGTAGCTCGTGTACGCCTCCTTGTCCGTGTACACGACGTGAGCTTTGTCGAGTTTCTCCATCTAGGCCGAGTGCTAGGCACGCTTGTCCTTGTTGCACGAATCCTTCATGTCTCTGTATTAGGGGTCGATGATGGCCTCGGCGAGGTGAACCAGTGAGTTCTTCTCATGCTCCTTGCTGCCCCAGATCTTGTATTGGCCTTGGATGTCGACAAGATACTGGTAGGCGATGCCCGAATTCTCGAGCGCCTTTGCATCGTTGGTGATGTCCACCATAGCGAACATGTAGTGGGGGCTATTGACAAACCTGCCGAAACGCTCGCAAGGCCTTGTGACCAGGCAGTAGTGGTAGACGAGGACGAGGTGGTGCACGCACATCTGGGCGACTGCGACCTTGGGACAAGACCCGACACGAGCGCAGGTGTACTTGAGGTTGAACCCAACCACCTTGTACTTCTCTGTGGCAAGAAACAACTCCATGACGTGGATGGAGTGCTCCACACAGACCGGGTTGTTGGTGTACACCACCGAGACGTCCATGAACCTTCTATGGGTGTCCACCACGACACGCATGGTGAACTGCTACTCGTCGTCGGTAGCTGCTCAGAGCACTATTGGAGCCGCGCAGGATACCCTCCAAGAATTTCTCGTGGTGGGTGTGCTTCTTGCAATGGTGGGGCGCGATCGAAAGGTTGAAGAGACACAAGGGTTAAATGGCCGCTGTAATAAATGGGGGTCGGCCGGCCTATAATCGTCATGTCTTGTCACGACGTTCATAGCGAAGGATTCCAGTGCACGCTTGACAACACTGCCCCGCATGCGTGGGCTCGAAGAGGCGCCAAATGTATCGTCGATGAGCCTGTTCCCGCGCTACCGCGCTGTTTACCGCGCAAGCTTCCCGCCCGGCTTGTTTGACCACGCGTCGGCTAGAAGAGGGACTAATCATGGGTGTTTATTGGCAAAAAGCTTTGTAAAAACAAAGTGTGTGGAATGACTTCGATTATAAGTTTACCCATGGGTGATGAGGCCAAAGTTACATAGAAGGGTTATGATGGACACTCGAGTGCGATAAGTAATTTCGCGCTCTACAGTTCACACGGTGGAAGAAACCAACTGTGTGCAATAATGTCGAAGATCGTAGTCGAGTTAGGTATACAGATCGTGTGCTGTGAGATCGACAAGGAAATAGTGTTTGCAATATACAAGTCTCATATGATGCCATTTCAACGATTGTACCACAAAAGCTCGAAATGTTACAAGGTTCAAATTCCAGAGTTATATGGCTCAAATTCGAAGATTACATGGTTCAAACTGATATTAGAAATGAAATTCAGCTCATCAGCTGCAAACGCTCGCGCTGATCCGCTGAACATGGATATCAGAAAGGTTCAAACTAATATCACCGCTTCTAAGTCTGGTTTCGACACCTCACAATTTTTGCAAAGGGGCCAGCCACTGAGAAGTCATGTATGGGGTTGACACGATGACTTCCGATTACTCTGTCATCTGAAGTTCCAAAATGAAATTCAGCATTTTTGGAGCCTACTCCATTCCACCGCAGGCGCCGGTGCTGATCAACAAGACAATCATTTTTGCAAAATAAATGTAGGGAAAACCTCATTTCCTTCAGCACACTTGGTATGAGAACAAAGAAGCTAGCGAATATAATCTCTGGTAAGGTCCCTCGGTAGGAGTTCAAAGTAATTTCTGAGAGATGCAGATCTAGGCATTCAACGTGATTGTTATATTGTATCACATTATTCACCACTGGGCCTAATCTTATCTGCAAAAGAGGAAAACATGTTAGTGCCTACATGCAGTTTCGAACATTACTACAGGCCTATTTGGTTTGTAGGATTTGTAAAATGCACTAACATGCCATCTTCGATCTGACATGATTAACATGGGCATTTGATTACATTCTAGAAAAATGTAGCCTTCTTCATAAGAGGTTGGTGTTGGCGCACGAACACGTCACCGTGTACCTCCAATGCCGAGGGTGATGCACTGCAGCTCACGTCGAAGGAGACCCGTCCGGAAGCGCAGTACGCAAGCAATCCGGCGGGTGCTTTTGAGGACCCGAAACCCCACATGCTTGGAAGGGACCCCGTCAGGGCGGCAGCGGCTATGGGCTGCCCTAGGTTGGCCTGACCGCCCCTAGGGCCTCGAGGTTCACCGCCCTGCAAACGAAGAACGAACGAAGAATGAGGAAGAAGAAGAACAAAGGAGAGAGATAAAGGTAAAGGTAAAAGTGGTACATGATTTGATCGGTTGTGTGTTTTTCAATCGGCTGTCACCCCTTACATATATATGAGGCAGCTGGACTTCCCGTACAAGAAAAGGACTCACATCACGTGCAAATCATGAAAAGTTACCCTAACTCGGATTATGAGGGCCGGAACTTCCGGGCTGAAATTATATCAAGTAGCCCTCTTGCATTGAATCTGCATGTCGCATACTACTTCGGATGACGATGGTCCCAAAAGCAAAGTTGTAGATCTTGCAATGGAGAAAAACTCTTCAGTTGATCACTTTTTCATCCGAGGTCATCTTGATGTTGAAATTAGCCCCGCAAATCTGCAAACAATGTTAAAATTTCAGTTTTCAGGGCGCACCGCGTGCAAACTTTTTGGTTTAGCCCGGAACCTCCCCGGAAGTTTTGCCCGGAACTTTCGGGCAAACTTATGCAGCACACTGTTTTGGCTCTAACTTTTGCATATGAACTCTGATTTAGACGTTTTTATATCGAAATCGATCACCTCGATGAGACGAAGACAATCCGTGTAGAAACATTTCTCATATCAGGCCATCTTGGGGGCGTAATCAGCTGAATAGTGTCCTGAATACAAAATCTGAGTACTTCAAACACAACTTCGGCCTTAGAGATGAGACCGGATGGCTATGGCCCAAATCTGAAAGTTTCTCCTTTTGACGATACAGAACTTTCTCACTTTGAGCACTTCTCCATTTGAGGTCATCTTAATTAAGTTCTTGGCCGTGTCAAAATCTGGTGTCAACACATGCCCTCCTGTTTTTTTGGCAAACCTGTGTGCCGAAAAATAACTTGCACGATGCTTTATCTAAGGACGATGTCAACACTCCATCGGCCATTTTGCATGTTCTTAGGAAGATAAGTATATATCGGCCATTGCTTGTTTGAACCTCTTGATGCAAACTTGGGTGAAAACTTCTCAACTTCTATAACAATCCGGTGATAAGGTTCCATAGACCAAAACAACCTCCGTACCATATTGTTCTCCCTTTTGCTAGGATTTTGCAGATAATCAAGAATGAACTTCCTTCAATACTTACTTCGTCTGCATAAAATTTTAATTAGTGGCCGAGATGGTGAGCTCCAATTCGGCCTTACCTATATTGGCAAGAATAAGCATCGGCTATTGATAGATGTGCAATACACCATGACCAACATGGTAGCCGAATGCTTGCTATGCCAACTCTCTCCAATTTTCATGTCTAGATATATGAAGAATATCAAAACAACCCAAGGTAAATTTTATGTCTAGACATACCTCAAGATAAACTAAAAGTGATTCATCAAAACATTGATAACCATTGGATATTTGTTTCACTACCAATAACGAATCATCGAATGCCTCAATATGTATAGCACCTATAGCAAGGAAAATCTATAATCCGAATAACAATGCATATTCGGCTTTGATCATTTGTGCATAAATATTTCAAGCGGCATGAGGCTTCACAAAATAGCACCATAATGAGATATATAAACAACACCAACACCTTGGCCATTGCTACAAATTTAACCATCAATATATAATCTCCATGGTACTAGAGAGATCAAGATAAAATCAATATTATGCATGATGTCAATATGATTCTCAATAATAAAATCAACCATGATTTGGCCTTACGTAAATTATGAAAACTAATAAGCCAAAGCACACCCAATCAAAACATAAGTTCACTTCACAGTTTTGATGAATTGGTCTATGCATAATATCTTCAATGACATCAATTTGACAAATTTCTATGCAAGAACTTATCTCAATCTCTACTCAAACTAAGGATGATGTTAGAATACCACACCGGCCATTCTTAGATATATTCTTAGGGCGATAGTTAAGTATCGACCATTACCATGAGGTCCATGTAGAATTCATCGACCAAATCAAGAATAGCCGAAATAAATAAATGAAATAGCAATAAAATATTTCGGCCCCTTTGTATTAGCAACAAAAATGTAACTAATCAAATGTATAGTGATTTGGCAATACCCTCTCATGATATAGAAAGTTATGTTGCATCCATGGATCAAAATAAATCCATGAAGGGTAATTGATCATACCTATGGATGAATTCCATGGCAAAGGCGTCAATGGCATTGTTGAAGAAAATGGATGATGTGTTAACCGAAGATTTTGATGTTGTGATGCGCACCTTCGGCTTAATTGTTTGTTGCTTCCATCCTTCTCTTTTTTCACTTTTATTGTACTTATTGCAATAGAAGCATGCACGTCCTTTTTGTTATTATTGATTCTCTTGGGAACCCATGCCATGTTCTTCTTTCTCAGCTCTTGTGCACTAAGATTTTGTAGTTCCTTCTTTTGCCAATACGACAAGCCGAGTGGGCATGTCAGCTGTGATTTTGTTTCAACCAATGGCAACTCGTTTTGGACCTTGTGTACCCTCAACCTCTTTTCTTCAGACTTGGCACTCTGATTTTTATCAATTGATTGCTTCACTTATTTGCCTTTTGTAGCCAATGTCAACACTTTAATTGGCTCTTTATCCTTTAAGATCAAATCTTAATTGGCACTCTTGCGACCATCTTTTTTAACTCGATATACTTGTTTGATCACCTCTTTCTTCTTTCTTGAGCTCTGGACCGATTCCTTATGATTGAAACGGTCTTTAACATGTGATTGTTCAAATGTTGATCTTCTCGGAGCTGCATAATATTGGTGAGATGGTTTAAAATAAGATGGAGAATGTCCCATTGTATCATACCTATCCCATGATGGATATGAATCTACATGAGCATAGGGAGGCATCCACGACATTGGCATTGGCGGCCCAAAATAAGGATATGAATATGTTGCATGAAAAATTTCACTTTTCCAATACCGATCCTCATATTTGCGCCTTGGGGTGATCTTGATGGTTTTGCATTAGTTGGCTGATAAGCACTTTTCTCCTTATTTTGATATTTATCTAATAATTGTGCAAAAGTGACCTTGGATTTCTTCCGCTTGTGCTTATTGCGGCCTTTGTTTCCTTTGGTTGTGCTTGCACCAATCTCTGAATTTGCTTGCTGTCCCCCAGTCCTTGGCATCTCCATTGTAGCTTCGATGGAATTTTCGCCCTCAAGATTATGTTCATTATGCTCTTCAACAACTTCTTTACTTGAAAGCTTGATCCCATCACCTATAGTTTTTACCTTCTCTTTAAATGGATTGGCCTGAAAGTAGCCAATGCAAAAAAATTCTGCCATCGGGACCAATCGAAATAGAATGGTCATCTCTTGGTGTCTCAAAAAATTTCAGTCGTCCTTTATCAATGGACGATTTAACTATTTGACGAAACATGTTGCAATCCGCAAAATTATGCTTGGACGAATCATGCAACTTACAATACATTCGTCCCTGGATAAATGGCTCAACATGGTGATCAAGAATTCTAATATAATTATTTCTCAACAACAAATTAAATATTTGATCACACATGCTTGAATTGAAGGTAAACTTTTTATTCTCTAGCCAATCTTGTTGTGAGAACGGCTTTGGAGTTAAGCAAACGAATGGTTCAGATTTTGCACCACCCCATTTGGCTATGCATTGTGTTTTGCACTCTATCTCCAATGTCTTTGGATAAGAAACTATACTGGCATTGGTTTGCTCAGAGGATTTTAACCTTGACTTTAAATTTTTGAAACGAAAATAGTTAGAACATACATGTCTCAATTGAGACCAAGTGTAAGCCACGTAAGAAATAAGCAAAGCTACCCAATTAGATATGAGTTTTAGATAAAGCAATGGGGAAGGCCTTGGATGCAATAATTTTTCGCTATCGGTCTTTCTAAATGGTGCAATGTGTTGACCGATATGCTTTGTGACAATCTGATTGCTAACAAATAAATTACCCTTCTTCATTGGTCTCTCAATATTTCTTATGAAGATTTTTCTAATATATGCATGAACAACTAAGTCATGACCAAATCTGAAAACAGGTAAATTAATTGCTAGACATACCTCTTCAAATATGTTGGGAGAGCATGATGGTGGTGTGACTTGAATAATATCTTGCTCCGCCTTCGGATAGCTCCCCAACGCCTTGTCATCATCTTTTCTTGATTTCGTGCATCATTAGTTTGAAGATCCTTGTCCACCAAACTTTCTTCGGCTACTTGTTCTTGTTCTTGAAGCTCGTCAATTTCTATGGCATGGAACTCATGGGGCAGGAAGTAGGTTCCATTAACTTAAGAAAAATCAAGTATGGCTGTCTTGCTATACTTTCCATGCCCTTTCTCAATAATGTTTGCCTCTTTGGATTTGATGGATTCGGAATATATACTACTTGATTCGGCTTTTTCAACCGAAGCACTTTTAGTTTCTAAATCATCTTTCTTTTCATCGGTTATATCAATTGGCAAGGCTTCTTTTCTTTGAGCCAATTCCCTATCAATTCTCTCTTGACGAAGTACTTGCACCCTATCGCGCAAAGCTTTAACTCCCCTCTCAATCTTAGCCCACTCTAGATTAGTTTGCCCCCCAATGCTTTTAGAATCTTTCGGCAATGAAGTGTTAGTGTGGCCAAAATTTTGCAAATGTGTAGGGGGTGTATAATATGCTGCGGTACTAGGTGGAGGTGTATGCACTGCTGTATAACCATACGATCTTTCGCCAATTTTATCAATGCATGTAGTTTCATCTTCATGCAAAACTCTAGCCTTTATTGCAGCATAATCAGGAAACAACCCCTTTTCATATTGTTCAGGGCAAAGAGCACTAATTCTCTTGTTTTGTGCCAAGCTCATTTTTAACGCAGCCACAACCGCTTCTGGAAGGGATTGATCCACAATACTTTCAGATTCTTTCGGCAATGATTCATGAGTGTTGCCGAAGTTCTGGATTTGCGTAGAGCATGCATTATATGCTACAATATTAGATGACGACACGTTTGTTCCTGTAAAATTTTCAATTATTCGGCTATGGCCATGATGGTGTGGGGCCGAATTATGAAGATCTATAGTTGCATATGGTGCTGAAAAATTATTAACATGAGGTGTAGCATATGATGGTTGAGAGTAACTGGCGGAATAGCTAGTAATAGCATGGCCAATTCTCCCATCCATCGACAAGGTTGGTTTCGCATATTGCAAATAAGTTGCCGATGAATAAAAAGGTGAAACACTTTCTTGTATGCTATTGGAAATTTTAACATGAGGTGTTTCAAATTGATTAACCAAACCCATCATGTTGTTCATTGGCATATGCATTTGTGGGGTTGCCGATGCATGAGAGTTTGTATACATATGTTGTATGTTGCTAAAATCATAAGAATTTGAAGCATGAATATTGTTTTGCATCGACCCTTGTGCATAATTAGATGCATGATTGATAAAACTAGGGCTAGCCGATACATTATGCTCATTAGGTGATCCGGCAACAACATATGGATTATTTGCATCTACAGAGGGAAATTGGGTATTCATATTACCTTTGTAGTTTGCGGCAACTTGATGACGATCTCTTCGTAGCAAGAACGGGCTGGAGACCGTTCAAAGCTTCGTCCCCAGCGGAGTCGCCAAAAAGTGTGTTCGCACACGAACACGTCACTGTGTACCTCCAACGCCGAGGGTGATGCACCGCAACTCACGTCAAAGGAGACCCGTCCGGAAGCACGGTATGCAAGCAATTCGGCGGGTGCTTTTGAGGACCCGAAACCCCACACGCCCAAGAGGGACCCCGTCAGGGCGCGCGGCGGTTATGGGCTGCCCTAGGTCGGCCTGAACGCCCCTAGGGCCTCGAGGTTCACCGCCCTGCAAATGAAGAACGAACGGAGTACGAGGAAGAAGAAGAACAAAGGAGAGAGATAAAGGTAAAGGTAAAAAGTGGTATATGATTTGATCGATTGTGTGTTTTTCAATCAGCCGTCACCCCTTACATATATATGAGGAAGCTGGACTTCCCGTACAAGAAAAGGACTCAAATCACGTCCAAATCATCAAAAGTTACCCTAACTCAGACTACAAGGGCCGGAACTTCCGGTCTGACCCGGAACTTCCGGGCTGTAATTATATCAAGTAGCCCCCTTGCACTGAATCTGCAGGTCGCATACTACTTCAGATGATGATGGTCCCAAAAGCAAAGTTGTAGATCTTGCAATGGAGAAAAACTCTTCAGTTGATCACTTTTTAATCCGAGGTCATATTGATGTCGAAATTTGCCCCGCAAATCTGCAAACAATGTTAAAATTCCAGTTTTCGGGGCGCACCGCGTGCAAACTTTCGGTTTAGCCTGGAACCTCCCCGGAAGTTTTGCCCAGAACTTCTGGGGCAAACTTATGCAGCACACTGTTTTGGCTCTAACTTTTGTATACGAACTCTGATTTAGACGTTTTTATATCGAAATCGATCATCTCGACGAGACGAAGACAAACCGTGTAGAAACATTTATTATATGAGGTCATCTTGGGGGTGTAATCAGCTGAATAGTGTTTTGAATACAAAATCTGAGTACGTCAAACAAAACTTTGGTCTTAGAGATGAGATCGGATGGCTATGGCCCAAATGTGAAAGTTTCTCCTTTTGACGATACAGAACTTTCTCACTTTGAGCACTTCTCCATTTGAGGCCATCTTAATTAAGTTCTTGGCCGTGTCAAAATCTGGTGTCAACAGTTGGAGTGGATGAAAAGTTCCCTAAGAAAACTTGAACTCCCTCATGGTTAACATTTAATAGGAAAGGAACATCACCTCGATATATAGCTTCTCCAGGCACGGAAAGCATCTCAGGAAACTGACAGCTTGCTCCAGGTTGAGGCCGATAGATTCTAGTGCCAAGACCTTCACTTTGCGCAATTTCGGGGTCAAGTTTGTCGAAATCATTTTCTGAATGATAGACGAACAAACATCTTCAAAATTAGAAATAATGTTAATTTTTAGAAGGAGGGGTAGAAGGCGGCTGTTGTACCTAAACATGTGTGGATCCAATAACAAGTTCGGAGTATTTGTGAGACGAGTAGCCCACCACTGTCAATTTCAGCGTAGAAATGACATTGATTCTTGTTGGACCTTCTTGATCAACTACAAGTAATCTCTCAAGTGCAGGCGTGTCCTCAATGACCATACCGTGGTACACATTTTGTGATGTCTTCCTGCTGCACCAGCTACACACATAAATAGTCCGGAGAGTCATGGAAGTGATGTGGAAGGTACTCAGCCCATTGATCGCCTAAAGACGAAGGTACTCGAGTGCAGTATAGCCACGGAGCAGTCGCTCCATGTCACCATTTGAGAGGCAGACGATGACGAGCTCGAGGAGCTTCAGTCATGGTAGAATAAGAGTGGGCGCGTCATTAAGGGGGGGGGGGAATGGCAGTTCCTGAACTTCGCAACGCGGAGTGCGGACGTTGGCAGCGACCGCATATGCCCATCATCAAAAGTGAGCTCCTCGAGCTGATCTAGAGTGGGGATCAGAACCATTCGTCAAGCTTGCATCAGTCCTTGCCATTGGAACGGAACTTTCCCATTCTAAGCCCTTTGGTTGGGCCAAGGTGACTGCCGATGATCTTGGAGAATGCATCCAAGCTTTTGCGATAGCCATGGCAGAGCTTGTGGGTGTCGATGAGGTCGAGAGGGCTAGAATTCCATAGGGGGCACCACCGCCGGGAAAGGATGGTTGTCCGCACCCCATATTTGATTTGGAGGAGGGAGATGATGACTCTCAACATATCATCGGGGAGGCTGATGATGAAGTCTAGGCCTGTTGGAGTCGCTTGCGGTTCTAGCTCGCCCCGCCTCCGCTTGCTGGCAGCCCCGTTCTCCACCTTCGGAGTCTCCTTGTCAGCAGCGCTTTCTGATAGAAATGTAGTACATGGAATATTTAGTTAAAACAGGGCAATAGAAAAGTGTATTGGTAACTAGAAGTTATTAGGTAGGAATATAGTAAGAAAAGGGAATAATAATTGGTTGCTTAAATACTACACAATTCATTTGACATTGCAGGGTAAGTCAACATGCAGATAGTTGAAAAGAGAACTTACTTCAAACAAAGTCTGGATGTATGATTTTGTCGGGGAAGTTAGCATATATCTCATGACCTGGCCCTTTTATGTGCAGTACAATTTTAGTGCTAGCTTTAGTACATAAAACTTTGCAATTTCTTTCCAAAAACCAGTGCCAAAATAAGAGTCACCACGTTCATCAAGTCTTACAGTAGCAACGATTATAAATCCATGGTTTGTGTGTAGTATGACATCCGTGGAGCCTTCATCTATGTAAAGGGAAAAATTGTGCACTACATAATATGTTGCATAGCAAGGGATGTTTTGCAGAAAATGGTAGGATTGTTAAAGAAAATATGGTAACATGCAAATATGGGCCCAAATTGAAATAACTGTACAACAGTTGAAATCGAAAGACAAAAATCTATAATTAAACAAATAGGGTAAACCTGATGTCATGGAAATATGAGAGTAATCGAAAGAACAATACATCATAAATTTGCCTAATATAGAAAGAAGAGGGGGGAAATCCCCTTTGACGTATATGGTGCATGTGGCACCTTTTATCCAAATGTAGCAATATGTACAATATGTTCAGGAAAGTAGGCCATGCCAACCGATTTAGGGTGAGATTGAACATACTGCCCGCATCCACAAGTTATCTGGTATGGTGAGATGGAATCTCTGGCAGAGGTCGCAAAGTCCTGAAGTGTCGGTGCACTATACATTATATGAATGAAAGAAAACCCTCAAATCAGCTCGAATAAAAATGAATTCACGGCGATTTTCGCCGGATGATTAAAGGAGGCAGATGAACTGGGATAAGAGATGAGATAATATCTCGTTAAATTAGTTACCTTGTCGTCCATGAGAAAGAACCCTCAGTACGGCAAATTCCCCAACCGAGCGGAGCAGCGTCGACCACCAGCACCGTCGGGAAAGTCGATGGCGATAGGCGATGGCAAGCGGATGTGGCGAAATGCGGTGGGCTTTGCCAGTAGCCTGGCGGTGGCGGCATGCGTCGAGCTAAGTGTTTACATACGCGATAGGCGGTGCCATGGCATGGACGCAGAGGAGCTTGTGCAGGTCTGAATGGGAAATGTACCGGAGGGGCCGAGGGGGAGGTGGGCGGGGTGATGGTTTTTGTGACGTGGGGATGGTGAGGGTTTTCTTTTTTCTTTTTTGAATTGGGTGGTGAGGGTTTTCTGTCCCACAAATAATTTTGGGGGCGACGGTTTGCTAGAATGAACCGTGTGTGATTGACGCAACAGGAAAAATGAAAGTCATTCCACATGGTTCCAATTTTGGGAACTGTGTGTGATTGACATACTACCTCCGTCCTGGTTTATTGGCCCCTGTTGTAATTTTTACCAAAATTTGGTGAAATATTTAACATACTCACATAGATAATAAGCATACACATACATAAGCATAGTTCAACCATAAGTAGTACATAGTTCAACCGCATTAAGCATACTCAAGCGTACATATATAGTTCGATCCATCCCACATATCATCTCACATGCCGACACGATCCTGAAGCTTCTCCAGGTACTCGGTGTATGTGCCATGCGCCACCCTGCAAGAATACTTCTACTTGAAGGAGCGAACGGCCCGTCCTCTTGTATGCACCAGAACACTTAGATACGCGTCATGAAGCTTCTGGTTGCAAAATGGGCATCCATAGCCGCCGTTCCAGGTCCTAATACGCCTGTTATGCATTCCCGCGTAAAGCTCCCTTAGGATTTGCCTCTTGCACCTCCTTTCGACATCTTCATCTTTGCTGTCCACATCGCCAGACATCACCTATACAAATAGTAAAACAAATTTGGCATCAAATCGATGATTACATGCCGTGAAGTAGGATTAGGAATTTATGACTATTTATTTATACATATCCAGAGATTATGGTTCGATTTTTAAGCACAGCCGTCTATGTACAAACCAATCTTGAAGAAAATAATGGCACAAACATATGTACGTCATTGAAAATCAATTGTCAAGCCCTGACTAGGAATTATTAGCACGAACACTAACCCTAGTCGGATTACTAGCAGAAATCATTTGCACAGATGAAATAACTAATCACTTATCACATGTACCATTCAAACAATCAATACACTACACGGATCTAACGAAAATTACTCAGATTTCATGTATTGGGAGAACATAACCATAGGATTTCTATTCCAAAAAGGGGGAGGCAGGAGTAACCAGAGAAACCCTATGATCTATTTGACACATGAATGGGTATAGATGACTAACCAGCTGTCCGTTTTTGTCGGAGTCGTCGCCGGAGTGGTCGTCGGAGTCAGTGTGGAACTCCACCTCCGGCTATGGAAGCTCGACGACGTCAACGACGTCAGGGTGTAGCGATAAGTCGCCGGCGGTGATGGCAACCTCTATCTCCATCTCCACGACGTGCTCCGGTGCTTTAGCAGCCCCGGCGTCGCCACTCCCTCCGATGGGGCGCTTCAGCGGCATCCTCATACACTGACAGCTTTGAGGACTGAGAGCGGCGTCGAGGATGCAAGCGGAGAGAGAGGATTGTGTGCGCGTAGCGAGGATGGGTGGTGCGGCCACTTGGGCACACCATTAATATGGAGTAGTGGGAGTTGTGGGAGAGAGGCGGGCAGCGGTCAAACCGATGGCTCGCCTCCCGGTGAGCCTGCGCACCAGACTGCTGGCATGCCTACCAAAGTTTCACACAGCTACTCGCACGCCTCCCGATGACACTACACAGCGAGAACGCCTCTGTCAATTCACACACCTGCACGCACGCCTCCCCATCTGCCTGTGCGGCGGACACGTCCCGTCAACTCATGCCTGCTCGCACCGCACACGGGTCGCACGACGGCACATATATTGTTTTTCTATTTGGATGATTAATGCTGCCGCTTTATTTCTTAACCAAAGCATGTCACATATCCATTGTTGGTCTACCGCTCACGGTTCGAATAAATAATCCGTTTGGGATATTGGTTCCCAATTATTAATAATCTCCCATCTGTAATTAGATAAAGATTACATTCAAACTGGTCTCAAATTTGACAAAAAAGTACAATGCCACTTTGTATTGGTGTCCATATGACAACACGATAAGTTTCATGAACTTCAAATAAGTTTGGATGTACCAAAATTTAAAAATCAAGATTCTCAATGTTTGAAATTTGTTGCACGGGGAGTAAACATGCACCCACTGAGACACATGTGTTTTTGCAATCCATTTAGGCGCACTGTCACGTGTGCATGTAGCTCAAATTTGATTTTTGCACATTATACCCGTAGAAAATCAATCAATCAATGTACTAAAACGTCTTAATGATCTCTGTGATTTTTTTGAATACAACGTCCCTCCTTTGGTAACATGTATGTTCACCGCAGGATAATTAATTTAACATGCATCGTAGTTGCGGTAGATTCGCGGTGTGCGTGTGGGTGTGTGCGTCTCGGGGTGGCGGGTGGCTAGCAGTGCACTACGAGTTGTGAGCCACCGTGTGTGTTGGCCGTTTTGTTAGGCAGGCCGGTGCCACATCAGAGTCGTGAAATCGTTATTTAAAACATTACACAACCCTGTCATACATAAATGTTTTGGCCACATGCGGTCGATGGTTGTCCTACATGACACTCGATACTCGCGCGTGACGCTTTCTGTGGACCCGCGAGGTCATTGTCCATCACTTTGACAAACAGCCGATAGTGAGGTTAATTTGACCAGCAAGGTAGAATCTTTTTTGTTTATGTTATGGTGGTATATAGTACGTGTCGAAGAGGTGGGAGGGGACTAGCATATATACTATACGTACGCGTCCGTGAACAAGTACACCTCACTCAGTGTCGGGACTTTTTGGTTTCCGAGGCACGTGCCACATCAAAATTATGAAATTGGTTATTCATGTTGGAGATATGCCCTAGAGGCAATCATGTATGATGATATTTCCTATGTGTTTATGAATAAAGATAGTCCTTGGACATTATCAATGATGTGTATCAGCAAGTACATGACTTGTTTGTGGGACTATGCATTGTATGATGACTGTCCTAAAAGGTCCCTGGTCGAAAGTCCAGTGTGGACGCGCATCCGACTAGACTAGCATATGACACAGTCGATGGCTTGGTCTCACTAGCCATGGAGCATTGGATTCTAACCGGATAATATGGACTCGGAAGGATCTGGTCGGATTCGACGTAGTCGGATCCGAGTTGAGATAAGGTCCGAGTCAGACAGACCTAACTATGAGATGCAGTGATATGTCATCTGTGAGTCTCTAGTACAACATACATTCTATGTCTTAAGACCTGAGCTGGCGCATGTACTCGGGATGGTGACAGACTTGCTTTGGGCCAACCAAATGCTACCCCGTGACTGGGTAGTTACAAAGGTAGGTTTCAGGCTTGTCCAGACTCGTGCTGCGAGACATGGTCGAGCAAGATGGGATTTGCCCCTCTGATCAGGAGAGATATACCCTGGGCCCCTCGTGTGATCCGACCAAGATAAGCATGGCCATGTGACAAGGATTATGAGATAATCTGGTTTGTGGTCGGCATCACTGGAACGAGAAAGAAGTCGGGCTAGCACAAGGATGACAGACTCGCCTTGATCCCAACAACATATATCATGTGGCAAAAGGAATGGAAGTATGATGTACAGGTTTGCCTAACCAGCTTGATAGTCTGCTTGGTGTTCGGCATGCCTTGCTAGGGGCCGCTACCAACCATGCAGTTCGGAGGTGATCCGAACTGCGACCAAGCCGGCTTGAACCTAAGGGGTCGCACGCTTAAGGGAAGGAACCTATGAGGTCAGATCCGAGGACACTGGTCGGATGTGATCCGAGTTGTATTCAGATTGTGGCCGAGTAGACTTATGGGCTTTAGGGTCCGTGCGAGGCCCAAGTGTTGAGCCCATGATGGACGCCTATATAAAGTGGGGTGCAGCACACTCATGTGGTCAAGGGCGGCACCAACGTAGGGTCGTGTAGGGGCGGCCGCCCCGGGTAAATTTTGGGAACCGGGGTATTCCCTAGTGCTTGTGGCCGCCATGGAAGTCGAGCAGATTCGATGGAGATCAGGTCGAGCGACGAGCAGGGAGAGAGAAGAAGAAAGAAACGGTTCGCTAGAAGATAGGCCACGTAACGCTAGATATGGACCAGCTAAACAAGGCCCAAAGGATTCTAAAAAAGGCCCAATGGAAAGAAGTGAGATGAGCCCGTTATATTTTTGTATGCAGCCTATGAGCATTGGCTTTCCCAATTCCAATGGCTTGTGAAGACTATCGCTGCCGTCACATGAATCTCCACTGGTGCCTTGACGCAGCGCCACCCACTGCCGCTTCACCACGGCGCGGCCCAGGTCTGCCCAACTCCACCGAATCAATGATGAAGAGAGTCCATCTTTTCTGGTGCCATCCGAACGGGAGACATCGTTCTCGTCTCCACCGCCATGCGCCCCATTCAATAACTGCAGACGAGCAGCCAACCGAGGCAGCAAGGAACACGTTATTTCGGTCTCCCCTAATCTTTTAATTTGTTTTGGCATTGGCTGATTGGCATAATTCCTGAAAGTTGATACTGAAAATTAGTTATGAATTTGATATCATCGGCACCTAAGAATATGAAGCAGATTGATTCTTTATATGTTTTTTTGCGTTATATATCTTTTGCCTACATCTTGAGAATGAAACTATGAATAATTCAGTGCATAGATCGTCTTGCCTAAATGCATACTAATTGACCAATTAATTATGTAGATTGTCTTATTTGATTGTATCGTGACTTTGATTTTTTTTTCGTTACCTTAAAAGTCCGCCCCAGGTAACTTCAAATCTTGGATCCGCCACTGCATGTGGTTGATCGCTTCGGCGCTGTCACTAGGGTTCGCATGTGTTGTGAATAGACACATCCACTCATCGTCGGTTGTTTGATCGGACCTAGCAGTCCGCCGCACGACGTTCCTCCTGCACACGCGGATACCATTAAATGCGGTGCACTTGCGCCGCTTCGGCGAACCTGTACGTGGCAACTAACGACCGGTTGTTCAAGGGAGATCAGACGAGGAGGAGACGATCCACGCGGACACGCTGCCCCAACTCTTCTTCCGCTGCACGGCACTTCACGTCTAGTGGTAACGAACTGTGATCCATCTCCCGTAGCATGTTCTTGGCTATTCTGCGCGTAGGAAATTTTAATTTGCAGTCGACGCACCCTACTGTAGAACCCCACAATTCAAACATCACACAATACCTTTTTGGGTCACATGCATATCCTAGCTAGGACACTCACGTGTGATGTTTCTATCCGTGGGCCCACAAGGCCATCATCGATGCATGCATGCATCACTTTGACCTACATCAAGAGAGGTTAATTAATTTCATCATTGATGAGGATTCTTTTGGGTTGTACATACATTAAGGCAGGAGCATATAGTATGCGTTGAAGAGGGGGGAAAGGGACCATCATATGTAGTACGCTTGATATGAACCTCGCTCTGTGTGGGTGCATGGTTTACGGTTTTTGAGGCATGTGGCACATCAAAGTTGTGCATTTTGGGTATTCAACATATATATGTTTGGCCCACATGCAAAGCGGTGGTGGTTGTCCTCTCGCACCCACTTAAGTGGTTATCAGCGATATCGTTGTTTTCCATTTGTGGGCCTGCTTGGTCCATCACTACTTTTTTCCTGACAACAAGAGAGGTTAATTTGACTTAGGAGGGGATTATTATTTTTGCTCTGGGATGACATGCATGATACAACTTGAGCACACACACATGCATGTGTACGCATGAATCCCTCCCATCGAGTCGAAGTGGCTAGTACAATGACACATCATGAACCGGTCTCGCTCTGTGTGGGGAGCTAGTGTACGATTTTTGACACACGCGCCACATCAATGTTGTGTATTCAAACATGCATGCATGCATCACCTCCATACATATGCATGTAGTGGTTGCCTTCGAACGGTACGCTCCCTCACGTGGTTATCGGCGACAAGCCTATATATTCATGGGCCCACATGGACATCCATGATCACCTGACCAACAACAAGATAGGTTACCATGGCATATTCTTCATTTGGTTCGTTTTATCGTAGTATAGGTCATGGTGAGATTCAGACATAATTTAGTTTGAGCGCATATACTATGCACGCATGCATGCATGAATCCCCGTCGTTCGTTTGAAGTGTGGTGTAACATACATATGCATCGTCAATCTAAGCCTCGCTCAGTCTGGGGATTTCTAGTTCGAAATCACGGTGCCACATCAATGTTGTTCCATAGTTACTCAAAAACACCCCTCTCCATACATATGTTTGGGCCACACACATGCAGTGGTTGTCTTTGGGGACTAGCTACTTGCGTGATTATTGGCGAGCTAGCCCATCTTCGGGGTTGCATGGATGGCCATCACTTTGACCAACAACAAGAGAGAGGTTGTACGACCAAGGTGGATTGTTCTTGGTCCATTTTACGATCCATCTTGGTGAGATATATGCCTCTCTGGCCCGCCGACTGAAAGTGTGTGTGTGTGTGTGGGGGGGGGGGGGTTGCTACTTCGCACTTTGCTAGGTGAACCTCAGTTGGGGGCTTGCATTCATAGCTCAGGATTCCCTTCGTGGCGACACGAGGGGGGTGGGGGCTGGTACCTACTTCGCACTTTGCTAGGTGAACCTCGGTTGGGGGGAGGGGGCATGCATTCATAGCTTAGGATTCCCTTCGTGCCGACATGAGGGAGGGGTGGCTGCTATCTACTTCGCACTTTGCTAGGGTGAACCTCGGTTGGGGGGGGGTGGTGGCAGGCATTCATAGCTTAGGATTCCCTTCGTGCCGACACAAGGAAGGGGGGCTGGTAGCTACTTCGCACTTTGCTAGGTGAACCTCGGTTGGGGGGAATGCATTCATAGCATAGGAATCCCTCCATGCCGACACGAGGGAGGGGGCTGCTAGCTACTTCACACTTTGCTGGGTGAACCTCGGTTGGGGTGCATGCATTCATAGCTTAGGATTCCCTTCGTGCCGACACGAGGGAGGGGGCTGCTAGCTACTTCGCACTTTGCTAGGGTGAACCTTGGTTGGGGGGCATGCATTCATAGCTTAGGATTCCCTTCATGCCGACACGAGGGAGAGGGGAGGGGGGCTGCTAGCTACTTCGCACTTTGCTAGGTGAATGAACCTCGGTTGGGGGGGGGCATGCATTCATAGCTTAGGATTCCCTTTGTGCCAACACAAGGGAGGAGGGGGGCTGCTAGGTACTTCACATTTTGCTAGGTGAACCTTAGTTGGGGGGAGGGGGCATGAATTCGTAGCTTAGGATTCCCTTCGTGCCAACACAAGGGGGGGGGGCAAGCAATACAGTGCGCTTTGCGACAGAGGTGCCACATCGAAGTTGCATTTGGTATTTGAAAATCAAACCACCCTTTTGATACAGAAATTTGGTCCACACGCAAGTGTGTTCGTGTTCTGACCCTCTCCCGCATCATTTTTCGCCAAATTTATGAACATTAGATAAGTCGAATGACACAATAGACACTGTTCACTCAAACTAACCGTGTGCCACGCCGGTGCACCTGTCACGCACACATCCGCATAGTACATTGGGCTCCACGAGGCTCCCCCTCTGAAAAATATATGCCCGCCTCGAGGGTTTTTCTGTTTCATAACACACGGTTGTTATCTCCAGACCATGTGCGATGATTCTTGTTCCCAATCCTGCCTGCATCCCTAGAAAATATCTGCCCCGCCTCAAGGGTTTTTCTGTTTCATAACACATGGTTGTATTCTCCGGACCGTGTGCGATGCACTATCATCAAAATTTTCAATAGCCCGACATTTCAATCCCGCGTTTGACTCCTGCGTAGTAAATTTTTCAGTACCCGCCTCATTTCCTCAAACAACCCGCGCCCCTCCACACACACACACACACCACACACACCAAAACCACCTCGGGCATGCGCGCGCACACACACACATAGCCTCCCTCGCTCGAAACCCTAGCAAGGTCCCCGCCACCGCCGCCGCAAGTCCTCCATTGTCAACATCTGCCGGTTTGCCCGTGCAGCTTACTCACCGATCTCCATACCCAGGCTACCCTGAGTTTCTTAGATGACGCATGCCAAACGCCCCCTTTCCCATAGATCCCTATCCCCATCCCCATCCCCCACTCCAGAGCGTCGCAGCCTAAGCCCGGCTATGCTTCCCGTGGAGCTCGAGGAGCGACTGGCCCAAAAGAGGTGTATAGCGGTTTCTTCGCTCGACGTCGCTGAGGAAACTGACAACCATTACTGGCGGCAGACACTCAAGCAGCGGTCTAGAGTATGCGGGCTGATAACCCACAAGTATAGGGGATCACAATAGTTTTCGAGGGTAGAGTATTCAACCCAAATTTATTGATTCAACACAAGGGGAGCCAAAGAATATTCTCAAGTATTAACAGTTGAGTTATCAATTCAACCGCACTCGAAATACTTAATATCTACAGCAAAGTATTTAGTAGCAAAGTAATATGGAAGTAGTGGTAACGGTGGCAAAAGTAAGAGTAGCAGTTTTTGTAGTGATTGTAACAGTGGCAACCGAAAAGTAACTAAGCAAAGATCAGTATGTGAAAAGCTAGTAGGTAATGGATCAGTGATGGATAATTATGTCGGATGCGATTCCTCATGCAACAGTTATAACATAGGGTGACACAGAACTAGCTTCAGTTCATCAATGTAATGTTGGCATTGAAGGACATATGCCCTAGAGGCAATAATAAAGTTATTATTTATTTCCTTATATCATGATAAATGCTTATTATTCATGCTAGAATTTATTAACCGGAAACATAATACATGTGTGAATACATAGACAAACAGAGTGTCACTAGTATGCCTCTACTTGACTAGCTCGTTAATCAAAGATGGTTATGTTTCCTAACCATGGACAAAAGAGTTGTTATTTGATTAACGAGGTCACATCATTAGTTGAATGATCTGATTGACATGACCCATTCCATTAGCTTAGCACCCGATCGTTTAGTATGTTGCTATTGCTTTCTTCATGACTTATACATGTTCCTATGACTATGAGATTATGCAACTCCCGTTTGCCGGAGGAACACTTTGGGTGCTACCAAACGTCACAACGTAACTGGGTGATTATAAAGGACTACTACAGGTGTCTCCAATGGTAGATGTTGGGTTGGCGTATTTCGAGATTAGGATTTGTCACTCCGATTGTCGGAGAGGTATCTCTGGGCCCTCTCGGTAATACACATTACACAAGCCTTGCAAGCATTGCAACTAATGAGTTAGTTGCGTATGATGTATTACAGAACGAGTAAAGAGACTTGCCGGTAACGAGATTGAACTAGGTATTGGATACCGACAATCGAATCTCGGGCAAGTAACATACCGATGACAAAGGGAACAACGTATGCTGTTATGCGGTCAGACCGATAAAGATCTTCGTAGAATATGTAGGAGCCAATATGGGCATCCAGGTCCCGCTATTGGTTATTGACCGGAGACGTGTCTCGGTCATGTCTACATTGTTCTCAAACCGTAGGGTCCGCACGCTTAACGTTACGATGACAGTTATTATGAGTTTATGCATTTTGATGTACCGAAGGTTGTTCGGAGTCTCGGATGTGATCACGGACATGACGAGGAGTCTCGAAATGGTCGAGACATAAAGATTGATATATTGGAAGCCTATGTTTGGACATCGGAAGTGTTCCGGGTGAAATCGGGATTTTACCGGATCACCGGGAGGTTACCGGACCCCCCCGGGAGCCATATGGGCCTTATTGGGCTTTAGTGGAAAGGTGAAAGGGGCTGCCCATAGTGGGCTGCGCGCCTCCCCCCTCCCCTAGTCCTATTTGGACTAGGAGAGGTGGCCGGCCACCTCTCTCCCTCTCTTTCTCCTTGGGAGTCCTATTAGGAATAGGATTGGGGGGGGGGGAGTCCTACTCCCGGTAGGAGTAGGACTCCTCCTGCGCCTCCATAGTTGGCCGGCCAGCCCTCCCCCTGGCAACCTTTATATACGGGGGCAGGGGGCACCTCTAGACACACAAGTTGATCATTGAGATCGTTCCTTAGCCGTGTGCGGTGCCCCCTGCCACCATATTCCACCTCGATCATATCGTTATAGTGCTTAGGAGAAGCCCTGCGTCGGTAGTACATCAAGATCGTCACCACGCCGTCGTGCTGACGGAACTCTTCCTCGATGCTTTGCTGGATCGGAGCCCGAGGATCGTCATCGAGCTGAACGTGTGCTAAGAACTCGGAGGTGCCGGAGTAACGGTGCTTGGATCAGTCGGATCGGGAAGAAGACGTACGACTACTTCCTCTACGTTATGTCAACGCTTCCGTTGCGATCTACAAGGGTATTTAGATCAGACTCTCCCCCTCGTTGCTATGCATCACCATGATCTTGCGTGTGCGTAGGAATTTTTTTGAAATTACTACGTTCCCCAACAGTGGCATCCGAGCCTAGGTTTTATGGTTTGATGTTATTTGCATGAGTAGAACACAAGTGAGTTGTGGGTGATACAAGTCATACTGCCTACCAGCATGTCATACTTTGGTTCGGCGGTATTGTTGGACGAGACGACCCGGACCAACCTTACGCGTACGCTTACGCGAGACCGGTTCCCTCGACGTGCTTTGCACATAGATGGCTTGCGGGCGACTGTCTCTCCAACTTTAGTTGAACCGAGTATGGCTACGCCCGGTCCTTGAGAAGGTTAAAACGGAGTCTATTTGACAAACTATCGTTGTGGTTTTGATGCGTAGGTGAGATGAGTTCTTGCTTAAGCCCGTAGCAGCCACGTAAAACTTGCAACAACAAAGTAGAGGACGTCTAACTTGTTTTTGCAGGGCATGTTGTGATGTGATATGGTCAAGGCATGATGCTGATTTTATTGTATGAGATGATCATGTTTTGTAACCAAGTTATCGGCAACTGGTAGGAGCCATATGGTTGTCGCTTTATTGTATGCAATGCAATCGCGATGTAATGCTTTACTTTATTGCTAAGCGGTAGTGATAGTTGTGGAAGCATAAGATTGGCGAGACGACAACGATGCTACGATGGAGATCAAGGTGTCGCGCTGGTGACGATGGTGATCATGACGGTGCTTCGGAGATGGAGATCACAAGCACAAGATGATGATGGCCATATCATATCACTTATATTGATTGCATGTGATGTTTATCTTTTATGCATCTTATCTTGCTTTGATTAATGGTAGCATTATAAGATGATCTCTCACTAAATTATCAAGAAGTGTTCTCCCTGAGTATGCACCGTTGCGAAAGTTCTTCGTGCTGAGACACCACGTGATGATCGGGTGTGATAGGCTCTACGTTCAAATACAACGGGTGCAAAACAGTTGCACACGCGGAATACTCAGGTTATACTTGACGAGCCAAGCATATACAGATATGGCCTCGGAACACGGAGACCGAAAGGTCGAGCGTGAATCATATAGTAGATATGATCAACATAATGATGTTCACCGATGAAACTACTCCATCTCACGTGATGATCGGACATGGTTTAGTTGATTTGGATCACGTGATCACTTAGAGGATTAGAGGGATGTCTATCTAAGTGGGAGTTCTTAAGTAATATGATTAATTGAACTTAAATTTATCATGAACTTAGTCCTGGTAGTATTTTGCAAATTATGTTGTAGATCAATAGCTCGCGTTGTTGCTTCCCTGTGTTTATTTTGATATGTTCCTAGAGAAAATTGTATTGAAAGATGTTAGTAGCAATGATGCGGATTGGATCCGTGATCTGAGGTTTATCCTCATTGCTGCACAGAAGAATTATGTCCTTGATGCACCGCTAGGTGATAGACCTATTGCAGGAGCAGATGCAGACGTTATGAACGTTTGGCTAGCTCAATATGATGACTACTTGATAGTTTAGTGCACCATGCTTAATGGCTTAGAATCGGGACTTCAAAGACGTTTTGAACGTCATGGAACATATGAGATGTTCCTGGAGTTGAAGATAATATTTCAAGAAAATACCCGAGTTGAGAGATATGAAGTCTCCAACAAGTTCTATAGCTAAAAGATGGAGGAGAATCGCTCAACTAGTGAGCATGTGCTCAGATTGTCTGGGTACTACAATCGCTTGAATCAAGTGGGAGTTAATCTTCTAGATAAGATAGTGATTGACAGAATTCTCTAGTCACCATAACCAAGTTAGTAGAACTTCGTGATGAACTATAGTATGCAAGGGATGACGAAAACGACTCCCGAGCTTTTCATGATGATGAAATCGATGAAGGTAGAAATCAAGAAAAACATCAAGTGTTGATGGTTGACAAGACCACTAGTTTCAAGAAAAGGGCAAAGGGAAGAAGGGGAACTTCAAGAAGAACAGCAAGCAAGTTGCTGATCAAGTGAAGAAGTCCAAGTCTGATCCTAAGCCTGAGACTAAGTGCTTTTACTGCAAAGGGACTGGTCACTAGAAGTGGAACTGCCCCAAGTGTTTGGCGGATAAGAAGGATGGCAAGGTAAACAAAGGTATATTGGATATACTGTTATTGATGTGTACTTTACTAGTGTTTATAGCAACCCCTCGGTATTTGATACTGGTTCAATTTCTAAGATTAGTAACTCGAAACAGGAGTTGCAGAATAAACAAAGACTAGTTAAGGGTGAAGTGACGATGTGTGTTGGAAGTGGTTCCAAGATTGATATGATCATCATCGCACACTCCCTATACTTTCGGGATTAGTGTTGAACCTGAATAAGTGTTATTTGGTGTTTGCGTTGAGCATGAATATGATTTGATCATGTTTATTGTAATACGGTTATTCATTTAAGTAAGAGAATAAATTGTTGTTCTGTTTACATGAATAAAACCTTATATGGTTACACACCCAATGAAAATAGTTCATTGGATCTCGATCGTAGTGATACACATAATCATAATATTGAAATCAAAAGATGCAAAGTTAATAATGATAGTGCAACTTATTTGTAGCACTGCCGTTTAGGCCATATTGGTGTAAAGCGCATGAAGAAACTCCATGCTGATGGGCTTTTGGAATCACTTGATTATGAATCAGTTGATGCTTGCGAACCATGCCTCATGGGCAAGATGACTAAGACTCTGTTCTTCGGAACAATGGAGCGAGCAAAAGATTTGTTGGAAATCATACATACTGATGTATGTGGTCCGATGAATATTGAGGCTCGCGACAGGTATCATTATTTTCTGATCTTCACAGATGATTTGAGCAGATATGAGTATATCTACTTGATGAAACATAAGTATGAAACATTTGAAAAGTTCAAAGAATTTCAGAGTGAAGTGAAAAATCATCGTGACAAGAAAATAAAGTTTCTACGATCTGATCGCGGAGACAAATATTTGAGTTACGAGTTTGGTCTTCAATTAAAACAATGTGGAATAGTTTCACAAACTCATGCCACATGGAACACCACAGCATAATGGTGTGTCCGAACGTCATAACTGTACTTTATTGGATATAGTGCAATCTATGATGTCTCTTACCGATCTACCACTATCGTTTTGGGGTTATGCATTAGAGACAGCTGCATTCACGTTAAAAGGGCACCATCTAAATCTGTTGAGACGACACCGTATGAACTGTGGTTTGGCAAGAAACCAAAGTTGTCTTTTCTTAAAGTTTGGGGTTGCAATGCTTATGTGAAAAAGTTTCATCCTGATAAGCTCAAAACCAAATCAGAGAAATATGTCTTCATAGGATACCCAAAAGGATACTGTTGGGTACACCTTCTATCACAAATCCGAAGGCAAGACTTTTGTTGCTAAATTCAGAGTTTTTCTAGAGAAGGAGTTTCTCTCGAAAGAAGTGAGTGGGAGGAAAGTAGAAAACTTGATAAGGTAATTGTACCTTCTCCCTTATTGGAAAGTAGTTCATCACAAAATCTGTTCTTGTGACTACTACACCAATTAGTGAGGAAGCTAATGATGATGATCATGTAACTTCAGATCAAGTTACTACCGAATCTCGTAGGTAAACCAGAGTGAGATCCGTACCAGAGTGGTACGGTAATCCTGTTCTGGAGGTCATGTTACTTGACCATGACGAACCTACAAACTATGAGGAAGCGATGATGAGCCCAGATTCCGCAAAGTGGCTTGAAGCCATGAAATCTGAGATGGGATCCATGTATGAGAACAAAGTTTGGACTTTGGTTGACTTGCCCGATGATCGGCAAGCAATTGAGAATAAATGGATCTTCAAGAGGAAGACGGACGCTGATAGTAGTGTTACTATCTACAAAGCTAGAATTGTCGCAAAAAGGTTTTCGACAAGTTCAAGGTGTTGACTACGATGAGAGCTTCTCACTCGTATCTATGCTTGAGTCTGTCCGAATCATGTTAGTAATTGCCGCATTTTATGAAATCTGGCAAACGGATAAACAAAACTGCATTCCTTAATGGATTTATTAAAGAAGAGTTGTATATGATGCAACCAGAAGTTTTTTGTCAATCCGAAAGGTGCTAACGAAATGTGCAAGCTCCAGCGATCCATCTGTGGACTGGTGCAAGCATCTCGGAGTTGGAATATACGCTTTGATGAGTTGATCAAAGCATATAGTTTTATACAGACTTACGGTGAAGCCTGTATTTATGAGAAAGTGAGTGGGAGCACTACAGCATTTCTGATAAGTATATGTGAATGACATATTGTTGATCGGAAATAATGTAGAATTGTTCTGTAAAGCATAAAGGAGTGTTTTAAAGGAGTTTTTTCAAAGAAAGACTTCGGTGAAGCTGCTTACATATTGAGCTTCAAGATCTATAGAGATAGATCAAGACGCTTGATAAGTTTTTTCAATGAATACATACCTTGACAAGATTTTGAAGTAGTTCAAAATGGAGCAGTCAAAGAAAGAGTTCTTGCCTGTATTACAAGGTGTGAAGTTGAGTAAGACTCAAAGCTCGACCACGGCAGAAGATAGAAAGAGAATGAAAGTCATTCCCTATGCCTTGGCCATAGGTTCTATAAAGTATGTCATGCTGTATACCAGATCTATTGTATACCCTGCATTTATTTGGCAAGGGAGTACAATAGTGATCTAGGAGTAGATCACTGGACAGCGGTTAGAATTATCCTTAGTGAAGTAAGGATATGTTTCTCGATTATGGACGTGACAAAAAGGTTCGTCGTAAAGGGTTACGTCGATGCAAGTTTTTGACACTGATCCAGATGATTCTAAGTCTCAATCTGGATACATATTGAAAGTGGGAGCAATTAGCTAGAGTAGCTCCGTGTAGAGCATTGTAGACATAGAACTTGCAAAATACTTACAGATCTGAATGTGACAGACCCGTTGACTAAAATTATCTCACAAGCAAAACATGATCACACCTTAGTACTCTTTGGGTGTTAATCACATAGATATGTGAACTAGATTACTGACTCTAGTAAACCCTTTGAGTGTTGGTCACATGACGATGTGAACTATGGGTGTTAATCACATGGTGATGTGAACTATTGCTGTTAAATCACATGGCGATGTGAACTAGATTATTGACTCTAGTGCAAGTGGGAGACTGAAGGAAATATGCCCTAGAGGCAATAATAAAGTTATTATTTATTTCCTTATATCATGATAAATGTTTATTATTCATGCTAGAATTGTATTAACCGGAAACATAATACATGTGTGAATATATAGACAAACAGAGTGTCACTAGTATGCCTCTACTTGACTAGCTCGTTAATCAAAGATGGTTATGTTTCCTAACCATGGGCAAAAGAGTTGTTATTTGATTAACGAGGTCACATCATTAGTTGAATGATCTGATTGACATGACCCATTCCATTAGCTTAGCACCCGATCGTTTAGTATGTTGCTATTGCTTTCTTTGTGACTTATACATGTTCCTATGACTATGAGATTATGCAACTCCCATTTGCCGGAGGAACACCTTGGGTGCTACCAAACGTCAGAATGTAACTGGGTGATTATAAAGGAGTACTACAGGTGTCTCCAATGGTAGATGTTGGGTTGGCGTATTTCGAGATTAGAATTTGTCACTCCGATTGTCGGAGAGGTATCTCTGGGCCCTCTCGGTAATACACATTACACAAGCCTTGCAAGCATTGCAACTAATGAGTTAGTTGCGGATGATGTATTACAGAACGAGTAAAGAGACTTGCTGGTAACGAGATTGAACTAGGTATTGGATACCGACGATCGAATCTCGGGCAAGTAACATACTGATGACAAAGGGAACAACGTATGTTGTTATGCGGTCTGACCGATAAAGATCTTCGTAGAGTATGTAGGAGCCAATATGGGCATCCAGGTCCGCTATTGGTTATTGACCGGAGACGTGTCTCGGTCATGTCTACATTGTTCTCGAACCATAGGGTCCGCACGCTTAACGTTACGATGACAGTTATTATGAGTTTATGCATTTTGATGTACCGAAGGTTGTTCGGAGTCCTGGATGTGATCACGGACATGACGAGGAGTCTCGAAATGGTCGAGACATAAAGATTGATATATTGGAAGCCTATGTTTGGACATCGGAAGTGTTCCGGGTGAAATCGGGATTTTATCGGATCACCGGGAGGTTACCGGAACCCCCCGGGAGCCATATGGGCCTTATTGGGCTTTAGTGGAAAGGTGAAAGGGGCTGCCCATAGTGGGTGCGCGCCTTCCCCCTCCCCTAGTCCTATTAGGACTAGGAGAGGTGGCCGGCCACCTCTCTCCCTCTCTTTCTCCTTGGGAGTCCTATTAGGACGGCCAGCCCTCCCCCTGGCAACCTTTATATACGGGGGCAGGGGGCACCTCTAGACACACAAGTTGATCATTGAGATCGTTCCTTAGCCGTGTGCGGTGCCCCCTGCCACCATATTCCACCTCGATCATATCGTTGTAGTGCTTAGGAGAAGCCCTGCGTCGGTAGTACATCAAGATCGTCACCACGCTGTCGTGCTGACGGAACTCTTCCTCGACGCTTTGCTGGATCGGAGCCCGAGGATCGTCATCGAGCTGAACGTGTGCTAAGAACTCGGAGGTGCCGGAGTACCGGTGCTTGGATCGGTCGGATCGGGAAGAAGACGTACGACTACTTCCTCTACGTTATGTCAACGCTTCTGTTGCGATCTACAAGGGTACGTAGATCAGACTCTCCCCCTCGTTGCTATGCATCACCATGATCTTGCGTGTGCGTAGGAATTTTTTTGAAATTACTACGTTCCCCAACAGGCACGTATTCCAAATATAGTCATACGTGCTTATGGAAAAGAACTTGCATGACATCTTTTGTCCTACCCTCCCGTGGCAGCGGGGTCCTATTGGAAACTAAGGGATATTAAGGCCTCCTTTTAATAGAGTACCGGAACAAAGCATTAACACTTAGTGAATACTTGAACTCCTCAAACTATGGTCATCACCGGGAGTGGTCCCGATTATTGTCACTTCGGGGTTACTGGATCATAGCACATAGTAGGTGACTATTGACTTGCAAAATAGGATCAAGAACTCACATATATTCATGAAAACATAATAGGTTCAGATCTGAAATCATGGTACTCGGGCCCTAGTGACAACATTAAGCATAGAAAAGTCATAGCAACATCAATCTTAGAACATAATGGATACTAGGGATCAAACCCTAACAAAACTAACTCGATTACATGATAAATCTCATCCAAGCATCACTGTCCAGCAAGCCTACGATGGAATTACTCATGCACGACGGTGAGCATCATGAAATTGGTGATGGAGGAAGGTTGATGATGATGATGGCAACGGATTCCGCTCTCCGGAGCCCCGAATGGACTCCAGATCAACCCTCCCGAGAGAGATTAGGGCTTGGCGGTGGCTCCGTATCGTAAAACATGATGAATCCTTCTCTCTGATTTTTTTCTCCTCAAACGTGAATATATAGAGTTGGAGTTGATGTCGGTGGAGCCTCAGGGGGCCCACAGGGCAGGGGGCGCGCCCTAGGGGGGCGCGTGCTGCACCATCGTGGATTGGGTGTGGGCCCCCTGGTGTTGATTCTTTCGCCAGTATTTTTATTAATTCCAAAACGTGTCTCCGTTGATTTTCAGGTAATTCCGAGAACTTTTATTTCTGCACAAAATAACACCATGGCAATTAGTCCGAGTTAGTCCATTCAAATCATGAAAGTTAGAGTCCAAAACAAGGTCAAAAGTGTATGGAAAAGTAGATACGTTGGAGACGTATCAACTCCCCCAAGCTTAAACCTTTGCTTGTCCTCAAGCAATTCAGTTGACAAACTGAAAGTGATAAAGAAAAACTTTTACAAACTCTAATTGATCTTGTTGTTGCAAATATGTAAAGCCAGCATTCAAGTTTTCAGCAAAAATTATGAACTAACCATATTCACAATAACATTTAGGTCTCATGTTTATTCATATCAATGGCATAATCAACTAGCGAGCAATAATAATAAATATCAGATGACAACACTTTCTCAAAACAATCATAATATGATATAACAAGATGGTACCTCGCTAGCCCTTTCTGAGACTGCAAAACATAAATGCAGAGCACCCCTGAAAATCAAGGATTGACTAGACATTGTAACTCATGGTAAAAGAGATCCAGTCATAGTCATATTCAATGTAAATTAATAGTAATGCATGCACATGATAGTGGTGCTCTCCAACTGGTGCTTTTTAATAAGAGGATGATGACTCAACATAAAAGTAAATAGATAGGCCCTTCACAGAGGGAAGTAGGGATTTGGAGAGGTGCCAGAGCTCAAGTTTTGAAACAGAGATAAATAATATTTTGAGTGGTATACTTTCATTGTCAACATAACAACCATTATATCTCGATATCTTCCATGCTACACACATTATAGGTGGTTCCCAAACAAAGTGGTAAAGTTTATACTCCCCCACCACCAACATACATCAATCCATGGCTTGTCCGAAACAACGGGTGCCTCCAACTAACAACAATCCTGGGGGAGTTTTGTTTACAATTATTTTGATTTGAGCATGGGACTGGGCATCCCGGTTACCAGCCATTTTCTCGTGAATGATGAGCAGAGTCCACTCATCTTGAGAATAACCCACCTAGCATGGAAGATATAGACAACACTAGTTGATACATGAGCTATTCGAGCATACAAAACAGAATTTCATTTGAAGGTTTAGAGTTTAGCACATACAAATTTACTTGGAACGGCAGGTAGATACCACATATAGGAAGGTATGGTGGACTCATGTGGAATAACTTTGGGGTTTACGGAAGTGGATGCACATGCAGTATTCCCGCTTAGTACAAGTGAAGGCTAGAAAGAGACTGGGAAGCGACCAACTAGAGAGCGACAACAGTCATGAACATGCATTAAAATTAATCAACACCGAGTGCAAGCATGAGTAGGATATAATTCACCCTGAACATAAATATCGTGGAGGCTATGTTGATTTTGTTTCAACTACATGCATGAACATGTGCCAAGTCAAGCCACTCGAATCGTTCAAAGGAGGATACCACCCTATCATACCACATCACAACCATTTTAATCGCATGTTGGCACGCAAGGTAAACCATTATAAACTCCTAGCAGATTAAGCATGGCCTGAGCAACTATAATCTCTACTTGTCATTGCAAACATGTTTCATTCATAATAGGCTGAATCAGGAACGACGAACTAATCATATTTACAAAAACAAGATAGGTCGAGTTCATACCAGCTTCTCTCATCTCCATCGGTCCATCATATATCGTCATTATTGCCTTTCAGTTGCATGACCGAACGGTGTGGATAAAAATAATAGTGCACATGCATTGGACTAAGCTCGAATCTGCAAGCATTAATACAAGGGAGAAGACAAGGTAGTATGGGCTCTTGGTTAAATCAACAATAATGCATATGAGAGCCACTCAACATTTTCATCAGGGTCTTATCCTCTCGACCCCCAAAGGAAAAGAAAATAAATAAAACTATTTACACAGGACAGCTCCCAACAAGCAAAAGAAGAACGAAAAATCTTTTTGGGTTTTCTTTTAATTACTACTACAGGCATGGAAAGTAAACTAGCTAAAAGTTACAACTATTTTTTTTGTTTTTATTAAGGTTGTCAAACACACAAGAAGAAGGCTTAGAAAAGAAATTAAACTAGCATGGATAGTACAATGAAAAAATATGAGAACCGACTGATGAAGCTATGTACCTAGGGTAGGGTCATAGGCCTGACCTAGACGCCCTCCCCAAGGACATCACCCTAGAGCTAGAAGCATTCGAAGGGTACCATCATCCACTCGACCAGAGACATTCCACTCGGAAGAATCAATGTCACTCGACCGTCACAGAAATCACTCGACAAACAGAAGATCTAAAGTCACTCTACAGAGCAACTGTCGGGTGTTTACTCATAGACTTAACTATCATTTATAGCACTTTAATACAGACGTTACCTGTAACGCTCCTTCTTTATGTAAATTGAACCCCGCATAACGGAGGGGGGCTGGGGTCCTGGCGCACTCTATATAAGCCACCCCTCCTCCGGGGCAGGGGTTCGCATCTTTTGTAAACTCACACACACACATACAATCCAGTCGACCACCTCCGGGCACCGAGACGTAGGGCTGTTACTTCCTCCGCGAAGGGCCTGAACTCGTAAACTCATGTGTATAACTACTCCGTAGCTAGGACCTTGCCTCCTCATACCTACCCCCCATTCTACTGTCAGTCTTAGATCCATGACAGTTGGCGCCCACCGTGGGGCAGGTGTCTTAGCAGTTTGTTGGAGAAGTTGCGATTCTTCCGATTCCCATCATCATGGTTTCCGGCGAAGGATTGGCCGAAGGCTGCGAGATCCGTCTCGGCGCACTTGTCTTCATCGCCGATGACTCCGCTTGGCTCCACGAGGCTCCACGAGGCTCCACTCGACGTCGAGGCGCTCCCCGTCCATGGGGCGACGCACTTCCGCGCATGCGTCCGCGACGTCCTTCTTCGACAGCCGGCGACTCAGTATCGGTCGTCTCCTACAACATCCTCGCTTCCCGTTGTTCGCCAGCACCAGCGATCCAGTCGATCACGGCTTCAGCGGTGGGTGAGACATGCGGTGGCCCACCAATCGGCTACCCCACAAATCACGGCAATCAAGCCTGATGAAACTCTCTACGGCCTGTTCGATCTGTCGACTGGCTCCGTCGAGACTCCATCCGAGTGCAACAGCAGCGACCCCGCGGCGGAAGTCTTGATGGTCAATGGGCCACACATTCCTCCTGGCTTCCCCCGTGAAGACGGTGGCGATGGCGTTGGCGACCCATCACATGTCCATGAGGAGTACCGCCCCGAACCCCTCTCTTCATAGCGGAGGGAAGATCTTCGCTGCCGTAATATGGATGCACTTCACACTCCTATCATTGGAGAGACCCCCAAGGCCCAGGCCTTGGAGGAGGCGTGCCTGGCCAACTTGGCTGAGCGCACTCGACTGGAGAACCTCCAGCGCACACTCGACGAGCGTGCTCGGCAGCGGATTGCCGAGTCCAGTTGACGACAACTTTTTCCGCCTCCGATGTAGGTATACCAAACTCTGATCTAGAATCTCACAGCTGCGGCTCGAATAGCAGAGTCAATTCAACCTTCCCAGTCAGAAGCTAGCCGAGGTTTGATGCAGATCCGGGCTTTACTCTGGGCAGCAGGGGAGCAGAATACAGCAGTATCTCAGTCGCGGAATAGGATTCATAGCAGATTTGTGGTGGCAGATACTGTCCAATCTGCTCACAGCCCAAGATCGCCTCCGCGGCATGAGCAACGTGGGCACCGGCAAGATCAGTACAGGAACCATGAGCATTATGATCATCAACTCGACCACGATGACCATCGTCGAGTGCCCACGCCTCCTCCGAGGAGTGGGTCATACGTGCCTCGGTGGCAAGATGACAGACGCCCCCACAGCGATGAACGAAGAATTCCGGTCGACCCTAGAGAGCCAGGCTTTGATGCAAGATCAATCCTCGTTCAAGGTTTGGTTGATAGGAACATGGCTCACAAAGAAGGCCACGATAGAGATCATCCGACTGGAAGCAGGGTGCACGTTTCAGGACCCGAGTGTTTCATCAGAGCCATCAAAGCAGAAGTGATTCCTCCCAACTTCAGGTTGGCGACTGGAGTCAGCAAGTTCACCGGCGAGTCCAAGCCAGACACTTGGTTGAGGACTACCGAGTGGCTGTGCAGATTGGTGGTGGCAATGATGATGTGGCTATGAAGCACCTTCCCTTGATGTTGGAGGGCTCAACCAGAGCATGGTTGAATCAGTTGGCTCCTGGCAGCATATATAGTTGGGAGGAACTTGCTCAAGTGTTTGTTAGAACCTTCGAAGGTACTTGCAAAAGGCCGACAGGGTTGACAGAATTGCAGTGTTGTGTTCGTCAACCGAATGAAACCTTGAGAGACTATATCCAGAGATGGATCACGTTACACCATACAATGGAGAATGTGTCAGATCACCAAGCAATCTGTGCCTTCAAGGAAGGCGTTAAGTATCGAGAGTTGAACCTGAAATTCGGTCGGACAGGAGATATGACTCTGACTCGGATGATGGAGATTGCCACCAAATACGCTAACGGCGAAGAGGAAGACCGACTCCGGAGTGGCAAGCACAAAACAGTCGCCCAAGATACCGGAGGAGGGAATTCCGGTCGGAAACAGAACCGAAAGGCCGAACCAGCTGCTCCTGGTGAAGGTTTGGTTGTTGCCCAAGGAAAGTTCAAAGGGAACCCCAAAGGCCCCTGGACTCCCAAAAGAGTTAAGGATAAAGATGGGAATGACATGTTGGATTTACCGTGCCATATTCATACCAAAAAAGATGAAGAGGGGAACATCATTTACCCTAAACACACCACTCGACAGTGTCGTTTCCTGATCCAGCAATTCTGAGAGAAACAACCCAAGGAGAAGGAAAAGGAGTCGGACGGAGGTGAGGATAGGGAAGAAGATGATGATGGTTTTCCCAATGTCAATTCCATGCTGATGATTTTTGCTGATGTTGAAAGCAAAAGTCGATTGAAAGTTATTGACAGAGAAGTAAACATGGTTTCTCCAGCAACACCCAGTTATCTGAAGTGGTCCCAGACCGCCATCACATTTGACCAGTCGGACCATCCAGCTCATATAGCCACCCCTGGGAAGCAAGCACTGGTGGTCGACCCAGTAGTTGAAGGCACCCGACTGACTAAAGTGCTGATGGATGGTGGTAGTGGCCTGAATATCCTTTATGCTGAAACTTTGAAGGGAATGGGCATTCCTATGTCCAAGCTTAGTGAAAGCAGCATGAGTTTCCATGGCGTTATACCTGGCAAGAAGGTTCAGTCACTCGGCCAGATCGCCCTTCATGTGGTTTTCGGTGATTCCAAGAATTACCGCAAGGAAAAGTTGACATTTGAGGTAGTGGATTTCAAGAGTGCTTACCATGCTATTCTAGGTAGGCCCGCTTATGCAAGTTTTATGGCTCGACCATGTTATGTGTACCTCAAATTGAAGATGCATGGCCCTAGAGGAGTAATCACTATCACTGGCAATTGGCAGAAGGCAGAACAGTGCTTTCAAAAGGGCTCAAAAATTGCTGATGCACAAATGGCAGTAGTAGAACTGCAAGAATATCAGAAAAATGCAGATTCGAGTGATTTACTGCGAGCCAAGAAGCCTGCCAAAGATTCTGCATTTCAGTCGTCCAGTGAAACGAAGTCGATTCATATTCACCCGACCGATCCCAATGCTGCTCCAATCCATATCTCAACAACACTCGATAGCAAATAGGAAGAAGCGCTCATCCAGTTCCTCCGTGAGAACTGGGACATGTTTGCATGGAAACCTTCTGACATGCCGGGTGTACCCAGGGGACTGGTTGAGCATCGTTTGCGAGTCGACCCAAAAGTAAAACCAGTCAAGGAACATCTCCGACGGTCCGCCGTCCAGAAGACAAAAGCAATTGGTGAGGAAGTGGCTCGGCTCCTGGCAGCTGAGTTCATTCGAGAAATCTACAACTCCGAGTGGCTCACCAATGTTGTCATGGTCCCCAAGAAGGATGATTCACTTCGCATGTGCATTGACTTCAAGCATATCAATCGGGCCTGCCCGAAAGATCATTTTCCTCTCCCCCGCATTGACCAAATTGTCGACTCGACTGCAGGGTGTCAGCGTTTGTCCTTTTTGGACGACTATTCCGGGTACCATGAGATCTGACAGTATGGACCTGATGAGATAAAAACGGCTTTCATCACTCCATCCGGATGCTTCTGTTATGTCACTATGCCATTCGGCCTGAAGAACGTCGGAGCCACATTCCTGAGGATGATCTAGAAGTGTCTGCTCACTCAAATAAGTCGGAACGTGGAAGCATAAATGGATGACATTGTGGTCAAGTCATGTAAAGGTTCCGACCTGCTGGCTGACCTTGCTGAAACCTTTGCCAATCTCAGAAGATGTGATATCAAGCTTAATCCATCAAAGTGCACATTCGGAGTTCCTGGCGGAAAGTTACTCGGTTTCCTCATTTCCGAACGAGGGATCGACGCTAACCCAGAGAAAGTTGGTGCTATACTTTGGATGAAACACCCTGTGCGTGTGCACAATGTCCAGAAGCTTACTGGTTGTTTGGCCGCCTTGAGTCGATTCATTTCTCGCTTCGGTGAAAAGGCATTGCCTCTTTACTAACTGATGAAGAAGTCTAATAATTTCGAGTGGACTCCCGAAGCTGATGCAGCCTTTGCAGAGCTCAAAGCCCTGCTTTCCACCCAACCGGTGCTTGCTCTACCAATCAGCAAAGAACCTTTACTGCTTTATATTGCAACCACTGGACAAGTTGTCAGTATAGTACTCATGGTCGAGCGGGAGGAAGAAGGAAAAGCTTATAAAGTTCAGCGCCCAATATATTATGTTTCTGAAGTTCTGACTCCGTCGAAGCAAAGATATCCACATTATCAGAAGCTTGTTTATGGGATTTACATGACCACGAAGAAGGTTGCACACTATTTCTCTGATCATTCCCTTATAGTTGTCAGCGACGCTCCATTATCAGAGATTCTGAACAACAGAGATGCAACTAGTTGAGTGGCAAAGTGGACGATTGAACTCCTTCCCCTGGACATCAAATTCGAGGCAAAGAAAGCTATAAAGTCCCAAGCAATAGCTGACTTCCTCGTCGAGTGGATCGAACAGCAACTTTCGGCCCAAATTCACTTGGAGCATTGGACCATGTTCTTCGATGGGTCCAAGATGCTGAATGGTTTCGGTGCTGGGGTGGTGTTGGTATCCCCCCGTGGTGAAAAACTCAGCTATGTTCTCCAGATTCACTTTGACTCCTCCAACAATGAAGCTGAATATGAGGCATTTCTGTACAAGTTGCGTATGGCCATTTCACTCGGCGTCCGTCGCCTCATGGTCTATGGCGACTCGGATTTAGTGGTCAATCAGGTGATGAAGGAGTGGGACGTCAGAAGCCCAGCTATGACTGGTTATTGCAATGCAGTGAGAAAGTTAGGAAAGAGGTTTGAGGGGTTAGAGCTTCATCACATCCCTCGACTGAAAAATCAAGCGGCTGATGATCTGGTAAAGATAGGTTCCAAGAGGGAAGCCATTCCCAGCAATGTGTTCCTAGAGCATATTCATACACCTTCAGTTCAAGAAGATCCCTTCGCTGAAGAGCCCCCGGAGCCAAAGAGTGCCACCGATCCAACTGAAATCGAGGTTCCAGCCATGGTCGATTTGATTATGGAGGTTTTGGTCATCACCCCCGATTGGACAGTACCATATATCGCGTACATCGTAGAAGGGAACTCCCAGAGGATGAAGAAGAGGCTCGAAAGATCGTCCATCGATCTAAAGCCTTTACTGTGATAAGAGGACAATTGTTCAAAGAAAGTGTGACTAGAGTTTGCCAGAAATGCATAACACCTGAAGAAGGTCGAGTGATCCTCAATGGCATCCAGTCGGGGACCTGTGGTCACCATGCGTCCTCTCGGACCATTGCGGCCAAAGCATATAGAGCGGGATTTTACTGGCCACGAGCAAATGACATGGCAAAAGAAATAGTCGACACATGTGAATGTTGCCAGTTTTACTCCAACATGTCTCACAAGCCTTCGTTGGCCCTGAAGACCATTCCACTCATCTGGCCCTTTGCTCTTTGGGGATTGGACATGGTTGGACCGCTACGGACTGGTAGGAGCGGATTCACTCATGTGCTTGTAGCAGCCGACAAGTTCACCAAGTGGATTGAAGCCAAGCCTACCAAAAACCTTGAAGCCAGTACTGCTGTTAGCTTCGTCAGAGAGTAAACATTCAGATATGGTGTTCCACACAGCATCATCACTGACAACGGGTCAAACTTCGATTCTGATGAGTTCAGAACTTTCTGTGCTTCCCAAGGTACTCGAGTCGACTATGCCCCAGTCGCCCACCCCTAGTCGAATGGGCAAGCTGAAAGAGAAAATGGATTGATTCTCAAAGGACTGAAACCCCGACTGATGCGTGACCTCAAACACGCAGCAGAAGCCTGGGTCGATGAACTTCTATCAGTATTGTGGGGATTGAGGACAACTCCTAATTGGTCGACTGGCAGAACCCCATTTTTCTTGGTTTATGGAGCCGAAGCCATACTTCCGAGTGACTTACTCCACAATGCGCCCCGAGTCGAGCTTTTCTCAGAAGAAGAAGCAGAATAGGCACGACAAGATGCAGTTGATCTCCTGGAATAATAAAGAGAGATGGCCTTGATCCGATCAACCATCTATCAACAAGACCTGCGTCGATTCCATGCCAGAAACGTGAGGTGTCAAGCATTCCAGGAGGGAGACTTGGTTCTCCGAGTGGATCAGCAGAAACCACACAAGCTTGCTCCTGCTTGGGAAGGCCCTTTCGTTGTCACCAGAGTGCTCCACAATGGAGCATACTGTAGCGGACTACTATGGCTTATGGAAGCACTAGACTACATTTCCCCATAAGAGAGGCTGCCAAGGATAAACAAATAGATTGTCAGATCTCACACATACCAAGCATTTCAATCATTCACACAATATGCTCGATATGTGTAAATACAACATGGCATCACAACCAAACTCTACAACTCAAAGTACTTTATTTAAAGGCTCCGGAGAGCCATACATAACATGTTCATACAGCTAGGGGTCACATGACCCGACACTCAAGTCATACAAACATACAAGCACATGCGGAAGCAAACTAGTCTGAGTACAGACACTAGAAATAAAGAAGGCTTGACGAATCATGTCTATCTACATAGTGCCCTCCATGGCTCAGAATCACCACCTGGGTGGCAAGTCACTCATCGATGTCGAGATCTACGTAAAACCCGTCGGAGGGGGTGGTGTTGTTGTCTGAAAACAGTAATTAAAGCAACATGAGTACAAAGGTACTCAGCAAGTCTTACAACAGAACCTACTATACATGCACATTCTCAAGAAGGTAGTGGAGTTATTGCAGCAAGCCAGCTTTGACTCTTGGCTAAGCTATCCTACGAGACACCACTTGCAAAATAGTTTTTGCACACGAGTCCACTAATCACCATCACAATACTCCACCGTGGATCCTCCCTCTTCATCCTATGAGAGGGCCATCCGCGGTACTCACACTTATCTTGAGTCTTTTAGTAGTAACCATTAACTTTTCTATGAACTGTATAGGTAACCAAGTAGTCCTTTACTGCGGACGCGGCTATTCGAATAGATGATGTTAACCCTGCAGGGGTGTACTTCTTCATACACGCTCTCACCACTTATCGTCGTTTACACAACATGTACTCGACCACCTTCAAGCGGAAGCCCAACGAGGGTGTCGGCCACGGCCTACCTAAACACTCAAGTCTCTAGCCTAGGTCTATCGCCTATCCAGGTTCCATCCGTAGGGAGTCCGGCCGAGGTTTCCACATACGGCCCCGAACGATGTGTACAGGGTCTGGAGATGCCAAACGGGCGCCCGACATACCCGGCCACGGTGTATCTACCGCATCATAGCCCACCCCTAGGGTCAGCGCTACCCACGGCTACCAACACATAACCTATAAACACCAGAAACTAGTTGCAACTCCTGGACAAAGGACTAGGGTGGTTAAGAAGCCAAGAGGGTCAATCAAGGATCCCAATGCATGGTAGTAACTGATTCTTAAATCACACATACAGATCTCGGTGCTTAAGGACGGTTCCAATGAAACAACCCACCATGTACTCCTACATGGCCTCTCATCGATACCTTTACCAAATCATGTTCAACACATCCATCACATTAACGACATAATCATTTCACTCTAGCCCATCGCCCAGATGAACCATACCTGACACAACTCTAAGCATAGCAGGCATAGCAAGGTAGGAAACACAGACATGGCTCAATCAACTGCTACACATGCTAGTGGGTTTCATCTAGTTACCGTGGCAATGACAGGTCATCCAGGGGAAAAGGGTTCAACTACCGCAGCACACAGCAGTTTGAAACGTTGTTGTCTTAAATGCAGTGAATGAGAGCAGGAGCGAGAACATGGGATTGTATCGATATGATCAATGGGGCTGCTTGCCTAATGGAGTAGTAGTAGGGTACTGCCCTTCAGTCGGATATTCGAAGGTATCCTCGGAGGCAGAACCTACCATGAAAGACACCACAGAACACAATCATCACATGGCAATATGCAACAATATGATGCATGCTATGACATGGCAATATGATGTGTCTTGGCTAATGCATTGTTAAACATGTTGGTTTGAGTCTATTTGAATCAAAGATTCAAATGAAAGCTCATGTTATTAGGTCATATAAGCGCATTAGCTTGTTTCACTTAAACAACAAGGTCAAAGTGTTCTGTCATGCATGAAACCATTACAGATGGAAAGGTTGATTTTTTCTGATCAAATTTCATATATAAATCTTTGCATTTGGAGTTACAGATTAATTTCTATGAATTTTTAAATTTTTTAGTATTTTCTAGAATTTCCTATATAAAAATAAATCCAGAAAATACTTATTGCGTCAGTAGTGCGTAAGGGTGACGTCAGCAGGTCAAAGGCGCCAGCCCAGGTCAAACCTGACCAGTGGGTCCCGTCTGTCACTGTAACAACTAACTAATAGAGTTAGTTAGTGTCACGTTAGCACTAATCTAGGTTAGTTAGCAAGGCTGACCCCACTTGTCATAGACCTAGGGGGTCAAATTGGGCCCACCCGAGGTCAAACTGGGCCCACCCGAGGTCAAACTGGGTCAGTGGGGTCAAACTCGCCGGCGTTTAGCCGCCGGCGAGGCCAGACCTGGCGGGGCGATGCGGGTTTCGTGCTCCGGCAAACAAAACGACGGTGGAGCAGATCTACGTGATGCGGAGAGTGCGCCGTGTCGAGTGATGGTGGCGGTTGGGCTCAGGGTCGCCGGAAACGACACCGGCGACGAGCATGGCGGTGGCCGGAGCTCAGGTGAGCTCGGGCTCGTCACTAGGGGGCACGGCAAGGGGCGTACGGTGGTGCTACGGGTTCCTGGCGTTGCGGTAGTTGTAGTAGACAAGGTGGTGTGGCCGTTGGGTGGCTGGAGCGTTGTCGGCGATGAGCTTGGCGGCAGCGCATTACGGTGAAGCTTCGTGCGGTCTCTATGGTGCTCGAGAGAGAGAACGGGAAGGATGGAGAGGTGGCTGAGCTCACGGCGATCACGTCAGAGTAGACGGCGGGGTCGGGACGAGTTGGTGCGGCGGGGACGGCGAAAGGGATCTCCGGCGGTGGCGGAGTCGGGCGAGGTCATTGTAGTGGCTTCGGGGCAAGCGAGCGCTCGGGGCTCGGCTTGCTTGAAGGAGAGGAGGGTGGCGGAGCTTCTGGACATGGCAGCACGGTGCTGGGACGGCGGTGGACGTGAGAACTACAGTGGCACGGCAGCAGGGGTGTCGGCCATGGCGGGAAAGGGCGAGGGAGAGAGGTAGGGGGAGAATGGGTGTGTCCAGGCGGTCGGGGCGATGACATGGGGCTCGCCCAGGTGTCCACGGGCGCGAGCGGCAAGCAGGTGGCGTAGTGGCGAGCTCTCGCGTGCCGGCGTCACCTCCTGCCTGCCTGCCTGGCGGGAGGAAGCAACTGGCTGGCACGGGCCAGCACAGTGCTGGGCCGCCATGTGGGCCGGTTGGTGGGTTGCAACCAGGTTAGTAGTTTTTCTTTTATTTCTGTATGGAACATATCCAACATGGAACATTTTAGTTTGGGATTATTTGGACATTTAAAATTTACTAGCATTTAAATGCCCAAATGCAAGTTACATATGATTTAATTCAATGATCTTGTGATGACCTAGAAAAATGTGAACCTATTTTGTCAGAGGTTCTAACCCAAGACAAAAAGGGTGGACTTTTTAGAAGGGCATTTCAGGTTCATTGAAAATGATTTTAGTAAACCCTAGTTGTTTTCGGGGGGGGGGGGTGCTGGGGGTTCTGTCATCCCCATTTTAAGTTTCTGGAAAAGTAAACATGATGCAACACTCTAATGCATGAACTAGCTAGGATGTGACAACTCACCCCCACTCAAAAGAATCTCGTCCCAAGATTTAGGGTCCAGCGGGAAGAAGGTGGGGTACTCAAGTTGAAGACGATCCTCCCTTTCCCAAGTGGCTTCTTTCTCAGAGTGGTGTGACCATTGAACCTTGAGAAACTTGATGTTATGGCGTCGAGTGGTACGCTCGGCTTGATCAAGGATGCGAACGGGATATTCACGATATGTGAGATTATCTTGGAGATCAAGCGTTTCGTGGTCCACTCCACGGATAGGATCCGCGAAGCAACGCCTGAGTTGAGAAACGTGGAAGACATCATGAACTCTGTAAATATGCGGAGGTAGTTCCAATTGGTAGGCAGCTTCTCCTCGTTTGGCAAGAATGCGAAAGGGTCCAATGTAACGAGGAGCCAATTTGCCTTTGATACCGAAACGATGGGTTCCCTTCAAGGGAGTAACCCGAAGGTAAGCCTTCTCACTGACTTCATAAGTCATGAGCTTATGTTTGCGGTCATATTGGCTCTTTTGACGAGATTGGGGTGTTTTCAATTTCTCACGAATAATGCGAACCTGCTCTTCTGCTTCCTGAATCATATCTGGGCCAAAGAGTTGTCTTTCCCCGGTTTCTGTCCAGTTAAGAGGCGTTCGACATTTTCGTCCATACAGAACTTCGAAAGGAGCTTTGCCCAAGCTAGCTTGATAACTATTGTTATAAGCGAACTCGGCGAATGGAAGGCATTTCTCCCAATCCATTCCAAATGAGATAACAGAAGCTTGGTGCATATCTTCCAGAATTTGATTGTCTCATTCTACTTGACCACTTGATTGGGGGTGGAAGGTGGTGCTAAAGGAGAGACGAGTTCCCATGGCATTTTGGAAACTTTCCCAAGATCGAGAGGTGAAGAGACTTCCGCGGTCTGAGTTAATCTCCAATGGAACACCATGAAGAGACACTATTCGGGAGATGTACAAGTCAGCTAGCGGTTATACTCTCACGAACAGGTAGGAAGTGGGCTACTTTGGAAAGATGATCGACCACAACAGAGATAGCATTATTCCCTCTCTTTGTCCTGGGAAACCCGATAATGAAATCCATACCGATTTTATCCCATTTCTATTCAGGAATAGCCAGACGTTGAAGGGTGCCAGCAGGCCGTTGATGCTCTGCTTTAACACGACGACATACGTTGCAACTAGCAATGTATTGAGAAATTTCTCTCTTCATCCTAGTCCACCAAAACCTTTGGCGTAGGTCTTGATACATTTTAGTACTACCGGGATGAATGGTGAGAGGGGATTCATGAGCTTCCTTAAGGATCAGTTGCCTTAGTTGCTGTTTCTTGGGAACCACTAGGCGGTTCTCAAAGAAGACAACACCTTGATCGTTCACAGAGAAACATTTAGCAGCTCCGCTAGTAATGTTCTGCTTGTTCCGAGATATCCCCTTGTCATACCGCTGGGCTGTTATGATCTGATCCATAAGGGTCGGTTTCACCACCAATGTAGATAGGAATCCCTGTGGAACAATGTGGAGATTAAGCTTCCGAAATTCCTCATGGAGAAGTGGTTGACCTTGTTGTACCATCAGGTTGTTACAATAGGATTTACGACTTAGTGCATCAGCCATAACATTGGCTTTTCCCGGGGTGTAAGTTATCCCTAAGTCGTAATCTAACATCAACTCGACCCAACGTCTTTGCCTGAGATTCAAGTCCGGTTGGGTCAAGATGTATTTCAGGCTTTGGTGATCGGTGTAAATCTCGCAACGATTACCGAGAAGGTAATGTCGCCATGTTTTGATTGCATGGACTACAGCTGCAAGTTCTAGATCATGTGTGGGATAGTTATCCTCATGTGGACGCAACTGTCGAGAAGCGTAGGAAATCACATGACGATCTTGCATGAGTATGCAACCTAGTCCTTGTCGCGAGGCGTCGCAATAGATAATAAAGTCCTTGGAGAAATCTGGTGGCACCAGTACGAGAGCAGATGTCAGGCGTATTTTTAGTTCCTGAAAGCTGAACTTGCACTGTGGGGTCCACTCGAACTTTTTATCTTTCTTGAGGAGTTCAGTTAGAGGTTTAGCAACCTTGGAGAAATTCTCGACGAAGCGGCGACAGTAGCTCGCTAAGCCAAGGAAACTCCGAACTTGCTTGACCGTCTCAGGTGGAGTCCAATCAAGGACAGCTTGAACTCGCTTGGGATTGACAGCAATACCCTTACCAGAGATTACATGGCCTAGGTAGGACACTTATGGCAACCAAAATTCACATTTGGAGGATTTGGCATAAAGGCAACGCTCTCGAAATTTCGTCAATACCAACCTTAGATGTTCGGCATGTTCTTTCTCATTCTTGGAGTAGATGAGTATATCATCAGGGTATACCACAACGAATTTATCCAAATACTCCATGAAGATCGAGTTCATTATGTCGGCGTTCTGGGAACGGGGGTCCCCAGACTTGCCTGCCTGCGGCCCGTGGCGTGGCTCAAAAGGGGGGCCCAGCACGGCCCATCTTCACCAACACAAACTCAAGACCCTCGTGAGGGGCCAAGCCTCGCAGGGCGGATGACGCGGAGCTTCCTCAGGCACAGCCTCATCAGGCTGGCTCACGAGGAGGCGGAGAGATCAAGGCGGGGTACCTCACGAGGTGCCCGTGACGCAAGCCATGACGACCAAGGGCGCCAGGCGGGCGCCAGCCCGCAGCGTCCTCCTTTCGTCTTTGGTGCAAAGGGGGCAAGCGCAGCCGCGGAGTACCGAGGCATCAGGCAAAGGTTGCCATTTCGGTGCAATGAGACCAAGACCAGGAGGACTACGAGACGGAGGTCACCGTGGAGCCCAAGACGGCGTCATCACTAGAGCTTTGCGCAGGCGAAGACTACTTTTGTCAGGATAGCTGATACTTGCTGTCCCCCTTCAAATTAGCCCGCCATTGTTGGCTCCCTTCCCGCTCGATATTTGGGAAGAGGACCAGGGCCTCTATAAGTAGGACCAGCCACCCGCAGAGCAAAGGGGGGGGGGGTTCAATAGGTTGGAAGGAAGAGGCTCGTTAGAGAGGGTCTCAATCAGAGAGAGAGAGAGAGAGAAAGGTGACTGAACTCCTCCCAGCGGTTCATCGCCTCAGCCAAGAACAGACCCTCGCGAGGCTGTTCTTCCTTGTATTGTTCTCCATCATCAGCCCAAGAGGCAATCCACCACACCACACACTGGAGTAGGGTATTACACCACAACGGTGGCCCGAACCAGTATAAACCCCGTGTCTCTTGCGCTGTTCTTCCCATAGTTTAGATCCTAGCGTGGCGGAGGGGTGCATGTAGGTAGGAGGCGAAATCTCCGCGCGCACCCTGGTGTTCGAACCTCAAGGGTCTGCCGGAACCCGAAATCCGACATTTGGCGCGCCAGGTAGGGGTGCGCCAGAATTCGTCTCCCACCACCCCGTTCTCCTCCGACCATCGCGCCCATGTCTGACGCTCGTCGGGCCCGCGCGGAGCGCCGGGCCGCCTTCGCTTCCCGCGTCACCCAGACGGCCCCTGTCGGCGGGCGTCCTCGCCGTTCCCCGTCACCTGCCATCAACACCGCCACCGGCCAGGCGGGGGACGAGCAGCAAGCATCGTCCCGGCATCTGTCCGTGCGGCAAGACGGCCACACCACAACTCCCTCGCTCACCCCAGCTGGTTCTTCGACCCGCGCGCTCCGCGCGCCTATGGAGCCCCGCAACCTCTCCCCCGCCTATCGCGCTGCGCCAACACCCCCAGTCATCGCATCCCTCTTGGGCGGCTCGCAGGCGTCGCCTACAAGTTACCACGTCAAGCCGTTCATCCGCCGGGTTTGCGCCACTTCCACGCGGCAGGGGGCTCCCCTGGATCAGGCGGCGCCCGAGACCGGCCTGAGCTTCACCTCGGAGGACCACCCCTCCAACTCGGCCTGCTCGGGTGCGCTCCCCATGCTATGCACCCCCACCATCTGCCAGGTGGCCGTCACCAGAACTCTCATCGATGGCGGGGCGGGCCTCATCATGCTCTCAGTCGAGGCCTTCAACCTCCTCTGCATACCCCTGGAACGGCTGCAGCCCAGCCGGCGCTTCTCAGGCGTTGGGGGCAGGTCGTCCAGCTCCTTGGGACAGATCCGGCTCCCAGTGACCTTCGGCACCTATGACAACTTCCGTACGGAGCTGGTCGACTTCGACATCGCCCCCATCGGCCTCCCCTACAATGCCATCCTTGGCTACCCAGCGCTGGCCCAGTTCATGGCCACGACGCACCCGGCGTACAACCTCATGAAGATGCCCGGGAGCAGCGGTGTCCTCACCGTGCACGGGGACACCGGTGACGCTCTGCGGGTGCTCAAGCTCGTCTTCAAGACAGCGGCGTCGGCACAGCCCGCCGACTTGGAGGCCCCCGAGCCCAAGGGAGCTGCGCCCGCCAAGAAGAAGCAGTTGTTCACCCAAGACAAGGCAGAAACCAAGCAGATACCCGTCGATGAGGATGGGTCCACCAACGCCACTTTCACCATAGGCGCCCACCTCAAACCCGAGCAGGAGGAGGCCCTGGTCGGGTTCCTGCATGCAAATAAGAAGGTATTCGCTTGGGAGCCAGACCAGTTGGCAGGGATCCCCAGGAGTGTAATCGAGCATCACCTCAACATGTGCCCCAACGTGCGCCCTGTGAAGCAGAAGGCCAGGCGGTAGTCCACAGAAAAGCAGGCCTTCATCGTCCAAGAGACCCGCAAATTAGAGGCCACTGGGGTCATTCGCGAGGTCCGATACCCAGATTGGTTGGCCAACCCTGTCGTTGTGCCAAAAGAAGGGAGGGAAGGAACGCATGTGTGTCGACTTCACCAACCTCAACAAAGCGTGCCCGCAAGATCCGTTCCCGCTCCCCCGCATCGACCAGATCGTCGATTCCACTGCGGAATGCGACCTGTTATGCTTCCTGGATGCCTTCTCTGGGTATCACCAGATCAAGATGGCGGTAAAAGACGTCGAGGAGACAACCTTCCTAACCCCGTGTGGGGTGTACTACTACACCTGCATGCCATTCGGGCTACGTAACACAGGGGCGACCTTTCAGCGGCATGACATCGTGGTAAAATCTCGGGAGGCTAGGACCTTGATACAGGACCTGGAGGAAACCTTCGCGAGCCTCAATGAAGTGAACCTATGGCTCAACCCAGAGAAGTGTGTGTTCGGGGTCCCCTTGGGCAAGCTCTTGGGTTTCCTCCTATCTCACCGAGGCATCGAGGCTAAACCGGAGAAGGTCAAGGCAGTGGAAGACATGAGCCCGCCAAAGACCCTCAGAGAAATGCAGAAGCTCACGGGGCGCGTGACCGCGCTAGGGCGCTTCATCTCCAAGTTGGGGGAGCGAGTGCTACCCTTCTTCCAGCTAATGAAGAAAAAGGGGCCCTTCGAGTGGACTTAAGAGGCCGACAAGGCGTTCCAGGATCTCAAGAAATACCTGACCAGTCCACCGGTCATGGTGGCTCCGCGCCCTCAAGAGCCCCTGGTGCTTTACCTCGCTGCCACTCCCTACTCCGCCAGCGCAGCCCTGGTGGCAGTCAGAGAGGAGTGTCGAATCAAAACCTCAGCAGCAGCCCGGGACAAGGCGGAACTGTTACGAGGAAGGCCCACAGAAACCGCCACAGCGGCTGAGGAGGATCAGCCGCAACAGAGGGGCGCAGCAGAGGCGGAAGAGGCCCCTCTCCTAGATGGCCAGTCTCAGGAGGCCTCATTGTCTCAAGAGGCGCCATGGTCTCCAAAGGGAGCCACCAGCACTGACGCACTCCACCTCGTTGAGCACCAAGTGTACTTCGTCAGCACAGTGTTGCGAGATGCAAGGGCGCGGTACCCTATGCCCCAGAAACTCCTCCTCACGCTACTGGTGGCCTCGCACAAGCTGCGGCACTATTTTTAGGGTCACCCCATCAAGGTCGTCTCGTCATACCCCCTGGATAGGGTGCTCAAGAGCCCCAATTCAGCTGGGAGGGTCGCTGAGTGGAACATAGAGCTGCAAGCGTTTTAGCTCGAATTCAGCATGACCAGAGTCATCAAGGGAGCGGCGTTGGCGGATTTTGTGGCAGAATGGATGGAGGCACCAGGCCTCAAGGCCGACAAGGATCGGCCCTTGTCCCCGGGAAGCGAGGCGCTAGAAGGCTGGGTCATGTACTTCGATGGGGCGTTCTCCAGACACGGCGCAGGGGCTGGGGCAGTGCTTATATCGCCCACCCAGGGCAACCTGTATTACGCCGTGCAGCTTTGTTTCCAGCAAGGTGAAAAGGTCTCCAACAACATAGAGGAGTATGAAGGTTTAATAGCGGGCTTGAAGGCCGCAGCTGCCCTGGGGGTGAAACGCCTCACCATCAAGGGCGATTCGCGGCTCCTTGTCAATTTCTCCAACAAGGTGTACGAGCCGAAGGATGAGCACATGGAGGCCTACCTTGCAGAGGTCCGCAGGATGGAGAAGCAGTTCTGGGGGTTGGAGTTGCAGCATGTGCCCCGTGGAACCAATCAGGAAGCCGATGACATCGCCAAACGCATGTCCAAGTGGTTACCTCAGGAGCCTGGCGTTTTTGAGGAGCAGCTCTTCAAGCCTTCAGCCTTACCGTCATTATCAAACATGGCTCAGCCCAGGGAGGAGCTCCCTCAGCCACCTGCCTCAGGAGCTCTGGCTTGTGGCCCGGCCTCGGGAGCACGCCTTCTCCTGACGATGGAACCTCAAGAGGGATGTTGGATCACGGAGCTCCGGAGCTACTTAACGCAAGGGACCCTGCCGGAGAAGGAGGAGGAAGCAGAGCGAGTGGCGCGCCAGGCCACGGCATACTACATCAAAGATGGAGAGCTCTACCGGAAGCGACCAAACGATGTATCCCCGCGCTAGGGAGCAAGGGATGGAACTACTGGAAGATATACACAACGGAGACTGCGGACATCATTCATCATCACGGACCCTCATTGGCAAGGCGTTCCACAGTGGGTTTTATTGGCCCACCATGCTCAATGACGCCGTTGAACTAGTGAAAGCTTGTGAGGCCTGCTAGTTCCACGCCAAGCAGATCCATCAGCCGGCAGGGGCTTGCAGACTATCCCCCTTTCGTGGCCATTCGCAGTCTGGGGGCTCGACATCTTGGGTCCGTTTCCTCGGGCGCCAGGGGGCTACCGCTACCTTTACGTTGTCGTGGACAAGTTCACCAAGTGGGCTGAAGTGGAGGCTGTCCGCACCATTCCTGCGGGTTCCGCGGTCAAGTTCATCAAGGGCATCATGAGCCGGTTCGGGGTGCCGAATCGCATCATCATGGACAACGGTTCGCAGTTCACCAGTAACCTCTTCAAAACATACTGTGCTAACCTTGGGACGCAGATATGCTACGCTTTAGTGGTGCGCCCCCGAAGCAATGGCCAGGCCGAGCGAGCCAACGGGGAGGTCCTGAGGGGCCTCAAGACCAGGACGTTCAAGAAGAAGCTGGAGGCTTGCGGCAGAGGTTGGTATGACGAGCTGCAGTCTGTGCTATGGTCCATCCGCATCACCGCGACCAAGCCGACTGGAGAGACCCCATTCTTCCTGGTCTACGGAAGCAGTCCTCCCTCACGAGGTCAGACGTCGCTCCGCGCGGGTCCTGGCGTTCGACGAGGCGCAGCAGGATGCCATGCGGGGGATGGACCTTGAGCTGGGGGAGGAGCGTCGCCGGGAAGCCGCGCTACGAGCGGCGAGGTACCAACAAGCACTACGGCGATATCACTGCCGCAACATCCGCCCCGGGACTCTTGAGGTAGGAGACCTCGTGCTCAGGCAGGTTCTCTCCAGGGAGGGACTGCAAAAGCTCTCTCCCATGTGGGAGGGCCCATTCAAGGTTGTTCATGTTTCCAGGCCCGGCTCCGCGCGCTTGGAGACTCAGGAGGGAGTGCCGGTCCAGAACGCATGTAACATCCAGCACCTCCGGAGGTTCTACCCCTAAAAAGGCCCGGAGCCTGTGAAGCAAGGCAAATGCCTGTGAAGCTATCGCGTTTTGGAAAAGGCCCGGAGCCTGTGAAGCAAGGCGAATGCCTGTGAAGCTATCGTGTTTTGGAAAAGGCCCGGAGCCTCTGAAGCAAGGTGAATGCCTATGAAGCTATCGCGTTTTGGAAAAGGCCCGGAGCCTATGAAGCAAGGCAAATGCCTGTGAATCTATCGCGTTTTGGAAAAGGCCCAGAGCCTGTGAAGCAAGGCGAATGCCTGTGAAGCTATCGCGTTTTGGAAAAGGCCCGGAGCCTGTGAAGCAAGGCGAATGCCTATGAAGCTATCGCATTTTGGAAAAGGCCGGGAGCCTGTGAAGCAAGGCGAATGCTTGTGAAGCTATCGCGTTTTGGAAAAGGCCCGGAGCCTGTGAAGAAGGCCAACGCCTGTGAAGCTCGCAGCCCGTGACACTCTCACCTAATAATGAGTTCGGGCTGTACACGCCCCGGAGTCTCAGGAGCGTCGGCCTCAGGCCCTGGGGCTCCCTCCCACGCCCAGTGGCAGCACTTAGCTCCGCGCTGGTGAGAAGACGTCGAAGATTAGACTAGGTGCCGGACGCGGCTTTTCATTTGCTTTCCGCAGTTGGCTTGTTCCTCTTCGTTTGAAGTTTTATTGAAGTTGTTGCTGTCTTTGGCTTGCGGTTCTTCGGCTTTTCACTCTCCTGCCTCGATTTCTCTTGTGCAAGGCCTCGCGAGGGGGAGAGCCGAGCGCCCTCGCGAGTGTTCCTATCCTAGTCATTCAAAGGGTTCGCGACCTGGGCCCCTTGCAGGAGCACCCCTCCAGTCCGTGCCCCCCGGGTACCGCGACACAAACACAGGGCTGGGGCCGGGAACCATCCATGCGCGGGCACATAGCCGGAAGGTACGATAAAGAAAGCAAAACGATAATTAACAGCAATAACCCATACGCGCCCCCGAGGGGCACCACGCTACTGTCCTTTTTACGCAGGAAAATGGAAGAGTAAAAACAAATCCGGTGCGGCTCGCCTCACACCGGCCCGCAGGGAAGCTCGAGCTGCCTCCGGAGCTCAGGTGGACTCCCTCTCGCGCTTCACCAGGGCGCGATGGTGGGCGGACACGCTACACCCTCCCAAGCAGATACGATGGCGTGGAGGCTGACCGCGGCCACCGCTAGAAGAGTCGCCGCCTGAAGAAGAACCGGAGAAGCTTGAGGAACCCTGAGCGCCGCCAGCCGCGCGAGCGCTGCCCTCTTCATCATCGCCGGAGCCGGGTTCCCAGCTGCGGTCGTTGCCCTCGGGGCAACACCCTGCATGGCGACCATCTTCCCCAAACACCCTCACGTAGAGGGTGGCGTCGCCGTCGAACTTGAAGTGTAGGGTGCACCGACGACCCAGGCCACGCGCGTGGGCAAACGACTGCCAACCGCGGGCCAGGGCCAGGCTCCCGGCTGTGGAGGCCTCCAGTGAAACCCAAGAGGCCTGGCTGCAGCAGCCGTCGGCCTGAAGCCAGAGGCTGCCTAGAGCGCCGGCCGGGAGCTCGCGAAGGAGGAAGCGAGGAAGTGGAAGCCGGGTGCTGGTCGGTTCCGCCGACCACACGACGAACTCCGGCAGCACCTCAGCAGCGCGAAAGCGCAGCATGGGGGGACGCGCAGCCGGAGCGCACTCTCCGGTCGCAGCAATCCGCCCGCCACCGTGCTGGAAAGCGTCTCCGCGGCCGCGGGAAGCTGCCGTGGTGGCCACAGGATGTTTGCGGGGGCACCCTTGGCCGCGCTTGGGCGGGGAGAGGCATGCTCAACCTGGCAAGCCTTCCCCTTCTCCGCGGCCGAGAACCTCCTCGACGGGGCCATGAAGAAGAAGGAGAAGCAAGGGGAGATGAACTGGAAGGGCACGCGTCATTCCATACTTATAGCCCGCGAAGGCCAACCGCCGACCTCCACGATCGCAGGTAATCATGACCCGTTTTGCATGCAGGGACTTGTCCAATCCGCGTAGTTGCCAAGGCGCCATGGGAAAGTGGAGACGCCCACGTCCAATCAACCGCCACGCGGCGCCCAAGGCTGCAGGCTGTTAGGGCCCGCGGCGCTTCGCTCTTGCCCTTCCGCCTCCCTACACGGCCATGTCCGGGCGCGCCTTGTGCCCGGGGGCTACTGTCGGCGTTCTGGGAACGGGGGTCCCCAGACTTGCCTACCTGCGGCCTGCGGCGTGGCTCAAAAGGGGGGGCCCATCACGGCCCATCTTCACCAACACAAACTCAAGACCCTCGCGAGGGGCCAAGCCTCGCATGGCGGACGACGCGGAGCTTCCTCATGCACGGCCTCGTCCGGCTAGCTCACGAGGAGGCAGAGAGATCAAGGCGGGGTACCTCGTGAGGTGCCCATGACGCAAGCCATGCCGACCAAGGGCGCCAGGCAGGCGCCAGCCCGCGCAGCGTCCTCCTTTCCTCTTTGGTGAAAAGGGGGCAAGCGCAGCCGCGGAGTACCGAGGCATCAGGCAAAGGTTGCCATTTCGGTGCAACAAGACCAAGACCAGGAGGACTACGAGACGGAGGTCACCGTGGAGCCGAAGACGGCGCCAGCACCAGAGCTTTGCGCACGCGAAGACTACTTTTGTCAGGATAGTTGGTACTTGTTGTCCCCCTTCAAATTAGCCCGCCATTGTTGGCTCCCTTCCCGCTCAATATTTGGGAAGAGGACCAGGGCCTCTATAAATAGGACCAGCCGCCCACGAAGCAAGGGGTTCGGTTTGGTTCGGTTCGGTTGGGTTCGGTTTGGTTCAGTTCGGTTCGGTTGGGTTCGGTTCGTTCGTTCGGTTGGCTAGTAAGAGTAAGGGAGAGAAAGAGAGAGAAAAAGAGAAAGGTGGCTGAACTCCTCCTAGCAGTTCATCACCCCAGCCAAGAACAGACCCTCGCGAGGCTGTTCTTCCTTGTATTGTTCATCATCATCAGCCCCAAGAGGCAATCCACCAACCACACACTGGAGTAGGGTATTACACCACAACAGTGGCCCGAACCAGTATAAATCATGTGTCTCTTGTGTAGTTCTTTTGTTAGTTTAGATCTTTAGGAGGTGGGGAGGTAGAAGGCATAATCTCCGCGCACACCCCAGTGTTCGAACCTTAAGGGTCTGCCGGAACCCGAAATCCGACAGGCTTGCCCCGTCCTCTTCGTCAAGCAGAAGGATGGAACAGATAGGATGGTTGTAGATTACCGACCTATCAACTTGGTCACTATCAAGAACAAGTATCCGCTCCCCACGATCAATGATCTGTATGATCAGCTCGTTGGATCCTCAGTCTTTTCCAAAATGGATTTGAGGTTGGGCTACCATCAAATCAAAATAAAAAATGGGGACATTCCCAAAATGCCCTTTGTTACTCGTTATGGCCAATACGAGTACACTGTCGTGTCATTCGGTTTAACCAATGCCCCAGCCACCTTTTCTTGGTTAATGTGTCGGATTTCGGGTTCCAACAGACCCTTGATGTTCGAACATCGGGGTGCGCGCGGAGATTTCGCCTCCTACCTACCTGCACCCCTCCGCCATGCTAGGATCTAAACTATGGGAAGAACAGCGCAAGAGACACGGGGTTTATAATGGTTCGGGCCACCGTTGTGGTGTAATACCCTACTCCAATGTGTGGTGTGGTGGATTGCCTCTTAGGGTAATGATGGCGAACAATACAAGGAAGAACAGCCTCGCCAGGGTCTGTTCTTGGCTGAGGCGATGAACCGCTGGGAGGAGTTCAGTCACCTTTCTCTCTCTCTCTCTCTCTCTCTCTCTCTCTCTCTGCTTCCAACCTCTCTACCCCCGGAGACCCTTCCACCCCGAGATGGCCGAGATGGCAACCTTTGCCTGATGCCTCGGTACTCCGCGGCTGCGCTTGCCCCCTTTGCACCAAAGAGGAAAGAAGGACGCTACGCGCCCTGGCACCCGCCTAGCACCCTGAGTCGTCATGGCTTGTGTCACGGGCACCTCGCGAGGTACCCCGCCTTGATCTCTCCGCCTCCTCGCGAGCTAGCCTGACGAAGCCGTGCCTGAGGAAGCTCCATGTCGTCCGCCTCGTGAGGCTTGGCCCCTCGTGAGGGTCTTGAGTCTTGGGTTGATGAAGATGGGCCGTGCTGGGCCTCCTTTGAGCCACACCGCAGTCCGCAGGCAGGCAAGTCTGGGGACCCTCGTTCCCAGAACGCCGACAGTAGCCCCCGGGCTCAAGGCGCGCTCGGACTTGGCCGTGCCGAGAGGTGAAAGGGCAAGGGCAAAGTGCCGCGGGCCCTAACAGCCTGTGGCCTTGGGCGCCGCATGGCGGTTGATTGTACACCAGTGCCTCAGCAACCGCGCAGGTTGATAAAGGAGCGGCATCTGCCCAGACTTTGCCTTTTGCTTTCTCCGGTTGCTGCTCAGATCCCCTTTCTTGTGCCTCCCCTCTCTTCCTCCAAACTTCCAGATCTACTCCGGCTGCGTGACCTAGGAAGCCATGGCGCCTCGCCAGCCTCCGGCCGAAGCTTGGTACTCTCCTGCTCTGGATTTGCCGAATGCGTCCAAGGCTGGCCTTGCCCGGCTGCGCCAGATGGCGGCGGCGTAGGGCATCAATGCGACGAAGGTGTTCAAGGCCGGCTCCGCCACCCCTGAGGGCCGAGGGAGCACCTTTTATCCTCTCTTTGTAAGCTCCATTGCTGCGGGCCTGGTGCCTCCCTTCTCTGAGTTCTTCTTCTCTGTCCTCCGCCATTACAACTTGCAAGCTCTGCATCTCCACCCCAACTCCGTTCTTCTTCTGGCGATCTTCGCTTACTACTGTGAGGCCCATGTAGGGGTGCAGCCTTCAGTGGCCTTGCTGCGGCACTACTTCTCCCTCCGGGTCACTTGAGGTTCTCCTTCCGCGTGCGCGGGCTTTATCGCGTACGGTGGCACCATTGCCATCTTGAATCCCGGGAAGAGGATTGAGGGCTTCCGGAGCAAGTGGGTCTTGGTAGATGCCGGGCGCGTCCATCCTAGGCTAATCTTGCCCGAGGAGCCGCCCACGAGCTCCAGCGATTGGGGCCGAGTGGAGCTCACGGACCCCCACGCGAAACTGATGTTGGAGAAGATGGACGCGGACCTGAGGCCGGCCAGCTCGGCGGCGGCGAAGTTGTCTAGTGCGTCGCTGCTGAAGGAGTTCCTGGAGCACCAGCTGACTCCACTCCGGCGGTACTCCAATCTCTGGTCGGGGGCGAGGTGGCAAGGTTGGAGGGCGCTCCCAAGCCCTTGTTCCTTTGCGACGACTGGGAGCAGGTGGTGAAGTCCATGCCAGTTTTTAACGGGGACGGGCTCGTGCCCGTGGCGAAGAAGCCGAAGGGGGCTCCGGAGGCTCCATCCGCGGCAGTGCCTCCGCCTACGGAGGAGGGTGATCGTGGCGCGCGGGCTTCTCCCGCCCGGTCGTCTCCGCGAGGCCAGGCCGAGCTGGCTGGGGCGAGCTCAGCCCCCGTGGCCCAAGCGACTCCTGTGGTGCCTTGGCCCTCTGCCGCCACCACAGCCGCTGGGGTGCAGTAGGCTCCACCTCAGGACGCTGTGGTCTTGCCGTCACCGCCTTCTTCCCCCATTCTGCCAACTGTTGTTTCTTCAACTCCTCCGGCCATTCTAGAGCGTGCTGTTGCTTGGTTGGACCGACTGCGGCAGGATCTTCTTGGCACCGACCCTCGCCTGGTGGCCGGGCGCTTGGAGCTAGCTTCGGGATGGATTCGCTCCGACGCCTCGATTCGGGCGGCGCTGGTTCAAGCCTCGACGGCCTGCGACGAGGATAGGCAGGCCATCCTTGAGACGAAGGCTGCTCGGGACGCAGTCCTGGGGGAGGTGGTCGCAGTCCGCAATCGTTGCAAGGCGCTGGAGGACGAGCTGCAAGGCCTGCGGGACCAGCTCGCGAAGGAGGTTCGTCTTCGCCAGGAGCAAGAGGGAGGCATGAAGGCTCATGAGGCGGCCATTGAAGACCGGGAGGCCAAGCTCAAGAAGCGCCGCAACCGCCTAGGTGCGCTGGGGAAGGAGCTGGAGGCGACGAAGGCCGAGCTGGACCGCAAGGCCAAGGTTCTTGCCGAGGATCGTGTGGCCTTCGCAGACATGGAGAAGAAGGCTCGTGCTTCGCTGAAGATGCTCTACGCCAGTGGCCTGGAGAACCTGCTGGCCGACACCGAGGATGGCCCCGCCAAGCTGCTTCCCTTCCTGGTTCGTGCTCTTGAGGATGTCACCCTCGGCCTTGGCCCCACGGCCGAGGCCGAGGCGCATGTCTTGTCTTTTGCTGCGCTGACGTGGGTCTTCACCCACATCTACCTTCGCGACCCCAGCGCCGACCTCGACAGCCTGCTGGAGCCAGTAAGCGGCGAGGGTGCTGTTGCCGCTACCGAGGCCGTGAAGGGTCATGCGGAGGCTCTGTTGGGGAAGTTCTGGGCCTTCAGTACCAAGTCAAAGGAGGATGCTTCCGGTTCTGCTGCTCCGTGAGGCGGGGCCACCCACGTTGCTCCACCGCCGCCAAGTGACTCCGCTACTGCTCCTGCCCTGCTTTTAATTCCTGCATCATGCATCATGCCTCGGGGAGGCATTTAAACTTGCGTTTGGTATTAAGACAACAGTATGGACTGTAATATTTGTTTTTTAAGTTCCTTGAATTTTATGCTTTCCTTCCCTACTTGCTTGTGTTCTACGCCGGCAGAGCCCGGCCCCGCGTACCTCACCCAGCATTAGCCCCGACCAGAAACCAGGACGGGACCAAAGGAGTGAGGGGCTACGGAGCCAGTTAGGCTCCTGAGTCACGATGCTCAGGAGTCCCCCTTGGCGCATTAACAACAAGTAGGGTGGTGTGATGTAGGTGGATCTTTCGTTCTACGTCTGCAGAGCCCGGCCCCGCGCGTACCTGACCCAGCATAGCCTTTCGGAACTAAGGAGTAAGGGGCTACGGGACCAGTTAGGCTCTTGAGTCGCGATGCTCAGGAGTGCCCCTTGACGCGCAAACAGCAACTGGTTAGGTGGGATGCGAGTGGGACCACGGTTCTACGTCTGCAGGGCCCGGCCCCGCGCGTGCCTCACCCAGCATAGCCTTTCGGAACTAAGGAGTGAGGGGCTACGGGGCCAGTTAGGCCCCTGAGTCGCGATGCTCAGGGGTCCCCCTTGACGCTCAAACGGCTTTCATACCTTGGCTCCACTCGGGGAGAGGCGCGCAACGAACCAGGCCCGAGGGGCCTGGCTGGGTGCGTACGTCCGGGCGTGACCCAGGCGCATCCCCCGTGCCCAGCCCCCTCACGCGGCACTCCCGAGGGGAGGCGTTGCGATGAGGCTAGACACTAAGCTCTGGGCTCCCTGAGGTTGATGCGGCCCGGGGGCCACCCTCAGTTGTTTATCACCAGCACGGAGCATAGCGCTTCCGCATGTGTACGGGCATAGCCGCTCCTCGGCAGTGTCGTCAGCCAGCGCGGAGCATGGTGCTTCCACTGGTATGTGGGAGGGGGCTCCCCTCCGGGAGGAGCCCCCGGAGCGTGTACAGCCCCGCCCTAACACGTGGCTGGCACGGTAGGGCTAGGTGAGGTGTATCTGGGCACCCGTGAGCCAGCGCGGGACTCACGGGGCCCTACCTCTAGGCGGGTTGCACCTGGCACTGGGCCTTATCTTGTGCTGTGTTCCTGCAAACTTGGTTAGATGCCGGCACTCTACGTCCTCGGGTCCCGGCCCTCGAGCTTGTCTCAGCCTTCGCTGGTATGCGAGGTCATGATGCCATGGACATAGCCAGAGTGGGAGGGCTGGAGAGCCAGTAAGAGCCCTGAGTCGCGATGCTCAGGTACCCCCCCCTTTAACATGCAAGCGGTCGACATGGAGAAGAAGAGGTGCCGTGGGCAGGCATCAAGTAATCAAGCATGATCGGCGAATGCATAGCCGGAAATAAACGCAAGGGAGATACATGCCGCCGAGCCTGGCCCGAGCGACTTGGGGATGATGCAGCCCGAGGGGCGCCCCCAACAGAGCATGCTAACGACATGAAAGTAAAAGGGATACATGCCGGAGGGACGGACCCACGCGGCCTGGGGACGATGTAGCCCTGGGAGGGTGCTCCCAGCTGGAAATGAAACTTGTAAGATGTCACCTAAGGGTGTCGAGGGCGAAGGGTTGTTGGTGCAGCAGACTCGGGAGGCTGCGGAAGCCGATCCTCATGAGCCCCCAAGCTCAGGGGCCTCGGGAGGCTCCAGAGGCACTGGTAGCTCTTCGCGAATCATCTCCATCTCCGCCAAGGCTGCGGAACGCCTGTCTTCCTAAGCCTCCATGATGCCCCTCATGAGGCGCTGGCGCGTAGCAACCGCGCCTGGCAGGCCGTAAGGCATGCGAACGTAGCTGTTGGGCGGACCCACGCAGCGCCCCACTCGCGAGGGCCAGAAGCGCTCCATGGTAGCGGCTTTGTTGAGCCCTGGTACGTCGACACAGACACGCAGCCCGCCATCCTCGCCTGGATGGGGAGCCACAGCCGGCAGACGGCGGCAACCTCTCACGATCCTTGATTCCTGTAGTTCTTGAATGGCCTTGTCGACGAACTCCTGCGGGTCTGACCTTCCTTGCCTTGCTCCTTCTTGAGGGAAACGTGCTTCGAAACACGCCTCCACGCGGCGCCCAAGCGCCTCCCTCGTGACCTTGGCCAGGTCGGTGGCCCTCCAGGGGAGAGCCCCCGAGCCCTGCCTGAGGAGGGCATCGGGCGCGCTTTCCTATGCGATGGAAGGAGGCTCCCCCTGGACAGACGCGGGCCCTGAGGGGCCCGCCTCCTGAGGGGCCGGTCCGAACAATGTCTTCTTCTTCTTGGGGGTGGTCTCGGGAAGCCTCCTGCTTCTGCGATCCGGGTCTTCCAGTGACGCGGCCTGAAAGGCTCGCTCCAGGGTACACACTGCATCCCTCTCTTCACAGGGCACCGTGATGACTCCGCCACTCCCTGGCATCTTGAGGACATTGTAGCGATGGTGAGTCACGGCCATGAACTTGGCCAGCGCTGGGTACCCGAGGATGGCGTTGTACGGCAGGCGGATGTGGGCGATGTCGAAGTCGATGAGCTCGGTGCGGTAGTTGTCGCGTGCCCCGAAGGTGACAGGGAGGCGGACCTGCCCAATCGGGACCGTGGAGCCGTCGGTGATTCTGGAGAAGGACTTGGTTGGCTGAAGCTAGTCGTAGGGCACTTGGAGATTGTTGAACGTTTCCATGAACAGGACATTGAGCCCTGCCCCATCAGATGAGGGTCTTGGTGACCAGTACATTGCTGATGACTAGGGAGCAGAGCATCGGGAGGACGCCAGCTGTGGCTGCACACTTGAGTTGATCTGCTGAGCTGAATGTGATGGCGCACGCCGGCCACCTGAGAGGGCGCATTGGTTCGAGCCTGGGGAGGGCCACGTTCACCCCGCGGGCAAACTGCTTGAAGATGCGTTGGGAGGCCGGGGCTTGAGCTCCGCCCAGGATGCAGGCGATTGCGCGTGGCTCCTGGAAGCCCCCAGCCCCCTCGTCTTGATGGCGGTCCTCGTTCCTCCTTGGCTGAGGCGGCAGTGGAGGGAGGCCTGCGTTGCCTTGTGGGCGATCCTCACGAGGCTGATCCCTCCAGTCCCCCTCGCGAGGCAGGTCTTACCAGCGATCCTTGCGAGGCTGATCGTGCCACCCTTGGCGCGGGCCACGGTCTTCCCAGCGTCCTGCGTTTCTTGCTCCTCCTCGGCCGTAGCCCCGATCGGCGCGGTCTGGCCGACGGCCGATCCTTCCTTCTCGCACGGCGTGGAGTTCTTGGCATTCGTTGGTGTTGTGGGTGTGGAGGTCGTGGTACACACAGTACCGGCTGCCCCTGGAGGACTCAGGCAGATCTTTGCCCCGCTTGGTGTCTGGTTCTGCTGCGAGCACGGCAGCCCCCTTGCACTTCACGTCCTTCGCCTTGGGCTTCTTCTCCTCTGATTCTGCGGCAGGTAGCTCGAGGAGGGAGAGGCGTCCCTCCTCAGCCCTGGCGCACTTGGTCGCCAAGTTGAACAGCTCCAGGGAGGTGCACAGGTCTTCATGCATCGCCAGCTCCTCCTTCATCTTGATGTCGCGCACACCATCGGAGAAGGCCGAGATGATGGCCTCCTCGGACACCTTGGGGATGTTGAGGCGCGCGCTGTTGAAGCGCTGGATGTACTTTTGCAGGGCCTCTCCAGGTTGTTGGTTGATGCGGTGCATGTCGCTCACGGCGGGTGGCCGGTCGCATATACCTTGGAAGTTGGCGATGAAGCGGGTGCGCATCTGGTCCCAAGAAGAGATCATGCCTGGAGCCAGATTCAGGAGCCAGGTGCGAGCTCCTTCCTTGTGCGGCATGGGGAACTAGTTCGCCATGACCTTTTCGTCCCCGCAGGCAGCTTCGATGCCCAGCTCGTAGAGCTGGAGGAATTCGGCAGGGTCAGTCGTGCCATCAGAACGAGGAGGCAGGTCCGGCTTGAACTTGCCGGGCCACGCGACGCTACGCAGCTCGGTGGTGTAGGCACGGTAGCCTGCGGTTGCCACGAAAGGCCTCGGCTGGTGGAGAGCTTGGTCTTGAGGGTCCCCACACGCTGCAACTAGGAGCTGCGCGGGGTCTTGGCGTGCCGGAGCTGGAGCAGGGTTGCGGCGTGCCGGAGCAGGGAGCGCCCAGGCAGCCCCTTGCGGGCGTGCAATCTCTTGGCAGCTCCGTTCTTGCCACGCTGGCACCTGACGGAGCGGGTTCCGCCCAGGGGCCATGCGCCTTGGCACCATAGCGTCTTCTTGGAGAGGAGGCGGCTGGTATGCCTCCGGAGCTTCGTTGCCCGCGCGGGGCGGGGTGTGGCGCAGAAGAACGGACGGCGCGGGAGAGCCTCCTGCAGCGCGGACAAGCTCGGCGACACGGTCGAGCCACTCCTCATAGACGTCGTCGACGGGACGGTAGCGGAGGAGCTCGTTTGCCGCGAGGAGCGCAGCTCGAGCCTCCATGGGTGCGTGAAGCGCGCGGGACGAAGAACCAGCTGGCGCGAGCGATGGAGTAGCGGTGCGGCCGTCTTGCCGCACGGATGGATGCTGGGACGACGCTTGCTGCTCACCCCCCCCCCCCCCCCCCCGTCGGGCCGGTGGCGGCGTTGACGGCGGGCGACGGGGAACGACGAGGACGCCCGCCGACGGGCGCCGTCTGGGCGACGCGAGAAGCGATGGCGGCCCGGCGCTCGGCGCGGGCCCGACGAGCATCGGACATGGATGCGATGGTCGGAGGAGAACGAAGCGGTGAACGACGAATTCCGGCGCACCCCTACCTGGCGCGCCAAATGTCGTATTTCGGGTTCAGGCAAACCCTTAAGGTTCGAACACTGGGGTGCGCGCAGAGATTACGCCTTCTACCTCACCGCCTCCTAAAGATCTAAACTACCAAAAGAACTACACAAGAGACACATGATTTATACTGGTTCGGGCCACCGTTGTGGTGTAATACCCTACTCCAGTGTGTGGTTGGTGGATTGCCTCTTGGGGCTGATGATGATGAACAATACAAGGAAGAACAGCCTCGCGAGGGTCTGTTCCTGGCTGGGGTGGTGAACTGCTAGGAGGAGTTCAACCACCTTTCTCCTTTTCTCCCTCTTTCTCTCCCTTACTCTTACTAGCCAACCGAACGAACGAATCGAACCCAACCGAACCGAACCGAACCAAAGCCCTTGCTTCATGGGCGGCTGGTCCTATTTATAGAGGCCCTGGTCCTCTTCCCAAATATTGAGCGACAAGGGAGCCAACAATGGCGGGCTAATTTGAAGGGGGACAACAAGTATCAACTATCCTGACAAAAGCAGTCTTCGCCTGCGCAAAGCTCTGGTGATGACGCCGTCTTGGGCTCCATGGTGACCTCCGTCTCGTAGTCCTCCTGGTCTTGGTCTCGTTGCACCGAAATGGCAACCTTTGCCTGATGCCTCGGTACTCCGCAGCTGCGCTTGCCCCCTTTGCACCAAAGAGGAAAGAAGGACGCTGCGCGCGCTGGCACCCGCCTGGCGCCCTGAGTCGTCATGGCTTGCGTCACGGGAAGCTCGCGAGGTACCCCGCCTTGATCTCTCCGCCTCCTCGCGAGCCAGCCTGACGAGGCCGTGCCGGAGGAAGCTCCGTGTCGTCCACCTCACGAGGCTTGGCCCCTCGCGAGGGTCTTGAGTCTTGGGTTGATGAAGATGGGCCGTGCTGGGTCTCCTTTGAGCCACGCCGCAGGCCACAGGCAGGCAAGTCTGGGGACCCCCGTTCCCAGAACGACGGCAAAGCCCATGGAGATGAACTAGGACGGATGAAACCCTTTTTCAAGGACTCATCGAGTTGTTTCTTAGGTTCAGCTAGTTCTAGGGGTTCCATCTTATAAGGTCTTCTAGAAATTGGAACGGTTCCTGGTACAAGATCTATCATGAACTTGACATCCCTGTCAGGTGGAACACCTGGCAATTCTTCTGGAAAGACATCCGGGAAGTCACGGACTACTAGAATATCTTCAAGGTCTGGAAGGGGGTTGGCATTTAGGGAGTAAAGTTGGCACTTGGCCACTCGAGTTAAGACATTGACTATCTTGCCCGATGGGTGAGTAAGTTGAACGGTTCTAGTGGCACAATCAATCTTAGCATAATGGGCTGACATCCAGTCCATACCCAAGATGATGTTTATGTCCGAGGACTTGAGAGCTATTAGTGATGCAAGGAAGACAAGTCTATCGACAAGAATTTCATTCCCATGGCTTACTCTAGAAGTTTGCCATCTAGAGCCAGGGGTTGGAATTTCCATGGTGGTGGGCATGTCACAGAATGTCGTGTTATGCAATCGAGCATAGCTCTCAGAAATAAATGAATGAGATGCTCCAGTATCGAAAAGAACAGATGCCCGATGGCAGTTAACAAGGAGCGTACCAAGGACGACGTTGGGATCATCACAAGTCTCCTCAGCTGAGACATTGTTGACATGGCCACGTGCAGTGGTGGCTGGCTTGGCGTAGTATGTCTTTCCCGCTGGCTTACCACGGCCAACAGACTTTCCAGACTGGTTGGGTTTGTAGTTCTGGGGACACTCTCGACTGTAGTGACCAGGCTCTCCACACTTGAAACATGTCACAACATTGGGGCATGGAGCAGCATTAGCAGCGGGGCCACCATAGGTCTTAGGCGGTGCAAACTACTGGTTGGGGTGAGGCGCCTCAAAGGATGGCCTCGGAGTGAACCTGTGTGGCAGAGCTGTGTTCGGAATCCACACCCGGCGCTTCTGAGATCTAGAGCCGGATGAAGAACCAGAGTCATGGGACTGCTTACGTGAAGCGTCATAGTCAGTTTGACCTGTCTCAGCACTGATGGCCTTATTGACCAGCTTCTGAAAGGAGGTGCACTCGTGTGGACAGAGATCACGGCGAAGCTCAGGGCTAAGTCCCTTGCGGAACCTTCCCTGCTTCTTGCCGTCGGTGGATACCTCTTCAGGAGCATAACGTGCCAGATTTCCAAACTCGCGGCTGTATGCATCCACGGTCAGTCTGCCTTGGGTGAAATTGCAGAATTCTTCCTGCTTACGATCCCATGAGACCCTCTGGAATGCGACACTCACAGAAGGCCTCACTGAATTCAGCCCAAGTAGTGATTTGGCCAGCCGGGTGCATAGCCTCAAAGTTTTCCCACCAAAGGCTAGCAGGGCCTTCGAGGTGATAGGCAGCGTAGGTAACCTTATCAGCTTCGGCTACGCTGGTAGAACGTAGCTTATGGGTGATGCTGTGAAGCCAATCATCCACATCGAGGGGCTCGACGGAATGATTAAACTTCGGTGGGTACAACTTGACAAAGTCATTGATTGACACCAAGTCGTTCCTATGATGACGTGTAGTATTCTGCTCAATCCGCTCCAGCAAGCGGTTAGTCTCACGCTTGTTTCTTTCTGACTCTAGCATAACTTCGGCCAGAGAAGGCGGGTGAGGCAGAATCTCATCCCTAGCTGCACTGGCTTCACCCTTCTCCGGGGCAGCAGGGTTGCTACGGGTGTTGACCATCCTAGGAAAAACAAGACAATGGTTTAGACAAGGATGGCACATTCTTGGCAAGGAAATGCGAAATGTAATGGATGACATGGAATGCTGAGATGTTCATTTGCACGACATGGTAATATAGAAACTGCCATATATATACCATCGGTCATACACACCGTACATAGTTTAGTACAAGCCCAGGCTAGAGTACAACTACGATGAAAGACGTTACATCTCATCAGAGGCATTCCAAGCTCCTATACATTATTTTTCTACACCTTCGGAACGTGATACACACCTAGTCATATCCCATGAGTCACGCAGGACTGTGGAGAATACAATTATTACAATACTAGTGAAGCTACTACCAACTCAGACGTCTCCGTAGTAATCTTCATAGGGATCACCACCATGTCCTGGGAGCTGAACATGATCATCTAGGAATAGTCAGTCCTGTGGAGCTTGCATTCCATAGGGACTCAGATGTGGCCTTGGTCCAACAAACGGTGGCAGACGGGGTCCACAGGGAGGGGTGATGCCTCCTACATCACGCCAGTCCATACAATCTGGCAGACCAGACCGCACAGGGTACAAGTCCCTCATGTCCATATACCCAGCCTGCACGGCAGGTGCAAACCATGTCAGAGTGGCCCAGTGATCAGAACAAGTGTTGAAGAGCTCCATTCGCAAGGCACGATTCTCACGGTCCTTGTCCTCAAGCATCTCTGCGGTGGTGCAGAGTAGTGAATCCTCATGTGTAGAGTCACACTACATAGCCTGATAGTACCCTTGTGCCCCAGGGAGTGATGCTGGCATGTAGTGGAAATCAGTGTTTCGAAGCAAGGCAGTTCTGGCTCATGTGATAGTCATCATCGTGTAAGCTGCGTCCTACACGGACATCTCGATGGTAACCCCAAGTCCGTAAGAGCAATGGAGGGGTTCAGTAGCTCCAGGATAAGAAGGGTATATCCTGACTGTACAAAGGTACTGGCTCTGATTGAAGTCTCAAAACTGCTCCTCGACGGTATACTCAGGATACCATCGATAGCCTGTCTTGACCATCACTCGGACCAGCATGGCTGTGTGACTAGGTACATCGAGGCACCGAGTCAGGTGAACCACTTGATTCTGGGAACGGGTGGCCATCTGAAAGCACGAAATAATGCAAAGGCATTAGAATTTTCTAGGAGAAATCAGACAGCATAACGGCTGTAAATGCTCAGAAAAAGATTTGAGACATTCACAACAGTTGGCAAAACCACTCAATAACATCATATCAAGGTTCTGGTTCAACTGACAACATACTAAAAGTTGTAGAAAGTGAATTGAGGCTTGTAACCAACAATCCTATAAGTTACTATGGATTAGCAACACGTGAACCAGATAAGAGAGAAGAGAGCCTAGTCCTTAAACCACATAGAATGAGAAGAGAATGACACAGATCAGAGGGCATAAGGTAAAGGAGTAAAAAGAGCCTTACGTTCCCTCCCTCAATCAATTCCCCTACATATAACTAAAGCATTTATAGACTCGACATCGAGCAGTTTGGCTCCACGAACCTATAGGCAGTCCAGCTCTGATGCCAACGCTGTAGTGGACTACTATGGCTCATGGAAGCACCAGACTACATTTCCCCATAAGAGAGGCTACCAAGGATAAACAACTAGATTGTCGGATCCCACACATACCAAGCATTTCAATCATTCACACAATATGCTCGATATGAGTAAAGTGACTTGCCGGTAACGAGATTGAACGAGGTATTGGGATACCGACGATTGGGTCTCGGGCAAGTAACATACCGACTGACAAAGGGAATTGTATACGGGATTGATTGAATCCTCGACATCGTGGTTCATCTGATGAGATCATCAAGGAGCATGTGGGATCCAACATGGATATCCAGATCCCGCTGTTGGTTATTGACCGGAGAGTCATCTCGGTCATGTCTGCGTGTCTCCCGAACCCGTAGGGTCTACACACTTAAGGCTCGGTGATGCTAGGGTTGTTGAGATATTAGTATACGGTAACCCGAAAGTTGTTCGGAGTCCCGGATGATATCCCGGATGTCACGAGGAGTTCCGTAATGGTCCGAAGGTGAAGATTTATATATAGGAAGTCAAGTTTCGGCCATCGGGAAAGTTTCGGGGGTAATCGGTATTGTACCGGGACCACCGGAAGGGTCCCGGGGGTCCACCAGGTGGGGCCACCTATCCCGGAGGGCCCCATGGGCTGAAGTGGGAGGGGCACCAGCCCCTAGTGGGCTGGTGCGCCCCCCATGGGCCTCCCCCTGCGCCTAGGGTTTGAAACCCTAGGGGTGGGGGGCGCCCCACTTGGCTTGGGGGGCACTCCACCCCCCTTGGCCGCCGCCCCCCTTGGAGATTGCATCTCCTAGGGCTGGCGCCCCCTATGGGTCCTATATATAGTGGGGGGAGGGAGGGCAGCCGCACCCTAGCTCCTGGCGCCTCCCTCTCCCTCCTGTGACACTTCTCCCTCTCCCTGAGCTTGGCGAAGCCCTGCCGAGATCACCGTTGCTTCCACCACCACGCCGTCATGCTGCTGGATCTCCATCAACCTCTCCTCCCCCCTTGCTAGATCAAGTTGTAGGAGACGTCTTCCCAACTGTACGTGTGTTGAACGCAGAAGTGTCGTCCGTTCGATGCTAGGTCATCGGTGATTTGGATCACGACGAGTACGACTCCATTAACCCCGTTCTCTTGAACGCTTCCACTCGCGATCTACAAGGGTATGTAGATGCACTCCCCTCTCCCTCGTTTCTAGATGACTCCATAGATTGATCTTGGTGATGCGTAGAAAATTTTAAAATTCTACTGCGTTACCCATCAGTGGCATCATGAGCTAGGTCTATGCGTAGTTTCTATGCACGAGTAGAACACAAAGAAGTTGTGGGCGTCGATATTGTCAATTTACTTGTTGTTACTAGTCTTATCTTGATTCGGCAGCATCCTGGGATGAAGCGGCCTGGACCGACCTTACACGTACGCTTACGTGAGACTGGTTCCACCGACTGACATGCACTAGTTGCATAAGGTGGCTAGTGGGTGTCTGTCTCTACCACTTTAGTCGGATCGGATTCGATGAAAAGGGTACTTATGAAGGGTAAATAGAAATTGGCATATCATGTTGTGGTTTTGGCGTAGGTAAGAAACATTCTTGCTAGAAACCTATAGCAGCCACGTAAAAACTTGCAACAACAATTAGAGGACGTCTAACTTGTTTTTGCAGCATGTGCCATGTGATGTGATATGGCCAAAAGGATGTGATGAATGATATATGTAATGTGTGAGATTGATCATGTTCTTGTAATAGGAATCACGACTTGCATGTCGATGAGTATGACAACCGGCAGGAGCCATAGGAGTTGTCTTAATTTATTTATGACCTGCGTGTCAACATAAATGTCACGTAATTACTTTACTTTATTGCTAAAGCGTTGGCCATAGTAGTAGAAGTAATAGATGACGAGACAACTTCAAGAAGACACGATGATAGAGATCATGGTGTCATGCCGGTGACAGCGATGATCATGGAGCCCCGAAGATGGAGATCAAAAGGAGCAAATGATATTGGCCATATCATGTCACTATTTGATTGCATGTGATGTTTATCATGTTTTGCATCTTATTTGCTTAGAACGACGGTAGCTTAAATAAGATGATCCCTCGTAATAATTTCAAGAAAGTGTAACCCCTAACTGTGCACCGTTGCGAAGGTTCGTTGTTTTGAAGCACCACGTGATGATTGGGTGTGATAGATTCTAATGTTCGAATACAATGGGTGTAAGCCAGATTTACACACGCAATACACTTAGGTTGACTTGATGAGCCTAGCATGTACAGACATGGCCTCAGAACACGGAAGACCGAAAGGTCGAGCATGAGTCGTATAGAAGATACGATCAACATGAAGATGTTCACCAATGTTGACTAGTCCGTCTCACGTGATGGTCGGACACGGCCTAGTTGACTCAGATCATGTTTCATTTAGATGACTAGAGGGATGTCTATCTGACTGGGAGTTCATTGAATAATTTGATTAGATGAACTTAATTATCATGAACTTAGTCTAAAATCTTGACAATATGTCTTGTAGATCAAATGGCCCACGTTGTCCTCAACTTCAACGCGTTCCTTGAGAAAACCAAGCTGAAAGATGATGGCAGCAACTATACGGACTGGGTCCGGAACCTAAGTATCATCCTCATAGCTGCCAAGAAAGATTATGTCCTAGAAGCACCGCTAGGTGACGCACCCATCCCAGAGAACCAAGACGTTATGAATGCTTGGCAGCCACATGCTGATGATTACTCCCTCGTTCAGTGCGGCATGCTTTACAGCTTAGAACCGGGGCTCCAAAAGCGTTTTAAGCGACACGGAGCATATGAGATGTTTGAAGAGCTAAAAATGGTTTTCCAAGCTCATGCCCAGGTCGAGAGATATGAAGTCTCCGACAAGTTCTTTAGTTGTAAGATGGAGGAAAACAGTTCTGTCAGTGAGCACATACTCAAAATGTTTGGGTTGCATAACCGCTTGACTCAGCTGGGAGTTAATCTCCTGGATGACGCGGTCATTGACAGAATCCTTCAGTCGCTTCCACCGAGCTACAAGAGCTTTGTGATGAACTTCAATATGCAAGGGATGGAAAAGACCATTCCTAAGGTATATTCAATGCTGAAATTAGCAGAGGTGGAAATCAAAAAGGAACATCAAATGTTGATGGTGAATAAAACCACTAAGTTCAAGAAGGGCAAGGGTAAAAAGAACTTCAAGAAGGACGGCAAGGGAGCTGCCGCGCCCGGTAAGCAAGCTGCCGGGAAGAATTCAAAGAATGGACCCAAGCCTGAGACTGAGTGTTTTTATTGCAAGGGAAGTGGTCACTGGAAGCGGAACTGCCCGAAATACTTAGCGGACAAGAAGGCTGGCAACACTAAAGGTATATGTGATATACATGTAATTGATGTGTACCTTACCAGTACTCGTAGTAGCTCCTAGGTATTTGATACCGGTGCGGTTGCTCACATTTGTAACTCAAAGCAGGAGCTGCGGGATAAACGGAGACTGGCAAAGGACGAGGTGATGATGCGCGTCGGGAATGGTTCCAAGGTCGATGTGATCGCAGTCGGCACGCTACCTCTACATTTACCTACGGGATTAGTTTTAAACCTCAATAATTGTTATTTAGTTCCAGCTTTAAGCAAGAACATTGTATCAGGATCTCATTTTATTCGAGATGGCTACTCATTTAAATCTGAGAATAATGGTTGTTCTATTTATATGAGAGATATGTTTTATGGTCATGCTCCGCTGGTGAATGGTTTATTCTTAATGAATCTCGAGCGTAATGTTACACATATTCATAGTGTGAATACCAAAAGATGTAAGGTTGATAATGATAGTCCCACATACTTGTGGCACAGCCGCCTTGGTCACATAGGTGTCAAACGCATTAAGAAGCTCCATGTAGATGGACTTTTGGAGTCTCTTGATTACGAATCATTTGACACGTGCGAACCATGCCTCATGGGTAAAATGACCAAGACTCCGTTCTCAGGAACAATGGAGCGAGCAACCAACTTATTGGAAATCATACATACTGATGTGTGCGGTCCAATGAGTGTTGAGGATCGCGGTGGCTATCATTATGTTCTCAGCCTCATTGATGACTTGAGTAGATGTGGATATGTCTACTTAGTGAAACACAAGTCTGAGACCTTTGAAAAGTTCAAGGAATTTCAGAGTGAGGTTGAGAATCAACGTGACAGAAAAATCAAGTTCTTGCGATCAGATCATGGGGGAGAATATTTGAGTCACAAATTTGGCACGCACTTAAGGAAATGTGGAATAGTTTCACAACTCACGTCGCCTGGAACACCTTAGCGTAATGGTGTGTCCGAACGTCGGAATCGCACTCTATTGGATATGGTGCGTTTCGGATTCACGGGTTCCGGCAGACCCTTAAGGTTCAAAGAATGGGGTGCGCGCGGAAATCATGCCCTCTACCTCCCCGTCTCGCAAGGATCTAAACTACTAAAAGAACCGCACAAGAGACACAAGGTTTATACTGGTTCGGGCCACCACTGTGGTGTAATACCCTACTCCAGTGTGTGGTGGGTGGATTGCCTCTTGGGGCTGATGATGATGAACAATACAGGGAAGAATAGCTTCGTGAGGGTCTATTCTTGGCTGGGGCGATGAACTGCTAGAAGGAGTTCAGTCACCCTTCTTCTCTCTCTCTCTCTCACTTTCTCTCTGCTTGCGAACCGAATGAGCCGACCCCCCTCTATGTGAGTGGCTGGTCCTATTGATAGGCAAAGGCCCTGGGCCTCTTCCCAAATATTGAGCGGGAAGGGCGCCAACAATGGCGGGCTAATTTGAAGGGGACAGCAAGTACTCTTATCCTGACTAAAGTTGGTCTTCGCCTGCGAAAGACTCTGCGGTGACACCGTGCTGGGCTCCATGGTGACCTCCGTCTCATAGTCCGCCTGGTCTTGGTCTCGTTGCACCGAAATGGCAACCTTTGCCTGATGCCTTGGTACTCCGCGGCTGCCCTTGTCCCCTTTGCACCAAAGAGGAAAGAAGGACGCTATGCGCGCTGGCGCCCGCCTGGCGCCCTGAGTCGTCATGGCTTGCGTCATGGGCACCTCGCGAGGTACCCCGCCTTGATATCTTCGCCTCCTCGCGAGCCAGCCTGAGGAGGCTACGCCTGAGGATGCGCCGCGTCGTCCGCCCCGTGAGGCTTGGCCCCTCGCGAGGGTCTTGAGTCTTGTGTTGATGAAGATGGGCCATGATGGGCCTCCTTTGAGCCACGCCGCAGGCCGCAGGCAGGCAAGTCTGGGGACCCCCGTTCCCAGAACGCCAACAGTAGCCCCCGGGCCCAAGGCGCGCATGGACTTGGCCGTGATGAGAGGCGAAAGGGCAAGGGCGAAGCGCCGCGGGCCCTAACAGCCTACGGCCTCGGGCGCCACGTGGCGGTTGATGGGACGTGGGCGTCTCCACTTCCCCATGATGCCTCGGTGATCGCGCGAGTTGGACAGGTCCCTGCATGCAGATTGTGTCATAATTACCTGTGATCGTGGAGGCCGGCGGTTGGCCTTCGCCGGCTATAAGTACGGCACGGCGCGTGCCCTTCCAGTCCATCTCTTCTTGTTTTCCCCTTTGCTTCAATTCTTGCCTTGCCTTGGTGTGATGGCTCCATCGAGGAGGTACTCGGCTGCGGAGAAGGGGAAGGTCCTCCAGGTCGATCCTGCCTCTCCCCCGCCCAAGCGCGGTCGTGGGCGCCCTCGGAAGCATCCGGTGGCTGCCCCAGTAGCGTCTGGTGGTCATGGTGGCAGCTCCCAGCGCGGCGGCGGGCGAGCCGCTCTTGCCGAGGGACGCGCCTGGGTTGCACGCTCCCCCAAGCCGCGCTTTCGCGCTGCGCAGGTGCTGCCTGAGTTCGTCGTCTGGTCGGCGGAGCCGACTAGCGCCCGGCTCCAACTCCCTCGCTTCCTCCTTGGTGAACTCCCGGCCGGTGCTCCTGGTGGCCTCTGGCTCCAGGTGGAGGGCTGCTGCAGCAGGTCCTCGTGGGCCGCGCTGGAGGTCTCCGCCAACGGGGGCCTGGCCCTAACTTGTGGCTGGCAGGCATTCGCCCGCGCTCGCAGCCTGGGGCGCCGGTGCACCCTGCACTTCAGGTTTGACGGTGACGCCACCCTCTATGTGAGGGTGTTTGGGGAAGATGGTCGCCGCGCGGGGTGTTGCCCTGAGGACGACGACCGCGGCCGGGGGCCCCGCCCCGACGGTGATGGAGGAGATAGCGCCCGCGCAGATGGCAGCGCTTGAGACTCCTCGAGCTTCGTCAGCTCTTCCTCAAGCGACTCCTCCAGCAGTGGCCGCAGTCAACCCCCGCGCCGTCGAGCTTGCTTGGGAGGTGATGGCTCGTCCGCCCGCCGTTGTGCCCCAGTGAAGCGTGAGAGGGAGTCTTCTTGAGGCCTGGAGGCTGCCCGGGTCGCCTCCGCGGGCTGATGTGAGGAGGGCTGCGCCGGGCTCGTCCTTTCCTTTTCCTTTTGTTTCCTGTGTAAGACAAAACAACTGCATGGAGCCCCGCTGGGGCGTGTTGGGAATTATTGCCGTTTTTAGCCATTACCTTGATCTTATTTTTGCGCCTCTTAACTGCACGCCTGTGCGTAGATAGTCTCTGACCCCTGCCGGGGGAGGGGGACCGACCCAGGCCCTGTGTGCGCGTCGCGGTGCCCGAGGGGCACGGACTAGAGGGGTGCTCCTGTAACGTGCCCGAGCCATGAAACCTTCCAGCGGCTAGAGTAGAAACACTCGCGAGGGCGTTTGAGTACCATCCCTCGCGAGGTCGTTTAGGAGAGAAACCAAAGCGAGGAGCGAAAATCGACAAACCACAAATCAGCAACAACGACAACTTCAATAAGACTTCAAATGCAAGTAAACACGCCAACTACAGAAAGCAAATGAAAAAGCCGCGTCCGGCACCTAATCTAGTCTTCGATGTCTTCTCACCAGCGCGGAGCTAAGTGCTGCCACTGGGCGTGGGAGGGAGCCCCAGGGCCTGAGGCCGGCGCTCCTGAGACTCCGGGGCATGTATAGCCCCACTCATTATTACGTGAGAGTGTCACGGGGTGGCGAGCTTCACAGGCATTGGCCTTGCTTCACAGGCTCCGGGCCTTTTCCAAAACGCGATAGCTTCACAGGCACTCGCCTTGCTTCACAGGCTCTGGGCCTTTTCCAAAAAGGGATAGTCTTCACAAGCACTCGCCTTGCTTCACAGGCTCTGGGCCTTTTCCAAAACGCGATAGCTTCACAGGCACTCGCCTTGCTTCACAGGCTCTGGGCGTTTTCCAAAAAGGGATAGTCTTCACAGGCACTCGCCTTGATTCACAGGCTCTGGGCCTTTTCCAAAACGCGATAGCTTCACAGGCACTCGCCTTGCTTCACAGGCTCTGGGCCTTTTCCAAAAAGGGATAGTCTTCACAGGCACTCGCCTTGCCTCACAGGCTCTGGGCCTTTTAGGGGTAGAACCTCTGGAGGTGCTAGATGTTCCACGCGTTCTGGATCGGCTCCCCCTCTTGAGTCTCCAAGCGCACGGAGCCTGGCCTAGAAACATGAAGAACCTTGAACGGGCCCTCCCACATGGGAGAGAGCTTGTGCAGCCCCTCCCTGGAGAGAACCCACCTAAGTACGAGGTCTCCTACCTTGAGGGTCTTGGGGCGGATGTTGCGACAGTGATATCGTCGAAGCGCCTGTTGGTACCTTGCCGCTCGCAGCGCGGCTTCCCGGTGGCGTCCCTCCCCTAGTACGAGGTCCATCCCCCACATGGCGTCCTGCTGCGCCTCGTCGAACGCCAGGACCCGCGCGGAGCGATGCCTGAGCTCGTGAGGAAGGACTGCTTCGGCTCCATAGACCAGGAAGAACGGGGTCTCCCCAGTTGGTTTGGTTGCGGTTGTGCGGATGGACCACAACACGGACTGGAGCTCGTCGTACCAGCCTCTGCCGCAGGCCTCCAGCTTCTTCTTGCATGTCCTGGTCTTGAGGCCTCTCAGGACCTCCCCGTTGGCTCGTTCGGCCTACCCATTGCTTCGTGGGTGTGCCACCGAAGCGTAGCATATCTGCGTCCCAAGGTTAGCACAATATGTTTTGAAGAGATTACTGGTGAACTGCGAACCATTGTCTGTGATGATGTGATTTGGCACCCCGAACCGGCTCACGATACCCCTGATGAACTTGACCATGGAGCCAGCGGGGATGGTACGGACAGCCTCCACTTCTGCCCACTTGGTGAACTTGTCAATGGCGACGTAGAGGTAACGGTAGCCCCCTGGCGCCCGAGGGAACGGGCCCAGAATATCCAACCCCCAAACTGCGAATGGCCACGAGATGGGTATTGTCTGCAGGCCCCCCGCCGGTTGATGGATCTGCTTCGAATGAAACTGGCAGGCCTCACAAGCCTTTACCAATTCGATCGCGTCGTTGAGCGCGGTGGGCCAATAGAACCCGCTACAGAATGCCTTGCCGACGAGGGTCCGTGATGATGAGTGGTGTCCGCAGTCTCCGCCGTGTATGTCCTCCAGTAGTTCCTTTCGTTGCTCCCTCGAGATGCAGCACAGCGATACACTATTTGGTCGCTTCCGGTAAAGTTCTCCATCTCTGATGCAGTATGCCGTGGCCTGCCGCGCCACACGCTCTGCTTCCTCTTCCTTTTCCGGTAGGGCCCCTTGCGTTAAATAACTCCAGAGTTCTACAATCCAGCACTCCTCCTGAGGTTCCATCATTAGGAGCAGGCGTGCTCCTGAGGTCGGCCCATAGACCGGGGCTCCCGAGGCTGGCGGCTGGGGGAGCTCCTCTCGAGACTGAGCGGTGTTTGATAACGTCGGCTGTGCTGAGGGTTTGAAGAGCCGCTCTTCGAAGACGCTGGGTTCCTGCGGCAACCGCCTGGGTGCCCGTCCGGCTATGTCGTCAGCTTCCTGATTGGTGCCATGGGGCACGTGCTTCAGCTCCAGCCCCCAGAACTGCTTTTCCATCCTGCGGACCTCCGCTAGGTAGGCCTGCATATGCTCGTCCTTCAGCTCGTACACCTTGTTGGAGAAGTTGACTAGGAGCTGCGAGTCGCCCTTGACGGTGAGGCATTTCACTCCCAGGGCTACTACGGCCTTCAACCCGGCTATCAGTCCCTCATATTCTGCAATGTTGTTGGAGACCTTTTCACCTTGCTGGAAACAGAGCTGCACGGCATAGTAGAGCTTATCCTGAGTGGGTGATATCAGCACCGCACCAGCCCCCGCGCCGTGTCTGGAGAACGCCCCATCGAAGTACATGACCCAGCCTTCCGGCGCCTCACTCCCTGGAGAGAGAGACCGATCCTCGTTGTCCCTGAGGCCTGGTGCCTCCGCCCATTCCGCTATGAAATCCGCCAACGCTGCTCCTTTGATGATCCTAGTTGTGCTAAACTCGAGCTGAAATGCCTGCAGCTCCATGTTCCACTCGGCGACCCTTTCGGCTGAGTTAGGGCTCCTGAGCACTCTCTCCAGGTGGTACGATGAGACGACCTTGATGGGATGAGCCTCGAAGTAGTGACGCAACTTGCGTGAGGCTACCAGTAACGCGAGGAGGAGCTTTTGAGGCATTGGGTACCGTGCCCTCGCGTCCCATAACACCGTGCTAACAAAGTAGACGGGATGCTCAACAAGGCTGAGAGTATCTGGGGTCACGGCACCCTCGGGAGGTAAGGGCGCCTCATGAGATGACGTGGCCTCGTGAGGTGGACCATCTGGGTGTGCGGCCTCTCCTGCCTCCGGTGCATTCTTCGGCAGCTGACCCTCCTCAACTGCGGTTGAGGCTTCTGCAGGCTTTCCTTGTCCCCGTTTTGTCTTGCCTCGGGCTGCCGCTGTGGTCTTGACTTGGCGCTCCTCCCTAACCGCCACCAGGGCTGCGCTGGCGGAGTAGGGAGTGGCAATGAGGTAGAGCAGCAGGGGCTCTCGAGGGCGCGGAGCCACCATGACTGGGGGACTGGTCAGGTACCTCTTGAGATCTTGAAACGCCTTATCTGCCTCTTTAGTCCATTCGAAGGGCCCCTTTTTCTTCATCAGCTGAAAGAAAGGCAGCGCTCGCTCCCCTAATTTGGAGATGAAGCGCCCTAGCACGGTTACGCGCCCAGTGAGCTTCTGCATTTCTCTGAGGGTCTTTGGCGGACTCATGTCCTCGACCGCCTTGACCTTCTCGGGGTTGGCCTCAATGCCACGATGGGACACGAGGAATCCCAAAAGCTTGCCCGAGGGGACGCCAAACACACATTTCTCCGGGTTGAGCCGCAGGTTTACTGCGTCGAGGCTCGCAAAGGTCTCCTCCAGGTCTTGTATCAGGGTCTTGGCCTCCCGAGATTTAACTACAATGTCATCAACGTAGGCTTCGACATTCTTTCCGAGTTGCGGGCCCAAGGTGAAGTGCATCAGCCGCTGAAAGGTTGCCCCTGCGTTACGCAGTCCGAACGGCATGCATGTATAGCAGTATACCCCGCACGGGGTCAAGAAGGCGGTCTTCTCAATGTCTTCTACCGCCATCTTGATCTGGTGATACCCGGAGAAGGCGTCCAGGAAGCACAGCAGGTCGCACTCCGCAGTGGAATCGACGATCTGGTCGATGCGGGGGAGCGGAAATGGATCTTGCGGGCATGCTTTGTTGAGGTTGGTGAAGTCGACACACATGCGTTCCTTCCCCCCTTTCTTGGGCACAACGACAGGGTTGGCCAACCAATCCGGGTATCGGACCTCGCGAATGACCCCAGCGGCTTCTAGCTTGCGGGTCTCTTGGACAATGAAGGCCTGCTTCTCCACGGGCTGCCGCCTGGCCTTCTGCTTCACGGGGCGCACATTTGGGCACACGTTGAGGTGATGCTCGATGACACTCCTGGGGATCCCTGCCAGCTGATCGGGCTCCCAAGCAAATAACTTCTTATTCACGCGCAAGAACTTGACCAAGGCCTCCTCCTGCTCAGACTCAAGGTTGGCGCCTATGGTGAAAGTGGCACTGGAGGACCCGTCCTCGTCGACGAGTATCTGCTTGGTTTCTGCCTTGTCCTGGGTGAACAACTGCTTCTTCTTGGCGGGCGCAGCCCCCTTGGGCTCAGGGGTCTCCGCATTGACGGGCCGTGCCGATGCCGCCGTCTTGAAGGAGAGCTTGAGTACTCGCAGGGCGTCCCCGGTGTCCCCGTGCACGGCGAGGGTGCCGCTGCTCCCGGGCATCTTCATGAGGTTATACGCCGGGTGCGTGGCGGCCATGAACTGAGCCAGCGCCGGGTAGCCGAGGATGGCATTGTAAGGGAGGCTGATGGGGGCGATGTCGAAGTCGACCATCTCCATGCGGAAGTTGTCGTAGGTGCCGAAGGTTATCGGGAGCCGGATCTGTCCCAGGGAGTCGGATGATCCGCCCCCGACGCCCGAGAAAGATCGGCTGGGTCGCAACCGCTCCCGGGGTATGCAGAGGAGGTTGAAAGTCTCGACCGAAAGCACGTTGAGGCCCGCGCCGCCGTCAACGAGAGTTCTGGTGACGGCCACCTGGCAGATGGTGGGGGTGCACAACAGGGGGAGCGCGCCCGAGCCGACCAGGTTGGTGGGGTGGTCCTCCGAGCTAAAGGTCAGATCGGCCTCGCGCGCCGCCCGGTCCGGGGAGCCCCCTGCCGTGCGGAAACGGCGCTAACCCGGCGGGAAAAAGGTTTGACGTGGCGACTCATGGGCGGTGCCTCTGAGCCGCCCAGGAGGGCCGCAATGACCGGAGGCGTCAATGTTGCGATGCAGCTACTCCGCCGCGTAGGCAGATGCTGTGGGGGGGGGGGGGGTGCTTGCCGCTCGTTCCCCGCCGGGCTGGTGGCGGTGTTGACGGCGGGCGACGGGGGACAACGAGAACGCCCACCGGCGAGGGCCGCTGGGGCGACACGAGCTCGACTGGTGCCGTGCATGGATGCGGCGGTCATAGGAGAGCGGAGTGGTGGAAGGCAGATTCCGGTGCACCCCTACTTGGCGCGCGAAATGTCGGATTCACGGGTTCCGGCAGACCCTTAAGGTTCGAACACTGGGGTGCACACGGAGATCACGCCCTCTACCTCCCCGTCTCGCAAGGATCTAAACTACTAAAAGAACCGCACAAGAGACACAAGGTTTATACTGGTTCGGGCCACCACTGTGGTGTAATACCATACTCCAGTGTGTGGTGGGTGGATTGCCTCTTGGGGCTGATGATGATGAACAATACAGGGAAGAATAGCCTCCGAGGGTCTGTTCTTGGCTGGGGCGATGAACTGCTAGAAGGAGTTTAGTCACCCTTCTTCTCTCTCTCTCTCTCACTTTCTCTCTGCTTGCGAACCGAATGAGCCGACCCCCCTCTATGTGAGTGGCTGGTCCTATTGATAGGCAAAGGCCCTGGGCCTCTTCCCAAATATTGAGTGGGAAGGGCGCCAACAATGGCGGGCTAATTTGAAGGGGGACAACAAGTACTCTTATCCTGACTAAAGTTGGTCTTCGCCTGCGAAAGACTCTGCGGTGACGCCGTGCTAGGCTCCATCGTGACCTCCGTCTCGTAGTCCACCTGGTCTTGGTCTCGTTGCACCGAAATGGCAACCTTTGCCTGATGCCTCGGTACTCTGCGGCTTCCCTTGCCCCCTTTGCACCAAAGAGGAAAGAAGGACGCTGCGCACGCTGGCGCCCGCCTAGCGCCCTGAGTCATCATGGCTTGCGTCATGGGCACCTCGCGAGGTACCCCGCCTTGATATCTCCGCCTCCTCGCGAGCCAGCCTGAGGAGGCTGCGCCTGAGGATGTGCCGCGTCATCCGCCCCGTGAGGCTTGGCCCCTCGCGAGGGTCTTGAGTCTTGTGTTGATGAAGATGGGCCATGTTGGGCCTCCTTTGAGCCACGCCGCAAGCCGCAGGCAGGCAAGTCTAGGGACCCCCGTTCCCAGAACGCCGACAGTGCGATCTATGATGTCTCTTACCGATCTACCACTGTAATTTTTGGGCTATGCTTTAGAGATTGCCGCATTTACTTTAAATAGGGCTCCGTCAAAATCCGTTGAGACGACACCATATGAATTATGGTTTGGGAAGAAATCTAAGCTGTCGTTTCTAAAATTTTGGGGATGCGATGCTGATGTCAAGAAACTTCAACCTGAAAAGCTCGAACACAAATCGGAAAAATGCGTCTTCATAGGATACCCTAAAGAAACTATTGGGTATACCTTCTACCTCAGATCCGAAGGCAAGATCTTTGTTGCCAAGAATGGATCCTTTCTAGAGAAAGAGTTTCTCTCGAAAGAAGTAAGTGGGAGGAAAGTAGAACTTGATGAAGTATTACCTCTTGAACCGGTAGGTGGCGCGACTCAGGAAAATGTTCCTGAGGTGCTTGCACCGACTAGAGAGGAAGTTAATGATGATGATCATGAAACTACAGATCAAGTTGCGACTGAACTTCGTAGGTCCATAAGGACACGTTCCGCACCAGAGTGGTACGGCAACCCTGTCCTGGAAATCATGTTGTTAGACAACGGTGAACCTTCAAACTATGAGGAAGCGATGGTGGGCCAGATTCCGACAAATGGCTGGAAGCCATGAAATCCGAGATAGGATCCATGTATGAAAATGAAGTATGGACTCTGACTGACTTGCCCGATGATCGGCGAGCCATAGAAAATAAATGGATCTTTAAGAAGAAGACTGACGCGGATGGTAATGTAACCATCTATAAAGCTCGGCTTGTCGCTAAGGGTTATCGACAAGTTCAAGGGGTTGACTACGATGAGGCTTTCTCACCCGTAGCGAAGCTGAAGTCCGTCCGAATCATGTTAGCAATTGCCACATTCTATGATTATGAGATATGGCAAATGGACGTCAAAACGACATTCCTTAATGGTTTCCTTAAGGAAGAATTGTATATGATGCAGCTGGAAGGTTTTGTCGATCCTAAGAATGCTGACAAGGTGTGCAAGCTCCAACGCTCGATCTATGGGCTGGTGCAAGCATCTCGGAGTTGGAACATTCGTTTTGATGAGATGATCAAAGAGTTTGGGTTTACGCAGACTTATGGAGAAGCCCGCATTTACAAGAAAGTGAGTGGGAGCTCTATAGCATTTCTCATATTGTATGTGGATGACATACTGTTGATGGGAAATGATACAGAATTCTTGGAAAGCATAAAGGCCTACTTGAACAAGTGTTTTTCAATGAAGGATCTTGGAGAAGCTGCTTACATATTAGGCATCAAGATCTATAGAGATAGATCGAGACGCCTCATTGATCTTTCACAGAGTATGTACCTTGACAAGATATTGAAGAAGTTCAATATGGATCAGTCAAAGAAGGGGTTCTTGCCTGTATTGTAAGGTACGAGATTGAGCACGGCTCAATGCCCGACCACGGTAGAAGATAGAGAAAATATGAGTGTCGTCCCCTATGCCTCGGCCATAGGGTCTATCATGTATGCTATGCTATGTAACAAACCTGATGTAAACCTTGCCGTAAGTTTGGTAGGAAGGTACCAAAGTAATCCCGGCATGGAACACTGGACAGTGGTCAAGAATATCCTGAAGTACCTGAAGAGGACTAAGGATATGTTTCTCGTTTATGGAGGTGATGAAGAGCTCGTCGTAAAGGGTTATGTCGATGCTAGCTTCGACACAGATCTGGATGACTCTAAGTCACAAACCGGATACGTGTATATTTGGAATGGTGGGGTAGTAAGCTGGTGCAGTTGCAAGCAAAGCGTTGTGGCGGGATCTACATGTGAAGCGGAGTACATGGCAGCCTCGGAGGCAGCACAAGAAGCAATCTGGGTGAAGGAGTTCATTACCGACCTAGGAGTCATTCCCAATGCATCGGGCCCGATGACTCTCTTCTGTGAAAACAATGGAGCTATTGCCCTTGCCAAGGAGCCCAGGTTTCACAGGAAGACCAGGCATATCAAGCATCGCTTCAACTCCATTCGTGAAAGTGTTCAAAATGGAGACATAGATATTTGTAAAGTACATATGGACCTGAATGTGGCAGATCCGTTAACTAAACCTCTCCCTAGAGAAAAACATGATCAACACCAGAACTCTATAGGTGTTCATTTCATCACGATGTAACTAGATTATTGACTCTAGTGCAAGTGGGAGACTGTTGGAAATATGCCCTAGAGGCAATAATAAAATGGTTATTATTATATTTCTTTGTTCATGATAATTTTCTGTTGTTCATGCTATAATTGTGTTATCGGGAGATCATAATACATGTGTGAATACATAGACCACAACACGTCCCTAGTGAGCCTCTAGTTGACTAGCTCGTTGATCAAAAGATAGTCATGGTTTCCTGACTATGGACATTGGATGTCATTGATAACGGGATCACATCATTAGGAGAATGATGTGATGGACAAGACCCAATCCTAACCATAGCTCAAAGATCATGTAGTTCGTTTGCTATAGCTTTTTCCAAATGTCAAATATCATTTCCTTAGACCATGAGATTGTGCAACTCCCGGATACCGCAGGAGTGCTTTGGGTGTGCCAAACGTCACAACGTAACTGGCTGACTATAAAGGCACACTACGGGTATCTCCGAAAGTGTCTGTTGGGTTGGCACGAATCGAGACTGGGATTTGTCACTCCGTATGATGCAGAGGTATCTCTGGGCCCACTCAGTGATGCATCATCATAATGAGCTCAATGTGACCAAGTGGTTGATCACGGGATCATGCATTACGGTACGAGTAAAGTTACTTGCCGGTAACGAGATTGAACGAGGTATTGGGATACCGACGATCGGGTCTCGGGCAAGTAACGTACCGATTGACAAAGGGAATTGTATATGGGAATGATTGAATCGTCGACATCGTGGTTCATCCGATGAGATCATCGAGGAGCATGTGGGAGCCAACATGGGTATCCAGATCCTGCTATTGGTTATTGACCGGAGAGTCGTCTCGGTCATGTCTGCGTGTCTCCCGAACACGTAGGGTCTACACACTTAAGGTTCGGTGACGCTAGGGTTGTTGAGATATTAGTATACGGTAACCCGCAAGTTGTTCAGAGTCCCGGATGAGATACCGGACGTCACGAGGAGTTCCGGAATGGTCTGGAGGTGAAGATTCATATATAGGAAGTCAAGTTTCGGTCATCGAGAAAGTTTCGGGGTAATCGGTATTGTACCGGGACCACCGGAAGGGTCCCGGGGGTCCACCGGGTGGGGCCACCTATCCCGGAGGGCTGGATGGGCTGAAGTGGGAGGGGAACCAGACCCTAGTGGGCTGGTGCGCCCCCCATGGGCCTCCCCTACGCCTAGGGTTGGAAACCCTAGGGGTGGGGGGCGCCCCACTTGGCTTGGGGGGCACTCCACCCCCTTGGCCGCCGCCCCCTTGGAGATTGCATCTCCTAGGGCTGGCACCCCCCTAGGGGTCCTATATATAGTGGGGAGGAGGGAGGGCAGCCGCACCCTAGCCCCTGGCACCTCCCTCTCCCTCCCATGACACTTCTCCTCTCCCTGAGCTTGGCGAAGCCCTGCCGAGATCACCGTTGCTTCCACCACCACGCCGTCGTGCTGCTGGATCTCCATCAGCCTCTCCTTCCCCCTTGCTGGATCAAGTTGGAGGAGACGTCTTCCCAACCGTACATGTGTTAAACGCGGAGGTGCCTTTCGTTCGGCGCTAGGTCATCAGTGATTTGGATCACGATGAGTGCGACTCCATCAACCCCGTTCTCTTGAACGCTTCCGCTCGCGATCTACAAGGGTATGTAGATGCACTCCCCTCTCCCTCGTTGCTAGATGACTCCATAGATTGATCTTGGTGATGCGTAGAAAAATTTAAAATTCTGCTACGTTACCCATCAGGTCCAGGCGCCACACCGCGCATCCACAACCTTCTGAATGCGGCTTCATCTCGCAACATGGTCAAACAGGATATTCGCTTTAGAGCCATGGAAAAGCATGAACATAATCTTCTGTCCTATTCTCCAAGATGGACGAGCCTTCATTATTTGAGACCACCAATGAATAAGTATCTTTTCACCTCCAAGGGGAATTGAGTAGGTCGACATAAACATCATGTTGTGACCAAGCACAAGTCTGACCCGACCATGGTCAGGCATCTGTATAGGAACAATAGAACTCGGCAGTTCCTGTTTCAAGAAGATCACAGCTATAAACATGTGTATAATCAATAGTTTATGAACAACATATATAACAGAAAACAGCTCGTACCATAAGTTTCTCGACACAGTTGGACCTGTTCAACGAGTGCAGCATTGGCACACATATCCCACATGGCCTTCCACCATTGAAACGCCCCACAAGGACCTCAAGATGATCAATAAAGTGTAGGAACTTGTGGATGTCGATCCAGTCAACTACAGTGCCATTAGTAACAGCCGAGTTATTACAGAGTAACAAACGAGCAGACTGCTTAACTCTGAAAAAACCTACACGTGCCACCAATTATAAGAAAATATTAGTTAGAAGTAGCATCTTTGTGAGAGATTCGTTGCTACTTCTAAAGTTAAATTGTGATTAGTTAGACAGAATAGGTGGATTAAGAAGTAATCGAGGCAACAAGCAAGAACCAGATACAAAACTAACATGGATGAACAATTGGAATGACATCGGGGTGGAAGATCGCAGTGAAGATGATACCAGGTTCTGCTATTTCCATAAACATTCGTGCGCCAGCTTTCAGTCCGTAACACTTGAGAAAGTTTATCCAAGTTCGGCCATAAAAAGCAGTGATCTTCTTGGTTCATGAACCCAACTCGGAACTTATATCCATGGCTTGTCTTCACTGTGACCATTAAACTAGTGTATTCAATTATGGCAAGGCCGAGCATCTTGAGTACATGTGTTCTGCAGAGCAAATAATACACTGCAGGAAAAATAATGTGAGAGTACAGCATGTTCAAAAAAAACCCACCCTCCCGGATAGAAAAGATGATTCTAGGAACATACTATGCGCGTTTCAAAATGTTGTGTTAGGATGAGAAGGAACAAGTGTGGCGTCTCGCCGAGGGTGCAGAAACCTGTAGGGTACTCGCACTTTGGGCACTGCAAATCAAACACACTAGATCCAGTAGGAAGAAAAATGCATCAACGGCGGCGGCTGCCATCCTAGCATTACCTGCGACCAAGGGACTTGGATTTATTGGGGATGGATGAAGATTCGTACCTAGTTCTCCATGAGAAAACCCTATGCAATCGCCGAGAGGGGGTTTTCTCTAAACAAGCAAACGAGGGAGAAGGGGATTCAGGCCCAGTGAAATATTGCCGCTTCGTCCGTCCATCTTACTGCTAAAGCTGGAAAGGGGGGGTTGTGATTTGACGGCTCATTGGGCATTACTGCGGCGCTACGACAGGGGTGTGTCTACCGTCAAGTTATGCACTCTATTTGTGCATATGGCACGTGGACCCCGTTGCCGGTTGCCCCACATATCAGCGAAAGGAAGTAGAAAGACTAGAGTAAATAGTTACACATAAATATATTTTTTGACAGAGAGATACTCCCTCTGCAAAGAAATACACAAATCTTTTATATCACAGGCTCACCTTGCCGAGAAATATACTCCCTCTGCAACGCACGGGCATTATGGGGGTTCAACTTTTTTTCTGGGGGTTCAGCTGAGAATATAATACTATGATAGGCTCACGGTTCTAGACTTTGGGCCATAGGCCAAATCTGCATGTTTGGGGGCCCATGTGTTCTACCTTAGTGCTTTTCATATTGCAAGCGATTGGTACGGCGCTGGTTTTAGATGTTGTCGTAAGGCGAATACACAAAATTGAATAAAGCACGACAGCTGTTGGAATGAAATCAAACGACAGTTCCTAACCAGCAATCAGAGTTGCAATTCTATCAACGATATACCATGTGATAAATAATATTGTCGTACTACTTATACACACAGGACACTTGTTTCACCATGCCAGATTATTACATCAAAATCTCTCGGAGGATAGAGCAGTTCGGCAATTACGTGCTGCTACTGAAGAATTTCAAAGTTGATTTGGACCAGCTCTCCTTGCCGAGAAAGTTCGATTTTGACATCATCCCCTACGGCAAGATATGATTTAGATTTGAACCTTGACCATCCTTTTGCATCAATCATCATGCGACCATCCTTTGTACTTACGGTATATTGAGCAGGTTCATTCACACCAAGGCTGCGCATGGTAAGAGAAACTTGGTCGCGGTCGCCCGGATTGTTGAATGACTCCCTCGTTGCTCTAGGAATTCTCTATTTGCAAACAAGAAGACATACCCAAACAGTTAGATCAACATAGTGAATCATGTGAAACAACATGGAAAGAAAAAAGAACGAAGCACTTGGGCGACCAATGCTTACCAAGAAGGTGGACATGTCGGTTTTTGTAAGGACTTTGGTATATGAAGTGCGAACTTCAGCCCAGTCTGTTGCCGGTGCAACTGCACGGGCCGGAGCAGATGCAAGTGCAAGTGTTGGTGCAGGTGCCGAAGCCGTTGCTGCTACCGGAGATGGTGCTCCTTGTAGAGCTGGTGCCGGTGTCGGAGCAGGTGCCGGTGTTGATGCCCGATCCTCCAGTAGATCAGACTGATCCGCTGATGCGGCCGGTGCCTAATCCTCAGCTGGATCAGACTGAGTTGCTGCCGCTGCCAGTGCTAGAGCAACTGCCGGTGCTCGATCTGTGTGAGACAGCGGCGATCGTGTCTGGTCTGCTATGATCAGCTTTCTGACTTGACTAGGATCCATGACCGTGATCCAGTTTTTTTCTTCATTTCTTTTAAACGCAAGAAGGACTAATTGTGGCATTTTTGTTAAACCAAAGTACAGTTCATCATAGGGATTCAGCTTGTACTCAGACAACAGACTGATCCAATTTTTTCCAGTAATATAAGTGATGGACAGTGCCTTCGTTACTGACATGACATAAGAAGTGAAACCTGCAAAAATAGCCATCGTAGAGCAAACCAAACGGTTTATTCTGTGATGAATGTCACATGGCAAAACCTGCATCGTAAAATTGCAGGAAAAGAAAGAAAACATGACATTAAATCAATAAGATTTAGACAGTAAATCAATAAGATTTACTTGATGTGACAAGAGTGAATCCTTACCAGGAAATCACTATGTTGAAGTACTAAACAGAAGCTTGATCGTCCAACTACGCGTGGCATGCAGGGGCCCCGCCTACTCCCACAAACAGGACAGTCCAAAGGTCGTGACAAATCATATGGACCGAACATCCATGGGACTGGAAATCCTGGTGGGTGCGATAAACCCTGCAATGCATACAGATATTGGAGTGTAACCATAATTGATAAACCGTCCTCACAAAAAATATGATCTGGATACTTAAAAATATACAAACTGAATTGAGTGAACAGACATTAACATAGACCATTCTCAGGACTGACCACACAACAAAAGTGGCAGTACTAATAAACAATACAGGGTTCAGAAACACAAATCATGTACTGAACAATAGTACTTACTATAGACAAGCAAAGTTGCACTAACTAAACTCTGCATACTATTTCTTGCCACCGACCTACGGGATGAACCCCGCATAACTGACTAGGCCATGGACTTCGTGTGAGATGTCTACATGCACCATCACCATCTTGTCAACCTTGGAGAACCTAACAGAGTCTTTCCACTCATAAACATGATGATGAAGACATGACGCATCAGATTTGTTGGGAAGCTTTACAAGAACCACACCCTTCGTAATCGAAGGCACAACTAGGAAATTGTTATGGTCAAGTACAGCCTCGAGAACACGCTTGACAACAATGCTACAGGACAACAGTAGTTCAGGATACATGGCGACAAGGACACAATAGCTGGATAGTTCAGCAGTAGAACTCATCACCAGGTCTTCCAGTTCACACGGCATGATTTTGAGAACTTCACCTCCACCGCAAACCTGGTTCTAATTCAAACAGAAACCATATTTTATTACTACCTCCGTTAAGAAATATAAGATGATTTTCGATATTATACTCCATATATGACTACATATACGCACATAAATGAGTGAACAAAGACACTAGAACATGTCTTCAAAGGCATGAGAGCAGAGGGATTACATGCAATATCCATAACACAAGTTACTAAGGCAAATATACCCTCTTAAAAGGTAGCATTGATGTTCATAAAGTACTCCCTCCGTCCCAAAATTCTTGTCTTAGATTTGTCTAGATACGGATGTATCAAGTCACATTTTAGTATTAGATACATCCGTATCTAGACAAATCTAAGACAAGAAATTTCGGACAGAGGGAGTAGTTGAAAGTAATCCATAAGAAATCAGTGTCAACCTCTCGCATGTTTTGGTCAAAAGAGGAATTTAGAACCGTCATTTGGCACACTAAAATCACATGCAATATCACCCAGAAAGTTGTACTACCAGTACTAGTACTGCATGTTAGATGAAAAAACACGATCAAGATCAAGAAAAAGATCGTCAACAAGAGACATTACCTGGACTTGCTTAATAAGGGATCCCGTCGAGGGGGGCTTGGACAGGGCGATGGCTTTGGGCTTGTCTGCCGTAGTCTCGGCGGGGTGCTTGCGCTTCTTCGTACCATGAACCTCGACGGTTTTGGCCAGAGCCATAGACATCACGTCGGCCGGTGCTCTAGCATCCATCCAAGAGAGGAAGCTGAGAGAGAAGAGTGAAAGGAGGAACGAGATGAGGGAGAAGCGAAGCGAGTGGGGGTTTTCTTCAAGAGAGGAAGCTGAGAGAGAAGAGTGAAATGATGGTTGCTTCGTCCGTCCAAGTTACTGCTGGAAAGAAGGGGGTTTTGTGATTTGACAACTCATTGGGCATTACTGCGGTGGTTGGATCTGGGTAGTCTACCGTCACTCTACTACGGAGTAATTTAGTGCATGGCTGGTGGACCCAGGTGTTGGCTGTCCCACACGTCGGCGAAAGTGAGTAATTTAGTGCATGGCTGGAGGAGGATCCGCACGGTAGAGCGTGTCGACTGTTTTTCTAAAGAAAAAAATGATTAGAGCAAGCGTTTACACTCTTACGATGGAGGAGTGCGAAACACGGCAGCCACTTGAACATACACAGTGCTCCTACTAATAGGCATGTGCAGTGGTTCATACGTCAGTACTACACAATCTTGTTGCTAGTGTAGTAAGATATGATGATAACAAATGATGTTGTGCGCATGTCAACTACTCCTATATGTAACATAGTACCGCTTTTTCAACTGTTCGGTCGAGAATGAACGGTGAGATCAATGTTAACAGAACTAGGTCCACAGCGCATGGAGAGTACGGTGCTACAATACTCCACGAAACATGAACCATATGAAGCACGAACAGTGTTAGGCAGGGTGTATGAAGGGTGCACGAGATGGGAGCAAAAGTTCCCTTATCGACCCACTTTCGGGTGTTTGGCAGGGTGCATGAAGGGTGCATGAGTCCACACTAGTAGGTTGAGAAAAATACACGAAGAGGAAACAACTATATTGAGATGAGAATGCAACCAAACACACCCACACGCTTTGTGCTACAATGACTGATCTGCATCGTCTGAGTTTGATCCAACGGTCATGTTGTGCCGAGACATGGACATGCCCATGCAGAGGGCGCCTGAACACCAGCGAAATCCCTCTGCTTCTCGAGGCGCACAACATTGGTGATGCAGGGTGCAACTGCCCGCAGAGCCCGCTCCCGGTCGACGGGAGCCAGTGTCAGGCGCCTCACCTCGGACTCTGTGATCTGCTGCGCCGCCATGGCACCAGGTAGAAGCAATGGGGAGAGGAAGCAAAGGGGGTGAAACGGTGGAAAGGCAATGCAATCTACGGGAAGGCGGAGGGAGCGGGGAATCTTTTGGTTTTCACCACGGTAAAACACCAGTCGACGACTTATCACATCAAGGAGCAGTGGGTTTTTACAGGCAGAGTCATCATGACTAATTGCTGCCGCGCCTACTCCCGTCAATCAAAAAATAAAAAATCCTGCCGCGCCTGCTCCCGTCAATTAAAAAATTAAAAATCCTTCCGCACCCAAACACCAGAGCAACGCCTCGGTGGATATTTAAATTTACATGCCGGCAAGTAGATAAAAAAAGGGGTGAAAAAACAAATGTGGCGGCGGCCTAGCTAATCGGTCGAACTAGCCCAACTAGCTAGCCACCGTGCTTCACTGATGTACTCGGCGGGAAAGGTGGTCTTGAGTGATTTGACGACTCATTTACTTGCTTCGGCACTACGACAAAGGAGGACCTAGAAAACATGCGGTAGGGCGTCCCACGTCAGGGAGAATATATGCATGCACCACCCGGGAGGACCCCGAAACCGGGCGGTAGGGTGTGCCACGTCTCGGCATGGAGGAAAAATGTGTGTGTAAAAATATATTGTATCAGACGTAGTACCTATGGTTCGACCTCGGGACCCAGACAGTCGGTCGAAAACACCCCACTAGCCACACGGCTTCATCATGCAAATGTGGCACGGATGATAGATGTGGTTAGCTCCGTCTCGACCAGCCACAACGTCTCTTGTTCTAGGCGATTCTTCTATTTTCCAAGATTTTTTTAGTTGTAATAACACCACGGCAAGCTAGCGCCGCTCTTCGTGTGTGCCCGTGCAAAGGTTTGACGATGGAGAGAAGAGAGATTGAGATCGCAGACCTGGGAACCACCAGTTAGTGAGACAACGGTCATGCACGTGTTGACGAGGCACTCCCTCTACTCTACTCAATGCAAGTACTGTATAAAATCAAGTTATGGGACAAAGCCAACAACCATTCGTTTTTTCAAGCTATCGGCTTATGCTTTGTAGTCCAGGTTGCCAGTTCGAATCTCGTCTTTCAGATTTGTTAGTTTTAGGTCCAAATTTGATTAATGACGAGTGGGACCCCCGATTGTTGTTCCGATATTTCAGTGTAGGATGGTTTTTTTGAACAAACAGTTTGCGCGGTTAGACAAGTAACGGCACGAGTTACACGTTTTTTGCAAGTTTACAAACAAAAATGACAGTGGCATAGAATATCACATCCACCCCGCAACTTAGATACTATGGTGATACGAGTTTTTACACCGTTGGAAGTGAGATCCAATGGCTTGGGAGTAGTCTTTGTAATTATGCGCAATTTCCAAACTCTCCAAAGGTTTTTTTGCAAATAAAACATTCAGGCCTCGTGTGTGCCGCTGCATCTTCGATCCAACGGCTCCCCGGTGCTCATATTAGGTGCTCCCCGTAGCTTAATTACCCGCTACAGTGATATGAGCATCTAGGTCGTATGATCAGTGATCAGATGGCACATGCGTAGTACTTGTACTTTCCACGCATTTCCCAAACTCTATCAGCCGTATATTGCAAAAACATTCAAACCTCCTACTGTGGGCCGTTAGATCTCAGTGAACTTGTATCACCATAGAATCTACGGTGCGGGAGCACCTCATACTCACTCGTGCGAGAAAACATAAGGTGCTATCGCAGCTTGGATGCTGTGGTGATATGAGCTTGGAGGTCGTTTGATCTGAGATCCAATGGCATCTGAGCAGTCTTTGTGCTTGTAAGCAGTGGCTGAACTCTTTTGGGGCTTTTCTGCAAAAAACCATTTGAACCACCGAGGAGGTGTTGGGTCACAAATCCAACGCCTCTGAAGAGCTTGTATCACCAAAGCATCTAAGGTGTGGTAGCACATGATATTCTTACATACAGGAGAATATGATGGCCTCCTTCATCTTAGATGCTACGGTGATACGAGCTTCGAGGTCGTTGGATATGGGATCAAAGGGCATCTAAGTAGTTTTTGTACAAATTGTGTGCAATTCTCAAACTTATCAAGGTTTCCTGCAAAAATATTAAGACACATCATGTGAGCTGCTATATCTCAGATGTACAAGCTCCAAGCAACTCGTATCGGCATATAGCATCTAAGGTATGGGGGCACATGATATTCTCCCGGGGAGGAGGGGTGGGGGTGCACAACCAATCGGTGGTTGGGAGGGTGGGGACAAATATAATCTAAACAACCCTAAACAGAGCTCCACAATTTTATCTAAGGTCGAGGGGTTGACCCCCGACAATCATAGCTCCGCCTAAACACAACATTTGCATGTACTGTCGTACTAGACTTAAGATTCATGTTTCAGTTTCATGTTCATTTTAAATATTGAACTGAGGACCATGGATGTCTTACATTTTACTCCCTTCTTTCCTAAATATTAGTCTTTTTAGAGGCTTCAAATGGACTGGCACATACCGATGTATATAGACATATTTTAGAGTCTAGATTCACTCATTTTGCTCCGTATGTAGTCACTTGTTGAACTCTCTAAAAGACTAATATTTAGGAATAGAAGGAGTATTTTTGAATTCGTGTCATACATGCACGGTTTGGAAAAATAGATGCACTATACTTATTGGATTGTTTTTGTGTTCGTGCGTGTGTGTCTCTCTCTGTGTGTGTGTGGTCATATGCTTGATACATACAAAGTTTTCTCACCTCCATATTGTTCATCTTTTAAATTTGAATTTGCATTCGAAAACTTACTAGGGATACCATGAAATGTGAAATCCACGTTGAGATCACTATATCACAAACTCACTCTAATTCAACAACTCGTCATAAATCAATTACCACGTTGAGATTAGTATTTGCAAGGAAAATATGGGTATTGTAATACACATAGATTCGCTAGGCAATTTAAAAGGTTCCTTTCGTATTCTCGAATGGTAGGACCCAACGGCGTACCAGCCAGACCTTGGCTCGTGTTGATCCTAAAAAAACCGGGCTCGTGTCCTTCGGTGGCGTGGGTGGTACGCACATTAGGCAACCCCAACCAGTCGAGCCTCAGTGTTTCAAGTCGAAATATCTAGCGGCCAGAATTCCAGCCCTAGGAAATTCCCCTCATGTCTCCGGTACATAATGACTACCAATGAACAATGGAGGGATGCTTTAGTAACTAGACAACGTTACCTACCTTGTCGAGCACGGTTCAATTCCCTCGGTCGCTGCTCGTCATGGTCACCCGTCAACTGCATTGCCTATTACTACTACTACTACACCAGGATGAGCACAGAATTGAGCCCGTTTGTTCGTGCCTAGTACTTGAGTTAATATATCAGGCAATGCACTAGTACGGAGGGATTATCCTTTTACTCTACATATATAACTTGTCTGAAGTCTAACTAAGAAAAATGTTTGACCAAATCCTTTCTTAAGAAATACAACAGGACAGATGTATGGCTTGAAAATTTATTGCATGACGCAGGTTATGATATTGTTTCGAATCCTGGATCTTAAATTTCGGAAAATCCAAAAGTGAGCATAAATTCTTGAAACTAAGTATGGTCACGTGATATGGCACAAATATTACTTCGTAAGTTTTTTCTTCAATTTGAGACAAGCTGCTTATGACAAGTTGCACAAACGAAGAGCCAAGGTATTTTGGAACAAAGACCTATCATGTTAAGGCGAATGCTTTCACTATAGAAACCATGGGTGTTTACGTGCCGCCACGAGTCCCCGCTTCTCATTGGCAGGTGCCGTCCGAGCAAGCGTGTGAGTCGACGGGAGGCGTGCGAGTAGACTGTTGCACTGGCTGTCAGGGAGGCGTGCGAGCAGACTGCTGTGCAGGCTCACTGGGAGGCGAGCCCTTTGATCAGGCTCCACCGCCCACCGTCGACCCAACTGCTCCCAGTTTTAATGTCGCCGGCGCCGCAGTTTAAAATCAAGCCCGCACTACCTGGTATCGCTACAATCCTTTCTCTTCCTCTTAGATTCTCCTGTCGTCTACCTCCAACTAGCCTGACCTAAACGTAGGCCATGCTGCATCATGATGGTCTGCCATTAGTGTTCTAGTTTCTTGAGGAAGACACCCAGCCGGAGTCTCAAGAACATAAGGCGCTTTGGGATGAGCTTGAACTGGCCTTGCGGGAAGACGACGCGCCTGTCCCCGCTCCTGTTCCGGCTCCCGTCGCCCCGACTGCGCCAGCGCCCATCCCTGTGGCATTGATGGGCTGGGAGCCGCACATTGTCGCCGAGCTTGATCCCACGGGGTTCCACGAGGTCCCCGCCGACTTTCATGCGCCCGTGCACCTACCAGTGCATGCGCCTGCGCATGCACTGACGCGCACACCCGTGCCGGTGCCCTTGCACCTGCCAGCAATTGCGCCTGCGCGTGCACTGACCTGTGCACCCGTGCTGGTGCCCGTGCACACGAATGTCTCCGCCGCGCCGTTGACAGCGCATGTCCCCGCGCGGGTGCCAGTGCCCCCCTCAGCGTCATGGATGGCCTCCGTCGACCGCTTCCTTGCACCAACGTCAGTCGCCTCCTCCCGCTAGTTGACTCGCTCCGAAGTCCAGAACATTTTGGCCTTCCTTGAATCTAGGCCAACATCCAGGAGTACACCAACAACGGCGCAAGACGCCGCCGTTGCCGTCGGTCAGTGGCCCGACGACACAACGTCCACCGCGAGACGCCCCCGCCGCCGCCGCGTAATATAAATTTGCCATGAAAAACGTTCGGATTGCCATGCTAAAAATCCGAATTTTTATCATTTCCGTTTATTTTATATCGATCGTCATATAATTTAAAGTCAGAGTCAGACTGAACGAAATGTATGGTTTGATCGATTGAATGTTCTGCTAGAGCCGTGTCAAATTGAATATAAAACTTCGTCATGCCACATGTATTCCTTGTCATCCAACGACCTAGACTGCTTCAATGTCGAGCGCTCAACACGTTTAGCGTGCAGTTAATTTCATGCCAAAAATAGTGCTAAACACATGACAACACGCAAATAATATCCTAGTAGTTAATATCCGCATGCACTTAATATACTTCCAAATTAACGTGCATTGCACGTACACACTGACTAGTGCTACTAGTACGTGAAACTGGTGTCATGACTTGTGAACGCGTCTAGATATGGTCAACGGCAACATCGCCCGCGAGTTCTTCCTGTTTGCCCATGCGTCTAAACGCAGAAGGAGAGGAGAGAGAGAGAGCACACATGGAACCCACTAGTAAGTGAAGACGAATAGTACTAAAAATAATATTACATGTTATCCATTAATTAGGCTGTGGTAATATAAAAACATTATGTGAACAAAGGGGGTACAACAAACATTGCTATTCTACGTATGTTGCCTATTGACGTGCGGCTTGAAGGCCCGGTGGCATGTTCGATCCTCGTCCTTTATTTTTTAATTTGTATATGGGTCCAAATTTGTTTCATGACATGTGGGCCCCTCGGTGTGTAGTTTGTAGCACTTTAATTTGTGGGTCAAAATTTGTTCCATTCCAAGTGGACTATCGGTGTGTAGTTTTGTAGCTTATTTATAATAATTAAAGAGAACAACATAGTTTTTTCAATAATACCATGGTGCAACGTTGAAGGCGAGAAAGGACGTGTGAGAGAGCGATGACCGAGCCAGAGGGAAATCAACTAGGGGAGTTGCGTGGGTTGCAATGGTGTTTGGAGTAGTTGTGGGCCGAATGCTACGAAAATATAATCTCAACCGACTGGAATAAATGCCTACACAAATTAATCCAATGTTGGAGTGCCCCTCGCAATGTAAATAGCTCCGGCTTTGCGAGGGATGGAGAGGTAGTAGCTTCAACGCGTGGAAGATACGGTGTGAGAAAGTGAGGTCAATCAAGAGACATATAGATAGAGAGAAAAGTGAGTGTGGTCCGACATTCATTGAACAAATATATATGCTCTAGAGAGATATTGTCCGATTGAGCTTTTTGGCAAGGGTGAGGGCTGTAAGATAGAGCTTGAGAGATGATCAAGTCACAGACGTGTAGATATATTTTGTGCGCGGGTGGAAGCAAGGTCAACCGATCACATAGGGTCGCCGTGCGATCGAAAGAGTGAGACGGGTTGGAGAGAGTGACCTAGATAAACGATGTGTGTGTGAGAGTATACAGTGTGAATAGGTCAAATTGGGCTCAAACATGGTGATATATCATTTTTGTCCGAGAAAGAGCGAGGTCAATTGTCGGTGTCAAAACCGGCAGATCTCTGGTAGGGGGTCCCGAACTGTGCGTCTAGGCCGGATGGTAACAGGAGGTAGGGAACACGATGTTTTACCCAGGTTCGGGCCCTCTTGATGGAGGTAAAACCCTACGTCTTGCTTGATTAATATTGATGATATGGGTAGTACAAGAGTAGATCTACCACGAGATCGAGGAGGCTAAACCCTAGAAGCCAACCTATGGTATGATTGTTGTATATGGACTTGATGTCCTACGGACTACAACCCTCCGGTTTATATAGACACCGGATAGGGTTAGGGTTACATAGAGTCGGTTACAATGGTAGGAGATCTTGAATATCCGCATCGCCAAGCTTGCCTTCCACGCTAAGGAAAGTCCCATCCGGACATGGGACGAAGTCTTCAATCTTGTATCTTCATAGTCCTGGAGTCCGGCTGAAGGTATAGTCCGGCTAACCGAACACCCCCTAATCCAGGACTCCCTCAGTAGCCCCTGAACCAGGCTTCAATGACAACGAGTCCGGCACGCAAATTGTCTTCGGCATTGCAAGGCGGGTTCCTCCTCCAAGTCCTTCATAGAAGATTGTAAACACCAAGAGTAGTGTCCGGCTCTGCAAAATAAGCTTCCACATATTGCCATAGAGAGAATAATATTAACACAAATCAAATCTGGTGACGTATTCCGTAGTGCGTCATCACACTACGGCCAAGTCCTTTACTCGAATCGTTTTCACTTTTCCACCTCAGCGTGTTTTGCGAGGCGGTTTCCTTGGCACGTCTTGTCAAAGCAGAGATCGTGTACCCCCCTTTTACGGGATTCTCGTCAATACGGACGTGGGTAACCCAACCGCGCCACTTATCACGGCGCTTGGGAGGCAAGCGAGTTTTACTAGGTAGGTGGGGACGCACAACCACATCCGCCCATATAAGGGGATAAGGATCCACCTTTTTACCTACGCCTTCTTCCTCCTTTGCCTATCCATCTCCTGTGCACCCGAGCTCCAGCGCCCAAGCCCGCACTTCCCACCTCAACCTTCTCCAGCAATGTCCGGAGCGGGAGGCAAGTGGATGGTATCTTCCGCCACGGAGGGCCAAGTCAAAAAGCTAAGGAAGGCCGGATACCTGTCCAAGGACATCGCGCACCGGCTTCCCGAAAAGGGGCAGCTTGTCCCCACCCCAAGGCCCCATGAGAGGGTAGTATTTCTTCCCCAGTTCCTCCACGGACTGGGTTTTCCACTCCACCCATTTGTCCGGGGGCTCATGTTCTACCACGGCCTGGATTTCCATGATCTGGCCCTGAACTTCATCCTCAACATCTCGGCATTTATCGTCGTGTGCGAGGCTTTTCTCCGCGTCCGCCCTCATTTCGGCCTCTGGCTCAAGACTTTCAACGTCAAGCCCAAGGTGGTGCACGGCAGCCAGGCAGAGTGTGGAGGCGCCATGGCGGGCAAGATGGCCAATGTCCTATGGTTCAAGGGCTCTTTTATGGAGACCCTAAAGGGATGGCAATCCGGGTGGTTTTACATCACCGAGCCGCGCGATCCGAAATGGACCGCAGCCCCCGAGTTCCGATCCGGACCCCCCACGCGGCTTGTGTCCTGGAAAGAGACGGGCCTGTCGTGGGGCGACGAAAAAGAGGTGACCGGACTGCAAACATGCATCTAGTCCCTGGTGAACAAGCCAATCCAGCTTGTTAATGTAATCCAGGTTATGCTCGTCCGCCGAATCCTCAGCAGGCTCTTTGGGAGTTCGACCCGGTGCAACATCAAACCCTCAGCAGGCTCTTCGACACGACGTACGAAGACGCCTAGAAGATGCTATTCAAGGGCGCTGAGGCTCCCGCATCCGCTTCCGAGGACCGCGGATACAACTCACAGCGTCACGCTAGCGAGGTAAGCCATCTACACCTTTTACAGGATGTTAAGCTTTTTTCATAGTTTGACCCTATGCGGGATCTAAACTCCCTTACCTTTGACAGGCTTGGCGGGTGATGTCCGGACCGATTAACTGTCCGGCTCCGCTGCCCGAAGACCCACCCCAGCTCTACTAGTGAAGCTGCTGGCTCCGGCGCCTTATGTGGTGCCGGAGAAGAAGGCCAAGAAGAAGAAGACCACGGGGACTCGAAAGAGTGCCCGCAACGTGGTAGTGTCGGACTCGTCATATGACGAGTCCGAGACGCCCTCCTCCCGTGAAAACGAGGAGGAGGAAGAATAAAACTCTCCCCCCCAGCGGAGGGAGGAGAGAAGAGGAAGGCCGCCCCAACGAGGGAGGCCGAGGGGTCTAGGAAAAGGAATACCCCTCCGCCGGACTACGCCCCCGACGCCGAAGAGGGCGAAGAGGAGTGGCCAAACAGGTCCAAGCGTCCGGCGAAATTGTAAGTTCGGATATCAGAGTAACTCATGATGTTCCTTTGTTGCACAGCTTTCCCTAATGTCGAATGTAATTATGCAGTCCGCCCCGGGCCGAAGTCGACGAATCGTCGGGCGGCTCCCTGGACTCATCGGACGTGAACTCAGTTCCGCCCGTTGTCTCCCCCCGCACTGCGGACGACGCCGAAGTGGCGTCGCGACAAGCCCCGGGGCAGGAGGAGGTGGTCCCGGAGGAGCCGCAAGGCAACCTCCCAGACTCCAGGAGTGAAGGGATAAGGCTCCCCAGGGCTCCAAGTCTGGCTTTGTGCCGGACACCGCGCCGGAATCAGTTCCGGACCGCGGTAGGCGAACTCCTTCCAAGCGGAGCAAGCCTTCTGAGCCGGCAGCCTCCGTCCAACCGGAGGTGCCGGACAATCTGCTGGAGGTGCTTGACGACGCCTCCATCGACGAGGGGCACCGTACTATTATGAGTACGGTGATCCAGAAGGTTCAGTCTGCCAAGAGCGGACTGACTGAAGCTTGCACTAGCCTTCTAACAGGCTTCGAGGTAAGTAAAAGTATGTAAAAATATTACCGCATAGACAGTAGGCCATGATGCTCTGTTTGGCATTCGGAAAGAAAAGCCGAATAGAGGATCTATTAAATTTCGCAGGAGTCTAAAAAAAGAGTCAATATGCGTATGCAGGCTTCGCTGCTATCCACCGCCGCACTGACTGCGGAGGTGGGTGTCTTGAAGTAGGACCTCGAGCGGACCGAGCAAGAGCTCAGCCTTGCCAAGCGGCGGCTCGAGGAGAAAGAAGGTAAGAAATACCTTACAGAAAAAGTGCCTATAAAAAGGCTTGATTGCAAAAAGAATAACAAGATTGTACTGCTTATTGTAGGGGCCACGACTGAGGTGGCGACCCTTAAGCAGGTGCTGTCTGAGGCCGAAAAGAAAACGGCCGCGGAGCGCACCAAGCGAGACAGACTTGGGGCTCAGGTCGGTGAGGTGCAGCAAGAGCTTCAGGCACTCATGAAAAAACATGAGAGTTTGGAGCTTGAGTCGAAGACGCAAGCATTCGAGCTTGCGACGGCCCTAGAGGCTGCCAAGTCTGCCAAGGCCGAAGCCCAAAAGGCCCTCCAAGAGTTGGAGGAGATGAGGAAGATAGCAGCGGGTAAGGCATTCTTTATGCAAAGCAGAAATATAAAAGTGAACTACTTGTTACTTACCCGGATCCGGAGCTCTCTAGGGGCATTCGCAGATCTTCCCCGCAGCATATCCGACGCCGCCGCATTCTACCGAGCTGAAGAGGGTAGCTCGACGGAGAAGGTGTTCTGGTCTCAGTATTCTGAGGCCGGAAACCCCGTGCCCTTGAGCGACCAGCTGAAACAGCTGGTCGAGCTCCACAAGGCGGCCGAACAGGCCATGAAGGGCTTCATAGTTCGGCTGTGGCCCGGAGATGCCCTGCCTGGGAGCTATTTCGGGCTGGTGCGGCAGCTGGTGGAAGCTTGTCCGAGGCTCGAGGTCATCAAGCACTCCGTCTGCATCGAAGGTGCCCGTCGGGCCCTTGCCCGTGCAAAGGTGCACTGGGGTAAGCTGGACGGTGAGAAGCTTGTGAAGGACGGGCCGCCGCCGGTGAAGGAGCATCACAAGCCCGAGAACTACTACAAGGATGTTCTTGCAGGTGCCCACCTTGTGGCGGATGAATGTACCAAGGATGTGATTTTTGAATGAACTCGCTCGTGTTTATCCTGTGCGCTGAAAACTTGTTCATATGCGCTAAGCAATGCTTTTTGAATTTAAAATATTACTTTCTGTGCGGCCGTTTATCAAAAATTGAGAGGTGGCCAGTCGTCGGCTTCTACCCCCATGCCACTAGTGCTGGGGTGTTCGGGATAAACCTGAGAGCTCTTTTTCCCATTGTTGGGTCCTTCGAGGGAGGCGCTCAGCACAATGAACCAGGCAATCGGACTATAATGCTTGAACATTCTCACTTAGCCATGGAACTCTATAATTTTAAATTTCGGCGAAGCCCCTAGTTCGGAAGACCGAGTTCGGAGCGCTATCCACGCCTTGGCCGGACAAAGCCAGCTCCTCACTCGAAGCAGCATAAGCCTTTAGGGACTCGAAAACCTCTTGAACAGCGACCGGTCTCTTGCCACATCATGACAGTCAGTTTTAGCTTTCTCCACTGAGGTGCTTAACCCAGCTGAACCGGGGCACAATCGCAGTGGTTCTCCTAGTGCTACCTTAGCCGATAGAGCGGAACGTAAGGCACCAAAACATAGGAGCCGGGCAAACCCAACTATTGACCCAAATCATGATTCAGAGCCGATGCATATAGTGCTATAAGTTCGGGGTGCCGCACTTGTGAAAGTGTATGGACTTCTCACACCATTATGAGGGGTACTGAAGCCCCTGGCGTGTTTGCCGTACCATGGTGTACGGGTGCAATCATGTCATTTAATAAACATAAATGTGAAAAGAAGATAATGCAAAAAATAGACAAGAAGCTATGCATTGTTTATAGGGAGGCTATTTATCAAAGCTGAACGATACAAATAGTGCGGTAAGCAAAAGATATTGGACTATTCAGTATGTCCTGACCAGGGGCAGGCCACGGAATTGTATTTAAGACAGGTATACCGCTCATAACAGAGACCACCTGGGAGTTCCATAATGCGGCATGGCTTGTCTGCCTCCCTGGAGCTTGTATCGCTTGTGCGACAGTCGAATTGCCGAACAGGTCGTCTGAAGTATGGAGTCCTGAAAGTAAGAAAAAATTAAAAAAAGAATCCGGCAGCCCCTAGTAAGTTTTAAGCTGTATTTTGGGCATGCTGTTATTGTGCCCCTTCCCCTGTGCCCATGGTATTTCAAGGGCGTAGTTATGTACGCGAGGTACTGGTTTTGCTATGTCGCGAGAGCTGGGGATGGGGCCGCATTGCTACGCTTGCTCAGAGTGTGCCAAGCGGTCCTGCTGTGGGTTACTCCGGGCGCGTCTGGCAGTGTCTGGCTTTTTAATGGCCGGACTGGAGAATTGCCTAAAAAGGCTACTTTGTACCTCCGCTGCGAGAGCCGCCGTGTGCTCCTCCATACGGAGGGAGCGTTCGGTGTTTCCGTTGACCGTGATTACTCCTCGAGGGCCTGGCATCTTGAGCTTGAGATATGCATAGTGCGGCACCGCATTGAACTTTGCGAATGCGGTTCGTCCGAGCAGGGCGTGATAGCCACTGCGAAACGGGACTATATCGAAGATTAACTCTTCGCTTCGGAAATTATCCAGGGATCCGAAGACCACGTCAAGTGTTACTGAGCCTGTACAGCTGGCTTCTACACCTGGTATAACGCCTTTAAAGGTCGTTTTTGTGGGCTTAATCCTTGAGGGATCTATGCCCATTTTCCGCACTATATCCTGATAAAGCAGGTTCAGGCTACTGCCGCCATCGATGAGGACTCTTGTGAGATGAAATCCGTTGATGATTGGGTCGAGAACCAATGCGGCGAAGCCGCCATGATGGATGCTAGTGGGATGGTCCCTTCGATCAAAAGTGATCGGGCAGGAGGACCAAGCTTTGGGGCGACTGGCTCAATCGCGTATACGTCCCGTAGCGCACGCTTCCGCTCCCGCTTGGGAATGTGGGTTACGTATATCATGTTCACCGTCCGCACTTGTGGGGGAAAGCCCTTCTGTCCATTGTTGTCCTCGTCGTCGCTGTGCAGCCCCTTGTCTCTGTTTTCGACCCTTAACTTGCCTGCCTGCTTGAACACCCAACAATCTCTGTTAGTGTGATTGGCTGGCCTCTCGGGGGTTCCATGTATCTGGCACAAGCGATCGAGTATTCGGTCCAAACTAGACGGGTCCTGAGTATTCTTTTTGAATGGCTTTTTCCGCTGACCGGATTTATAGCCTTTGAATCCGGCATTGACTGCCGTGTCTTCATTGCTGTTGCTGCTAACGCGGTGTTTTTGCTTATTCCGACGTGTCCTACCACTTTTGTCCTTGGTATCCGAATTACCAGGATTCTTTGATAAGTTGTTACTGCAAGCTAGCCAGCTGTCTTCTCCCGCGCAAAAGCGGGTCATGAGTGTCGTGAGGGCTGCCATAGATTTCGACTTTTCCTGTCCTAGGTGCCGGGCAAGCCATTCGTCGCGGATGTTATGCTTGGAGGCTGCTAGGGCCTCTGCGTCCGGACAGACTATTATCTGGTTTTTCTTTGCTAGGAACCGTGTCCAGAATTGTGTGGCCGATTCCTCTAGCTGCTGAATTATGTGGCTTAAGTCGTCGGCATCCGGTGGTCGCACGTAAGTGCCCTGGAAGTTGTCGAGGAATGCGGCTTCCAGGTCCTCCCAAGAACCGATTGAGTCTGCTGGCAAGCTATTGAGCGAATGCCAAGCCGGTCCTTTAAGTTTGAGCGGGAGGTATTTGATGGCGTGTAGATCATCACCGCGTGCCATGTGGATGTGAAGGAGATAATCCTCGATCCAGACCGCCGGATCTGTTGTACCATCGTATGATTCGATGTTTACGGGTTTGAAACCCTCTGGGATTTTATGATCCATTACTTCATTCGTGAAGCATAGCGGGTGTGCGGCGCCTCTGTACTGGGCTATATCACGATGCAGCTCGGAAGAGCTATGTCTGTTGTGTTCGGCCCGGCCGGATTTGTTGTATCCGGAGTGAAGATCATCGTTGTCGGATCACGGGTTCCAACAGACCCTTAAGGTTCGAACACTGGGGTGCACGCGGAGATCACGCCTTCTACCTCCCCGTCTCGCAAAGATCTAAACTATTAAAAGAACTGCACAAGAGACTCAAGATTTATACTGGTTCGGGAAACCGTTGTGGTGTAATACCCTACTCCAGTGTGTGGTTGGTGGATTGCCTCCTGGGGCTGGTGATGATGAACAATACAAGGAAGAACAGCCTCGCGAGGGTCTGTTCTTGGCTGGGGCGATGAACTGCTAGGAGGAGTTCAGTCACCCTTCTCTCTCTCTCACTCACTCTCTCTGCATGCAAACCGAATGAACCAACCCCCTTGCTATGCGGGTGGCTGGTCCTATTTATAGGCAAAGGCCCAGGGCCTCTTCCCAAATATTGAGCGGGAAGGGCGCCAACAATTGGCTAATTCAAAGGGGAACATCTAGTACACTTATCCTGACTAAAGTTGGTCTTCGCCTGCCAAAGGCTCTGTGGTGACGCCGTGCTGGGCTCCATGGTGACCTCCGTCTCGTAGTCCGCCTGGTCTTGGTCTTGTTGCACCGAAATGGCAACCTTTGCCTGATGCCTCGGTACTCCGCGGCTGCGCTTGCCCCCTTTGCACCAAAGAGGAAAGAAGGACGCTGCGTGCGCTGGCGCCCGCCTGCCACCCTCGATCGTCATGGCTTGCGTCATGGCCACCTCGCGAGGTACCCTGCCTTGATCTCTCCGCCTCCTCACGAGCCAGCCTGAGGAGGCTGCGCCTGAGGATGCGCCGTGTCGTCTGCCCCGCGAGGCTTGGCCCCTCGCGAGGGTCTTAAGTCTTGTGTTGATGAAGATGGGCCGCACTGGGCCTCCTTTGAGCCACATCGCAGGCCGCAGGAAGGCAAGTCTGGGGACCCCCGTTCCCAGAAAGCCGACAGTGGCCCCCGGGCCCAAGGTGCGCCTGGACTCGGTCGTGCCGAGAGGCAAAAGGGCAAGGGCGAAGCGCCGCGGGCCCTAACAGCCTGCGGCCCTGGGCGCCGCGTTGCGGTTGGTGGGACATGGGCGTCTCCACTTCCCCATGATGCCTCGGTGATCGCGCGAGTTCGACAAGTCCCTGCATGCAGATCGTGTCATGATTACCTGTGATCGTGGAGGCCGGCGGCTGGTCTTCGCCGGCTATAAGTACGGCACCACGCGTGCCCTTCCAGTCCATCCCCCCTGGCTTCTCCTTCTTCCCGATCCTTGCTCCGTCTTGCTGCGACGGCTCCAATCCGCCGGTTCTCTACAGCGGAGAAGGGGAAGGCTCCTCAAGAGGGGCCAGACCCGCTCCCGCCGAAGAAACGGCTCGCCCTTTGCAGCCGGGGCGAGGAAGACCGTCAGGCGGTGCCGAGGACCTGGTGCGAGCGGGCTCTGTCGGGGTTCCCACTTCCCTTGTATGCCCACGTCGAGGGCCCCGAAGGTGTCGATGCCAATCTCCGCGGTCGGCGCTGTCGTAGGCGCCGTCGGGTCACGAAGGCGTGGGTTGTTCCTCCTGGAGTCCATGTCGAGGGCTCCTCCCAAGAGTTCATGCTCCACGTCGCCATTCCTCTCCAGTCCTGGATCCGTCTGCCTCCCTTCTTCGCCTCCATCATCCCTCCAGGAGGGCCCCTGGAGCTCTGGCTGCAGCACGCCGGCTGCAGCACCCTCGTGACCGAGGCAGAGGTCGTGGTCGCTGCCCCGGGCGAGGTCTACATGTCCCGCGGCTGGAGAGAGATCGCCTGGGTTTGCAGGGAAAGGGGCGTCTTCGCGGTCCACTTGGAGTACGATGGCGCTGCGGTGATGTTCTTCAAGGTCTTCGACGCGAACGGGCGCCGGCTGGAGTGTTGCCCCAGGAGAGGTGGCCAGGACCTTGCCCTGGTGAGGGCTAGGCCCGTCGACCACTCCCTTGGAGGAGGCGCCAGAGGGTCCAGTGACTCCGGCGAAATCTTCGCGACTACGGAGACGAGCGAGGACAGCTACGAGCCCCCGAGTTGGCGCCGCTCCCGGAGCAGGGCGGGCTCATCTGGCCGTCGCCGACCCTAATCTGGATGGGGTTGGCGCCGGCGCCTGACGGCCCACTGTTAATGATGACATCTTTTGCAGGAACTCGTGTAGTTAGTATCCCTTAGGATCCGTTCCCTGCGAGGAACCAAAATGCGCCCCACGGGGGCTTCTAAGGTGCCTGTAGTCCCATTTGTTAATACATAACCTTTGCTGCAGAGCTGTGTGAGTTGTTGATTCTGTCTTAGCTCAGTTCTCCCTTTCGAACCTCGTGAGGGCTTGGTTCTCTGCGTCGACAGGTCCCGGTCCCAAGGCAGCGTCAGCCATCGCTGGTATGGCAGGTCGCGATGCCATGGTCAAGGCCAGGAGGTGAGCGACCCGGGGTCCGGTAAGAGCCCCTGAGTCGCGATGCTCAGGAGGTCCCCTTTGGCGCCCAAGAAGCCGTCGCTTGGTGAGAAAGGGAAGCAACGTCGCTAGCACGTAATTGCTTTAGGTGCGGGGGTAGCGCCACGGTAGCCAGTGCTTTGGTGGTGACTTATCTTGAGGATCGGGGATCGCCCCCAGCGCATCGTCGGGTCTGTGGGGTAGTTGGGACGGAGTTGCTCGGCGAGGTCCTCACGCGCCCCTTCTCCCTCGCCTCTGCTCCCATTTCTGCTCTACGTCCTTGGGTCCCGGCCCTTGAGCTTGTCTCAGCCGTCACTGGTATGCCAGGTCGCGATGCCGTGGACAAGGCCAGAGGATGAGGGCTGGAGAGCCAGTAAGAGCCTTGAGTCGCGATGCTTAGGCACCCCCCCTTTAACGTGCAAGCGGTTCGCGCGGGCGAGGGTGAAGGGAACTCCGTGAGGGCCTTGGCTAGCACAGTTCCCTCCAAGGATCCTGCAGATTCATCATAGAAAGAAGATGGGGTTGCCATGGCAGTCATCAGTCGATCGTTAGTCGCTCAAGAGCTCGCTGGTTGGAGCGGGTGAGGTGTATCAGGGCACCCGTGAGCCAGCGCGGGACTCACGAGGCCCTACCTCTAGGCGGGTTGTGCCTGGCACTGGGCCGTATCTTGAGATGTGTCCCTACAAAATTTGGTTAGATGCCGGTACTCTACGTCCTCGGGTCCCGGCCCTCGAGCTTGTCTCAGCCGTCGCTGGTATGCCAGGTCACGATGCCGTGGACAAGGCCAGAGGGTGAGGGCTGGAGAGCCAGTAAGAGCCCTGACTCGCGATGCTCAGGCACCCCCCCTTTAACGTGCAAGTGGCCGACATGGAGAAGAACGGATGCCGCGGACCGGCATCAAGCAATCAAGCGTGATAGGCGAATGCATAGTTGGAAATAAACGCGAGGGAGATACACGCCGCTGGGCCTAGCCCGAGCGGCTTGGGGATGATGCAGCCCGAGGGGCGCCCCCAACAAGGCAAACTAACGACCGAAAAATAAAAGCGGATACATGCCGCAAGGACGGACCCACGCGGCCTGGGAGTGATGCAACCCTGGGAGGGCGCTCCCAGCTGGGAATGAAGCTTGAAAGATGTCACCTGAGGATGTCGTCGGCGAAGTGGCATTGGTGCAGCAGACTCGGTGGGCCGCGGAAGCCGATCCTCACGAGCCCCCAGGCCCCGGGGCCTCGGGAGGCTCCGGAGGCACTGGTGGCTCCTCGCAAGCTGTCTTCATCTCCGCCAGGGCCACGGAACGCCTGTCTTCCTGAGCCTCCATGATGCCCCTCATGAGGCGCTGGTACGCCGCAGCCATGCTCGGCAGGCCGTAAGGCATGCGAACATAGCTGTGGGGTGGACCCCCACAGCGCCCCACTTGCAAGGGCCAGAGACGCTCTGTCGTGGCGATCTGATTGAGCCCTGGTACGTCGACGCAGACGCGCAGCCCACCATCCTCGCCTGGATGTGGGGCCACAGCTGGTAGACGGCGGCAACCTCTCATGATCCTTGACTCCTGTAGTTCTTGAATGGCCTTGTTAACGAACTCCGTCTGGTCTGACCTTCCTTGCCTGGCTCCTTCTCGAGGGAAACGTGCTTCGAAGCATGCCTCCACATGGTGCCCAAGCGCCTCCCTCGTGACCCTGGCTAGGTCGGTGGCCCTCCAGGTGAGAGCCCGCGAGCCCTGCCTGAGGAGGGCGCCGGGCGCGCTTTCCTATGCGATGGAAGGGGGGTCCCCCTGGGCAGACACGGGCCCTGAAGGGCGTGCCTCCTGAGGGGCTGAGCCTGACGACGTCTTCTTCTTCTTGGGGGTGGTATCAGGAAGGCTCCTGCTTCCGCGATCTGGGTCTTCTAGCGACGCGGCCTGATAGGCTCGCTCCAGGCAACACACTGCATCCTTCTCTTCACAGGGCACCGTGATGACGCCGCCACTTCCTGGCATCTAGAGGACGTTGTAGCCATGGTGAGTCACGGAGATGAACTTGGCCAGCGCTGGGTACCCAAGGATGGCGTTCTACGGCAGGCGGATGTGGGCGACGTCGAAGTCGATGAGCTCGGTGCGGTAGTTGCTGCGGGCCCCGAAGGTGACAGGGGGGCGGACCTGCCCGATCGGGACTGTGGAACCGTCGGTGACTCCGGAGAAAGGCCTGGTTGGCTGAAGCTGGTCATAGGGCACTTGGAGGTTGTTGAATGTTTCCACGGACAGGACGTTGAGCCCTGCCCCTCCGTCGATGAGGGTCCTGGTGACCAGCACGTTGCTGATGACTGGGGAGCAAAGCATCGGGAGGACTCCGGCCGTGGCCGCGCACTTGAGCTGGTCTGCTGAGCTGAACATGATGGCGCACGCCGACCACCTGAGGGGGCGCGTTGCTTCGAGCTTGGGGAGAACTGCATTCACTTCGCGGGCAAACTGCTTGAAGATACGTTGAGAGGCTGGGGCTTGAGCTCCGCCCAGGATGCAGGCGACTGCGTGCGGCTCTTGGAAGCCCCCAGCCCCCTCGTCTTGATGGCGGTCTTCGTTCCTCCTTGGCTGAGGCGGCAGCGGAGGTAGGCCTGCGTTGCCTTGAGGGCGATCCTCACGAGGCTGATCCCTCCAGTCCCCCTCGCGAGGCAGGTCCCGCCAGCGGTCCTAGCGAGGTTGGTCGCGCCACCCCTGGCGCGGGCCATGATCTTCCCAGCATCTTGGGTTTCTTCCTCCTCCTCGGCCGTAGCCCCGGTCAGCACGGTCAGGGCGACGGTCGATCCTTCCTTCTCGCATGGCGCGGAGTTCTTGACATATGTTGGTGTTGTGGGTGTGGAGGTCGTGGTACACACAGTACCGGCTGCCCCTGGAGGGTTCGGGCAGATCCTTGCCCCGCTTGGTGTCTGGTTCTGCTGCGAGTACGGCAGCCCCCTTGCGCTTCACGTCCTTGGCCTTGGGCTTCTTCTCTTCTGGGTCCGCGGCAGGCAGCTCGAGGAGGGAGAGACATCCCTCCTCAGCCCTGACGCACTTGGTCGCCAAGTTGAACAGCTCCAGGGAGGTGTAGAGGTCTTCATGCATCGCCAGCTCCTCCTTCATCTTGACGTCGCGCACGCCATCAGAGAAGGCCGAGATGATGGCTTCCTCGGACACCTTGGGGATCCTGAGGCGCGCACTGTTGAAGCGCTGGATGTACTTTTGTAGGGTCTCCCCAGGTTGCTGCTTGATGCGGTGCATGTCGCTCACGGCGGGCGGCCGGTCGCGACTACCTTGGAAGTTGGCGATGAAGCGAGTGCGCATCTGGTCCCAGGAGGAGATCGTGCCTGGAGCTAGATTCATGAGCCAGGTGCGAGCTCCTTCCTTCAGCGCCATGGGGAACCAGTTCGCCATGACCTTTTCATCCCCGCAGGCAGCCTCGACACCCAGCTCATAGAGCTGGAGGAACTCTGCGGGATTAGTTGTGCCGTCGTAGCGAGGAGGCAGGTCTGGCTTGAACTTGCCGGGCCACGCGACGCTGCGCAGCTTGGTGGTGTAGGCGCGGCAGCCTGCGATGGCTACGGGAGGCTTCGGTTGAGGGAGAGCTTGGCCTTGAGGGTCCCCACGCGCTGCAGCTAGGAGCAGAGCGGGCTCTTGGCGTGCCGGAGCTGGAGCAGGGTCGCGGCGTGCCAGAGCAGGGAGCGCCCGGGCAGCTCCTTGCGGGCGAGGGACTTCTTGGCAACTTCGTTCTTGCTGTGCTGGCATCTGGCGGAGCAGGTTCCGCTCAGGGGCCACGCGCTGTGGAGCCATGGCGTCTTCTTGGAGAGGAGGCGGTTGGTACGCCCCCGGAGCTTCATTGCCCGTGCGGGGCGGGGTGCAGCACAGCGGAGCGGACGGCGCGGGAGAGCCCTCTGCGGCGCGGACGAGCTCGGCGACGCGGTCGAGCCACTCCTCGTAGACGTCGTCGACGGGGCGGTAGCGCAGGAGTTTGTTTGCCGCGATGAGCGCAGCTCAAGCCTCCAAGGGTGCGCGGAGCGCGCGAGACGAAGAGCCGGCTAGGGTGAGCGATGGAGTAGCGGTGCGGCCGTCTTGCCACACGGATGGATGCTGAGACGATGCTTGCTGCTTGCCCCCCGCCGGGCCGGTGGCGGCGTTGACGGCGGGCGACGGGGAACGACGAGGACGCCCACCGACGGGGGCCGTCTGGGCGACGCCAGAAGCGATGGCGGCTCGGCGCTCGGCGCGGGCCCGACGAGCGTCAGACATGGATGCGACAGTCAGAGGAGAGCGTAGTGGTGGAAGACAGATTCCGGCGCCCCCCTACCTGGCGCGCCAAATGTCGGATCACGGGTTCCGGCACACCCTTAAGGTTCGAACACTGGGGTGTGCATGGAGATCACGCCTTCTACCTCCCCGTCTCGCAAAGATGTAAACTATTAAAAGAACTGCACAAGAGACTCAAGATTTATACTGGTTCAGGCCACCATTGTGGTGTAATACCCTACTCCAGTGTGTGGTTGGTGGATTGCCTCCTGGGGCTGGTGATGATGAACAATACAAGGAAGAACAGCCTCGCGAGGGTCTGTTTTTGGCTGGGGCGGTGAACTGCTAGGAGGAGTTCAGTCACCCTTCTCTCTCTCTCACTCACTCTCTCTGCTTGCAAACCGAATGAACCAACCCCTTGCTATGCGGGTGGCTGGTCCTATTTATAGGCAAAGGCCCTGGGCCTCTTCCCAAGTATTGAGCGGGAAGGGCGCCAACAATTGGCCAATTCGAAGGGGAACATCTAGTACACTTATCCTGACTAAAGTTGGTCTTCGCCTGCCAAAGGCTCTGTGGTGACGCCGTGCTGGGCTCCATGGTGACCTCCGTCTCGTTGTCCGCCTGGTCTTGGTCTCGTTGCGCCGAAATGGCAACCTTTGCCTGATGCCTCGGTACTCTGCGGCTGCGCTTGCCCCCTTTGCACCAAAGAGGAAAGAAGGACGCCGCGCGCGCTGGCGCCCGCCTGGCACCCTCGATCGTCATGGCTTGCATCATGGGCAGCTCGCGAGGTACCCTGCCTTGATCTCTCTGCGTCCTCGCGAGCTAGCCTGAGGAGGCTGCGCCTGAGGATGCGCCGTGTCGTCCGCCCCGTGAGGCTTGGCCCCTCGCGAGGGTCTTGAGTCTTGTGTTGATGAAGATGGGCCTCACTGGGCCTCCTTTGAGCCACGCCGCAGGCCGCAGGCAGGCAAGTCTGGGGACCCCCGTTCCTAGAACGCCGACAATCGTCACATGCCGTAGGGCGCCTACGCGATCCGTAGATCAATCTTGTTTGTCTTGCCTTATCCTCCAGTACGTCTCGCAGGTCTGGCGCATTTTCCTGTGCCTTAGTTGAGCAGCGTCGGGGCATGGCTTGGGTGGAGGGCCGAGAGGCCTCTCTGTCGCGGCCGCGAGGTGGCCGGTCTGCCATGTCATGCGCTGGTGATGTAGGTGCTTCCTCCTCTGATCGGGGTAGCGGCCTGTGCTTTGGGTAACTTTTGGAGGGCGTTCGAGTTCACACTCTTCGGCCGCGAGGACTTTAGTCCATCTGTCAGCTAGTAAATCTTGGGCAGCTCTAAGCTATTGCTGCTTTTTCTTGAGGCTGCTTGCCGTGGCTAAAAGCCTGCGTTTAAAACGCTCTTGTTCGGCGGGGTCTGATGGTATGACGAATTCGTCATCATTGAGGATTGCCTCGTCTTCGGAGGGAGGCATATAGTTATCATCCTCGACCTCTCGGTCTGCCGCTCTCTCATGAGGGTTGGTTTATCCATCTTCCTGTGCCGAATCTTGCTGAGGTGGGTGTTCTTCGGCGCTATCCGGGGTAGTATTATCTCCCGTGCTGGAATCACCGTTTTTGCTTTGGCGGGATTTAGAGCGGCGCCGCTGACGCCAGCGCTTTGGCTGTTTCTTGGGGGTGTTATCCCCCACTGTTCCATTGCCATCTCCATATATTGGAGTATCCACCATATATATGTCATATGACGAGGTGGACTTCTAGCGCCCTACAGGTGCTCGTTCCTGTTCGTCTCCTACATCGTCGTCCATACCGTTGATGTCTTCGGAGCCGAAGTCAAGCATGTCGGTTAAATTGTCGACAGTGGCTACGAAGTGGGTGGTGGGTGGGCTTTGAATTTTTTCATCGTCCGTATCCCACCCTCGCTGACCGTAATCCGGCCAGGGTTCTCCTGATAAAGAGAGAGACTTAAGAGAATTCAGGATGTCGCCAAAAGGCGAGTGCTGAAAGATGTCTGCGGTGGTGAACTCCATTATCGGCGCCCAATCGGATTCGATCGGCAGGGGCGCGGGGGTTTTGGAGTTCGGAAAGGAGTCCGGATCCTCGGAGTGATGGATCATGCAGAGTGCGGGGCTAGCATTCGGCTCGATCTCCTTTGAGATCGAAGCCCCCGAGGTGACGTCCAACCGCTCATCCTCGATTGGTGCAATAGGCTCCAAGTTAGGGGTCGGAACCGATGCGTGTGTGGCCTCCAGGACACTGTCCGGAGGCAGAGCTATATCATGCCACTCGAGATAGTGCGGCGCACTTGGCCGTGGCTCGAACCCGTCGAAGATCAAGTCTCCGCGGATGTCAGCCGTGTAGTTTAAGCTTCCAAACCTGACTTGATGGCCAGGGGCGTAGCTTTCGATCTGCTCCAGGTGGCTGAGCGAATTGGCCCGCAGAGCGTAGCGACCGAAGACGAAGATCTGTCCGGGAAGAAAAGTCTCACCCTGGACCGCATCGTTGTTGATGATCAAAGGAGCCATCGGACCTAAAGGTGACGACACAGAGGAACTCTCAATGAAAGCACCAATGTCGGTGTCAAAACCGGCGGATCTCGGGTAGGGGGTCCCGAACTGTGCGTCTAGGCCGGATGGTAACAGGAGGTAGGGAACACGATGTTTTACCCAGGTTCAGGCCTTCTTGATGGAGGTAAAACCCTACGTCCTGCTTGATTAATATTGATGATATGGGTAGTACAAGAGTAGATCTACCACGAGATCGAGGAGGCTAAACCCTAGAAGCCAGCCTATGGTATGATTGTTGTATATGGAGTTGATGTCCTACGGACTACAACCCTTCGGTTTATATAGACACCGGATAGCGTTAGGGTTACATAGAGTCGGTTACAATTGTAGGAGATCTTCAATATCCACATCGCCAAGCTTGCCTTCCACGCCAAGGAAAGTCCCATCCAGACACGGGACGAAGTCTTCAATCTTGTATCTCCATAGTCCTGGAGTCCGGTTGAAGGCATAGTCCGGCTACCCGAACATGACCTAATCCAGGACTCCCTCATCAATCGAGACATACGGAGAGAGAGAGATTGAGTGAGCGTGGCCCACCACGAGGTCGAAAGAGTGGCGGCGGCTTGGTTGGACTGACCTAGATAGACAATCTGCGTGAGAGAGTATAGAGTGTGTCGACCGAGGCCCGAACAAGGAGATATATCATTTGTGTGTGAAAGAAAACAAGGTTAAACAAGACTCAGATAAAGAGAGCGAGATTGAGCGAGTGTGGCCCACCATGCGGAAGAAAGAGTGAGACAGTCTCGAGGGAGTGACCTAGATATACAACGTGCGTGCGTGTGCACGAGAGGTTGGGGGGCTAGATAGGCAATGCATGTATTTAGCGCGAGAGGGTGAGAGGGAGAGGGGGAGAGAGAGAGCTCGGCATGGGGTGCAATGGCGGGTGCGTGAGGTAAATACATTTGGTAACAGAGTGGAAAAAGGGGTTGTGTAGTTGAGAGACTTAGAGATCGAAACATGGAGAGAAAGAATGAACGTGTGTTGGAAACCGATAGCTTCCTAAGGTGGTTAGGAGAGGAAGATTGACCGATACAGGAAGTATGTAGCGTTTGTGCAGCGGGGGGGGGGGGGGGGGCTAAAAACAACATTTGAATGTACATAGTACGAGACTTAATATCGATGTTTCAATTCGGTGTACATTGTAAGATTTGAACCGAGGACTAGGCATACTGATACGTCTCCAACGTATCTATAATTTTTGATTCCTCCATGCTATATTATCTATTGTTTTGGACAATATTGGGCTTTATTTTCCACTTTTATATTATTTTTGGGACTAACCTATTAACCGGAGGCCCAGCCCAGAATTGATGTTTTTTTTGCCTATTTTAGTGTTTCAGAGAAACAGAATATCAAACGGAGTCCAAACGTAATGAAACCTTCGGAAACGTGATTTTCTCATCAGATAAGATCCAGGGGACATGGACCCTCCCTCATGAAAGCCACGAGGCAGTCACGAGGGTGGAGGGCGCGCCCCTGCCTCATGGGCCCCTCGAAGCTCCACCGATGTACTCCTTCCTCCTATATATACCTACATACCCCCAAACGATCGGGGACAGAGCCAAAAACCTAATTCCACCGCCGCAACTTTCTGTATCCACGAGATCCCATCTTGGGGCCTGTTCCGGAGCTCCGCCGGAGGGGGCATCGATCACGGAGGGCTTCAACATCATCATCCAAGCCCCTCCGATGAAGTGTGAGTAGTTTACTTCAGACCTACGGGTCCATAGTTACTAGCTAGATGGCTTCTTCTCTCTTTTTGGATCTCAATACAATGTTCTCCCCCTCTCTTGTGGAGATCTATTCGATGTAATATTCTTTTTGCGGTGTGTTTGTTGAGACCGATGAATTGTGGGTTTATGATCAAGTCTATCTATGAATAATATTTGAATCTTCTCTAAATTATTTTATGTATGATTGGTTATCTTTGCAAGTCTCTTCGAATTATCAGTTTGGTTTGGCCTACTAGATTGGATGTTCTTGCCATGGGAGAAGCGCTTAGCTTTGGGTTCGATCTTGCGGTGTCCTTTCCCAGTGACAGAAGGGGCAGCAAGGCACGTATTGTATTGTTGCCATCGAGGATAACAAGATGGGTTTTTATCATATTGCATGAAAATATCCCTCTACATCATGTCATCTTGCTTAAGGCGTCACTCTATTTTTAACTTAATACTCTAGATGCATGCTGGATAGCGGTCGATGAGTGGAGTAATAGTAGTAGATGCATGCAGGAGTCGGTCTACTTGTCTCGGACGTCATGCCTATATACATGATCATACCTAGATATTCTCATAACTATGCTCAATTATGTCAATTGCTCAATAGTAATTTGTTCACCCACCCTAGAATACATATGCTCTCGAGAGAAGCCACTAGTGAAACCTATGGCCCCCGGGTCTCTTTCTCATCATATCAATGTCCATCACTTTATTATTGCTTTGCTTTTACTTTTCCTTTTACTTTTTACTTTGCATCTCTATACCAAAAATATTATTTATCATCTCTATCAGATCTAACTTCGTAAGTGACCGTGAACGGATTGACAACCCCTAAGCACGTTGGTTGCATTGAGCTATTGTTTTTGTGTAGGTACAAGGGACTCGCACGTAGCCTCCTACTGGATTGATACCTTGGTTCTCAAAAACCGAGGGAAATACTTATGCTACTTTGCTGCATCATCCTCTCCTCTTCGGGGAAATCCAATGCAGTGCTCAAGAGGTAGCAAGAAAAATTTCCGGCGCCGTTGCCGGGGTGTCTACGCAAAAGTCAACATACCAAGTACCCATCACAATCCCTATCTCCCGCATTACATTATTTTCCATTTGCCTCTCGTTTTCCTCTCCCCCACTTCACCCTTGCCGTTTTATTCGCCCTCTCTCTCTACCCTCCCTCTCTTTCTCTATTTGCCTCTTTTACCCGTTTGCTTTTTGTTTGCTCGTGTGTTACTTTGTTTGCTTGTCATCATGGCTAGTCTCATATCTTCTCCGTTGTCTCCCGAGAATGAAGTTCTAAATTTTAAACAAAGGGAGGGAGAAAATCTAAAAGGTTCTTGGTATAGAATTTGCAATGCTCAAAATAGATCTACCAGGAAGCAATCTACTTCAGTTCTTCTCCGCAATTTTTATGTAGGTGCTAGTCCTTGGTATAGATATATCCTTGATACCATTACCGGAGGGAATTTCTAGGGTAGCCATACTTTTGATTCTTATAATTCTATGTTAGATTTATTTGGCTCACCACCTCTTTTGGTTAATGGAACTGTGTTAACTTTGGAGCATATCATGCAAAGACTTGAAATTATTGAAAATAAAGTTGCTACCATTGAATTAATTGAAAATCTAGATAAAAAGATCCACAATCAAATTACCCAATGTGGATCTAGGGTAGGAATGACTTTGAAAAATATTAAGGAAAAGGAACCCATAGTTAATGAGAAAATAAATCTAGATTCCACTAGAATCGATAAACTTGAGGGTATCATTACAAACTTGGGAACCGCTTTTTCTTCCGTAAAGAATACTCCAAGTCCTCCTACTAAAATTGCCAAGCTTATGTATGTTCCAAAAAATAAGGGTGAATCATCTAGTAAGGAAACTGTGGATCTTAAATCTATAAGTATTCATCCCAATCTTTTTGCTATCATTAAGGAACCAATTGCTACAAATGAATTTTTAGATCTTGTGCCTAAGAGTTTGATAATCACTAGAAAGAAAGAAATTCCTAAGGGAGATAGATGCCTCCTTGAAGAATTGCCTACCAAAGATGGCAATACCTAGATCTATCCTTACTTGTTATGCCTAGCTAGGGGCGTTAAACGATGGCGCTTGTTGGGAGGCAACCCAATTTTATTTTTATTCCTTGATTTTTGCTCCTATTTAGTAATAAATAATTTATCTAGCCTGTCGTGGGTTTGTCACAGCAGATGTCCTTGTGAGAGGACTTAGTCGTGGAGCCATCGCAATGGGTTAGCCTAAAGGGGTTAAACCGGACAAGGGGACACTGGGAGTTTATAATAGTTCGGCCCCTTCAATGAAGGTAAAAGCCTACGTCTAGTTGTGATTGGTATTACTAGGGTTTTGAAGGCCAGGGAGCGAATCCGCTTTGTCTGGCTCTCGAGTTGTTGTCTCTCGTCCCTGAACCGCTGCCGGGTCGTCCCTTTATATACATAGGTTGACGCCCGCCGGTTTACAGAATCCCGAAGCCGGATCATAAACGTGTCTGGTTCGGTCTCTACCCTTCCTATCTTACAATGCAAGTTACATAATAAGGTCGGTTTACATCTATAGGCCTTAGCTCGCCTCTGGGCCTTGGGCCTTCATAAAGCGCCATCATTCTTACATCTTCATGGGCTTCTAATCTTCATAAAGTTAATCCGTCTACCCCTGGCCGGTTTACGTCCAGTAGTAATATCCCCAACATTAGGCACCAGATTGGTTTGAACTTGTTCATGTCAATCTTCAATACTTAGAAAAATCCCTCCCTTCTATCTTCATCTTAATCTTGTAAACCGCCGTGACATCATACTTCAGGATCATGATAAACCGCCCTGACGTCATCTATCCGTTGAAGCTGAAGATTACCTTCATTAATGTGTATTCAGTGATCGAGGTGACACCTTTATTAATTATCCATTTTTTAGCTCCTCGATTCCCGCACTTGCCGTTTTATCGCTTCGCCTTATAAATAGGGGCAGAGGAGCCCTTTTTTTTCTTTCCGCTACCCCTTCATCCCTTCTTCTTCCTCGCGACGTCACCGCACCTGAGCGCCGCCGTCATCGTCAAGCCTCGCCTCTGCCTCACCGTCGGCCGCTGCATCGACCTGCTCGTACCAGAGTTCCACAGCACACCTCCGCTGCTTCCGCGGCCGCAGTAAGTCCTTTCCTCCTTCCTTTCTAGATCCATTAGGGTTTCCTTGCTCTTCGCGGTTCTTTGAAGTTCATCGGAGTTTTCAGTGATGTTCGTCCTTAGCCTATAGATGGACACTTCGCACTTGACGTTCCTATGCCATGGCTAATCTTCTGTTACCACCACAAACCCTTATGCGCAAAAGACTGATCTAATCCTTTATGAACTGTTTTGGGACCAATCTTTTTTCCTTTTATGTATAAATCTTTTTCTTTTCCTGACTTGTGGTAGATCCAAAATGCCCATGTGATCCTGTGAAATCTGTTTTTACCTTACTTAACCATAGTCACTTTAGATCTGCATCCTCTTTACCATCTAGGCGGTTTACCTTTGTAAAAATAATCTATCTCATACCTTTAATCCCCTAGTAAACCGGCAAACCTTCTACATGTTGATGGTAATAGTCCGGTTTAACGACACATGTATGCCCTTCATATGACCTTGTCATTCACTATCATATTAGTCTCCGGCTTACGCAATTTCACATACCGGCATAGGTTTATTCCATTGCATGTTGCGCTCCTCCATGAATGACTCATAAACCGGCATTTCCTTTTCAGGTTTTCATTTCACAATGGACAAACCGTTTTCTGCTTGCAACTGGGTCCCCTCCCAGGTCACCGAAGATAAATTGAACAAAATGGTTAGTATCGGCACCTTGCCAAAGAAGACGGAGATCCGGTGGCGAGTTCCAGGAACAGAGAATCCTCCTACCCCGAGGCAGGGTGAGGTAGTGATCTTCGTCCACCATATAGGCTGTGGCTTCAAACCGCCAGGGTCAAAAAAATTCCGGGATGTTCTTGCCAGTTTCCAACTTCATCCTCAAGATATTGGACCCAACTCGGTGTCCAATATATGCAATTTCCAGGTTTTCTGTGAAGCGTATCTGCAAGAGGAACCCACTGCTGAGCTGTTCTGGGACTTTTTTCATCTGAACCGGCGTACAGAGTTTGTAATGGCCCCAATACTGAACTTGGCGGTGTTTCAATTCAAAAACGGAAGGAAGTTCAATTCCCTCATGCCAAACTGCACAGTCACCCTAAGGAATGGAACCAGACTTGGTTTTACTGCAGAGATACTTCTCCTGAAGATGAGAATCCCCTTCCGGGCTATCGTGATCACCGGCTTTCCAACACCCATCCAATGCCGCAACGCTTTAGTTCTGCAGTATACGCCAAATATGCCCCTCAAATCGCCAAGCTTCAGGCCTTTATGGCCAACGGTTTAACAGGCGTTGATTTCGTGCGTTGTTGGATATCTTTGAGCGTCTTGGCGCTAAGCCGCCACCCTGGTTTAATGTGTGAGTACACCGGTGATGTTGAAGACCCTCAACGCACTATCAACATTCAGGTGACCGATGAAGAGGTCACTGAAAGCATAAAGAAAATTTTGAATGAATCGGAATCAGTATGTCGTCAAACCGGCATGAACCCCTTCTATACTAAGAACAAACCGCCTGCTGTAAGCACTATACTTCCTTTTCATCTTTGATATCTTTAACTTATTTAATTTATAATCCCTATTCTGTTTATGTATGAATAAGGTGATGATCCCTTCTGGAAATGGAAATTTGTAGATAATGTAGTAAAGCCAACCGGGGATAAAGCGGTCAAACCATCTCGTCCGAAAACCAAAGCCGTCAAACGGACCTCAAAGCGGAAAACGGCTGACCGGATCAATATGGAACTTGATGAAGATACTGATGATCTGGAAGTTGAGGTAGAACTTGACTCACTTGGCTCCCTTTTCATGCACCTCATTAACAATGATCTTTATCAGGAGGACATAGAACACAACCAAGCTGATGATGTAGAGGTAATTACCCTTTCCTCTGGTTCAGACTCTATGCCAACACAAAAAACCCGTCAAGCAGTCCGAAAAGTAAGCTTTTCTCATCCTCTTGCTTACTTGGACCCAACATTTATTTTGAAGACACAACAGCATGAAGCTCGCCGGACAACCCGGCACAGTGGCCAACAGGTCACTTCGGCCGGTTTACCTGATAACCCTGTTCGGAAGCGCCGGTCTGAGGTCTCTTCCACTTCTGACCATTCTTATCCCAAGGCAGGTTATTTCAGACAACCTCTTAATCCGTCTGATTCAAATTATCAGGTGACACCTCCCTCATCCTCTGGCGAGTCAATAGCAACCCAACTCCCTCCTCTAAAAACCATGGCTGGGTAAGTTTTCAAACTCTTTCTTCCAATTCGTTATGAATCTTGAATAAGATGCTAGCCCTCTTTTAATTTATTTGCAGAGCCAAAGCCAGACCCAGCAAGAAAGCTCGGTTCAACAATCCATCTGAAGACGAGGCAGTTTTTGAAGAAGAGCAGAGAGGCGAACCGGACCAAACTCGTGAACCAGAGGGTCCTCATCCTGAAGCCGCCGCTGATGAACCATCCCTTCAAGATCAGAATACTGATGGACCACCAGAAGCTGACCCTGCCGTGCCTGTGTAACGCCCCAAGACCGGAGCTTCAGATGTCTTCCAGGGTTTCCGAGATTCGTTGTGTGATTTTGTTTCGTCTGTTGCATTCATCTTTGCATCATGTGCATTGCATCATGTCATCATACCATCATCTCATAAATCTTTGCACCTCAACTCAACTAAATAAATCGTCTGGTTGTTCGGTCCATTTAAATTGAGGGAATTCACAGGGTGAGTTCTCTTTATGACATATCCTCCCGATATTAGTGGAGCTATTATAAAATAATCCATTCTTATGGAATCACCTAAAACACACTTGCAAAATTCCCCATGCCTTTGTTATCTCGCTGCTTGACCTCAAACCTTGTCCGTAAATTCTTTCTTCATTTTCCGGAGCTTCACCAAAATTCTCAACATTTTTGGACCTCCCTATCACCTACTTCCTATGCAAAACCATTTGAATTATATCCAAATGTTATCATTTCAAACTTCACCCACGTGATCATTTCCATTTTTCGTGGATCAGGCTCATTTTTGTGACTCTGAGAAAATTTATGTCATGTTCATACTCCACTCCTATCCCTCTAGGCTTTTCTTCCAAGTTTGGGTTTCTTTGTAATAGTTAAAAAGAGAGAGGGAGAGCCAAACCAGCCCATCTGGGGTCTCCAGCCAGCAGCAGCATTGGGCCGGCCTCTAAGGCCCATTTGCCCCAAGCCCACCTAACGCTTCTAGCCCTAGCGCTGAATGAAACCATCTCCCCCTCGATCCCTCTCTCCCTCCAAGCGTCGCCAGAGAGAGAGGATCGAACCCATCTCCCGACCTCCTCCTTCCCTCGATCCCCTCCTCTCGAACCCGCTCACAGGCCCTCTTCCGATCCCATCTCACTCCCGCGCCGCCAACCTCCACCAGGAGCCCGTGAGCCCGAGCGCCTCCTGCCGCGAGCTCCACCAGGATCACGCCGCTGCCCCGCCTCCAAGTCTACCCCGCGCCGACGACCCTGCAAGCTGCTGTCGCACGCCTTTGTCCCCGCGCCGCGAGCAGCTCCCCTCCTTCGTCCATGGCGGCCGCCGCACCTGTCAAGTCCCTCTCCATCAGTGCCTGTCCCGCCACCATCTCGACCTCGCCATGGCCTCCGCGCCGCCGTCCTCCATGGCCGCTGCTGGCTGAGCTCGAAGCTCCGCTGCTGCACCTCGTCGCCGGAGTGTCTCCCCTCTGCCTCCCCTGCAGCTGTTCTCCGGCAGCTCGGCTGACCTCCTCTTCTCCGCCCTGCGCGTCCTCGCCGTCCAACCACGCCGCCGGACTACTACCTTGCCTCCCCGACATGTCCTAGCTCAGCCCCGGCCATCTTCGGCGCCTCACTGGCCGGATCTGACTCCGGTGGCCCGTCCCCATCGGGATGACCTCCACCGCAGGCCAACCACCAAGCCGGCTATGCCACTGTTGTCTCCTGGCATGGCCATGACCAAGACCCGAGACCTGAGACCCGTGGCCTCCGCTGCTAATTTCCGTGGACGCCAAGTACCTCTTCTGGTGATCCGAACATCTGCGAGCCGTGTACCACTACAGCCGGTGTGTTTTTCGTCAAGTCCGACTACGACACAAACGGCTACACAATGACTCCGAAGAACATGGAAACGCCAAGTTCCTCTCCGAACGTGAACGACTACCATCGCTGAGACCGCAAGTACAACGACAACCCCGAAGGGATTCGGACCCGTCAAGTACCTCTCCAAAAAAACAAGCAGGTACCACTATGTTCGGAGACATCGGATCCGCCAAGTCCAACAACGTATGGGTACAATTATCGGTGACCCCGAAATTCTATGTAACGTGAACCTCTACCGTCGACCCTAGAGCATGCGAGATCGACTACTTCCACTACCATCGTCGCGAGAATGCCTACTTCCCTCTACGAACGAGAACCGTCTCCTTTGCACGCTACATAGGTATAACCACCGAGATCGACGTCCGAGGACGAATGCTTGTGTTGTATGAGACGCACCCTTTGTCTGCACCGTGTCTGTTTTGACACTCGTTTCCATGCCCCTAACCCGTGGGAACCCAGTTACCGGGAGCACCCCACCGTTCATCACATGACACGCTCCCGTCACTTTCTTTTGCACCGACGTCTCATTGAGTTGTCGGATTACCCGGAATGTTGTCGTGGCACCATTTCCGTGGCAGTTGGCGTGGCACCCTTTTTGTTCCACCATGACGACCAAATGCTTCATAATGCTCATGTCAATTTTTAATAATAATTGCATAAAAACTTGTTCATGTCACCCGCATCATGATAACAACAATTAAAATGTTTAAATTGGTGTTGCACCAACTTGCTAAATGCATATGGGGATTTTTCTAGAATTGTTTGTTATATCCGGCCTCATTTAAACTTGCCTAGATAGGTAGTTCCACTTTGCTTCACCTCTTGCCATGCTTAATAACATTTAATATTGTTGGGTACATAACCGAGAGAGAACTAAGTAATTGATGTGGTGTTCCCTCAGTATGCAACTCGTTGCATATTGAGCTCCACTTAAATTTGTAGGATTGCTTGTGCACTTTGCCATGCCATGCCTATTTAAACCGGACATGCATCATACTCGTTTGCGCATCGTGACATGCTTATGTGGTGGTTGTTTACTATGTTGTTTGCTTCTTTCCGGTGTGCTTCTTCGGGTTGTTTCCGGTAACGTCGAGTTTGTGAGGAACCGTTCGACTATGTCCGTTTGTCTTCTTCATGGACTCATTCTTCTTCCTTTCGGGATCTCAGGCAAGGTGATCATACCCTCGAAATCACTACTATCTTTGCTTTGCTAGATGCTCGCTCTTTTGCTTGCCAGCCTTCCATATTGTTGAACCCAGCCTCTAACCCACCTTGTCCTAGCAAACCGTTGATTGGCTATGTTACCGCTTTGCTCAGCCCCTCTTATAGCGTTGTTAGTTGCAGGTGAAGATTGAAGTTTGTTCCTTGTTGGAACATGGAGATCGTTCCTTTTTGGAACATGTTTACTTGTTGGGATATCACAATATATCTTATTTAATTAATGCATCTATATACTTGGTAAAGGGTGGAAGGCTCGGCCTTATGCCTGGTGTTTTGTTCCACTCTTGCCGCCCTAGTTTCCGTCATATCAGTGTTATGTTCCCGGATTTTGCGTCCCTTACGCGGTTGGGCTATAATGGGAACCCCTTGACAGTTCGCCTTAAGTAAAGCTTTTCCAGCAATGCCCAACATTGGTTTTACCATTCGCCACCTAGCCTTTTCCTTTCCCTTGAGTCGGCCGGCTCAAGGGTCATCGTTATTTTACCCCCCCGGGCCAGTGCTCCTCTGAGTGTTGGTCCAAACTAGAGTCCTGTGCAGCGCCCCCTCGGGGAAACTCAAGGTTTGGTTTTAGTTGTATGGAGAGCTCATCTGAGTGTGCCCTGAGAAAGAGATATGTGCAGCTCCTATCGGGATTTTTCGGCACATTCGGGCGGTGTTGCTGGTTTAGTTTTACCCTGTCGAAATGTCTTGTTGTACCGGGATACCGAGTCTGATCGGAACGTCTCGTGTGGAGGTCTATTCCTTCGTTGACCGTGAGAGCTTGTGATGGGCTAAGTTGGGACACCCTGCAGGGATTTGAACTTTCGAAAGCCGTGCCCGCGGTTATGGGCAGATGGGAATTTGTTAATGTCCGGTTGTAGATAACCTAAAGTTGACCTTAATTAAAATGAATCAATAGCGTGTGTAACCGTGATGGTCTCTTTCCGGCGGAGTCCGGGAAGTGAACACGGTTGTTGGAGTTATACTTGATGTAGGTAGTCCAGGATCACTTCTTGATCATACTTTTATCGACCGTGCTTTGCCTTCTCTTCTCGCTCTCTTTTGCGAATAGGTTAACCACCATATATGCTAGTCGCTTGCTGCAGCTCCACCTCATACTTTTACCTTACCCATAAGCTTAAATAGTCTTGATCGCGAGGGTGCGAGATTGCTGAGTCCCTGTGGCTCACAGATACTTCCAAAACCAGTTTGCAGGTGCCGATGAGTCCGTGCAGATGACGCAACCAAGCTTAGGAGGAGCTCGATGAAGATCTTGTCCTTTATGTTGTTTCATTCTAGTTGATCAGTAGTGGAGCCGAGTTGGGGTCGATTGGGGACCTTTGTCGCATTTGGGGTTCTTCTTTTATTTTGGTTCTGTAGTCGGACCATGAGTGTATTTGATTGATGTAATGTTTATTCATGTAATTGTGTGAAGTGGCGATTGTAAGCCAACTATGTATCTCTTTTTCCCCTATTGTATTACATGGGTTGTGTGAAGATTACCTCACTTGCGACAATGCTTTCAATGCGGTTATGCCTCTAAGTCGTGCTTCGACACGTGGGAGATATAGCCGCATCGAGGGCGTTACAGCCTGACACTGAACCAGCAGCTCCAAACCGGGCTAGTCCAATGAGAGATACTGAAACTCTTCATCACCCACAAAACCCACTGAAGGCCAAGGAGATGATGTTATTGTTACTAGTATGGGCCACAACTCTCCTGGCCATCCCGTAATTTTGGCCCAACATAGTGCCAAAGAAGAGCGTGCTGCTAGAGAGAAGGGTAAATGGAGTACTGACTTATCAAGTTATGCCCATCTCAATGCTGAAGAGCTTCACTCCGGTTTCTTAAACCGTCTGCACTCAAACCGTGACTATGAAGCCGGTTTGGTGAATTTGATGAAGGAACGCTATGAGGTATTTTCATCTCCCTTTACTTCTTGATTCCAAAGTTGAAATGCCAACCCAAGTAGGCCCCCAAGGGCCGTTTTATGATGTTAATCGTGAACCAGGTCTTTGTAATATTTTAAGTCTCCCTCACTGATCCTCAAAATGTTAGGTCCTTAGTGAAAACCAAGACCGATATTTTACCAATGTAATGATATAGCTTTCCTCAGCATAGCCCCCAAAGGCCGGTTTGGCTTTGTAAGGTAATCTGGGCTTTAATGCATGCGTCCGTTTTGAACAGATGTACATTAGCCCCCAAGTGTCAAGGAGAATGCTTGCATTGTTCTGGAGACTTTATAAAAGATGTAGTGAATCAGAGCAAATAGGCATTAGCCCCCAAGTACAAAGTGCATAACTTGTTATATGCTTTGTACTTTAGAAAATATATAGCCTGTTGTTTGACATTTCTTCATTGTTGTTGGCCGAACTAAGCAATAGAGATGCCCGGACTGCTGATTTGCAAGAGAATGTGTAGTCTCAACAAGCAGAAGCTGCAAAAGCTAAAGAGGAGTTGACCAAAGCCCTGGCAGCGATAGAAAAACTGAAAGAATCTTTTAGCAAAGATCGTGTTGACTGGGAAACCAAGAAACTCGGTTTAACCAAAAGAGCTGAGGATGCCGAGGCAGCCCTGAAACCAGTTGTAGATGAATTGGCCAGCTTGAAATGACAAATCAATGCCATGACTTCCGCTGTGTTTGGTAAGTATCTCCTTGTGCAGTTTGTCCAATTCATTTAACCTTATTACTGATCAATGCTGATTTTAAAACGTCACAGGCAATCGTATTGCTCATCTGGGCACAGATATGCGGATGAAGCTTAAAGCGGCGTATACTCTGATTGAACAGTTGTACTCTGGGTCCCAGTGGGCCATTTGCACCGCAGCTTACAATAAACCGACACCATCATTGATAAAGGAGACTCTTGAGAAGTTGGCCATGTTACCAGCCCGGATTACTGAACTGAAGAAGGCAGCTACAAGAGCAGGCGCATTAACCACACTAATCAGAGCCAAGGCATGGATCCCTGATCCTGAAGCGGAGGACATTATTAAAGGATATCCAGGTGTAAAAGAGGATGGTTCAGACTTCGACAATGATGAACTCCGAAGGAAAACCAAAGAAATGCGGCCAGTAGCCAGCAAACTGGCAGAGGACACAGACTTGTCTCATTTCCAACCGGCTTATGACGCTAAAGGGAAGAGACAACTTGCTGAAATCCATGAAGTTGAAGAACTTGTACCTCCAATTCATAAGCATACCTATGCTCCTGATATTAACCCTTCCAGCCTTATCCATGAAGAGGCTGTGTTTCAAGCATTAACTGGAATCGATTGGTCGATGGTTGATTTCCAGCGTCTGGGGAGGGATGAAGAAGTGATCGCACCAACTGACCCTCAACCATCAAACCATCCTGACGAAGCATCTTAAACCGGCCGCCGGTTTACCAGCTATTATGTGCCGATGCTTAAAAACAACTATTCAATTGGAGCCGTTTGAAAGCTTCATGTAATAGGATAGCAAAAACTCCTTTATCTGTCATGCCATCGAGCATATTTTGTGATGCTTTGATGATGTGAAAACTTTCTCTACCTTTTGGGATCGATTTATGCTTAACCCAGAAGGAGTTGAGTTCCTGGATACAAGAACTTGCAAAGTGTCCTAGCGGTTTACCACTGGACAGGTTATGATGCTCAACAAATATACAATACTTAGATGAATGATCAAAGTTTTTGTATAAAAAATATGTGCAACATACCTCGTTGGTTCACCAACTGCTTGTATGGTAAAGGTGTTAACACCAATCCGGAGTATTGATAACTTTGTCCTTATTTTGCCAGATTACGATAATAAACCATACCGGGATATAAGAATCACCGGGTTTTCTTTATAGCACTGGCGATTTAGTCAAGCCAGACCGGGGTAAGGAATGCCGGCTTGTAACTGATCATGTACTGGCAACGTGTAGTTGAAAGTTAAGCCGGCCAAAGACACTGGTTTATTAGAACATATTATGAACCTCAATAAAGGCAGAAAACTTAACAAATAAGAGTCAAAAAGAAATATGCAAGGCTTTTTACGAGCTGCCAGGCTCCAAATCGAGGCTTTTCATGGGCTGCCAGGCCTCTGAGTTAAACCATTTAACAAAGCCTTTTAAGATGGGCCTCCAATTAACCAATCGTCGTTTTAACTTTGACAAGTTTAGGGTTTATAGAAGATTGACTTGTTAAGCATTCGGTGGGTCATACCAGGATTACCTGGACAAGAGTGGCTTTCTGGATGAAGGCAGGTTAACCCGGGGTTTTAGGTGAATACACTAGGCATCCAAGCCGTGGCTTTTTAGCCAATTACAAGGGTCCTTTCAAACTCTTTGTTGCTTTGCACAAAGAGCCCCCAAGTAACTTTGTGAGCTGTGCTCAGTGGGTGCCCATGTTTGAGTTTATGCTTTGTGCAACACTCTCTCTGGCCCCACATAATTTCCTTTGTGGCTAAACGTCTATCAAGAGGTGTAGCTATGGTGTGATGACAACCAAGCCCCCTAGTGATATCCCTTGGTGGTTTAAAACCGATCAAGTGTAGTTATGGTTCAGATATGACCAAGCCCCCTAGTGATTTTCCTTATATTCCTGCGGTTGCAGATACCGGTTTAACAAAAAAGCTCCGCTTTGTTAGTAGAAACTCTTGTAAGCACACACATGATGTAAAAAGAACAGAGACCCCGCTTTAATGGAGGCTCCGATTTATTATATAATATATACATCGTCATAAATATGTACATATGAAGAGCCTATGGCTCAAGTATAGTAAGGTTGAAGAAGAGCTATGTTCCATGGCCGCTTGGTCTCCTCCTCCGATTTACATGAGTCTTGGTGCTCTCGAACATCAATGAGGTAGTATGACCCGTTATGCAGATTCTTGCTGACCACAAAAGGTCCTTCCCAAGGTGGGGATAACTTGTGCATATCAGTTTGATCCTGGATGAGCCGGAGCACCAAATCACCCTCTTGAAATGTTCTGGTCTTAACCCGGCGGCTGTGATAACATCGGAGATCTTGTTGATAAATCGTCGAACGTGTTGCTGCAAGATCACGCTCCTCATCTAACAGGTCCAGAGAATCTTGACGAGCTATCTGGTTATCCGCTTCAACGTAAGCCGCCACATGGGGCGAGTCGTGACGAATGTCACTAGGGAGAACCGCCTCCGCTCCATAAACCATGAAGAAAGGCGTGTAACCCGTCGATCTGTTAGGCGTGGTGTTGGTGCTCCATAACACAGAAGGTAATTCTTCCACCCAACAACCCGGGGTCCACTTCAAACGAACCATAAGCCGGGGTTTAATACCTCTCAAAATTTCTTGGTTTGCCCTCTCCGCTAGACCATTAGACTAGGGGTGAGCCACCGATACTATATCAAGCCGGATGTGCTCACGTTGGCAAAATTCTCCCATCTCTCCTTTTGACAGATTAGTACCATTATCAGTTATAATACTGTGTGGAAAGCCAAACCGGAATATCACCTTTTTGATGAATTGAACCGCCGAGGCCGCATCACACTTACTGACTGGTTCTGCTTCCACCCATTTCGTGAATTTATCAACTGCCACTAACAAGTGGGTCTTTTTGTCCTTGCATCGCTTGAAGGGTCCAACCATATCAAGCCCCCAAGTCGCAAACGGCCAAGTTATTGGAATCATCCTCAACTCCTGAGCTAGAATGTGAGCACGGCATGCGAACTTTTGACAACCGTCACATCTCTTGACTAAATCCTCCGTATCAGCATGAGCTGTTAACCAGTAAAAACCGTGGCGAAAAGCTTTAGCAACCAACAACTTTGAACCGGCGTGGTGACCACAATCCCCTTCATGGATCTCTCACAAAATTTCACAACCCTCTTGAGGAGAAATACAATGCTGAATTGCCCCTGAAACGCTGTAACGATGCAATTCGCCGTTGAGTATAGTCATCGATTTGGAACGCCGGATTATCTGCCGAGCCGAGGTTTCATTCTCTGGTAATTCACACCGGTTCATGTAAGCCAGATATGGGATTGTCCAATCCGGTATGACATGCAAAGCCGCCACCAATTGAGCCTCCGGGTCAGGAATAGCCAACTCCTCTTCTGTTGGTACTTTGATCAACAGATTATGTAGCACGTCAAGAAAGACATTTGGTGGAACCGGTTTACGCTGAGAACCAAGGTGGCTTAAAGCGTCCGCCGCTTCATTCTTTCGCCGGTCTATATGGTCCACCTGATAACCCTTGAAGTGACCAACCACTGTGTCCACCTCTCGTCGATATGCAGCCATGAGTGGGTCTTTAGAATCCCAAGTGCCAGACACCTGTTGGGCTACCAAATCTGAATCCCCAAAGCACTTAACTATGCTTAAGTTCATCTCTTTAGCCATCCGAAGACCGTGGAGTAAGGCCTCATATTCAGCTGCATTGTTAGTACAAGGGAACATTAAACGAAGGACATAACAAAACTTGTCACCTCGTGGGGAAGTTAGTATGACTCCAGCCCCCGAGCCCTCCAACTGTCTGGATCCATCAAAGTGAATAGTCCAGTACGTGTTACCTGGTTTTTCCTCTGGTGCCTGCAACTCCGTCCAATCATTGATGAAGTCCACGAGTGCTTGGGATTTGATCGCCGTGCGAGGTATGCATTTGAGCCCGTGAGGTCCAAGCTCAATAGCCCATTTAGCAATCCGGCCCGTTGCTTCTCTGTTTTGAATGATATCTCCTAGAGGGGCTGAACTGACCACTGTGATAGGATGACCTTGAAAATAGTGTTTAAGCTTCCGGCTTGCCATGAACACTCCATACACCAGTTTCTGCCAATGTGGATATCTCTGCTTTGACTCAATGAGCACCTCACTGATATAATAAACTGGCCGTTGAACCGAATATTCCTTGCCAGCTTCCTTGCGCTCCACCACAATAGCCACGCTAACAGCTCGGGCATTAGCAGCCACATATAGTAAGAACGGCTCCTTATCGATCGGTGCTGCAAGCACAGGCGGTTCAACTAACTGCCTCTTCAGATCCTCGAACGCTTTATCAGCTGCCTCGCTCCACACAAAATTATCTATTTTCTTGAGCATCTGATATAAAGGGATAGCCTTCTCCCCAAGATGACTGATAAACCGGCTCAAAGCCACAACCCGGCCGGCCAGACGTTGAACGTCATTGATACACACTGGTTTAGCCAAAGATGTAATTGCTGAATTTTTTTTCGGACTCAATGCCTCTATTTGACACCAGAAAACCCAAGAGTTTGCCTGCCGGAACACCAAAGACACACTTCTCCGGATTGAGCATCATCTTGTAAATACGGAGGTTGTCAAAGGTTTCTCTCAAGTCATCTATCAATGTTTCCTCCTTTCTGGATTTTATCACAATATCATCCACATATGCATGAACATTGCGCCCAATCTGCTTATGAAGAAAATTCTGAACACAACGTTGATAAGTCACCTGGGCACTCTTGAGCCCAAAGGGCATGGAGACATAGCAGGAGGCTCCAAAGGGAGTGATGAAAGCTGTCTTCTCCTGGTCCTTAACTGCCATCTTGATCTGATGATAACCAGAGTAAGCATCCAAAAAACACAAACGGTCACAACCCGCCGTAGCATCAATGATCTGATCAATAAGAGGGAGGGCAAAGGGGTCTGCAGGACAAGCTTTGTTCAAGTTTGTGTAATCTACACACATACGCCAAGTGCTGTTTTTCTTAAGAACCATCACCGGATTAGCCAACCACTCTGGGTGAAAGACTTCCACGATAAACCTAGCGGCCAACAACCGAGCTACCTCCTCACCGATAGCCTTGCGCCTTTCTTCATTGAAGTAGCGAAGAAACTGCCGGACCGGTTTAAACTTAGGATCAATGTTAAGTGTGTGCTTAGCGAGTTCCCTTGGTACACCTGGCATGCCAGAAGGTTTCCATGCAAAGATGTCCCGGTTCTCACGGATGAACTCGATGAGCGCGCTTTCCTATTTGGGATCCACATAGCGCTGATGCTGAACTGCTTGGATGAATCACTAGGAACAAAATCAATCATCTTAGTGTCTGTGGCTGATTTGAATTTCAACGCCGGATCATGTTCTGTAGTTGGCTTTTTCAAAGATGTCATATCAGCCGGATCAACTAGCTCCTTATAGAACTTCAACTCCTCCGTGACACAAACTGATTCAGCATAAGCCGCATCACCTTCCTCACACTCCAAAGCGATCTTTCTGCTCCCTTGTACTGTGATAGTCCCCTTATGACCTGGCATTTTAAACTGTAGATAAACATAACACGGCCTCACCATGAACTTAGCATAAGCCGGCCGCCCAAACAAAGCGTGGTACGGACTTTTGATTTTCACCACCTCAAAAGTCAATGTTTCTGACCTTGAATCATAGTCATCTCCAAAAGCCACCTCTAAGGCTATCTTGCCTACTGGATATGCAGACTTGCCAGGCACCACACCATGAAAAACAGTGTTTGACGGTTTAAGACTCTTATCTGTCAACCCCATACGACGGAAGGTATCATAATATAGAATGTTGATACTGCTTCCCCCATCCATGAGTACCTTTGTGAACTTATATCCCCCAACCTGAGGGGCCACCACTAAGGCCAAGTGACCTGGATTGTCAACCCGAGGTGGGTGATCCTCTGTACTCCACAAAATGGGTTGCTCAGACCAGCGCAAATACTGAGGCACCACCAGTTCAACAGAGTTTACTGCCCTCTTGTGAAGCTTCTGATCACGCTTACACAAGCTAGTGGTGAAGACATGATATTGCTCACTATTTAACTGCTTAGGATTGCTCTGATAATCCGACTGCTGCTGCCGCTGGTTCCCCTGATGGTTGTAACCTCCCTGGTTGCCTTGGTGCCCTTGATTGATGTGTCCGATTTGATTACCCTGAAATCCTGAACCGGAACTACCACCTCCGTAACCCGGCCCGTGGAAACCACCTCCTGAACCGCGAGGCGGACCATTATTGTACTGGAACATATTGGATTTCTTGAAATCTCCCATGATATAACAATCCTTCCAAAGATGCGACGCCGGCTTCTCCTTTGATCGATGCTTTGGACAGGGTTGATTTAATAGGCGCTCCAAATTGGGGCCTGAACCTCCACCCCTCTGGGGCTGTTTGCCCTTACGGCGCTGGCCATTCTCCTGAGCATTGGTGTTAGCAACAAAGTCCAAGCAATTGTCTGCTTTGCTCTTACCACTGTTCTCATGGCCTGCCGGATTATGCTACTGACCCTTGGTGTTGCCGTTCTTTTTCCCTTTCCTCGATTTGTCCTCCTCTGAGTCAGGGTCTTTGGTATTATCTGAATCGGCGTATTTAACCAAAGCGGCCATAAGCGTTGACATATCATTACAGTGACGTTTGAGCCTTCCTAACTTCTGTTTGAGTGGTATAAAATGGCAATTGCCCTCTGTCGGTGTCAAAACCGGCGGATCTCGGGTAGGGGGTCTCGAACTGTGCGTCTAGGCCGGATGGTAACATGAGGCAGAGAACACGATGTTTTACCCTGGTTCGGGCCCTCTTGATGGAGGTAAAACCCTACGTCCTGCTTGATTAATATTGATGATATGGGTAGTACAAGAGTACATCTACCACGAGATCAAGGAGGCTAAACCCTAGAAGCTAGCCTATGGTATGATTGTTGTCTATGGAGTTGATGAAGTTATCCTACGGACTAAAACCCTCTGGTTTATATGGACACCGGATAGGGTTAGGGTTACATAGAGTCGGTTACAATGGTAGGAGATCTTGAATATCCGCATCGCCAAGCTTGCCTTCCATGCCAAGGAACGTCCCATCCGGACACAGGACGAAGTCTTCAATCTTGTATCTTCATAGTCCAGGAGTCCGGCTGAAGGTATAGTCCGGCTACCCGAACACCCCCTAATCCAGGACTCCCTCAGTAGCCCCCGAACCAGGCTTCAATGACGATGAGTCTGGCGCGCGGATTGTCTTCGGCATTGCAAGGTGGGTTCTCCTCCAAGTTCCGTGTACCTGTTGAATAAAGTCCGGTTTCTTGTAAATGTTGCGCTCCTTGGCTTCTACGCCCAATAATGGCCGTCTTCCACGTGTCAAACGAATGCGAAAAGCCGGGGCGTTTTTACATCCACACCCCTGGCCATATAAACGAGCCGCCTATTTAACTGGATGGGAATTCAGGTTCACACCACATCTTCTCCTCTCCGCGAGTTATCATCAGAGCGCTTCCAGCAAAGGTCCATTCCAACATGTCCAGCCGTCGCAGCTCCTCCCCTCGCCCCTCTGGTCCCAAACTCGGGGACTGGGAGAGTTGCACCATCCCGCACAGCGAGTTAGTGTCGCTTCAGGCCAAGGGATTTCTTCCCCCGGCATACATGGTCCCGGTCCGAGCCGGTCTCGTCACCTACAATGGCGGAAAACAGGCGGAGAGCACCCCCAATCCTTCTAAAGGAGAGCGGGTGTGCCTCGTCCCCTATCTAATAAGGGGACTAGGATTTCCAATTCATCCATTTCTCCACGGGCTTCTGAAGTTTTACGGTCTCCAGCTGCACAATCTCACGCCCGCTTCCATATTACATATCCTGGGTTTCGTCCCCTTTGCGAGCTATTTCTAGGCGTTGAGGCTCATTTCGCGCTGTGGAAGAGGTTATTCTTCCTGGTGCCCTGTTCTCAAGAGGGGTCTATCTATCAAGTGGGCGAAGCCGAAGTATGGCGCATCGCCGGGACCGGATACCTATCCGGAACCCCGAAGAAGGCGTCCGAGGAGTGGCCTTCGGAATGGTTTTACATGGATGACGTCCTGCTACCAGACCCTATCCGGGTCGGTCTCCTTGAGTTCAACAATGCCCCGTTGAAGAAACGCTTGAGCTGGCGTTCACGGAGCTCTCATAGAAAAAGTGACAGAGACGTCCTTTACCTGATGGGCCGGATAAGACTGTTGGCTCATTCTGGACTAACCATGATTGGAGTCATGGCCGGATGCATTATGCGGGGGGTACAGCAGCTTCAATATAGAGGCCACCCCATGTGGGATTTCAATGGGGAGGATGACGCCACCCGTTACGGTCATAAGGGGCCGGCCTCAGCCGCCGCCTTAGTAAAGATCTTATCCTCTTTGTACAAGGGAGAAAAGGAGGAATTCCTCCACGTCAATCCACAGGCCGGATTCAGTATGTACGATCCTCCAAGTTGGGTAAGTGAACTTGCGCTTGCCCGTTTGCTTTATACTCCCACAGTTAGATATGTAGTCTAATGATTTCAATGCAAGAACTGCGACAGGAGGTAAAGGATATAAACAGCCGTCCTCCATAGCCCGAGGACCCAGAACGGTCCCTCAATCCAGACTCCGAAGAAGATCCGGACATATCGGTGGAGCTTATTGACGGGGTGTTCTATCAGCTAAGCAAGGACGATACCTTGGTGGCCATTACGGCGGATTACCCAGGGTTAATCCCGGCCTCCCAGGTGAAGGAAACCGGAGTCCCATTCCCTTAAAAGAGATTCCATTCTCACGCATTTCGGTGTTTCTAACGATAACCGTGTTTTGCAGGGGAGATTTCCGAGGCAGGAGGTCGAACCTGCAGCGGCTAGCCAACGAGGGGTCGCAGGGCCCCGTGGGTCAAAAAGGAATGTAGTCCGGACTGAGATGCCGGCGCAAAGGTATAGCGCGCCCTCTGTTTCCCTGGAGTTATTCTGTCAGGGCATATTAACGTTCGTGCTATCTTCAGAACGAAGAGACCTCACCGGACTACATCCGGAGAGGTTGCCAATCGCGCCGCCACCAGCCAGGCTGCAATGTCTGGCCAGGAAGCGGAGGCGAGCACAAGGCGCGCACCGGATGCTCCTCCGACAAAGGATGAGGACAAGCTGTCTGCCACAAATTCCGAAGTGGAGAGTGCCATGAACCACAGGCGTCGCCAGACCATTCTACGCGACGGTTGTTTCTCCCAAGAGGCTTTAGATGCCTTTAATTTGGGAGATGCGTACCTCCGTGCCGCTCAAAATGGTTTAGCCAGAGCCACGGAGCAGTATGTAAAAGACATACGGGTAAGAAAATTTTGGTTAAATATATATATATGCCAGTAGCCCCCGAGACTTGAAGCAGTTAGAGAAACTGATTTAAGGATCATTTAATATGCAGGTTCTTACAGAGAAGAATACCGTACTGTCCCAGGAGCTGGAAAAGTGCAAGGCCCAACTAGAGGCCGCACTAGCCGCAGCAGGGGAGCCCAAAGAGACCCCCTCAGGTAAGATACACTTTGAAAGATTAGTATTGTGCGGTGTGGGTGCAAATCTGACAGATCATATTGCAGATGGCGCCGGACTAGATCCGGACAAACAACAACTCTTACGCCGGTTAAAGGCCGGTGAGAGTATGTTGACAAGGGTGAGGCTGGAGAAGAATGATCTTCAGGATGCCAACACCAAGATGGACGTCGGACTTAAAGATGTTCATGGCCAGCTGCCGGACTCCACGAAGGAGAATCAGTGGCTTCGACGCGGCATATTTAGTAAGTGCTTGAACGAACTTTGAAAAAAAAAGTTCGGCGAGGAAGTCGACTAACAGAGTAATGTCTGTAGGTATGCTCACAGGTCGTCCTGCAGAGGAGATGCCCGGTTCTACGGGTGACCTTCTTCCCGAACTCTTGCAACTGCACGAGTGAATTCGGCAGGCAATGCGAGGTGTTGCCCAAGCCTTATGGCCTGCCCACTCCGTGCCCGAGGGCCTTGGAGAGCTTGTGGAGAAGCTGAACGGAGCTCGGCGGCGCTTCCGGTTGTGGAAGATATCGGCCTGCCGACAAGGCGCTAGGGAGGCCTGGGCCATGGTGAAGACCTGTTTTATGAAGTCTGACCCAAACCACATGGCCGAGGTCGGACTAGTGGGGCCTGATGGGAAGGAGATCCCTGTAAGCTTAGTGTACGGCCAAGTAGAGTTGGCCGCGAAGTACTCCCAGCAGGACTGTAAATTAGACAACTTGTTAGATAGTATAGAAGAGGAATACAATCAGTCGGAATGACTGTGTAATTTTGAATTGACATGTGTAATGCCTTCTAGCCGGATTGTAGATCGTTTGTCGTTGCCGACCTTTTCGCTTCAACCTTGGGACCTGACGGTCCGGAGTGTGTCCGAATACCCTAGCGGTTATATAAGAACCAGGGTATGCATGGAGACCAGGCGTAGGTGTCATCAGTGCTTTATCATACAAGTGCCCAACTAGTTATGTTATATTACATGGTTAGTAAGAAACATCTTCCAGAGAGAATAGTTCCGTTAAGGGTTCCTTTCGCTGGGAGGCATGCCCTAATGTGCATGTCCGGACTGCGTGAAGAGACGCAGAAAAAGCATCTAGGGGCGCATAAAATGAGTAAAAAAGATCATCTTTAATTTCACCGACCGAATATTCCCTTAAGAACGCTAGCTTTCGGCTTCACCCAGTCTGAGGTACACGTCCGGCTGACCCGGCAGTAACAATCACAGAGGTGCTCCCTTTACCGCCTAGCCGAACAATCGGGAACGTAGGGGTAAGCACAGGAGCCAGGCAACCCAGCTTGGCCAAAACTTAAGTCATATCGATGCATATAATGGTGAAGAAAAAGGTACATGCGGAAGTTTAACGCATGTGTTCGGCGTGAAGCCCGTATAAATAAGCTTCTGTTAAAGAAGCCCCCAGGTTTAATGAGCGCGAGTGGCGCGTCACTATATGACCCTTTAAGGGTTATAGAAGAAAGAATGGGAAAGAGAGAAATGTAAGACAGAAAAATTCAAAAAGGAATGGACAGAGGAAGGACACGAACACAGAGTCCGGCGCTAGGCATAGAATCTTCGGAGACGGGCGGCGTTCCACGGGTTCGGCTCAAGTCGGTTGTTCGACGCATCTCGCAGGCGGTATGCCCCGCCAGTCAGGACTTGGTCGATTATGAATGGACCTGTCGCGACCGGTTTTCCAGGGTATAATTTCCAGAAAATGACCCTTGTGCTCACCAGCCCCAGGATTACTGTTAGCTGATGAGGCACCAACTTGATACAGAAATTCGAAGCAAGAGTACAAAATATGTAGTACAAGACCATTGTGGCCTATGAGTATATCAAATGGTTCTAGTGGTTGAGGGCGGAAGCGGTTTCTGGATCACCACGGTCTGTGGGACTCCATTTCCCATAGGAACAGCTGACCAGGTTAACTCCTATCTTCGCGAGGCTGCTATCACCATTGCTTAGGTCCCGAGGCTGTCATCGCCACGCTCCTCTTCAAGCAAGCAATCTGGCCAAGACAATAGCCAGGGACAAGCCAGTGAGTACTTTGAATGTACTCGCAACCATTAAGAACACAGGCATAATATAATTGATCAACATACACTGAAATATTCTATGATCACATCGTCAGTCATAAATAAAATCTTGATGCATGCAAGCAGGTTATTTATGTGCAACCGGAATGTGTAATGACAGAATAGAAATAAAATGCACCGATCGGATGTCTGAAGCGACGTCTCGAAAGGATAGTAAAAGTGAGCATGCCTCAGTCGGGTGTCTGAGCGACACCACGTAAGGGGCTTATAAAGTAAATAAAATAACAAGCATGCCACAGTCGGGCGTCTGGGCGACGCCACATAAAGGGCTTATGAGAAAATGAAATAACAAACATGCCACAGTCGAGCGTCTGAGCGACGCCACATAAAGGGCTTATAATCATAGTGAGTATCCAGGAGGTGGTACCGTCCCAGGGATATTCATTATTTCAAACAATGCAAACGGTTAGTCCATAATGATAACAACCATAACCATCATATATCACATGTCATCATCAATATTCGAGTTTAGTGGTTTCTCCTCCGAAGACCGACACTAAGACCGACACTTGACCCATCCCAGACTGTAATCCTTAACCATGGACACGACTATTCGAATAGGTTTAATATCTCTGCAGAGAGTGTACTCTTTACCCACGAGTAACGGATTCCTTTAGTCCATCAGACTAATTCCGTCTACGGTCTTTTAACTGAAACACACCTGACTTGCACACACCAGCTTTGACTCGTGTCTGGAATCACCCATGACACCTGTTAAGCAAAACTCTAAGTGGGGAGGCTACAACCTCGCGTAGCATGGGATCATATTTCTATGGCGCGCTCTAAGGGGTGCCCCCCTCTCGGTCCCAACCGGATACACCCATGCCCCCGGACCAGGTGGCATGCCTACCGGCTACAACTGATATCTTCCACCATGGCCTCTCTATACGGTGTGTGCCAAGACAAGGGTTAACAACTTACTGAACCATACCCCACCTACGGTAGGGACCAGTGGCAGTACGAAACAAGTATGGGGGTTACCGGAACAAGACTCGATCTATGGCCGACTCAGGAGGCTTATGAGTTCCCTGCATGACATGTATATCAAATATATTTCAACCGACGAAATCACCACCCATTATACCTTACTATGCCATACCGGACATAACCGTCCCGACGGGGACCGGCGATAAGCTCACTCCTACCCAAGGCAGAGGCTTTCCCAGATTCCTTCCCGGCATGCATGCAAGGCACATGAGGATGATTACCATCACAAGTATATTCATTTCCAACAGCAAGGAAATCTCTAATATGCATCCATGCAAAATGATCATATCACATGAAATAACAAGTTCTCCGAAATAAGGTGGTGTTATAAACGTGTCAACTAACACACCAAAATATTATTCCGGGGTTCAGAATGCTTGCCTTCAAGTTGTGGAGGGGTGAGGTGCTCTCCAAAACTTTTGAAAGTTTCCTTCTCTCCCAAAAATCCTATTTTCAAAAATATGCAAAGAACACATATTTCAAAAACAGTACAAAAAAAGTTGTTTGGAAAATTTTCAAATAAATCTTAAAATAAACTAGACAGAATTTGAGAGATGTAGGAAAAAGAATCAATTCATTTGGAGTTATATTTAAAAAGTTATAGATAGTCAAAGTTGTGGTCAAAATCTGTTATTTAAATAAAAACAGAAAGGAAAACGTTTCAGAGGGGAATACGTTTTTGAAGCGGGGAAAACGTACTGGGGTGGATTACGTCTTCACTTAAAACACGTGGATGTCGCGGTGTATCACTGATAGTGGGTCCAGGGGGCCCACTAGTCAGGTTTGACTATTCCTCCCTCCCTCTTCTTCCTCTGTTCCGAGTGGAGGTGGGGCTCCGGCGATCGTCGTCGGCGGCTCCTCGCGGGGCCCCGAGGGTGGGGATGGATCCGTCACTCCAGTGCGGTCATCCCGGTGGTCGCCAGGCCGGTGGGGACGGAGGGAGCTGCCGGCGGCGAGCTTCGTGGCGGAGGAGGCTTCGGGTGGATAGTGAATTTGGGGCTGCGGTGGCTCCCGATCAAAATCGAGCAGGGGGTTGGGTTCGTGGGAGGAAGGGGAAGTTCTTGGTGAAGAGAACGGAGAGGGGGAGGCCTTGGTGGCCCCGGAACGGCCGGGGCAGTGGCTGCAGCAGGAGTTGCCGGAGAGGAAGAAGATGACCTCCTCGGGTCGATTGGCTGCCATGGGGGAACTGGAGGAGTGGACTGAGGTTGCGTGCATGCTCAGAGGGGCTCGGGGTCCCTTTTTATAGCGTGGCCATGTCGGTTCGCGGCGGCCGGGGATAAGAACGGCGGCGAACTACCTCTCTGTGCTGCAGGGTGACGTGGCGGTGGCTGGTCGGCTCCAGGAGCTACCGACGAATGCTACACTGTCCATGGAGGCGAGCTGGCGCGCTGTGGTGGTCGGGGCGGTGCCGACCATGGCAGGAGTGGGTGCGGCCGCGGGCGTGCCGCCAAGAGGGCTCTGGTGGCGGCGCTGTAGGGCGCCAGGGGCGGTTGGGGCCTTTGGCGTGACGTGGCGAGAGGGAGAGGATCAGGACGAGCTCGGGGAAGTTTATCCAGGGGCGTGCTGGCTCGGGCGCGAGCACGTGCAAAACGCGTGCTCTGCTCGTGCTCCGAGCGTGCACGGCACTCGTTCGACGAAATGCCAGGGCAACCAAAACTGCTATACAGCTAATGCAAATCCACAGGCCTAGGTTAGAGACCGTTAGTAGGCTACTAGACAACTTGGTTAGGACAGGTGGGAAAGTTCACAACACAAACTTGCAATCATGCCAAAACTGCTCATGCCCATAGGGTGTTTGACAAAATGCCAGAGGCATCTAGGCAGGTCTTGGAGTGGCCAAAAACTCCAGATGGTGGTCTCTTTAGATGAATAAGAAGGTGGTGAAGTTAGTTTGCCAAAAGCAGATACTTGTTAGTGCAAGTTTTGCAAAACTTCAATTCTGGACAGAAGGTTAATGGCATCATATCATGAACCAAAAATGATCCAAAGGGTGCATGCTCCTAGATTTAGGGGTTTGGTAAGGCTGTCTACAAGTAGGAGAAAGCACAAGGTCACTGGAGCAAAAATAAATAGGGTTGCAGTAGAAATCACAAGGCTGGATCAGAATGGAAAAGAGGTTGATTCACTCAAAATTTTCAAAGAACAACACTAGGTTTTTGCATAATGTGGAATCATATGCTACTACTAACATCCCATAATTTTGGTGGAGGCTAGAAAGAAATATTTAAATGGGTTGTAGTGCAAAATTGCACTCTGGACCAGAGAAGAAAAATTGATGCAAAGCTCAAAATATTACAAGAATAAAAGAGATTTTTGCACAAAAGTTATTTAAAAACATCACATGGCATCTCCAAATTTTGGTTGGAACTTTAAGTGAATTTATCAAATGGTTGTAGTTCAAATATGGCCATATAACCTGTAAAAACCATTTTTCAAGGAAATGAAGATTAAGCAAATTAATTATGTAATTAGTTCTACTAATAAAAGAAAAGTTTTTCTTGAGAGGTTAAACAAGTCCAAAAACATATTTGAAAATTTTTCACTTTGGGGAAAAACTCCATAATAACAAGGGAGAAAAAGGTTCAAAAATAAAAAGGCAGCCCAGAAAATAAAAGTTTTAATTTCCTGGCAAAATTTTAATTAATAAAACAAGGTCAAAATTTTGGGGTGTTACAACACTACCCCCCTTAAAAAAATCTCGTCCTCGAGATTTGATAAGGGTTGTTTTTTTTTTGAAAATATCTTCCCTGTTAGTTGGAACCCAAAAGCTTACTCATAGCACAAACTTTGTGTGGCCGGGGTTGGTTTTTGGTATGCTCGAAGTAAAATGCAAACGTTCAGCGATGTACACAAGCATGGTAAAAAAAATCGAGGCGCTCAAGCAAACAGCATTCAATCATGGCGACACACAAATACAGGGCATGGCCGTACTAAGGCTCGGTACTAATCGAGTAAATTAGTCTACCTCGTTCATATCCAAGCGGGCGTGCCTTGTGGATGTCGAGGCTTCTCTTCGGGTAGCTGGAGTGGGTTGAGGCTAGCGTGCCCTTTTATAGAAAAGGGGACGGAGTCTTCCTTCGCACGCTTGTGAAAAGACTATTTAGGATTCGGTCACTGGTGCATGAGTGACAGGTTGGGTTGATAGGTTGGGCACCGAATGCCAAAAGGTGTCGGGCCATGGTGGGGCTATCTTGCAAGGGAAGCTTGACTGAGGTTTGGCTGAGGTCTGGTGGGTTGGTTTATCTAAGTTTATTGACCTGGCTAGGATAGGATTAGCCAATGGTCAGCCTGGCTCTGATACCAAGTTTGTCGCGACCGGTTTTCCGGGGTATAATTTCCAGAAAATGGCCCTTGTGCTCACCATCCCCAGGATTATTGTTAGCTGATGATGCACCAACTTGATACAGAAATTCCAAGCAAGAGTACAAAATATGTAGGACAAGACCATTGTGGCCTATGAGTATATCAAATGGTTCTAGTGGTTGAGGGCGGAAGCGGTTTGTGGATCACCACGGTATATGGGACTCCATTTCCCACAGGAATAGCTGACCAGGTTAACTCCTATCTTCGCGAGGCTGCTATCACCGTTGCTTAGGTCCCGAGGCTGTCATCGCCACGCTCCTCTTCAAGCAAGCAATCTGGCCAAGACAATAGCCAGGGACAAGCCAGTGAGTACTTTGAATGTACTCGCAAACATTAAGAACACGGGCATAATATAATTGATCAACATACACTGAATTATTCTATGATCACATCGTCAGTCATAAATAAAATCTTGATGCATGCAAGCAGGTTATTTATGTGCAACCGGAATGTGTAATGACAGAATAGAAATAAAATGCACCGATCGGATGTCTGAAGCGACGTCTCGAAAGGATAGTAAAAGTGAGCATGCCTCAGTCGGGTGTCTGAGCGACACCACGTAAGGGGATTATAAAGTAAATAAAATAACAAGCATGCCACAGTCGGGCGTCTGGGCGACGCCACATAAAGGGCTTATGAGAAAATGAAATAACAAACATGCCACAGTCGGGCGTCTGAGCGACGCCACGTAAAGGGCTTATAATCATAGTGAGTATCCAGGAGGTGGTACCGTCCCAGGGATATTCATTATTTCAAACAATGCAAACGGTTAGTCCATAATGATAACAACCATAACCATCATATATCACATGTCATCATCAATATTCGAGTTTAGTGGTTTCTCCTCCGAAGACCGACACTAAGACCGACACTTGACCCATCCCAGACTGTAATCCTTAACCATGGACACGGCTATTCGAATAGGTTTAATATCTCTGCAGAGAGTGTACTCTTTACCCACGAGTAACGGATTCCTTTAGTCCATCGGACTAATTCCGTCTACGGTCTTTTAATTGAAACACACCTGACTTGCACACACCAGCTTTTACTCGTGTCTGGAATCACCCATGACACCTGTTAAGCAAAACTCTAAGTGGGGAGGCTACAACCTCGCGTAGCATGGGATCAAATTTATATCGCGCGCTCTAAGGGGTGCCCCCCTCTCGGTCCCAACCGGATACACCCATGCCCCCGGACCAGGTGGCGTCCCTACCGGCTACAACCGATATCTTCCACCATGGCCTCTCTGTACGGTGTGTGCCAAGACAAGGGTTAACAACTTACTGAACCATACCCCACCTACGGTAGGAACCAGTGGCAGTACGAAACAAGTATGGGGGTTACCGGAACAAGACTCGATCTATGGCCGACTCAGGAGGCTTATGAGTTCCCTGCATGACATGTATATCAAATATATTTCAACCGACGAAATCACCACCCATTATACCTTACTATGCCATACCGGACATAACCGTCCAGACGTGGACCGGCGACAAGCTCACTCCTACCCAAGGCAGAGGCTTTCCCGGATTCCTTTCCGGCATGCATGCAAGGCACATGAGGATGATTACCATCACAAGTATATTCATTTCCAACAGCAAGGAAATCACTAATATGCATCCATGCAAAATGATCATATCACATGAAATAACAAGTTCTCCGAAATAAGGTGGTGTTATAAACGTGTCAACTAACACACAAAAATATTATTCCGGGGTTCAGAATGCTTGCCTTCAAGTTGTGGAGGGGTGAGGTGCTCTCCAAAACTTTTGAAAGTTTCCTTCTCTCCCAAAAATCCTATTTTCAAAAATATGCAAAGAACACATATTTCAAAAATAGTACAAAAAAAGTTGTTTGGAAAATTTTCAAATAAATCTTAAAATAAACTAGACAGAATTTGAGAGATGTAGGAAAAAGAATCAATTCATTTGGAGTTATATTTAAAAAGTTATAGATAGTCAAAGTTGTGGTCAAAATCTGTTATTTAAATAAAAACAGAAAGGAAAACGTTTCAGAGGGGAATACGTTTTCGAAGCGGGGAAACGTACTGGGGTGGATTACGTCTTCACTTAAAACACGTGGATGTCGCGGTGTGTCACTGATAGTGGGTCCAGGGGGCCCACTAGTCAGGTTTGACTATTCCTCCCTCCCTCTTCTTCCACTGTTCCGAGTGGAGGCGGGGCTCCAGCGATCGTCGTCGGCGGCTGGCGGCTCCTCGCGGGGCCCCGAGGGTGGGGATGGATCCGTCACTCCAGTGCGGTCCTCCCGGTGGTCGCCAGGCCGGTGGGGACGGAGGGAGCTGCCGGTGGCGAGCTTCGCGGCGGAGGAGGCTTCGGGTGGATAGTGAATTTGGGGCTGCGTTGGCTCCCGATCAAAATCGAGCAGGGGGTTGGGTTCGTGGGAGGAAGGGGAAGTTCTTGGTGAAGAGAACGAAGAGGGGGAGGCCTTGGTGGCGCCGGAACGGCCGGGGCAGTGGCGGCAGCAGGAGTTGCCCGAGAGGAAGAAGACGACCTCCTCGGGTCGATTGGCTGCCATGGGGGAACTGGAGGAGTGGACTGAGGTTGCGTGCGTGCTCAGAGGGGCTCGGGGTCCCTTTTTATAGCGTGGCCATGTCGGTTCGCGGTGGCCGGGGATAAGAACGGCGGCGAACCGCCTCTCTGTGCTGCAGGGTGACGTGGCGGTGGCTGGTCGGCTCCAGGAGCTACCGACGAATGCTACACTGTCCATGGAGGCGAGCTGGCGCGCTGTGGTGGTCGGGGCGGTGCCGACCATGGCAGGAGCGGGTGCGGCCGCGGGCGTGCCACCAAGAGGGCTCTGGTGGCGGCGCTGTAGGGCGCCAGGGGCGGTTGGGGCCTTTGGCGTGACGTGGCGAGAGGGAGAGGATCAGGACGAGCTCGGGGAAGTTTATCCAGGGGCGTGCTGGCTCGGGCGTGAGCACGTGCAAAACGCGTGCTCTGCTCGCGCTCCGGGCGTGCACGGCACTCGTTCGACGAAATGCCAGGGCGACCAAAACTGCTATACAGCTAATGCAAATCCACAGGCCTAGGTTAGAGACCGTTAGTAGGCTACTAGACAACTTGGTTAGGACAGGTGGGAAAGTTCACAACACAAACTTGCAATCATGCCAAAACTGCTCATGCCCATAGGGTGTTTGACAAAATGCCAGAGGCATCTAGGCAGGTCTTGGAGTGGCCAAAAACTCTAGATGGTGGTCTCTTTAGATGAATAAGAAGGTGGTGAAGTTAGTTTGCCAAAAGCAGATACTTGTTAGTGCAAGTTTTGCAAAACTTCAATTCTGGACAGAAGGTTAATGGCATCATTTCATGAACCAAAAATGATCCAAAGGGTGCATGCTCCTAGATTTAGGGGTTTGGTAAGGCTGTCTACAAGTAGGAGAAAGCACAAGGTCACTGGAGCAAAAATAAATAGGGTTGCAGTAGAAATCACAAGGCTGGACCAGAATGGAAAAGAGGTTGATTCACTCAAAATTTTCAAAGAACAACACTAGTTTTTTGCATAATGTTGAATCATATGCTACTACTAACATCCCATAATTTTGGTGGAGGCTAGAAAGAAATATTTAAATGGGTTGTAGTGCAAAATTGCACTCTGGACCAGAGAAGAAAAATTGATGCAAAGCTCAAAATATTACAAGAATAAAAGAGATTTTTGCACAAAAGTGATTTAAAAACATCAGATGGCATCTCCAAATTTTGGTTGGAACTTTAAGTGAATTTATCAAATGGTTGTAGTTCAAATATGGCCATATAACCTGTAAAAACCATTTTTCAAGGAAATGAAGATTAAGCAAATTAATTATGTAATTAGTTCTACTAATAAAAGAAAAGTTTTTCTTGAGAGGTTAAACAAGTCCAAAAACATATTTTAAAAGTTTTCACTTTGGGGAAAAACTCCATAATAACAAGGGAGAAAAAGGTTCAAAAATAAAAAGGGAGCCCAGAAAATAAAAGTTTTAATTTCCTGGCAAAATTTTAATTAATAAAACAAGGTCAAAATTTTGCGGTGTTACAGGACCTTCCCACTTGGGCTTGAGTTTGTCCTTTTTCTATCCGATAGGCGTAGAACTAGTTCGCCAACATTGTAATTTTTGGCCCGTACCTCTCTGCTTTGATATCTTCGGGCCTCTGTTGATAAAATGCGGAACGGGCTTTTGCCACGTCATGCTCCTCCTCCAAGGCATCCAAGTTGTCCTACCGATCGAGCTCGGCTTCTCTTTCTTCGTACATGCGCACTCTAGGTGAGTCATGAATTATGTCGCATGGGCAAAACTGCTTCTGCGCCGTACACCATAAAAAATGGTGTGTATCCGCTGGTGCGATTTGGCGTGGTCCGCAGCCCCCATAGCACGGAGTCGAGCTCCTCTACCAAGTGCGTGTTATATTCCTTGAGGGACCGCACTAGTCTGGGTTTAATGCCGCTCATGATAAGACCATTTGCACGTTCGACCTGGCCGTTGGTTTGTGGGTGATACACGGAAGCATAATCGAGCTTGATGCCCATGTTTTTGCACCAGAGTTTTACCTCATCGGCGGTAAAGTTTGTACCGTTATCGGTTATGATGCTGTGGGGGACGCCATAACGGTGTACAACCCCGGATATGAAGTCTATCACAGGTCCGGATTCTGCCGTTTTAACAGGCTTGGCTTCTATCCATTTGGTGAACTTATCCACCATGACCAGTAAGTATTTTTTCTTATGGGTTCCACCTTTGAGGGGTCCGACCATGTCAAGCCCCCAGACCGCAAAAGGCCAGGTGATGGGTATAGTTTGGAGTGCGGTGGGTGGCATATGGCTTTGGTTGGCAAAAAGTTGGCAACCAGCGCATCATTGGATTAGGTCCTGAGCGTCTGCCCGGACCGTCGGCCAATAAAAGCCTGTATGGAAAGCCTTGCTAACAAGGGACCGAGCAGCGGCGTGGTGACCACCGAGTCCGGCATGAATTTCAGCCAGAAGGTTCCACCCTTCCTCTTCGGAGATGCACCTTTGAAGGACTCCGGTAGTGCTTTTCTTATAAAGCTCTCCCTCATGGACTCTGTAGGCTTTAGATCGCCGCACTATGCAATGGGCCTCGTTTTGGTCCTCCAGGAGTTCCTGCCTAATAAGGTAGGCTAGGAATGGTTCTGTCCACGGGGCGATGATCGCCATTATTACGTGGGCTGAAGGTGTAATTTCATTGGCAGAGCCTCCAATTGTGTCAGATTGTTCGGCATTAGGTGGTGCGGCTGGGTCCAGGCTGTTATTTGCGGGTTCCCCCTCCCATGCTACGGCTGGCTTGAACAATCTTTCTAAAAAGATGTTGGGGGGGGGGGCTGCATCGCGTTTTGCTCCGATGCGTGCCAGGACGTCCGCTGCTTGATTGTTTTCTCGGGCTATATGGTGAAACTCCAGCCCTTCGAACCGAGCTGACATTTTTCGGACGGTGTTGCGGTAAGCTGCCATTTTTGGGTCCTTGGCGTCGAAGTCGCCATTTATTTGGGATATCGCGAGGTTCGAATCCCCGCGTACCTCTAGGCGTTGAATGCCCATGGATACTGCCATCCGGAGGCCATGTAGAAGGGCCTCGTATTTGGCTGTGTTGTTGGAGTCCGTGTACATAATTTGGAGTACATACTGGACTGTGTCTCCTGTTGGGGACGTCAAAACAACGCCAGCCCCCAGTCCGGCCAACATTTTGGAGCCGTCAAAATGCATGATCCAGTTTGAGTATGTGCCGTACTCTTTAGGGAGTTCGGCCTCCGTCCATTCTGCGATGAAGTCGGCCAAAACTTGCGACTTGATAGCTCGCCGTGGCTTATAGGTTATATCGAATGGGAGGAGGTCGATGGCCCATTTTGCAATCCGGCCCGTTGCATCGCGGTTGTTGATAATATCGTTGAGTGGTACTTCCGAGGCTACTATTATGGAACACTCTTGAAAGTAGTGTCGTAGCTTCCGGGATGCCATAAATACCGCATATGCAATCTTTTGGTATTGCGGGTACCGTGATTTGCATGGAGTGAGGACAGTGGACACGTAGTAGACCGGCCTTTGAAGGGGGAATTTGTGTCCGTCCATTTCCGGCTCGACAACGAGCACTGCGCTGACAACTTGGTGTGTTGCTGTGATGTACAATAACATTGGCTCGCCGGTGTTTGGCGCGGCCAGGACTGGGTTTGTTGCCAATATGGCTTTTGTTTCACCAAGTCCGGCCGTGGCGGCATCCGTCCACTCGAAGTGTTCGGTGCGCCGAAGGAGGCGATAGAGGGGTAGTGCCTTTTCTCCCAAGCGGGAGATGAAGCGGCTTAAAGCCGCCACGCATCCGGTTAATTTTTGTATTTGTTTAAGGTCCTTTGGGACATCCAATTTTGACAAAGCTCGGATCTTGGCTGGATTTGCTTCAATTCCTCTACCGGATACAATGAAGCCCAAGAGCTTTCCGGCTTGAACGTCGAAGACACATTTTTTCGGATTGAGCTTGATGTCATATTTTCGGAGGTTATCGAATGTAAGCTTCAAGTCGTCTACTAGAGATTCGACATGTCTTGATTTGACGACCACATCATCCATGTATGCCTCCACTGTTTTGCCGATTTCGTTTGCCAGACATGTCTGGATCATGCGCTGATATGTTGCGCCGGCGTTTTTCAGCCCGAAGGGCATTGTGTTGAAGCAGAATGGGCCGTATGGTGTGATGAATGCTGTTGCAGCTTGGTCTGATTCTGCGATCTTGATTTGATGGTAACCGGAGTATGCGTCGAGGAAATACAACGAATCGTGTCCTACGGTGGCATCAATAATTTGATCGATACGGGGGAGGGGGAAGGGATCCTTTGGGCACGCCTTGTTAAGGTCTTTGAAATCGACACACAGGCGCCAGGATTTGTCCTTCTTTGGTACCATCACCAGGTTTGCTAGCCAGCCCGGATGTTTTATGTCTCTAATGAATCCGGCCTCCAATAGCTTGGCCAGCTCCTCTCCCATAGCCTGTCTCTTGGGTTTGGAAAAACGCCGAAGGGCTTGTTTGACAGGTTTAAATCCTTTTTGGATATTTAAGCTGTGTTCGGACAGCCTGCATGGGATCCCTGGCATGTCTGAAGTGTGCCAGGCGAAGATGTCCCAGTTCTCTCGTAGGAACTCTCGCAGTGCAGCGTCTACATCAGGGTTCAATCATGCCCCGATGGAAGCTATTTTATTGGGATCCATTGGATGGACCTGGAATTTGATTATTTCGTCTGCTGTCTTGAAGGATGTGGATTTAGATCTTTTGTCGAGTATCACCTCATCCCTCTTAACCGTGGAGCACAGCGCCATCAGTTCCTCGGCCGCTAAGGCTTCGGATAGTGCCTCAAGGGCTAATGCGGCTGTTTTGTTTTTGGCGTGGGGTGCTATGTCCGGATCACTAGCTAGAGTGATAATTCCATTCGGCCCGGGCATCTTGAGCTTCATGTACCTGTAATGGGGTATTGCTTGGAAGATTGTGAATGCTTCCCGCCCTAGTAAGGCGTGATGTCCGCTTTTAAACAGGGCCACCTGAAACGTGACTTCTTCGGACCTGTAATTATCCGGCGTGCCGAACACCACATCTAGTGTGATTTTTCCCATGCAGCGCGCTTCCCGACTGGGGATTATTCCTCTAAAGGTTGTGCTGCTTCGCTCGACGCGGTTCCAGTCTATTTCCATTTTTTGAAGGGTCACCTCATAAATGAGGTTCAGTCCGCTGCCTCCATCCATGAGCACCTTGGTAAGGTGAAAGTCATCCACTATGGGACTGAGGACTAATGCGGCTGGTGCTCGGGTTGTTCAGAATCTAGGTTCATCACTTGCGTTGAAAGTAATGGCAGTGTCGCTCCATGGATTTATTGTTGCAACTTGATAGACTTCGGCGAGGTTGCGGAGTGTTCTTTTTCGCATATTGTTTGATGCAAAAGTCTCGAAGACTGTGAGAACGGTACTGGTGTCCTCGGGCTGGCTTTCTGCGGCCTCCTGATTTAAGAGGTCCTCGCCAATTTTGGCTACCTGCCGGAGTATCCAACATGCTCTAAGGCTGTGAGTTGGTGTGGCGTCCTCTGTACTGTGAATTCTACAGGGTCCATCAAGCCACCTTTCCAGTATGGTTCCATGCCCTGCAAAGGGTTTTGGCTTTTTGCTATTTATCCCGGGTGTCTTATGATGATGCACCCTCTTAGTTCGGACGGGATTACTATTCAAGGCCGGATTATCCCAAAATTTCGTTTCGGTTTTCCAGGCACTTTCCATTGCACAGTATTTTTGTACTATGGACGCCAAGTCAGCGAAGCGTGTAATATCACGATGACTTACGGCGTTAAGGATTCCCTCGTCCGTGCAATTACTGCAGAAGATTGATATCGCGTCTCCCTCGCAGTAATCTGGCCCAGTAATGATGTACTGTTTTGTCAGGCCCAGTAATGATGTACTGTTTCGTCGGGCCTCTGCCTGAATTGGGAGAGATCGCTTATGTTCGGGTGGGTGGGTGTCATTGAATCTGAAACCTCACCCAATCCAAGATTCGGAGGCCGAAGCGTTTCTGAATTCTGAAGTTCAGATTCCTGGACGTTATCCAACGAATCCAGCCCGTTGCCTGATTCTAAGCTTAGGTCTTGAGTTACATCCTCCCCTCCGCGGGTATCCGGCTTGGAGGGATCGGGAATTCGGACGTAACTAGTCCTTAAGATAGATGAAGGGTGGCCGCACCGCGCCTCTACCACGGCAACGTGGTGGGTGACTTGGGGAGAGTTAATTTCTCTTAGATCGGGTTTAAGCCCAACCTGGTCGTAATCCGTGGCGACCCCCAGGGCGGCGATGCAATCCAAGAGCTCGTTTACGGAAGAGAGCTCCATTGGATCTAACTGCTCGACGAGCTCCGAGATGACGTGTAGATTGCTTTTGATGACCCGAGAGGTCACCGTCGGCGCAACAGCCGAATTGGCGGTCATGAGGAAACCACCTAGCCGAAGGGTTTGGCCAACAGCCAAGGCTCCCTTAGCAACGGTGCCGTCTTTGAAGACGGGAAAAGGCATCCTTCCTGATTGCGACGGCACAGAGGAACTCTCAATGAAAGCACCAATGTCGGTGTCAAACCGGCGGATCTCGGGTAGGGGGTCCCGAACTGTGCGTCTAGGCCGGATGGTAACAGGAGGCAGGGAACACGATGTTTTACCCAGGTTCGGGCCCTCTTGATGGAGGTAAAACCCTACATCATGCTTGATTAATATTGATGATATGGGTAGTACAAGATCAGATCTACCACGAGACCAAGGAGGCTAAACCCTAGAAGCTAGCCTATGGTATGATTGTTGTCTATGGAGTTGATGAAGTTGTCCTACGGACTAAACCCTCCAGTTTATATAGACACTGGATAGGGTTAGGGTTACATAGAGTCGGTTACAATGGTAGGAGATCTCGAATATCCGCATCTCCAAGCTTGCCTTCCACGCCAAGGAAAGTCCCATCTGGACACGGGACGAAGTCTTCAATCTTGTATCTTCATAGTCCAGGAGTCCGGCTGAAGGTATAGTCCGGCTACCCGAACACCCCCTAATCCAGGACTCCCTCACCCTCCAACATCAGCACTGCGGTATCCGCATTAATACGATCTGATGAATGCAAAATCGCTAAAACCCGCTTGACCCAATGGGTCGTGGACTCCCCCTCCTCTTGTACACAAGCGGCCAGATCCACAATTGACATGGGCTGCTTACAAGTATCTTTGAAGTTCTGGATAAACCGGTGCTTCAATTCAGCCCATGATCCGATAGAGTTAGTTGGTAAGCTCTTCAACCAAGTACGAGATGTTCCTTCCAACATCATGGTGACGTATTTAGCACATACCACTTCATCCACATCTAGCATCTCCAATTGCCATCTCGTAGCTTTCAACCCATGCTTCTAGCTGTAGATCGGCGGTGTAATTGGGTACCTTACGAGGTCCCCCGAAATCCTTGGGCAATCTCACATTACGCCAAGCGGGGGTAAGACACGGCACCCCTAAGGAACTGAACGCCACACCTGGCTCCACTGAAGCGGTAGGGTGAACCGGAGTAGGTTGACGGGCTCCGTGCAAAGCTGCTACCTCGGCCTCTCGAGGCGCGCGACCATGGTCTACCACATCCTATGCATTAGCACCTCCCCCTGCCGGGTTGTGCCCTCGCGGCGGATTATGGTGACGTGCGCTGCTTGATACAGCCGGTTCATCCTCAATGTGCCTGCTATAGCTCCTGATTGGACAGGGGTGGAATGAATCCTCTTGCGGCTGTGTGAATATGCCTGCTGCTGGTTTAGAGCTGTTTGAAGGAAATCTCTGGCCCGTCGTGCCTCAATGGCAACTAGTGATTCGCCGTCGGTCAGGAGGGCTGCCAATCATGAAGTGGCAGCCACAATGTTGTCCAACGGGTTGGAGTAATGCTCGGGAGGTGTTGGAACATACTGCGGCACAATGTTGTTCTGACGAGGCGGGTCCATCGCGCGCGGTTGAACCGGTGCTCCCGTTCCTAGCACCTCCGTCCGGTTTAATATTGGCTAGTTAATAGTGCCTTCTCCTGGCGTATTGAAGAGATTTCGTGGTTCGTAACCCAATGGGAGATGCGACCGGTACCTTCTCCTCATGACCTCTTCAGGAGCATTCTGATCCAGCCTAATCCGGTAGGCGTGGGCTTCCAACTCGGCCCGTTCTGTAGCCATCCTAGCGTTCTTTGTCGCTAGGTCCGCTTTAGCCTGAGCTATCTGATCCTTCACCTTTGCAATCTCCACGTTGTGCTGATCCCGGGCTGCTGCATCGACCTCTGCGGCCATCAATGCTGCTAAAGCGTCGAACAAGTCCAACAGGACTTGAGCTGGGGGCGGCACAGAGCTTCCTGCCCCTGGCGGTGTGGCTGTTGTTGAACCAGAGAGTATTGCTGTGGTAGCTAACGAATGAGGCGCCGACTGTGTACCAACCATGAAGATAGGGGCCTGGTTTGGCGGATCAAGGGAGTCTGGAATACTATTGCCCTCAGATCCTCCATCAATCTGGCCATCATGCAACTGATAGAGCGACTCGGTTTCTCCGGAAGACTCGTCGTCGGAACAGACAACGGTTTCTCCATCGGACACCGGTCCATCCTCGTATTCTGCTCCATGAATTATGCCTACGAAAACATGCTTTGACGCGGGTTAAACCGGCGAAGGGCTTGCACGCTGAGCCATCTCGATGAGGTGCAGATGTCCGGCTCAGGGGCCAGTTCGCCGATCTTGCCGATGAAGACGTGACTCCCACCAAAGGGGACCCGGTACCCGTATTCGATTGAATCGGCCTCGGGACCCCATCCTGCATTGTCAATGTAGAGCTTGTCGCAACGACTCTTCGTCATCCGGCCCACAGCGTATCCCTTGAGTCCATCAAAGCTGCCCATCAAGAACTCAAAACCATCATGCGATAGCCCCACGATGGGCGCCAACTGTCGTGGGTTTGTCACGACAGATGTCCTTGTGAAAGGACTTAGTCGTGGAGCCATCGCAATGGGTTAGCTTAAAGGGGTTAAACCGGACAAGGGGACACAGGGAGTTTATACTAGTTCGGCCCCTTCGATGAAGGTAAAAGCCTACGTCTAGTTGTGATTGGTATTACTGGAGTTTCAAAGGCCAGGGAGTGAATCCGCTTTGTCTGGCTCTCGAGTTGTTGTCTCTCGTCCCTAAACCGTTGCCGGGTCGTCCCTTTATATGCATAGGTTGACGCCCGCCAGTTTACCGAATCCCGAAGCCGGATCATAAACGTGTCCGGTTCGGTCTCTACCCTTCCTATCTTAAAATGCAAGTTACATAATAAGGTCGGTTTACATCTACACGCCTTAACTCGCCTCTGGGCCTTGGGCCTTCATAAAGCGCCATCATTCTTACATCTTCATGGGCTTCTAATCTTTATAAAGTTAATCCGGATACCCCTGACCGGTTTACGTCCAGTAGTAATATCCCAAACATAGCCTCTGTTTTGGTTGTGTTTTTGTGTTTAATTAGTGTTTGTGCCAAGTAGAACCGTTGGGAAGACTTGGGGGAAGTCTTGCTGAACTTGCTGTAAAAAACAGATACTTTAGCGCTCACGAGAACTGCTGTCATTTTTATTTGGAAAGTGATATTTAGTTAATTCTTTTTGCAGATGATTAATAGATAAATTCCTCACGTCCTGCAATTTATTTTAGAATTTTTGGGTTCCAGATCTTGCTCTAGCTACAGATTACTACAGACTGTTCTGTTTTTGACAGATTCCGTTTTTCGTGTGTTGTTTGCTTATTTTGATGAATCTATGGCTAGTAAAATAGTTTATAATCCATAGAGAAGTTGTAATACAGTAGGTTTAACACCAATATAAATAAAGAATGAGTTCATTACAGTACCTTGAAGTGTTCTTTTGTTTTGTTTCGCTAACGGAGCTCACGAGATTTTCTACTTTAAGTTTTGTGTTGTGAAGTTTTCAAGTTTTGGGTAAAGATTTGATGGATTATGGAACAAGGAGTGGTAAGAGCCTAAGCTTGGGGATGCCCATGGCACCCCCATGATAATCTAAGGACACCTAAGAGCCAAAGCTTGGGTATGCCCCGGAAGGCATCCCCTCTTTGGTCTACTTCTATCGGTGACTTTACTTGGAGCTATATTTTTATTCACCACCTGATATGTGTTTTGCTTGGAGCGTCTTTTATGATTTGAGTCTTTGCTTGTTAGTCCACCACAATCATCCTTGCTTTACACACCTTTTGACAGAGGCATACATGATTTGGAATTTGATAGAATACTCTATGTGCTTCACTTATATCTTTTGAGCTTTATAGTTTTGCTCTAGTGCTTCACTTATATCTTTTAGAGCACGGTGGTGGATTTGTTTTATAGAAACTATTGATATCTCCTGCTTCACTTAGATTATTTTGAGAGTATTAATAGCATGGTAATTTGCTTAAAATCCTAATATGCTTGGTATGCAAGATTAATAATAAAACTTTCTTATGAGTGTGATGAATACTAAGAAAACTTTGATGCTTGATGATTGTTTTGAGATATGGAGGTAATAATATCAAAGTCATGCTAGTTGAGTAGTTGTGAAATTGAGAAATACTTGTGTTGAGGTTTGCAAGTCCCGTAGCATGCACGTATGGTAAACGTTATGCAATAAATTTGAAACATGAGGTGTTATTTGATTGTCTTCGTTATGAGTGGCGGTCGGGGACGAGCGATGGTCTTTTCCTACCAATCTATCCCCCTAGGAGCATGCGCGTAGTACTGAGGTTTTTGATGATTTGTAGATTTTTGCAATAAGTATGTGAGTTCTTTATGACTAATGTTGAGTCCATGGATTATACGCACTCTCACCCTAGCCTCTTCGGTATCATGCATTGCCCTTTCTCACATTGAGAGTTGGTGCAAACTTCGCCGGTGCATCCAAACCCCGTGATATGATACGCTCTTTCACACATAAACCTCCTTATATCTTCCTCAAAACAGCCACCATACCTACCTATTATGGCATTTCCATAGCCATTCCGAGATATATTGCCATGCAACTTTCCATCATTCCGTTCATCATGACACATACATCATTGTCATGTTGCTTAGCATGATCATGTAGTTGACATAGTAGTTGTGGCAAAGCCACCATTCATAATTCTTTCATACATGTCACTCTTGGTTCATTGCATATCCCGGTACCCCGCCGGAGGCATTCATATAGAGTAATCTTTGTTCTAGTATCGAGTTGTAATCATTGAGTTGTAAATAAATAGAAGTCTGATGATCATCATTATTAGAGCACTGTCTCAAGTGAGGAATAAAAAAAAGGCCATAAAAAAGAGAAGGCCCAAAAAATGAGAGAAAAAGAGAGAAGGGATAATGTTACTATCCTTTTACCACACTTGTGCTTCAAAGTAGCACCATGATCTTCATAGTAGAGAGTCTCTCATGTTATCACTTTCATATACTAGTGGGAATTTTTCATTATAGAACTTGGCTTGTATATTCCAACAATGGGCCTCCTCAAGTGCCTAGGTCTTCGTGAGCAAGCAAGTTGGATGCACACCCACTAGTTTCTTTTGTTGAGCTTTCATACTTTTATAGCTCTAGTGCATCCGTTGCATGGCAATCCCTACTCCTTGCATTAACATCAATCGGTGGGCATCTCCATAGCCCATTGATTAGCCTCATTGATGTGAGACTTTCTCCTTTTTTGTCTTCTCCACATAACCCCCACATTATATTCTATTCCACCCATAGTGCTATGTCCATGGCTCGCGCTCATATATTTCGTGAAAGTTTATTGGTTTGAGATTACTAAAGTATGAAACAATTGCTTGGCTTGTCATCGAGGTTGTGCATGATGAGAGCATTCTTGTGTGACGAAAATGAAGCATGACTAAACTATATGATTTTGTAGGGATGAACTTTCTTTGGCCATGTTATTTTGAGAAGACATAATTGCTTAGTTAGTGTGCTTGAAGTATTATCATTTTTATGTCAATATGAACTTTTGTCTTGAATCTTTCGGATCTGAATATTCATACCACAATTAACAAGAATTACATTAAAATTATGCCAAGTAGCACTCAGCATCAAAAATTCTGTTTTTATCATTTACGTACTCGAGGACGAGCAGGAATTAAGGTTGGGGATGCTTCATACGTCTCCAACATATCTATAATTTTTGATTGCTCCATGCTATATTATCTACTGTTTTGGACAATATTGGGCTTTATTTTCCACTTTTATATTATTTTTGGGACTAACCTATTAACCGGAGGCCCAACCCAGAATTGCTGTTTTTGCCTATTTCAGTGTTTCGGAGAAACAGAATATCAAACGCAGTCCAAACAGAATGAAACCTTTGGAAACGTGATTTTTTCATCAGATAAGATCGAGGAGACTTGGACCCTCCGTCAAGAAAGCCACGAGGCGGTCACGAGGGTGGAGGGCGCGCCCCCTGCCTCGTGGGCCCCTCGAAGCTCCACTGACGTACTCCTTCCTCCTATATATACCTACGTACCCCCAAACGATCGGGGACGGAGCCAAAAACCTAATTCCACCGCCGCAACTTTCTGTATCCACGAGATCCCATCTTGCGGCCTATTCCGGAGCTCCGCCGGAGGGGGCATCAATCACGAAGGGCTTCTATCATCCAAGCCCCTCCGATGAAGTGGGAGTAGTTTACTTCAGACCTATGGATCCATAGTTAGTAGCTAGATGGCTTCTTCTCACTTTTTGGATCTCAATACAATGTTCTCCCCCTCTCTTGTGGAGATCTATTCGATGTAATCTTCTTTTTGCAGTGTGTTTGTTGAGACCGATGAATTGTGGGTTTATGATCAAGTCTATCTATGAATAATATTTGAATCTTCTTTGAATTCTTTTATGTATGATTGGTTATCTTTGCAAGTCTCTTCGAATTATCAGTTTGGTTTGGCCTACTAGATTGGCTGTTCTTGCCATGGGAGAAGTACTTAGCTTTGGGTTCGATCTTGCGGTGTCCTTTCCCAATGATAGAAGGGGCGGCAAGGCACGTATTGTATTGTTGCCATCGAGGATAACAAGATGGGGTTTTTATCATATTGCATGAAACTATCCCTCTACATCATGTCATCTTGCTTAAGGCGTTACTCTATTTTTAACTTAATACTCTAGATGCATGCTGGATAGCGGTCGATGAGTGGAGTAATAGTAGTAGATTCAGGCAGGAGTTGGTCTACTTGTCTCGGACGTGATGCCTATATACATGATCATACCTAGATATTCTCATAACTATGCTCAATTCTGTCAATTGCTCAATAGTAATTTTTTCACCCACCGTAGAATACTTATGCTCTCGAGAGAAGCCACTAGTGAAACCTATGGTCCCCGGGTCTCTTTCTCATCATATCAATCTCCATCACTTTATTATTTCTTTGCTTTTACTTTGCCTTTTACTTTTTACTTTGCATCTCTATACCAAAAATACCAAAAATATTATTTATCATCTCTATCAGATCTCACTTTCGTAAGTGACCGTGAAGGGATTGACAACCCCTAAGCGCGTTGGCTGCGTTGAGCTATTGTTTTTGTGTAGGTACAAGGGACTCGCGCGTAGCCTCCTACTGGATTGATACCTTGGTTCTCAAAAACTAAGGGAAATACTTACGCTACTTTGCTGCATCATCCTCTCCTCTTCGGGGAAATCCAACGCAGTGCTCAAGAGGTAGCACATACAGGTAATTATTTCGAATTGGTGCCATACTAAGTTTCGAAAAGTTGACATTGACTCAGTTTGTTGTGCTATTTTGTAGGTCATATGTTTGAATCCATCCAAAAGTTTTCTCACTACCATGGTGTTCATCATATACATATGAACTTGTATTAAAAAAGTAGCATGGATACAGTGAAATGTGAAATCCACGTTAGAATTGGAGATTGCTACGTGACACGCACTCTAATTCAAATAACTAACTACGTGACACACACTCTAATTCAAATAACTAATTATGTGACACACACACACACTCTAATCCACGTTAGCATGGGTACCGTTTTGATTTTTTTTCAAATAACTCCTCATTAATTAATTTATAGTACTCCCTCTGTTCACTTTTATAAGACCTTGAAGACATTTCAGACAATGTGCAAAACAGTTCATTTTAAGTTGTCTGAAATGACTTACAAAAGTGAACAGATGGAGTATCTCATTTCGAATGACTAATTATTGCAAGGAAAACACGGGCATGGTAATACATACAGATTCATTTGCAAATGAAAGAAGATTCGTTTGCATTCTCAAATGTAGGCGCACCAGGCAGACCAGGGTCATGTCGGGGTGGACGCTGCTTCGATGCCTTAAAGGCAACTGCCTTTGGGTCACTGACATGTGGGCCAGCCACTTGTTGGGCCCACATGTCATGTACACAAAGGCAGGTGCCTTAAGGCACCGAAGCATCGTCCTGTCGGGGTGGTCGCGTGTGTCGGACGGACGCGTAGCACCCAGCCCCCCCCCCCCCCCAAGAAAAGGATGACGACAATATTAGTTCGCGCTTCCATGTTTCAGATTGAAATATCTGGCGGCCCCAATTCCAGCCCTGCGAAATCTCTCTTCTCCATCGTCCCCTTCCGCGCCTAGATTTTGCTCAAATCCCTAATTCGCCGCCAACCCTCGAATCACCCCTCGTCTCGTCTCTTTCCCCACCACTCCCCACCTCTCTGCCGAACGACGACGATGAAGACGACGGTCGTGCTTCACCACTGCACTGGAGCTACCTCATCTACACCCTCGTCCACCGCACCGGGTGGTCCACCGACAACGTCGACCGCCGCAGCCGACGTGCCTCACAGACACCGAGTTCCACCGCATCAGGTGCGCTTCACCGACGCCGTCCCCCAGCTCACCGGGGCTACTTCACCGAGCACATCGTCGCACCTCCGCCCCCGAGGCCGTTGGGGCTTCACCAACGGTCTCGTCCACTGCATCATAGCGCTCTGTTGCCACTCAAGATCTGCATCCGTGCGGCCAGCCAACGCCAGCGCATCACCCTCAACGGCTCTGAAGTGACCCACACTCTAGCTAGGCGAGCATGCCCAAACGTCGGCCCGAACTAGGTATCCACACATCACTCCCTTGTGCACTGTTCCGACGATGTGTGGATATCCGTTCACTGCTCTCTTAGCTTACATGCGCTATGCAACTCTAACTTTAACTCTTATTTCTTCTGGAGATATCATCTAAAACAAGCAAATCCATTTTTTAGCGAAGCATGACGGCGCTACGGGGTTTGGTACACATCCTGCACACCCGTATAACCTTGTAAGTATCTGTCCTCCGGTACAACATCAAGGTCGACTCCTCTTATTTGATCAACCATTCGCCGTGTCAAAAATGCAGAGGGGGTGCAAGGAGCACAAGGCCTTCACATCCAAGCAAGCGGTAACATGGACTTGTACATGGAACATCCCAAGCGCAAGCAGAGCTGCAGTGAGCCTGTACAACGAGCTAGCGTAAGTCCCTGCATTTCATTTAATTCGTACTGGCATTCGTGTATGATTTGTGTGCATTGGCTGATCCACGAATTCAAGTTACCAGGGGCGAACATTTAACTTAAAAAATACGAAGGCACTTGCACTCCAGAAATCAACATTACTTGAGAAATGTGAAGCTACATGCACTTTGAAAACCAGCTAATGATCCAAAGTAGTTCAGATTATAAACACTAAATGATGCAAGCACCAAAAAACACAAAATGCAACATGGTGTACAAGGACTACAAACATGGTCTGTACCTACTTGAATTATTCGTTCTCTGGCTGAAAATATCGAAGTGTAATTGCACGTATAACCAGTGCGCAAACTGCATATCAATATATCTATCCTGCACAAGTATGCCAATAGTTTCAAACAATAGATTAGAAAAGTATTTATGATATGTTGTCATGATACGGGGACTTTCTGGTAGATGGCCTCGACGTTTCCTCAAGCAATGAAAATGCACTATAATTTGCTTCTCATCAATGCCTGCAAATCTCTATCTCTCTCAACATAGTAGATCATCATTAGACACTAAATCCTTCAATGAGCTTGCAAAATGCTTGCATTAGATCCCTCATTAGACACTATATGTTCATCACCAGGAGCATGTAAAATGTTTGCATCAAATCCTTCATTAGCAGTCTGTTCATTAGACACTTCAGGCTCAAGAACAACATGAGCTTGTATGTTTGCACCGGAAACTTGATTAGATACATCAGATTCAGTTAGTTCGGTATTGATTGGGGGAGTTATAAAATAAGTAGAAATTGGTTTCATTTTCTCATAGATTCCCTACATACAAGTAGTTTTACAACACCATCAGGTTTAACTATTGGCCAGAAATTGAAGAGTTGAATTAGATATAATCAGGGATGTGATGTACCTGCTCGTTGCGCATGCTACTCTTGCAAGCTACGACTGTCCGTTTGCGCAAGCTCGATGCCATGCCCGTGCTGCCGCCGCTGCCTCCCACGCAGGCTACACCCAGGGTTGGATCTTCATCTTCTTGTCCTTCCGTTCGCTTGAAGCCCGGCGACTGCCCTCCAACGAGGGCGCGAGGAAGTGTTGCGTAGGTCTGTCCAGCGGCGGCTAGGTTAGGAGTGAACCAGACTGGAGGCTGGAGCAAATGAATTGGGATTTTTCCTGCTGTCGATCGATATGGGAGGCGCTCGTTTGGGCCGCGAGCCTGCTATAGGGCCTGCCTTGCACTTATGTTATTGGCCCATCCAAATTGAAACATTTTCTTCATTTTTTACGTTGCCTGCTCGTGCGTTGGGACGAACAAAACTAGCGTGGGACAACCTGGATGTTAGGACCCCGATCCTAGGTCACACCGATCTAGCATGTAACACATCATATCACTTTGTGGCCTCACGCACGGTATTCCCACGGGTGCCACCTTACCTGGCACGGGACCGTTTGCGCCTTTTGGCTCACGTATATGATAGTGTCGCTAGCATCCATATGACAAAGAACCCGGGCCGACATGGCTAGTCATGAACCCAAAGCGGCACTAACCCATGGGGACAGGCATACATGAATCAACCTCGAGCATGTCGGTCAACAGCGTGTGAATCCGGGCTGTAGCACTGGGCTAACAGGCCTCCGGTAACCCGGGCTGTAGCAGGCTAGGCAGGACTCCGGATGTCACCGCGTGAGATTTCCCCGAAGGGACAGACACAGGAACGAAGTGAAACACATGCCGGCCATTCAAGTATCCTGAGCAGTAGTGCTGGGCTAGCAGGACTCCGGTGAACCGGGCTGTAGCGGACTACTATCGCTCAGAAAGCACTAGACTACATTTCCCCATATGATAGGCTGCCAAGGATAAACAACTAGATTGTCGGATCCCACTCATACCAAGCATTTCAACCATACACACAATATGCCCGATATGAGTACATACAACATGGCATCACAACAAGACTCTACGACTTAAGTATTTATTCATTAGGCTCCGAAGAGCGAGATATTACAAACATGGGTCTCATGACCCAACATACAGAGCATACAAGTCAAAACACAAGCGGAAGCTTAACATGTCTGAGTACAGACAACTACAAATGAAAAAGGCTGAGAAACCTGACCATCTACCAGATCCTGCCGAGGGCACAAGATCGTAGCTGAGGTAACAAGCTAAACGTCGAAGTCCACGTGGAACTACTAGCGAGACTGAAATCTCTCTACAAAACATAAAATAAGCAAACGTGAGTACAAATGTACCCAGCAAGACTTACATCAGAACTAGCTACATATGCATCGGTATCAACAAAGGGGGTGGTGGAGTTTAACTGCAGCAAGCCAGCTTTGACTCAGTGGCTAACCTGAACTACGACTGCAAGTAACTCTTTTGAGGTGGCACACACGAGTCCACAAATTCACCATACCAATACACCACTATGGATCTGCTCCCGTCTCCCTACGAGAACACCATCCATAGCACTCACGCTTATCTTGCGCATTTTAGAGTATCCACTTTCACTTGTCTATGAACTATGCAAGGGGTCCAAGTTTCCATATCCGAGGAATCCGGCTATTCGAATAGATAATGATAACCCTGCAGGGGTGTACTTCTTCGCACACGCTCTCGCCACTTATAGCCCTGTACACGTCATGTACCTCGACAACCTTCAAGCGGAAGCCGGGCGATGGAGTCGGCCATGACCTGACTAACTAACAAGTCTCTAGTCCAGGTTTATCACCTATTCGGGTTCCATCCGCAAGGAGATCCGGCCGGGGTGTCGCTCACGGCCCCAAACGATGTGTGTAGGGTTCCCAAGCCCACCATCCGGGTGCCACTTGGTACACCGTGCCATGGTGCCTAGTCTGTCCCAAGCCCACCTGTACCGGGTGCCACTTGGTAGACTACTAACACTACCTACAAACACCAGAATCTAGTTGCAACTCCTGGATAGAGATCGAGTTGATTAATAAGTCGAGAGTGCTTGGAGCGCCCGGAGCCCAATGTGTGGTAGTAACTGTTCATGGATCACAAACACAGAACTCAGTTCCTGAGGACGGCTGCAATGAGACAACCCACCATGTACTCCTACATGGCCTCTCACGCACTTAGCTCTTATCGGTAGGACATGTTCACCACGTTCCAATTCATTCCCGATGAATCAGACCAGACTCAACTCTAAGCAGTAGCAGGCATAAAAAACAAGCATGAATGAGTAGGCACATCAGGGCTCAAACAACTCCTACTCATGCTAGTGGGTTTCATCTATTTACTGTGGCAATGATAGGTCATGCAGGGGAAAGGGGTTCAACTACCGCAGCATGTAACAGTTGAATCATTGTTGTCCTAATGCAATAAAAGAGAGCAGGAGCGAGAGAGTGGGATTGTATCGGAATGAACAAGGGGGTTTTGCTTGCCTGGCACTTCTGAAGATATCATTGGGTCTTCATCAGTGTCAATGATCACAGCGTCGGTACAATGTCTATCGAGAGGGGACAGTTACCGGCAAACAAGGAAGAGCACAATCAATGCAATGCACAATATGATGCATGATCATGCCATGGCAATATGCTGTGATTTGGGCTAATGCAACATAAAGTCATCTTAATTGAAGTGGAATTCAAAACTATATCAAATTCCAACTCCAAACCTATTATGAAATTTGCCCTAATCATGTTTCATCCTAAACAGTGAGGTTAACTTGCTCAAACATGCATTAAAATGGAACAGATGGATTCCTTGAATTTTTCTGATGATTTTTCATATATAAATTATTTCATTTGGAGTTACGGTTGAATTTCTATGATTTTTAGAAGTTTTAAACATTTTCTGGAATTTCCTGGTTATTTAGAAATAAATCAAATCCAGAAAAGGACTTATTGTGTCAGCACTGCGTCATGCCTACGTCAGCAAGTCAACAACGCTGACCAGGGTCAAACCTGACGTGTGGGGTCCACACGTCAGTGAGACAGGGCTGTTTAGCTCGCTGACAGGTGGGGTCCGGTCAACAGACACATCAGCAAGTCAACTCTGACGCGTGGGTCCCGCTGGATTAGTCTAAACTAAACAGGAAATTAAACTCGGGTTAATTAGGTTGTGGGGCCCATCTGTCAGTGGCACCAGCTTCAGTTAATCGGGACATTAGCTACTAATTAAGTGCCACGTCATCCAGAACGGCGGTTAGCCATCGACAACCAGATCCCGCGGCGATGGCTCACCGGCGTTGCTCGAGACGGTGCTACAGAGCACCATTTCGTGCGTGGTTTGCGGCTACGGAGAGCTGGAGGTGCGGCGCAAGAGGTGGTGGCCGCGTGGTGCGCTGGGGTGGCTTGTAATGGCGGCGGCGATGAGCCGGGCGGCGGCCGGAGTGCGGTGGTGATGCGGGCGCGGGGTTAGAGCAAGCAGGCGAGCAAAACAAGCAGCGGAGCAGCAACTGCCGTGCTCTAGGATCACGATGGTGCAACACGTTCGAGTAGAAAAGCTAGAGAGCATCGAGCTCGTCGGCAATGGCGGACGGCGGCCTCGGGTACTCGTTGGGCGGTGCTACGGCATGTAAACGAGGAAATTGAGGGAGGGGGAATCAAGGCGTGGGCTCACAGAGGTTGTAGTGAAGGTCTCCGCAAGTTCGGGGAGGGCTGGGAACGGCGTGGGGTCGCCGGCCATCTCCACGGCCGTAGGAGGAAGAAGCGATTGAGGACGACGCGTCGGGGCTCCCGGCATCATGTGAGTTGGTGATGAGGAAAGGGGCGTCGAGGCGGAGCCTCTGGGCCGGTCAGAGAAGCGAGGGGAAGGCGGTGGCTGCAGCTATGGTGAATGGCAGCGTCGACTGCGCTCGGTGAGGTGGGGGATCGGCGAGGGAGAGAGTAGGGGGGAGTGAGAGGTTGCGGGAAAGGGAGAGAGAGGTCAGGGGCCTCTGGGCGTCTCCAGGCGCGAGGGAGAGGCAGGAGGTGGCAAGCAGGAGCTGGAGCCTGCGGCATGCGCAGGCGCTCTCTCGCGGCAACAGCAGCAGCTTTGGGGCGAGGGGAGGAAGACGACAGGAGGAGCCCCTGGTGGGCTGGGCTTGTTGGGCCACAGAGGAGCTGGGCCAAAAGTGCCAGGTAGGTTTTCTCTGCTCTGTTTTATATCTGTTCTGTTTTTCTTTTATTGATTTATTTTTCCACTGTTTTAAACTCCAAACAAATTGAAAACAGTGGCAACATTCCTCTGAATATTTTTATATTGCACAATGGAAAAATCCAAATGCACATAAAATGTTTCAGATTATTTGGAGATATAAACTTTACATAATATGAGCATATCTCCAAATTCAAATATATTATTGATTTAAAATCAAAGCCCAAATAATCCCTTAGAAATGTTCCAAAATTTTGGTTTGATTTATAACTCTTGCCAAAATTGTCAGAAATATATCTAGGGCATTTTGGATTCACTGATTGCAATTTAAAAAGTGATTGGCCTTCTTTTAATCAGTTTTCTGAGGTTTCAACAATCCTCAATTCAAGTTTCAGAAATTTTAACATGATGCATAGATGATCTCAGATGCAACTAAATACAAGCAGTTCTAGGGTTGTGACAACTCACCCCCACTAAACAAGAATCTCGTCTCGAGATTCAAGTCGTGAGGTAAGAAGACAGAGGGGACACAAAGCTAACAACACGATCTTCATGATCCAACTGGTCTTCTCGAAGATGTTGATTCATTGCATCATATTGATCTTGACATCTTTGCTTCGAGAACTTCATCCAACATGGCGACAAGAGAGCAAGACAACCTCACAAGAGTGGATACAAGATCAACTCACAGAATGAGACATAAGAACACCTCTTGAGTTGAGACACAAAGCACATATCAGAATCCATGAAAAGAAGCAGATGAAAAGGGTTCAATTTGGTAGGCAACAAACCACGCTGGAGTAGGATGGTGTATGGTTTCAAGGTAGCGAGGAGATTGATTGCCATGATTCCACAACGGGGCACCTTAGGGGAGGTGACTCGTAAAATTATTACCTTAAGTGGCAAAAGGAATTACTTTTGATTCAGAGATCATTGAAACCCTTCTCACTAGCCTGAGGCAATCACAAATGATCGCGTGAAGGAGCTTGAAGAAATGGCATACTCATACTAGAATGGACGATGTGGACTACCTTGTTGAAGAAAACGCGATGGATGATTTGCTTACCATCGGAAATAGATGGAACCCGTGGTAAGTCCACTTTTGAAGATGATCCTGAACAAAACTACTGAGGTGCAAGCTGGGAACAAAATGCAAATGTTGGGAATGATTCTGGTAACTGGGGAAGAACTCAACAGTAGAGAGAGATTCCACTGTTTGAAAGGTTATGGCATAATCGAAGAAACTGAGAACGGATCCCAGTTAATGCCGGCGATAAATCCTAGTGCTTACGCGTGCTCTCAAGAACTTGAGCATTTCCGTATTAATCAAGGTTTTACCAGTATCCGTGTCAAGGATCCTGGCAACACATCTTACTACCTTGACAAATAGTGATGGACAATGCAGATGCATAGAAAGACACCCCTTTCTCAGATTTCACCTTAGCGAGGCCAAGGGAACGAAATCTGGATTATCGACCGAGAGACATTTAGCACTCCGCTTCTAATGTTCTCCTTGATGTGCTAGGATAATCCATTTATTGATATGGTTTGGTATCTAGGACATCAAATAAAAGGTCGGACTTCGGAAACAGAAAAATCCATAAGGAACTACTATTGGAATAAATTCTACGAGATCCTTATGGGGAAGTGGCCAACTTCTTCAAACAAGATAATACAATAATAGGTCTTCCGGCTGGATGTGTTGGCCACGACATCCACTTTACCGGTTATCGAGGGACCAATATTATCGTTCTTGGAAAATGCTCCCACCATCATATCTGCCTGAGATTCAGATCTGGTTGGTGTCAGGATACTCCAGACTCATCGAGTCTAGAAAGAAAATGAAAGTTTGCAACACAAAGCGACGAGACGACGTTGCGAGATTCTCGGGGAATGAACTGCGATAGCAAGCTCCAAAACATGAGCTGGTTCTGCTACAACATGTAAACACATTGTCCCAGACAAATATGACCACATGGTAGTCTTATAATAAAACACTACCTAGTTCTGGTGGGGAACCATCATTGAGGATATCGAAATCTTGTGCATGACCTAGGATAGCACAACAACTCCTTTTCCTGGAACAGGCCAATCAGTGGCTTAGTGTGCTATGGAATTCATATGGAATGAAGATGATCAGTCTGTCAGACCATGGAATACTTCGCACGTGCATGACTGACTTGGGATGATTCAAGAGGAAGAAAAACTAACTTTCTCGAACTCATGGTGGCAGCTTGCACCAAATGCACGTGAATCAGGGGAAGTCACTTCTTTCATCCAACATATGCTTCCTGAGCTAGCATGAAGAGATGCTTTCAAAAGTTTCCAACACTCGCTTAATGTTCGACAAAATCATGGAGAGGACATGGATGTTGTCGATGGGCTCAACAACAATTCATCCAGGTTTCCATATAAATGGAATTCCATAATTAAGTGGACACGGTGATAGCATTGGTCAGACCAAAAGATATAATGGTGTATGCTCGAGGGATCAACCACGAGTAAGACAACATTACAAACATTGTCGGTTCTGATTTGACTTGACGATAGCCCATTGTCACACCCTAGCTAGGTTATGCATTAGAGTGTGCATCATGTTTACCTTCATCAGAAAATTGAAATGGGGAAAGCAGAACCCCCAGCACCCCCCCCCTGAAATGAACTAGGGTTTACTAAAAATAAATTCAATGAACCTAAAATGCCCTTCAAAAATGTTCACCCTCTTTGCCTTGGGTTAGAACCCTTGGGAAAAATGGTGCATATAATTTTAGGTCAACAAAAGGGGCATTGACTTAATTCATAAATATTTGAATTTGGGCATTTAAATACTATTAAATAATTCAAATGCTCAAATAATGTTGGAACTATTTTTGGGCCACTGAAATATTTCAGAAAGTGTCCATAAATATTTTCAGGATTTTATAAAATGATTTAGTATTTAAACTAAATCAAAACAGAATAACAGAAATAGAAAAAAAACAGAATAAATTAGAGAGAGAGAGTACTTACCTGGCGGCCCAGCTGTGGCCCAGCACTGTTGGCCCAGCCCACCTCCTTCCTTGTCTTCTTCCAGCTGCTGCAAGGAGGACGAAGGGCGTGTGCCTGCGGTGCGCCGGCACGCGCGCGGCCACCGACGGCCAGCTCCTGCTTGCCGCACCCCCCCCCCTCGACGCCTGGACGCCCCTGGGAGACGCCACGCAGCCCACTGATCCCTCTCGCTCACTCCCTCGACCTCATCCCCTCCCCTATCTCGATCTCCCACACACACCCGAACGCGACGTCGCCGCCGTTCGCTGCCACCGCGTCCACAGCCACCCCCTCGCTCCCTCTCCGCATCCCTGGGCTCCGCCCTGACCCCGTGGAGCTACACACCCGAAGCACGCGACCAGAGGAGGCCCCAGTTGACCCGAGCGTCGTCGTCTTCATCTCCTGTGCCCGGAGATCGCCGTCGTCAATTCGCCGTTGCAGAAGCTTCCCCGAGCCCGCTGAGCTACTCATCGACCTCCCTGTGAGCTCCGCCACCGTTTCCCCCTCTTCCCCGCTTCAATTGATCGCCGTAGCCGTCGCCCCCTTGATGACCGAACTGCGGCGCCGCCCGAGCTCGCCGGCGACGAGGCTCCGGTGGCCAATCGGCCCCGTTCATATGGCCGTTGGCTTTGTGAGAGCCTGCAGAACATGTAGGTGCCACCCGTTGATCCTCCCATGCACGGCGTCGTCGTTTTCATCAGCGCCCGAACTCCGGCGGCCGCAACCGAGCTCGCCGGCGTTGACTCCGTCCCCCCCCCCCACTCGAACCACGGCCACCCGCAGATGCGCCTCGCTCCCCTCTTTCAAACGCGCCCTTCCGCGCGTCAAATGGTGGCCTGTAGGCGAAACCCGAGCAACTCCGGTGAAACCCCGCCGCGTATTTGGTCGCCGCCGGCCAAGCTCCGGCGAGCTGACGTGGCGCTGGCTTAATTAGCGCTAATGACCCTGCTAAAACTCCCTAGAGCCACTGCCATGTGGGCCCAGCGCATATTTAGTTTAACTTAATGTTCTGTTTAGATTAGTTATTAACCCAGCTGGCCCCACACGTCAGTTTGACTTTCTGACGTGGCCTTTGACTGGCCCCACCTGTCTGTGACTCGAGCCAGCACTGTGAGACTGACCGGTGGGACCCACTGGTCAGGTTTGACCTGGAGGCAGCTCAGTTGACTAGCTGACGTCACCCTGACGTCGGGCTGACGCAGTAAATCATTTTCTAGTTTAAAATAATTCAGGAAATTCCAGAAAATACCCAAAACTTCAAAAATTCATAGAAATTCAACCATAACTCCAAATGAGACAAATTATATATGAAAAATTATCAAAAAAATTCAAGGAATCCATCTGTACCATTTTCATGCATGTTTGGACAATGCTTGTCCTCTGTTTTGGACAAAACAAATAAAGGGCATTTAAATAATCATATATGGGGTTGGAATTTGAATCTTGTACTCAAACCAACTTCATTTAAATCATAGCTAGTTGCATTAGCTCAAGACACATCCATATTGCCATGTCATAGCATGCATCATATTGTTGCATATCGTCATGTGTTGATTGTGCTCGGTTGTGTTCTTCGTGGTAGGTTCTGCCTCCGAGGATATTCACGAGTATCCAACTGAAGGGCAGTATCCCGTTACCACTCCATCAGGCAAGCAACCATTGATCATTCCGATACAACCCATGTTCTCGCTCCTGCTCTTGTTTACTGCATTAAGACAACACGATTCAAACTGCTGTGTGCTACGGTAGTTGAACCCTTATCCTCTGCATGACCTGTCATTGCCACAGTAACTAGATGAAACCCACTAGCATGTGTAGGAGTTGATTGAGCCATGTTTTGTGATTCCTACCTTGCTATGCCTGCTATGCTTAGAGTTGTGTCAGGTCTGGTTCATCTGGGTGATGGGCTAGAGTGAAATGCTTGTGCCAGTAATATGAGGGATGTGTTGAACATGTTTTGGTAAAGGTATCGATGAGAGGCCATGTAGGAGTACATGGTGGGTTGTTTCATTGAGGCCGTCCATAAGAACTGAGATCTGTATGCGTGATTTAAGATGCAGTTACTACCGTACATTGGGCCCGAAACCAATGGACCCTCTCGGCTTCTTAGCCACCCTAGTACTCTGTCCGGGAGTTGCAAATAGTTTCTGGTGTTTGTAGGATATGTGTTGGCGGCCGTGCGTAGCGCTGACCCTAGGGGTGGGCTATGTTGCGGTAGATACACCGTGGCACGGTGTACCGAGTCACCCGTTTGGTGTCTCGGGAACCCTGTTCACATCATTCGGGGCCGTATGTGGAAACCTCGGCCGGACTCCCTGCGGATGGAACCTGGATAGGCGATAACCTGGACTAGGGGCTTAGGTGTTTAGGTAGGCCGTGGCCGACACCCTCGCTGGGCTTCCGCTTGAAGGTTGCCGAGTACATGTCGTGTAGACGGCGGTAAGCGGTGAAAGCGTGTATGACGAAGTACACCCCTGCAAGGTATAAAACTATTCGAATAGCCGCGTCCGCGGTAAAGGACTACTTGGTTGCCTATATAGTTCATAGACAAGTTAATGGATACTACTAAAAGACTCAAGATAAGTGTGAGTACCGAGGATGGCCCCCTTGCAGGATACGAGGGAGGATCCACGGTGGAGTATTGTGATGGTGAGTAGTGGACTCGTGTGCGAAAACTATTTTGCTAAAAGATTCCGTAGGATAGCTTAGCCAAGAGTCAAAGCTGGCTTGCTGCATAAACCCCACCACCTTCCTGAGAATGAGCATGTACAGTAGGTTCTGATGTAAGACTTGCTGAGTACCTTTGTACTCATGTTTGCTTATTTATTGTTTTCAGACGACAACACTGCCCCCTCCGATGGGTTTTACGTAGACCTTGACGTCGACGAGTGACTAGCCACCCAGGTGGTGATCCAGGCCATGGAGGGCCCTATGTAGATAGACAGGCTTCGAGAAGCCTTCTTTCTTTCTAGAGTCTGTACTCAGACTAGTTGCTTCCGCATGTGCTTGTATGACTGTATGACTTGAGTGTCGGGTCATGTGACCCCTACCTGTATGGATATGTTATGTATGGCTCCCTGGAGCCTTTAAATAAAGTACCTGAGTTGTAGAGTTTTGTTGTGATGCCATGTTGTATGTACTCATATCGAGCATATTGTATGTATGATTGAAATGCTTGGTATGAGTGGGATCCGACAATCTAGTTGTTTGTCCTTCGCAGCCTTTCTTATGGGGAAATGTAGTCTAGTGCTCCTCGAGCCATAGTAGTCCGCTACAGCCCGGTTCACCGGAGTCCTGCTAGCCCAGCACTACTGCTCAGGACACTTGACTGGCCGGCATGTGTTTCACTTCGTCCCTATGTCTGTCCCTTCGGGGAAATGTCACGCGGTGGTCTCCGGAGTCCTGTCTAGCCTGCTACAGCCCGGGATCCCCCGGAGTCCTGTTAGCCCAGTGCTACAGCCCGGAATCACTCGTTGATGACCGACATGTTCGTTGTGATTCATGTATGCCTGTCTCCATAGGTCTGTGCCGCTTTGGGTTCACGACTAGCCATGTCGGCCCGGGTTCTCGGTCATATGGATGCTAGCGACATTGTCATATACGCGAGCCAAAAGGCGCAAACGGTCCCGGGCCATGGTAAGGCGACACCCGTGGGATACCGTGCGTGAGGCCGCAAAGTGATATGAGGTGTTACCGGCTAGATCGATGTGGCTTAGAATCGGGGTCCTGACAGCGTTGGTATCAGAGCCGGACTGCCCGTAGGTTCGTTCAGCCAAACTGGTCGATGTCGAGTCTAGAAATGCTTTAGTTATATGTAAGGGAATTGATTATGGGAGGGAACGTAAGGTTCTTTTACTCCTTTACCCTATGCTTCTGATCTGAGTCATTCTCTTCTCATTCAACGTGGGTTAAGGACTAAGCTCTCTTCTTCTATCAGGTTCACGTGTTACTAATCCGTAGTAGCTCATAGGATTATTGCTACGAGTTCCAGTCTAGTTTCTACTATTTTAGTACGTTGCTATTTGAATTAGAACCTTGATATGATGCTGTTGAGCGGTATTGTGAACTGTTGTGGATGTCTCAAATCTTTTTCTGAGCATTTACAGCCGTTATGCTGCCCAATTTTCCCTAGGAATTCTGATGTCTTTGTCTTGTGGTTGTGCTTTCAGATGGCCAACCAGTCTCAAAATCAAGTGGTTCGCCTGACCAGGTGCCTCGACGTGCCCGGTCATACTGCTATGTTGGTCCGGGTCATGATCGAGATAGGATACCGTTGGTATCCCGAATACACTGTTGAAGAGCAGTTCCGCGACTTTAATCAAAGCCAGTATTTATGCACCGTCAGGATATTTCCTTCCTATCCTGGATCTACCGAGCCCCTTCACTGTTCCTATGGACTCGGAGTTACCATTGAGATGGCTGTGCAGGATGCTGCCTATTCCATGATGACCATTTTGCGAGTCCGGACTGGCCTGCTTCGGAACACTGACTTCTGTTACATGCCAGCTTCACTTCCGGGAGTGCAGGGGTATCTTCAGGCTATCTATGCTGACTCCACTCAGGAGGACTCATTAACTCGTACCACCGCTGAGATGCTCGAAGATAAGGACCGAGAGAATCGGGCCTTGAGGCTGGAGCTCTTTAATACCCGTGCTGATCATTGGGCCACATTGACTCGGTTTGCACCCGCGGTGCAAGCGGGATGTATGGATACCAGGGATCTGTATCCTGTGAGAGCAGCTCTGCCAGACATGGTGGATTGGCGTGATGTGGAAGGCATCACCCCACCCCTTGGTCCCCGCAGGCCACCGTTTGTTGGTCCAAGACCTTATCCTAGCCCCTATGGTCCACAGGCTCCTCAGGACCGTCTGTTTCCGGATGATCACGTTGAACTTCCAGGCTATGGAGGTGACTTCTATGAGGACTACTACGGAGCTATTTGAGTTAGTAGTAGTACCACCAGTATTGTAGTAGTTGTATTTCCACTGTCCTGTGTGACTTGTGGAATACGACTTGGTGTGTAATCGATTCCGGAGGTGTAGACAAATAATGTATAGGGACTCGGAATGCCTCCGATGAGATGTAACGTCTACCTTCATAGTTGTACTGTAGCATGGGCTTGTACTAAACTATGTATGACGAGTATGACCGTTGGTGTATATATGGCAGTTTTATATTACCATGGCATACGAATGAGCATCTCTACATTCCGCGTTATCCTTTACATTCTGCACTTCCTTGTTAAGTTTGAGCCATCCTTGTCTAAACCGTTGTCTTGTTTCCTCCTAGGATGGTCAACACCCGCGGAAACCCTGCTGCCCCGGAGCAGGGGGAAGCCAATGCAGCTAGAGGTGAAAATTTGCCTCACCCGCCTTCCCTGGCCGAAGTGATGCTGGAGGCGGAAAGGAACAAGCCTGAGACCAACCGCCTGCTGGAGCGGATTGAGCAGAACACTGCACGCCACCCATGAAATGACTTGGTGTCAATCAACGACTTTATCAAGCTGTACCCACCAAAGTTTAACCATTCCGTCGAGCCCCTCGACGCGGATGATTGGCTTCGCAGCATCACCCACAAGCTACGTTCTGCCAACGTAGCTGAAGCCGACAAGATTACCTATGCTGCTTATCATCTTGAGGGCCCCGCTAGCCATTGGTGGGAAAACTACGAAGCTATGTGCCCGGTCGGCCAAATCACTACCTGGGCTGAGTTCAGCGAGGCTTTCCGTGAGCATCACATTCCGGAAGGTCTCATGGATCGCAAGAGGGAGGAGTTCTGCAACTTCACCCAAGGAAGGCTGACTGTGGATGCATATAGCCGAGAATTTGGGAACCTGGCACGCTATGCTCCTGAAGAGGTTTCTACTTACGCCAAGAAGCAGGCAAGGTTCCGTAAGGGACTTAGCCCTGAGCTTCGCCGCGATCTCTGTCTGCACGAGTGCACATCCTTCCAGAAGCTGGTCAATAAAGCTATCAGTGCTGAGACAGGCCAGACTGATTATGATGCTTCACGCAAGCACTCTCGTGATTTTGGGTCTTCATCCGGCTCTGGAGCTCAGAAGCGCCGGGTGTGGATTCCAAGCACCGCACTGCCACCCAGATTCACCCCGAGGCCATCCTTTGAGGCGCCTCGTCCCAACCAGCAATTTGCACCGTCCAAGCCCTATGGTGGCCCCGCTGCTAATGTTGCTCCACGCCCCACTGTGGTAACATGCTTCAAGTGTGGAGAACCGGGTCACTATAGGCGAGAGTGTCCCCAGAACAACCCCAATCAAGCTGGAAAGTCCGTTGGCCATGGTAAGCCCGCGGGAAAGACTTTCTACGCCAAGCCGGCCACTACTGCACGTGGCCATGTCAACTATGTTTCAGCCGGAGAGGCTCATGAGGATCCCAACGTCGTCCTTGGTACGCTCCTTGTTAACTGCCATACGGCATCTGTTCTTTTCGATACTGGAGCATCTCATTCATTCATATCCGAGAATTATGCTCGGTTGCATAACACGACATTCTGTGACATGCCCACTTCCATGGTAATTCAAACTCCGGGTTCCAAATGGCAAACTTCTAAGGTAAGCCATGGGAACGAAATTCTTGTCGATAGGCTTGTTTTCCTCGCATCTTTAATAGCTCTCAAGTCCTCCGACATAAACATCATCTTGGGTATGGACTGGATGTCGGCTCATTATGCCAAGATCGATTGTGCCACTAGAACCGTTCAACTTACTCATCCCTCGGGCAAGACAGTTAATGTCTTAACTCGAGTGGCCAAGCGCCAACTTTACTCTCTCAATGCCAACCCTCTTCCAGACCTCGAGGACGTTCCGGTAGTCCGAGACTTCCCGGATGTGTTTCCGGAAGAACTGCCAGGTGTTCCACCTGACCGGGATGTCGAGTTTGTGATAGACCTTGTTCCAGGAACCGTTCCAATTGCTAGAAGACCCTACAAGATGGCACCTTTAGAACTAGCCGAGCTTAAGAACCAACTCGATGAGTCCTTGAACAAAGGGTTCATCCGTCCTAGCTCCTCTCCTTGGGCTTGCCCCATCCTCTTCGTCAAGAAGAAGGATGGAACGGATCGAATGGTTGTGGATTACCGACCTGTCAATCTGGTCACCATCAAGAACAAATACCCGCTTCCCAGGATCAACGACCTGTATGATCAGCTCGCTGGATCCTCAGTCTTCTCCAAGATGGATTTGAGGCTGGGCTACCATCAAATCAAAATCAGAAACGGGGACATTCCCAAAACGGCCTTTGTTACTCGTTATGGCCAATACGAGTACACCGTCATGTCCTTCGGTTTAACCAATGCCCCGGCCACTTTCTCCCGGTTAATGAACTCGGTTTTCATGGAGTACTTGGACAAATTCGTCGTAGTATACCTCGATGACATACTCATCTACTCCAAGAATGAAGAGGAACATGCCGAACATCTAAGGCTGGTATTGATGAAACTTCGAGAGCATCGCCTTTATGCCAAATTCTCCAAGTGTGAATTTTGGTTGTCAGAAGTGACCTATCTAGGCCATGTAATCTCTGGTAAGGGTATTGCTGTCAATCCCGAGCGAGTTCAAGCCATCCTTGATTGGACTCCACCTGTTACGGTCAAGCAAGTTCGGAGTTTCCTTGGCCTAGCGAGCTATTGCCGCCGCTTCGTCGAGAATTTCTCCAAGGTTGCTAAACCTCTAACTGAACTCCTCAAGAAAGATAAAAAGTTCGAGTGGACTCCACAGTGCGAGTTCAGTTTTTAGGAACTGAAAAGACGCCTGACATCTGCTCCCGTACTGGTACCACCAGATTTCTCCAAGGACTTTATTATCTATTGCGACGCCTCGCGACAAGGACTAGGTTGCATACTCATGCAAGATCGTCAGGTAATTGCCTATGCTTCACGGCAATTACACCCACATGAGGAAATTTATCCCACACATGATCTAGAGCTTGCAGCTGTAGTCCATGCACTCAAAACCTGGCGACATTACCTCCTCGGTAATCGTTGCGAGATATTCACCGATCACCAAAGCTTGAAATATATCTTCACCCAACCAGATTTGAATCTCAGGCAAAGACGTTGGGTCGAGTTGATGTCGGATTACGACTTAGGAATAACTTACACCCCTGGCAAGGCCAATGTCATGGCCGATGCACTAAGTCGTAAGTCCTACTGTAACAACCTGATGTTACAACAAAGTCAACCACTTCTCCATGAGGAATTTCGCAAGCTTAATCTTCACATTGTTCCTCAAGGATTCCTATCCACCCTGGTAGCGGAACCTACCCTTACGGATCAGGTCATCAAGGCGCAGAAGATAGATCCGGGAATTTCCCATATCAAGAGAAACGTTAAGAAAGGAGTCGTGGATTGTTTCTCCATTGATGATCAAGGTGTTGTATACTTTGGGAATCGCCTAGTGGTTCCGAAGGCGCGAAACCTGAGGCGACTGATCCTTAAGGAAGCTCATGAATCCCCTCTCACCATTCATCCCGGTGGTACCAAAATGTATCAAGACCTACGCCAGAGGTTTTGGTGGACTAGGATGAAGAGAGAAATCGCTCAATACATTGCTAATTGCGACGTTTGTCGTCGTGTTAAAGCAGAGCATCAACGGCCTGCTGGCACCCTTCAACCTTTGGCTATTCCTGAATGGAAATGGGACAAAATCAGTATGGATTTCATCACTGGGTTTCCCAGGACTAAGAGGGGGAATAATGCCATCTTCGTCATGATCGACCGTCTTTCCAAAGTAGCCCATTTTCTACCTGTTCGTGAGAGTATCACCGCAAGCCAGCTAGCTGACCTATACATCTGCCAAATAGTGTCTCTTCATGGTGTCCCATTGGAAATTAACTCAGACCGTGGAAGTCTCTTCACCTCTCGATTTTGGGAAAGTTTCCAAAATGCTATGGGAACTCATCTCTCCTTTAGCACCGCCTTCCATCCTCAATCAAGTGGTCAAGTAGAGCGAGTAAATCAAATTCTGGAAGATATGCTCCGAGCTTCTGTTATCTCGTTCGGAATGAGTTGGGAGAAATGCCTTCCATTCGCGGAGTTTGCTTATAACAATAGCTATCAAGCTAGTTTGGGCAAGGCTCCCTTCGAAGTTCTCTATGGACGAATATGTCGAACGCCTCTTAACTGGTCAGAAACCGGGGAAAGACAACTCTTTGGCCCGGATATGATTCAGGAAGCAGAAGAGCAGGTTCGCGTTATTCGTGAGAAATTGAAAACAGCCCAATCTCGCCAAAAGAGTCAATATGATCGTAAGCATAAGCCTATGACATTTGAAATTGACGAGAAAGCTTACCTTCGGGTTACCCCGTTAAAGGGAACCCATCGCTTCGGTATCAAAGGCAAATTGGCTCCTCGTTACATTGGACCCTTTCGCATTCTTGCCAAACGAGGAGAAGTTGCCTACCAATTGGAACTACCTCTGCATCTTTCCAGAGTTCACGACGTCTTCCACGTTTCGCAACTCAGGCGTTGCTTCGCGGATCCTATCCGTAGAGTGGACCACGAAACGCTTGATTTACAAGATAACCTTTCTTATCGGGAATACCCCGTTCGTATCCTTGATCAAGCCGAGCGTACCACTCGACGTCATAATATCAAGTTTCTCAAGGTTCAATGGTCACACCATTCCGAGGAAGAAGCCACTTGGGAAAGGGAGGATCGTCTTCGACTCGAGTACCCCGCCTTCTTCCCAGATGATCCTAAATCTCGGGACGAGATTCTATTGAGTGGGGGTGAGTTGTCACACCCTAGCTAGGTTATGCATTAGAGTGTGCATCATGTTTACCTTCATCAGAAAATTGAAATGGGGAAAGCAGAACCCCCAGCACCCCCCCCCCCTGAAATCAACTAGGGTTTACTAAAAATAAATTCAATGAACCTGAAATGCCCTTCAAAAATGTTCACCCTCTTTGCCTTGGGTTAGAACCCTTGGGAAAAATGGTGCATATAATTTTAGGTCAACAAAAGGGGCATTGACTTAATTCATAAATATTTGAATTTGGGCATTTAAATACTATTAAATAATTCAAATGCTCAAATAATGTTGGAACTATTTTTGGGCCACTGAAATATTTCAGAAAGTGTCCATAAATATTTTCAGGATTTTATAAAATGATTTAGTATTTAAACTAAATCAAAACAGAATAACAGAAATAGAAAAAAACAGAATAAATTAGAGAGAGAGAGAGAGTACTTACCTGGCGGCCCAGCTGTGGCCCAGCACTGTTGGCCCAGCCCACCTCCTTCCTTGTCTTCTTCCAGCTGCTGCCAGGAGGACGAAGGGCGTGTGCCCGCGGTGCGCCAGCACGCGCGCGGCCACCGACGGCCAGCTCCTGCTTGCCGCACCCCCCCTCGACGCCTGGACGCCCCTGGGAGACGCCACGCAGCCCACTGATCCCTCTCGCTCCCTCCCTCGACCTCATCCCCTCCCCTGTCTCGATCTCCCACACACACCCGAACGCGCCGTCGCGGCCGTTCGCTGCCACCGCGTCCACAGCCACCCCCTCGCTCCCTCTCCGCATCCCTGGGCTCTGCCCTGACCCCGTGGAGCTACACACCCGAAGCACGCGACCAGAGGAGGCCCCAGTCGACCCGAGCGTCGTCGTCTTCATCTCCGGTGCCCGGATATCGCCATCGTCAATTCGCTGTTGCAGAAGCTTCCCCGAGCCCGCTAAGCTACTCATCGACCTTCCTGTGAGCTCCGCCACCGTTTCCCCCTCTTCCCTGCTTCAACTGATCGCCGTAGCCGTCGCCCCCTTGATGACCGAACTGCGGCGCCGCCCGAGCTCGCCGGCGACGAGGCTCCGGTGGCCAATCGGCCCCGTTCATATGGCCGTTGGCTTTGTGAGAACCTGCAGAACACGTAGGTGCCACCCGTTGATCCTCCCATGCACGGTGTCGTCGTTTTCATCGGCGCCCGAACTCCGGCGGCCGCAGCCGAGCTCGCCGCCGTTGACTCCGTCCCCCCCCCCCACTCGAACCACGGCCACCCGCAGATGCGCCTCGCTCCCCTCTTTCAAACGCGCCCTTCCGCGCGTCAAATGGTGGCCTGTAGGTGAAACCCGAGCAACTCTGGTGAAACCCCGCCGCGTATTTGGTCGCCGCCGGCCAAGCTCCGGCGAGCTGACGTGGCGCTGGCTTAATTAGCGCTAATGACCCTGCTAAAACTCCTTAGAGCCACTGCCATGTGGGCCCAGCGCATATTTAGTTTAACTTAATGTTCTGTTTAGATTAGTTATTAACCCAGCTGGCCCCACACGTCAGTTTGACTTTCTGACGTGGCCTTTGACTGGCCCCACCTGTCTGTGACTCGAGCCAGCACTGTGAGACTGACCAGTGGGACCCACTGGTCAGGTTTGACCTGGAGGCAGCTCAGTTGACCAGCTGACGTCACCCTGACGTCGGGCTGACGTAGTAAATCATTTTCTAGTTTAAAAATAATTCAGGAAATTCCAGAAAATACCCAAAACTTCAAAAATTCATAGAAATTCAACCATAACTCCAAATGAGACAATTATATATGAAAAATTATCAGAAAAATTCAAGGAATCCATCTGTACCATTTGCATGCATGTTTGGACAATGCTTGTCCTCTGTTTTGGACAAAACAAATAAAGGGCATTTAAATAATCATATATGGGGTTGGAATTTGAATCTTGTACTCAAACCAACTTCATTTAAATCATAGCTAGTTGCATTAGCTCAAGACACATCCATATTGCCATGTCATAGCATGCATCATATTGTTGCATATCGTCATGTGTTGATTGTGCTCGGTTGTGTTCTTCGTGGTAGGTTCTGCCTCCGAGGATATTCACGAGTATCCAACTGAAGGGCAGTATCCCGTTACCACTCCATCAGGCAAGCAACCATTGATCATTCCGATACAACCCATGTTCTCGCTCCTGCTCTTGTTTACTGCATTAAGACAACATGATTCAAACTGCTGTGTGCTACGGTAGTTGAACCCTTATCCTCTGCATGACCTGTCATTGCCACAGTAACTAGATGAAACCCACTAGCATGTGTAGGAGTTGATTGAGCCATGTTTTGTGATTCCTACCTTGCTATGCCTGCTATGCTTAGAGTTGTGTCAGGTCTGGTTCATCTGGGTGATGGGCTAGAGTGAAATGCTTGTGCCAGTAATATGAGGGATGTGTTGAACATGTTTTGGTAAAGGTATCGATGAGAGGCCATGTAGGAGTACATGGTGGGTTGTTTCATTGAGGCCATCCATAAGAACTGAGATCTGTATGCGTGATTTAAGATGCAGTTACTACCGTACATTGGGCCCGAAACCAATGGACCCTCTCGGCTTCTTAGCCACCCTAGTACTCTGTCCGGGAGTTGCAAATAGTTTCTGGTGTTTGTAGGATATGTGTTGGCGGCCGTGCGTAGCGCTGACCCTAGGGGTGGGCTATGTTGCGGTAGATACACCATGGCACGGTGTACCGAGTCACCCGTTTGGTGTCTCGGGAACCCTGTTCACATCGTTCGGGGCCGTATGTGGAAACCTCGGCCGGACTCCCTGCGGATGGAACCTGGATAGGCGATAACCTGGACTAGGGGCTTAGGTGTTTAGGTAGGCCGTGGCCGACACCCTCGCTGGGCTTCCGCTTGAAGGTTGCCGAGTACATGTCGTGTAGACGGCGGTAAGCGGTGAAAGCGTGTATGACGAAGTACACCCCTGCAGGGTATAAAACTATTCGAATAGCCACGTCCGCGGTAAAGGACTACTTGGTTGCCTATACAGTTCATAGACAAGTTAATGGATACTACTAAAAGACTCAAGATAAGTGTGAGTACCGAGGATGGCCCCCTTGCAGGATACGAGGGAGGATCCACGGTGGAGTATTGTGATGGTGAGTAGTGGACTCGTGTGCGAAAACTATTTTGCTAAAAGATTCCGTAGGATAGCTTAGCCAAGAGTCAAAGCTGGCTTGCTGCATAAACCCCACCACCTTCCTGAGAATGAGCATGTACAGTAGGTTCTGATGTAAGACTTGCTGAGTACCTTTGTACTCATGTTTGCTTATTTATTGTTTTCAGACGACAACACTGCCCCCTCCGATGGGTTTTACGTAGACCTTGACGTCGACGAGTGACTAGCCACCCAGGTGGTGATCCAGGCCATGGAGGGCCCTATGTAGATAGACAGGCTTCGAGAAGCCTTCTTTCTTTCTAAAGTCTGTACTCAGACTAGTTGCTTCCGCATGTGCTTGTATGACTGTATGACTTGAGTGTCGGGTCATGTGACCCCTACCTGTATGGATATGTTATGTATGGCTCCCTGGAGCCTTTAAATAAAGTACCTGAGTTGTAGAGTTTTGTTGTGATGCCATGTTGTATGTACTCATATCGAGCATATTGTATGTATGATTGAAATGCTTGGTATGAGTGGGATCCGACAATCTAGTTGTTTGTCCTTCGCAGCCTTTCTTATGGGGAAATGTAGTCTAGTGCTCCTCGAGCCATAGTAGTGCGCTACAGCCCGGTTCACCGGAGTCCTGCTAGCCCAGCACTACTGCTCAGGACACTTGACTGGCCGGCATGTGTTTCACTTCGTCCCTATGTCTGTCCCTTCGGGGAAATGTCACGCGGTGGTCTCCGGAGTCCTGTCTAGCCTGCTACAGCCCGGGATCCCCCGGAGTCCTGTTAGCCCAGTGCTACAGCTCGGAATCACTCGTTGATGACCGACATGTTCGTTGTGATTCATGTATGCCTGTCTCCATAGGTCTGTGCCGCTTTGGGTTCACGACTAGCCATGTCAGCCCGGGTTCTCGGTCATATGGATGCTAGCGACATTGTCATATACGCGAGCCAAAAGGCGCAAACGGTCCCGGGCCATGGTAAGGCGACACCCGTGGGATACCGTGCGTGAGGCCGCAAAGTGATATGAGGTGTTACCGGCTAGATCGATGTGGCTTAGAATCGGGGTCCTGACACCCATACTCAAGTCTAAGTTTTGACAAGGCAATAGATCCAACAACTGATCACGAGGACCAATCGATGGAGATATCATCTTTCTTCAACACACACACAGAGTAAAAAGATATCCCTTAACATGAACTAAGTCAGAAAAGCTTTTATCTTCCAACTCTCCAAGTTGTTGTTTAGCTTAACCAACTAGCTCAGGGTATCCAACATATATTCTTGGAGAAGGGGTGGTTACAAGAAACCAACTTGATCACGAGCTCAACATATCAGTTAGGGGACAACTTGGTAATACTTCCGAGAAGATATTCAGAAAATCACGAACCACCGGTATGTTACTAAGCTCGAGAACAACCTTGCTTTTCAGGGCAAGATGATATGATCAAAAGAGTGAGGGATTGGCACAATCCTAACTCATTGATCGAAGTGTGCACCAGAAATATGGACTAGGTAGCACGATCAGTCTTAGAATGATAATTCAATAACCAGCACGCTAAGAACGAGAGTATTGTCCATTAACTACCAAGCAACGGAGTTGCTAGGAGTATTAATTTCGCACATCACGGTTCGCTTGTCGGCATTCCGGTTACAATAACATAGGAACCGAGGAATGAACAATGATGGCAAGAAGTATTACTGCGTCAAAAATTCATAAGAGGTGGTGCAATTCTTATGACACTCTTGACATAAAGATGGTAACACTCCAAGGTACAGCAGAGGAAAAGCGGGTTTGGCATTTTCATCCGTGGAATACAATTGCTTTGATCCAATCCTAGATATGGATGAGGTACTGGAGTTTGTTTCTCCTAGTCATTTCGAATAGAATGGCTTGACGGACCACAGAAGTAAAAGGCACTGATGAACATGAATGCACGACTACTTCTGACTATCAATTGATAGACGAGGGTCAGAAGGCAAACTAAAAGGGGACAACCCAAAGGAACATATGATTTTCTGAGTTGTGGGTGCATAGATTAGTATGTCGAACCAAGTTCAACATTTCTCCCGGATAACCCATGCGGAAAGGTAGGACTGGCAGATTCACAACATAGGATAGGAAACTCATTGAGAGCACTCTTGTTGTGATCTTTCGGTTCAAGAGAACTTCTGCCAAAATGGTTCATGGTATTTGGAAGAAGGGAATACCACGGACCTCGAGGATTATCACAAAAGTTACTAATAACCTAAAGGTACGAGCAACACTATCCACATGAGGTAAGTAGAGTGAATTTTGGGTTCGAAACCCAGGAGTAGAATACCTACATACTAAATGGCATCACAGGATGCTTTCGAGAATGGTGGCCAGAATCATCACACTGGGAACACAAAACATGGATAGATTACTAGATGGTTTCATAAGGCACCTAGAGTCATAATAGTAGCTCCAACATATATGCCGAGGCAACGGAGTACCTCACAGACCGAGTAGTGAACTTAATCTGGCCCAAAAGACATCGGAAATGGAAGGAAAGGATTTGCAAATGCATCAGACTATTAGAAACCTGGGATGACTCGGACAGCATAACGGCTGTAAATGCTCAGAAAAAGATTTGAGACATTCACAAATATTTACATAGTCACTTAGCAACGACATGTCAAGGTTCTGGTTCAACTGATAACATACTAAAAGTAGTAGAAATTGAACAAGGCTTGAATCCAACAATCTTATAAGTCTATGGATTAGTAACACGTCATCCTGATGGATAGATGAGAAGGCCTAGTTCTTAATCCCCGTAGAAGAGAAGAGGTTGACTCAGATCAGAAGACCATGAGGTATAAGAAGTAAAAAGAGCCTTATGTTCCCATCCACAATCAATTCCCTTATATAACTAAAGCATTTCTAGACTCAACTTCGACTAGTTTGGCTTGGTTATCCTACAGGCAGTCAGGCCCTGATACCAAAGCTGTCAGGACCCCGATCCTAGGTCACACTGATCTAGCATGTAACACATCATATCACTTTGTGGCCTCAAGCACGGTATTCCCACGGGTGCCACCTTACCTGGCCCGGGACCGTTTGCGCCTTTTGGCTCACGTATATGATAGTGTCGCTAGCATCCATATGACAAAGAACCCGGGCCGACATGGCTAGTCATGAACCCAAAGCGGCACTAACCCATGGGGACATGCATTCATGAATCAACCTCGAGCATGTCGGTCAACAGCTTGTGAATCTGGGCTGTAGCACTGGGCTAACAGGCCTCCGGTAACCCGGGCTGTAGCAGGCTAGGCAGGACTCCGGATGTCACTGCGTGACATTTCCCCGAAGGGACAGACACAGGAACGAAGTGAAACACATGCCGGCCAGTCAAGTGTCCTGAGCAGTAGTGCTGGGCTAGCAGGACTCCGGTGAACCGGGTTGTAGCGGACTACTATCGCTCAGAAAGCACTAGACTACATTTCCCCATATGATAGGCTGCCAAGGATAAACAACTAGATTGTCGGATCCCACTCATACCAAGCATTTCAATCATACACACAATATGCCCGATATGAGTACATACAACATGGCATCACAACAAGACTCTACGACTCAAGTATTTATTCATTAGGCTCCGAAGAGCGAAACACGAGCGGAAGCTTAACATGTCTGAGTACAGACAACTACAAATGAAAAAGGCTGAGAAGCCTGACCATCTACCAGATCCTGGCGAGGGCACAAGATCGTAGCTGAGGTAACAAGCTAAACGTCGAAGTCCACGTGGAACTACTAGCGAGACTGAAATCTCTCTGCAAAACATAAAATAAGCAAACGTGAGTACAAATGTACCCAACAAGACTTACATCAGAACTAGCTACATATGCATCGATATCAACAAAGGGGGTGGTGGAGTTTAACTGCAGCAAGGCAGCTTTGACTCAGTGGCTAACCTGAACTACGACTGCAAGTAACTCTTTTGAGGTGGCGCACACGAGTCCACAAATTCACCATACCAATACACCACTATGGATCTGCTCCCGTCTCCCTACGAGAACACCATCCATAGCACTCACGCTTATCTTGCGCATTTTAGAGTATCCACTTTCACTTGTCTATGAACTATGCAAGGGGTCCAAGTTTCCATATCCGAGGAATCCGGCTATTCGAATAGATAATGATAACCCTGCAGGGGTGTACTTCTTCACACACGCTCTCGCCACTTATAGCCCTATACACGTCATGTACCTCGGCAACCTTCAAGCGGAAGCCGGGCGAGGGAGTCGGCCATGACCTGACTAACCAACAAGTCTCTAGTCCAGGTTTATCACCTATTCGGGTTCCATCCGCAAGTAGATCCGGCCGGGGTGTCGCTCACGGCCCCAAACGATGTGTGCAGGGTTCCCAAGCCCACCATCCAGGTGCCACTTAGTACACCGTGCCACGGTGCCTAGTCTGTCCCAAGCCCACCTGTACCGGGTGCCACTTGGTAGACTACTAACACTACCTACAAACACCAGAAAGTAGTTGCAACTCCTGGACAGAGATCGAGTTGATTAATAAGTCGAGAGACTTTGGAGCGCCCGGAGCCCAATGTGTGGTAGTAACTGTTCATGGATCACAAACACAGAACTCAGTTCCTGAGGACGGCTGCAATGAGACAACCCACCATGTACTCCTACATGGCCTCTCACCGCTACCTTTACCAAATCATGTTCACACACTTAGCTCTCATCGGTAGGACATGTTCACCACGTTCCAATTCATTCCCGATGAATCAGACCAGACTCAACTCTAAGCAGTAGCAGGCATAAAAAAACAAGCATGAATGAGTAGGCACATCAGGGCTCAAACAACTCCTACTCATGCTACTGGGTTTCATCTCTTTACTGTGGCAATGACAGGTCATGCAGGGGAAAGGGGTTCAACTAACGCAGCATGTAACAGTTGAATCGTTGTTGTCCTAATGCAATAAAAGAGAGCAGGAGCGAGAGAGTGGGATTGTATCGGAATGAACAAGGGGGTTTTGCTTGCCTGGCACTTCTGAAGATATCATTGGGTCTTCATCAGTGTCAACGATCACAGCGTCGGTACAACGTCTATCGAGAGGGGACAGTTACCGGCAAACAAGGAAGAGCACAATCAATGCAATGCTCAATATGATGCATGATCATGGCATGGCAATATGCTGTGATTTGGGCTAATGCAACATAAAGTCATCTTAATTGAAGTGGAATTCAAAACTATATCAAATTCCAACTCCAAACCTATTATGAAATTTGCCCTAATCATGTTTCATCCTAAACAGTGAGTTTAACTTGCTCAAACATGCATGTAAATGGTACAGATGGATTCCTTGAATTTTTCTGATAATTTTTCATATATAAATTATTTCATTTGGAGTTACGGTTGAATTTCTATGATTTTTAGAAGTTTTAAACATTTTCTGGAATTTCCTGGTTATTTAGAAATAAATCCAATCCAGAAAAGGACTTATTGCGTCAGCACTGCGTCATGCCTACGTCAGCAAGTCAACAGTGCTGACCAGGGTCAAACTTGACGTGTGGGGTCCACACGTCAGCGAGACAGGGCTGTTTAGCTCGCTGACAGGTGGGGTCCGGTCAAGAAACACGTCAGCAAGTCAACTCTGATGCATGGGTCCCGCTGGGTTAGTCTAAACTAAACAGGAAATTAAACTCGGGTTAATTAGGTTGTGGGGCCCATCTGTCAGTGGCACCAGCTTTAGTTAACCGGGAGATTAGCTACTAATTAAGTGCCACATCATCCAGAACGGCGGTTAGCCGTCGACAACCAGATCCCGCGGCGGTCGCTCACCGGCGTTGCTCAGGACGGTGCTACAGAGCACCATTTCGTGCGCGGTTTGCGGCTACGGAGAGCTGGAGGTGCGGCGCAAGAGGTGGTGGCCGCGTGGTGCGCTGGGGTGGCTTGTAATGGCGGCGGCGATGAGCCAGGCGGCGGCCGGAGTGCGGTGGTGATGCGGGCGCGGGGTTAGAGAAAGCGGGCGAGCAAAACGAGCGGCGGAGCAGCAACTGCGGTGCTCCAGTAGCACGATGGTGCAACACGTTCGAGTAGAAAAGCTCAAGAGCATCGAGCTCGTCGGCAATGGCGGACGGCAGCCTCGGGTACTCGCTGGGTGGTGCTACGGCATGTAAACAAGGAAATTGAGGGGGGGGGGAATCAAGGCGTGGGCTCACAGAGGTTGCAGTGAAGGTCTCGGCGAGTTCGGGGAGGGCTGGGAACGGCATGGGGTCGTCGGCCATCTCCACGGCCGTAGGAGGAAGAAGGGGTCGAGGATGACGTGTTGGGGCTCCCGGCATCATGTGATTCTCATGAGGAAGAGGGCATCGAGGCGGAGCCTCTGGGCCGGTCAGAGAAGCGAGGGGAAGGCGGTGGCTGCAGCTACGGTGAACGGCAGCATCGGCTGCGCTCGGTGAGGTGGGGGATCGGCAAGGGAGAGAGCAGGGGGGAGTGAGAGGTTGCGGGTGAGGGAGAGAGAGGTTAGGGGCCTCTGGGCGTCTCCAGGCGCGAGGGAGAGGCAGGAGGTGGCAAGCAGGAGCTGGAGCCTGCGGCCTGCGCGGGCGCTCTCTCGTGGCGACAGCAGCAGCTTTGGGGCGAGGGGAGGAAGACGACAGGAGTAGCCCCTGGTGGGCTGGGCTTGTTGGGCCACACAGGAGCTGGACCAAAAGTGCCAGGTAGGTTTTCTCTGCTCTGTTTTATATCTGTTCTGTTTTTCTTTTATTGATTTATTTTTCCACTGTTTTAAACTCCAAACAAATTGAAAACAGTGGCAACATTCCTCTGAATATTTTTATATTGCACACTGGAAAAATCCAAATGCACATAAAATGTTTCAGATTATTTGGAGATATAAACTTTACATAATATGAGCATATCTCCAAATTCAAATATAGTATTGATTTAAAATCAGAGCCCAAATAATCCCTTAGAAATGTTCCAAAATTTTGGTTTGATTTATAACTCTTGCCAAAATTGTCAGAAATATTTCTAGGGCATTTTGGATTCACTGATTGCAATTTAAAAGGTGATTGCCCTTCTTTTAATCAGTTTTCTGAGGTTTCAACAATCCTCAATTCAAGTTTCAGAAATTTAAACATGATTCATAGATGATCTCAGATGCAACTAAATACAAGCAGTTCTAGGGTTGTGAAACTGGACGACTCAAACTAGGTGCACACTTTCCAGCCACCTGAGGCGGCCGCCCATACCAGCCCCTATGGTGGCGTCGCCACTTTTTGCGTGTATGATTGGATAGTGAAAAATATTCCAGTGGCGCTTTTGATTTACCCACAGAATGGTTGAATTGCTTGTTTCTATGAACTGAGTTCGCCAATAATGTGAAGGATGCCAGTCTTTTCATCCTATTGTAGATTGCTTAGATCTCGATATGCCAAAAGTAATCGCATGAAATATACAGTAAAAGCCAGTGTGATGTGTTGGGCTACAACTAGTCTGACTACACGTCCTCATATAACATATCAAGGACGCACCATCTTACCAGATTAACCATTCGACTTACCCATGCAGTGTGGGAAGAAAGAAGTATTGGGACTACGTATCCAAGCAATTGATGCCATGGACTCCTTCGTACAACCTTGTAAGCGAAAAAGAAGTTGCGGTGTGCCTGTACAAAGAACTGTGTAAGTTCAATTACCTGCTTCTCGGAATTTTAGTTAGCCACTTATTGCAAAATTGTTCAATTACGTTGCTTGGCTTAATTTAGTTTGCTACTGATTACATAATGGCACAGCATATTAATCATATTGTATACTGCGCCTATCTATGTGTTTGATACTTACTGTTAAGAATTACATGTTTGCCTTAACTTAAATATCTACTTGTTTGCTTAACTGCTTTGTTGCTGCAACAACGGGTTATAATGATGTTAATAACTACTTTTCAGCATCCAATTGAAACTCTTTAATTCCTTGTTTGTTTAACTGGTTTGCTGTTATAACTCCCAGTTGAGATGCTTTGCTAAATTCAACTTTTCTGAATCCAATTGGAACTTTACTGGCAAAACATTTTAGCCCAAGATCAAAGAGCGAGGTCCCCACGGACGTTGCATCATCCCACAGCAGTGGCACCGGCCCAATCGTGCATTATGAATTGCCAACTGCTGATGCTCTAGAGGCTAAACTAGTGGTAGAAAGAGATCTGCTTCTGCACTTAGAGATGAAGTTGACATGTTAAGGAAGCAAACAGCACAATCACAAGCAGTACTCAAGACAACCATTAAATATTTGGTGGATTTCAAAACGAAGCAAGCTGAGACTGACCAGATTGTTATGGTCCTGAAGGAAAAAAGGAAATTAAATTCCTACTTGGTAAATAATAGGTGAAATGTTCTTTCCATAGTTGAATAAGCTTTGTGTTGTCTGTTCATGTAATCAATCAAACCATTTGTTTTAGAGATCATGTAATAATTGTTTTTTTGTTTTTTTGTTTGTAATTTTATTTGAGCACAAGTCTGTATTAATTGATAAGACTCGGAGACATTTCATTTGGATTGCTGTGCCAGACCTACAAATATGCCAATCGGGCTGAATGTGCATTCAGCAATAGTAGTAGCATAGATGGACCATAAGTGCCACGCATTGGAAAGGGCCAAGATGCTGGCTAAAAAAGGATGCTATTGTAGCCAAAAAAGTACAGCAGCCTGGCTTATGTATGTTAGTTGATATTATTGATCTATATACTCTATAAGTGTTTATATGTCTGTTAGTTCTGTACATTCTTGGTTGATTGGCTCGATATTTGAATCTTGATACATCGCTTGTGTACATATCTAAATGGGAGTACACATTATGTTGCATGTGACATTTGAGTTGGACATGAAGTGTTCCAAATATTTGAATTCACCTTAAACTGGATTCTAGTTTCTGAATTTGAGTATCGGCATTTGTAAACCATATTCATATATGATAGTGGAATACATCTTTGTCGTCCTTTTGAAGATATATAAGAACACATAGAATGATTTATAAAGATTCATATAGGAATACAAAATGGATTTGAATTTTGTTGTCAGGGTAAACGTGGATGCTTATTGTCCCAAAATTCGAAAGAAGCAGCAAAATGTCCACTCCCACGTCGGCTGCCCGAAGCCAAGTGTTTGGGAGATGGAAATTACTGCCTACCCATTACACGGACAATCCATCGGCCCGATTTCCACTGCTTTAAATAAGGGTAGGTTAGTAACTTCAATTAGACATGACACGACCGCCTCTGAGCCTATTTCGACACGGTGGGTGTCAAACATGGGCGGCAAAACTCATGTGATTCAAGCTCGTCCGAAAGACCTCTGTTTCTCCCTCCATTCCCCATTCATACACGGTGGGCGGCAAAACAAACTCGACTCGGCCGAAATCGATGTAGGCAAATATTTTCAATAGGGGCAGGTTTGTAACTTCACTCAGATGTGACACAACCGCTCTACCTGTCAGCCCCGTTCATACACCGAGGGCGCCAACCATGGGTGCCAACCACCCTCTCCTCGCCCGAAATCGCTCTAGGAAAATATTGGCGAGATGCGAGATTACCGTCCTATCCCCAACCGACGAGACGTCCAAATTTTAAACGGGGGCTAAGATCGTAACTTTCCCATATTTCAGACAGGCCCCCTTTTATGATCACTATACGATAAGAATACGTGCTTCGTGTCATAATAACACTGCTCCACCCATCAAGCTAAACAAGCTTACTTGTTCAAATATGAATCTGATATTATTAAAACAGAGTTGTTTAATTGGTCTGCTAAATGTTCCTAAATTACTTTAAAAAATGCATGTTCGCCGCTCAGGTGTGTATCTCTACAGGGTGCCCACGGTGGGCCGGCACACCCTGGGATTTTGGGTCATCCCAGGCCCCGATTCCCCTCTGTTCTGCTGCGTGCTTCCGATCTCTATTCGCCCCCAGTCGCCTGCCTCGCCGGCGACTTGCCGTCCCCGGACGGCATGACTCTAGGAGGAGACGCCGAACTAACAGGAGGCCAGGAGCCGCTCGCCCAACAGCATCACCACTGCCCGGGCACGCCGCCGTGCCTACCTTCCCAGTTCGTTCAGGGCTTAGGCGTGCAGCACCCACCAAGCCAACCCGATTTATCCTGAGATACATCCTCAACACTGAGCAGCCACTCCTCATCACCCATTTTCTAATGGTTCAGATGTATTTCGGTAATCTTTAGTACCTCTAAAGTTCACAGGGTTTTCAAAATTCCGGCCCTCGGAACAGAAACTAGTCATTTTGGATTGTTGGTCGTAGTGACATTGACCCAGATTTCTACTGCAAGCCAGGTTTGTTGACAATTTTACTTGTCTTTCTTACTCATTCGATATAATATCCAATTATTCACGTCGATTAGTTGCAAACAATAAGTGCTAGACAAACTTCTTCATTCAGATTTTGGACGGCCTCTTACTGCAGTTACAATTCTGCATACTTGTCCTAGTAAGCTCACAAGTAAATGATTGATTCACTACATCTATGCTTTCTTTGTCATATTTGTTGTTAATATTCTTTTAGTGTGGACCACCCTGTTTCTAAATACTGGAACCGTAGACATGAATGAATATTATTTCTCTATGTGATCTCTTCCATCATGTGTGGGTAACGAACACTGCATTGTATAGAAAGAAAGTGTCATTTCCAGCCTTTACATAGGTTTCGATCTTTTACATGGAATACAATCTGCCTACTTGCTTTGTGTCGCACTACCAACACTCCACCCTTGAAGCTAAACATTACGCCACTCATAATTGCTTAGTTTATTTGTTCAAATACGAATTTCATATGATTCTAATGTTCCTACTTCAGTTTTGAAATGTGTGCCTGCCTGTTATAGAGACATAAGGGGTTTGCATATCTGTGTGTGGTCTGGTCAGCACGGTTGGGGAGATGAACTTTGCATATGCAGGGGTTTATAGGGAGACACTCTCCGAGTTGAATCCGCAATGTATTCCATAGATAATCTGACTACTTTTTATGTTTTCATGAATCTCAGATTCTGAACAGCATCATAATGATTATGAGCTTGCGCGCATGAAAAGAATAAAGCAGAACAATGCCATGGTTATCAAACTTGGCATTAAGGGACTGAAAGCAAGTGTGGATGCAATGCAATGCAAACGCTCTCCACCTACAGATTCATGCTTAGAATATGACCCTAATAGTGATTCTGAGCTAGAGGGAGACCTAAGTCAATGTAGCTCCCTAGTGGAGGAGTTAGAGGAAGATGCCCTATCTTATTCACCCATCAAGGTACTTGCTCTAACTTTCCAAGGTTACGTTGCTCGCACATATCTTGCAACTGATGCTTTGCATTGCTTCTACTTTGTTGAACTGCCATTAGCTTAGTTTACACATCATGTATGTGAATACGCCCTGCCTATCCATTTTCAGTACATATTCCATCTGTCATCATACCATATTTATCCATTCAAATGCTATTCTTGTGTATCAGACGTTCAAAAGGAAGAGGGTGATTGCTGATCGTGGAGGAGCACAAGCAAAGTATTTGGAAAAGGTAGTGGCACTTGATAAATCAAATAGCCCATTAGGTGTAGTTGCAATATCACCTGACCCACAAAATACCCCAACTCTAGCAGACTCTAGCCCTACTACACTGGTCATTTCTGATGCCCCAACTCAGCAGACCCCAACTGCAGCAAACAGTATGATTATGCCAGTTGACATAAAACCCCCATTCCAGCAAAGAGTACACCAAATCCAGTTGCCAAATCCCTTTTCAAACCAGAGAGAGCCCCAATTGCAGCAAATAGGACCCCTGTTACATTTCTTCCCAGTTTAAAAGACGAAGCTTATGTTGTTGTCAGGAACTTTGTGCGCATCTTTCCTTCATGGAAAGATTATACCGCAGACACAGAACAATTTCCAGTCTTCCTCCGCAACTTACGCGTAAGTAATGTACTAATGTTATTCTTGGTCATTACTGCATACGTTTCTGCTAACAGAAGACGCAAGATTTCATTCTTTTAAATAGGCGAGGAGCAAACTGGATTGTGATGACGAGCAAGGGTTGGTTGCACTTTTCAAGCACTCGTTGATGAAGTATCGTTCCTACCTGAGGCAAGCGCACTTCGATGGCAAGCCTCTGAACGAAATTTTTGTAAAGTCTCCGGTGCTACATTTATCTGACGGTGACTGAAATAATCTTGTTACACATTGGTCTCGGCTGCAACGTAAGGTACTGTCTATGATATCACATCACAATTTGAACTACATTTCTGCATTTGCCTTAATGTCTCACTTGTACGAAAACTGTTAGCAGAAGAACATTCATTGTCAAGGGACCACAGAATCTCGCAACTATACTGCACACTGCATTGCTCTTGTGAGTACCTCTTGCCCTGCATGACCATGTCGGATTTTGGGTTCCGGCAGACCCTTGAGGTTCAAACACTGGGGTGCGTGCGGAGATTTCGCCTCCTACCTACCTGCACCCCTCCGCCATGCTAGGATCTAAACTATGGAAAGAACAACACAAGAGACACATGGTTTATACTGGTTCGGGCCACCGTTGTGGTGTAATACCCTACTCCAGTGTGTGGTGTGCTAGATTGCCTCTTGGGCTGATCATGATGAACAATACAAGGAAGAACAGCGTCGCGAGGTGTCGGGACCTCGATTCCAAATCACATCGATCTAGCCGGTAACACCTCATATCACTTTGCGGCCTCACGCACGGTATCCCCACGGGTGTCGCCTTACCCTGGCCCGGGACCGTTTGCGCCTTTTGACTCGCGTATATGATTGTGTCGCTAGCATCCATATGACAGAGAACCCGGGCCGACATGGTTAGTCAGGAACCCAAAGCGGCACTAACCTATGGGAACAGGCATACATGATTCACATCGAGCGTGTCAGTCAGCAGCGTGTGAATCCGGGCTGTAGCACTGGGCTAACAGGACTCCGGGGAACCCGGGCTGTAGCAGGCTAGGCAGGACTCCGGTTGTCACCGCGTGACATTTCCCCGAAGGGAGAGACACAGGAACAAAGTGAAACACATGCCGGCCAGTCAAGTGTCCAGAGCAGTAGTGCTGGGCTAGCAGGACTCTGGTGAACCGGGCTGTAGCGGACTACTATGGCTCAAGGAAGCACTGGACTACATTTCCCCATAAGAGAGACTGCCAAGGATAAACAACTAGATTGTCGGATCCCACACATAAGAATACACGTCACACGTACGCATAACATGCAAGTATGTGCTGTACAACATGGCATCACAACATAACGCAAACTCATATAGATAAAGGCTCAGAAGAGCCACATAGCATAAATACAAACAGGGGTCACATGACCCATCATTCAGAGCATACAAGCAACGGAAGCATTACATGTCTGAGTACAGACAACTAGAAAAGAAAAGGGCTGAGAAGCCTGACTATCTAAGAGACCCTCCCAAGGGTACAAGATCGTAGCTGAGGTAACAAGCCACTCGTCGAAGTCCAAGCGGAACTACTAGTAAGACAGATGTCTCATCTGCAAAACATAAATAAAGCAAACGTGAGTACAAAGGTACTCAGCAATACTTACATCAGATCCTATCATATATGCATTTGTATCAAGAAGGTATGTGGGGTTTAGTTGCAGCAAGCCAGCTTTGACTCAGTGGAAATCCTGTTCTACGACAACGAGAAACTTCTTTTAGATGAGGCAGCGCACACGAGTCCACAAATCACCACATCAATACACTACTATGGATTCATCCTCGTCTCCCTATGAGAAGGCCATCCATAGCACTCACACTTGTCTTGAGCATTTTAGAGTATCCACTTTAAGTTGTCTATGTACCACGTAAACATCCAAGAAGTCCATAACCAAGGACACGGCTATTCGAATAGATCATGATAAACCTGCAGGGGTGTACTTCATCACACATGCTCTCACCACTTATCACCATGTACACGTCATGTATCTCGGCAACCTTCAAGCGGAAGCCTGGCGAGGGTGTCGGCCACGACCTAACTAACCATGCAAGACTCTAGTCCAGGTCTATCACCTATTTGGGTTCCATCCACAAGGAGATCCGGCCGGGGTGTCGCTCATGGCCCGAACGATGTGAGCAGGGTTCCCAAGCCCACCATCCAGATGCCACTTGGTACACCGTGCCACCTATGCCTAGTCTGTCCCGAGCCCACCCTGCCGGGTGCCACTCGGTGGAAAAATAGCACTACCTACAAACACCAGAAACTATTTGCAACTCCTGGACAGAGATCAAGGCGGTTAATAAGTCGAGATAGCTTGGAGCGCCCAAAGCCCAATGTGTGGTAGTAGCTAGTCATTGGACAACTTACACAGAACTCAGTTCTTAAGGACGGCCCCAATGAGACAACCCACCATGTACTCCTACATGGCCTCTCACCGCTACCTTTACCAAATCGTGTTCACACGCTTAACTCTCAGCACCAGAACATAGCTTAACACTCCAATTCATTCCCGATGAATCAGACCTGGCACAACTGTCGGATTTTGGGTTCCGTCAGACCGTTAAGGTTCGAACACTGGGGTGCGCGCGGAAATCACGCCTTCTACCTCCCCGTCTCGCAAAGATCTAAACTACTAAAGGAACTGCATGAGAGACACAAGATTTATACTGGTTCGGGCCACCATTGTGGTGTAATACCCTACTCCAGTGTGTGGTGGATGGATTGCCTCTTGGGGCTGATTATGATGATCACTACAAGGAAGAACTGCCTCGCGAGGGTCTGTTCTTAGCTGGGGCGACGAACTGCTGGGAGGAGTTCTGTCACCTCTCTCTCTCTCTACTTGCTAGCCGGACCAACTAACTCTGCGAACCGAGCCCAGAGAAAGCCGACCCCTTCTACGAACTGATCGACCTCCCAACCAATCGAACCGAACCCCTTCTACAAACTGATCGACCTACCAACTGATCGAACCGAACCCCTTCTACGAACTGATTGACCTACCAACCGATCGAACCGAACCCCTTCTACGAACTGATCGACCTACCAACCGATCGAACCGAACCCCTTGCTACGTGGGTGGCCGGTCCTATTTATAGGGGCCCTGGTCCTCTTCCCAAATATCGAGCGGGAAGGGATCCAACAATGGCGGGCTAATTTGAAGGGGGACAACAAGTACTCTTATCCTGACTAAAGGTGGTCTTCGCCTACGAAAGACTCTGCGGTGACGCCGTGCTGGGCTCCATGGTGACCTCCGTCTCGTAGTCCGCTTGGTCCTGGTCTCGTTGCACCGAAATGGCAACCTTTGCCTGATGCCTCGGTACTACGCGGCTGTGCTTGGCCCCTTTGCACCAAAGAGGAAAGAAGGACGCAGCGCGCGCTGGCGCCCGCCTGGCACCTCGCGAGGTACCCCGCCTTGATATCTCCGTCTCCTCGCGAGCCAGCCTGAAGAGGCTGCGCCTGAGGACGCACCGTGTCGTCTGCCTCGCGAGGGTCTTGAGTCTTGTGCTAGTGAAGATGGGCCATGTTGGGCCCCCACTGGAGCCACGCCGCAGGTAGGCAAGTCTGGGGACCCCCTTTCCCAGAATGCCGATAGTAGCCCCCGGGCCCAAGGCGCGCATGGGCTTGGCCGTGCCGAGAGGCGAAAGGGCAAGGGCGAAGCGCCGCGGGCCCTAACAGCCTGCGGCCTTGGGCGCCGCGTGGCGGTTGATTGGACGTGGGCGACTCCACTTCCCCACGACACCTGGGTGATCGCACGAGCTGGACAACTCCCTGCATGCAAATCGTGTCATGATTACCTGTGATCATGGAGGCCGGCGGTTGGCCTTCACCGGCTATAAGTACTGTACGGCGCGTGCCCTTCCAGTCCATTCCTCCTGGCTTCCCCTTCTTCCCGATCCTTGCTCCGCCTTGCCGGGATGGCGCCGATCCACCGGTTCTCCGCAGCAGAGAAGGGAAAAGCTCCTCGAGAGGGGCCAGACCCGCTCCTGCCGAAGAAGCGGCTCGCCCTTTGCAGCCGGGGCGAGGAAGACCGTCAGGTGGAGCCGAGGCCCCGGTGCGAGCGGGCTCCGCCGGGGTTCCCGCTTCCTTTGTACGCCCCCGCCAAGGGCCCCGAGGGTGTCGATGCTGATCTCCGCGGCCGGCACAGTCGTAGGCGCCGTCGGGTCACGAAGGCATGGGCTGTTCCTCCCGGAGTCCATGCCGAGGGCTCCTCCCACGAGTTTGTGCTCCACGTCGTCGTTCCTCTTCAATCCTGGATCCGTCTGCCTCCCTTCTTTGCATCCATCATCCCTCTAGGAGGGCCTATGGAGCTCTGGCTGTAGCACGCCAGCTGCAGCGCCCTTGCAACCGAGGCAGAGGTCGTGGTCGCTGCCCCGGGCGAGGTTTACTTGTCCCGCGGCTGGAGAGAAGTCGCCCGGGTTTGCAAGGAGAGGGGCATCTTCACAGTCCACCTGGAGTATGATGGCGCTGCGGTGATGTTCTTCAAGGTCTTCGACGCGATCGGGCGCCGGCTGGAGTGTTGCCGCGGGAGAGGTGGCCAGGACCTTGCCCTGGTGAGGGCTAGGCCCGTCGACCGCTCCCTTGGCGAAGGCGCCGGGGGGTCTAGCGACTCCAGTGAAATCTTCCCGACTCCGGAGACGAGCGATGACAGCTACGAGCCCCCGAGCCGGCGCCGCTCCCGGAGCAGGGCGGGCTTGTCAGGCCGTCGCCGACCCTGATCTGGATGGGGTTGGCGCCAGCGCTTGACGGCCCACTGTTGATGATGGCATCTTTTGCAGGAGCCCGTGTAGTTAGCACTCCATAGGATCCGCTCCCTGCGAGGAATCCAAATGCGCCCCACGGGGGCTTGTAAGGTGTGTGTAGTCCCGTTTGTTAATACATGACCTTCGCTATAGATTTGTGTGAGTTGCTGATTTCGTCATAGCTTAGTTCTCCCCTTTGAACCTCGCGAAGGCTTGGTGCTCTATGCCGACAGGTCCCAGTCCCAAGGCGGCGTCAGCCGTCGCTGGTATGCTAGGTCGCGATGCCGTGGTCAAGGCCAGGAGGTGAGCGACCCAGGGTCCGGTAAGAGCCCCTGAGTCGCGATGCTCAGGAGGTCCCCTTTGGCGCCCAAGCAGCCGTTGTTTGGTGAGAAAGGGAAGCAACATCGCTAGTACGGAATTTCCTTAGGTGCGGGGGCTGTGTCACGGTAGCCAGTTCTTTGGATGGTGACTTATCTTGAGGATCGGGGATTATTCCTGGTGTGCCGTCGGGTTCGCGCGTCGGTAGGAGCGGAATCGCTCGGCAAGGTCCTCACGAGCCCCTTCTCCCTTGCCTCTTCTCCCCTTTCTGCTCTACGTCCTCGGGTCCCGGCCCTCGAGCTTGTCTCAGCCGTCGCTGGTATGCCAGGTCGCGATGCTGTGGACAAGGCCAGAGGGTGAGGGCTGGAGAGCCAGTAGGAGCCCTGAGTCGCGATGCTCAAGCACCTCCCCTTTAACATGCAAGCGGTTCGCGCGGGCGAGGGTGAAGGGAACCTCGTGAGGGCCGTGGCTACTGCAGTCCCCTCCAAGGATCCTGCAGGTTCATCACAGAAAGAAGATGGGGTTGCCATGGCAGTCATTAGTCGATCGTTAGTCACTCTAGAGCTTGCTGGTTGGAGTAGGTGAGGTGTATCTGGGCACCCGTGAGCCAGCACGGGACTCACGAGGCCCTACCCCTAGGCGGGTTGCGCCTGGCACTGGGCCGTATCTTGAGATGTGTCCCTGCAAAATTTGGTTAGATGCCGGTACTCTACGTCCTCGGGTCCCGGCCCTCGAGCTTGTCTCAGCCGTCGCTGGTATGCCAGGTCGCGATGCCATGGACAAGGCCAGAGGGTGAGGGCTGGAGAGCTAGCAAGAGCCCTGAGTCGCGATGCTCAGGCACCCCCCCTTTAACGTGCAAGTGGCCGACATGGAGAATAAAGGATGCCGCGGACAGGCACCATGCAGTTAAGCGTGATAGGCAATGCATAGTTGGAAATAAACGCGAGGGAGGTACACGCCGCTGGGTCTGGCCCGAGCGGCTTGGGGATGATGCAGCCCGAGGGGCGCCCCCAACAAGGCAAACTAACGACTTAAAGGTAAAAGGGGATACATGCCGCAGGGACGGACCCACGTGGCCTGGGCGTGATGCAACCCTGGGAGGGCGCTCCCAGCCTGGAATGGAACTTGAAAGATGTCACCTGAGGATGTCGTCGGCGAAGTGGCGTTGGTGCAGCAGACTCGGTGGGCTGCGGAAGCTGATCCTCACGAGCCCCCAGGCCCCGGGGCCTCGGGAGGCTCCGGAGGCACTTGTGACTCCTCGCGAGCTGCCTTCATCTCCGCCAAGGCCGCGGAACGCCTGTCTTCCTGAGCCTCCATGATGCCCCTCATGAGGCGCTGGTACACCGCAGCCATGCTCGGCAGGCCGTAAGGCATGCGAACATAGCTGTGGGGCGGACCCCCGTAGCGCCCCACTCGTGAGGGCCAGAGACGCTCCGTCGTGGCGATCTGATTGAGCCCTAGTACGTCGACGCAGGCGCGCAGCCCACAGCTGGTAGGCGGCGGCAACCTCTCATGATCCTTGTCTCCTGTAGTTCTTGAATGGCCTTGTTAACGAACTCCTGCTGGTCCGGCCCTCCTCGCCTGGCTCATTCCCGTGGGAAACGTGCTGCGAAGCACGCTTCCACATGGTGCCCAAGCGCCTCCCTCGTGACCCTGGCTAAGTCGGTGGCCCTCCAGGTGAGAGCCCCTGAGCCCTGCCGGAGGAGGGCGCTGGGCGCGCTTTCCTATGCGATGGATGGGGGGTCCCCATGGGCGGACATGGGCCCTGAGGGGCCTGCCTCCTGAGGGGCCGAGCCTGACGATGTCTTCTTCTACTTGGGGGTGGCCTCAGGAAGCCTCCCGCTTCCGTGATCTGGGTCTTCTAGCGACGCGGCCTGATAGGCTCTCTCCAGGGAACACACTGCATCCTTCTCTTCACAAGGCACCGTGATGACGCCACCACTTCCTGGCATCTTGAGGATGTTGTAGCCGTGGTGAGTCACAGCCATGAACTTGGCCAGCGCTGGGTACCCGAGGATGGCGTTGTACGGCAGGCGGATGTGGGCGACGTCGAAGTCGATGAGCTCGGTGCGGTAGTTGCTGCGGGCCCGGAAGGTGACAGGGAGGCGGACCTGCCCGATAGGGACTGTGGAACCGTTGGTGATCCCGGAGAAAGGCTTGGTCGGCTGAAGCTGGTCATAGGGCAGTTGGAGATTGTTGAATGTTTCCACGGACAGGACGTTGAGCCCCACCCCGCCATCGATGAGGGTCTTGGTGACCAGCACGTTGCTGATGACTGGGGAGCAGAGCATCGGGAGGACTCCTGCCGTGGCCGTGCACTTGACCTAGTCTACCGAGCTGAACATGATGGCGCACGCCGACCACCTGAGGGGGCGCGTTGCTTCGAGCTTGGGGAGAACTGCATTCACTTTGCGGGCAAACTGCTTGAAGATGCGTTGAGAGGGTGGGGCTTGAGCCCCGCCTAGGATGCAGGCGATTGCGCGCGGCTCTTGGAAGCCCCCAGCCCCCTCGTCTTGATGGCGGTCTTCGTTCCTCCTCGGCTGAGGCGGGAGCGAAGGTAGGCCTGCATTGCCATGAGGGCGATCCTCACGAGGCTGATCCCTCCAGTCTCCCTCGAGAGGCAGGTCCCGCCAGCGGTCCTCGCGAGGCTGGTCGCGCCACCCCTGGCGCGGGCCGCGATCTTCCCAGCGTCCTGGGTTTCTTCCTCCTCCTCGGCCGTAGCCCCGGTCAGCACGGTCAGGGCGACGGCCGATCCTTCCTTCTCGCACGGCGCGGAGTTCTTGACATTCGTTGGTGTTTTGGGTGTGGAGGTCATGGTACACACAGTACCGGCTCCCTCTGGAGGGTTCGGGCAGATCCTTGCCCCGCTTTGAGTCTGGTTCTGCCGCGAGTACGGCAGCCCCCTTGCGCTTCACATCCTTGGCCTTGGGCTTCTTCTCTTCTGGGTCCGCGGCAGGCAGCTCGAGGAGGGAGAGGCGTCCATCCTCAGCCCTGGCGCACTTGTTCGCCAAGTTGAACAGCTCCAGGGAGGTGTAGAGGTCTTCGTGCATTGCCAGCTCCTCCTTCATCTTGACGTCGCGCACGCCGTCGGAGAAGGCCGAGATGATGGCCTCCTCGGACACCTTGGGGATCTTGAGGCGCGCGCTGTTGCAGCGCTCGATGTATTTTTGCAGGGTCTCTCCGGGTTGTTGCTTGATGCGGCGCATGTCGCTCACGGTGGGCGGCCGGTCGCGAGTACCTTGGAAGTTTGCAACGAAGCGGGTGCGCATCTGGTCCCAGAAGGAGATCGTGCCTGGAGCCAGATTCAGGAGCCAGGTTCGAGCTCCCTCCTTGAGCGCCATGGGGAACCAGTTCGCCATGACCTTTTCATCTCCGCCGGCAGCCTCGATGCCCAGCTCATAGAGCTGGAGGAACTCTGCGGAGTCGGTTGTGCCATCGTAACGAGGAGGCAGGTCAGGCTTGAACTTGCCGGGCCATGCGATGCTGCGCAGCTCAGTGGTGTAGGTGTGGCAGCCCGCGGTGGCCACGTAAGGCTTCGGTTGGTGGAGAGCTTGGTCTTGAGGGTCCCCACGCGCTGCAGCTAGGAGCAGGGCGGGGTCTTGGCGTGCCAGAGCTGGAGCAAGGTCGCAGCATGCCGGAGCAGGGAGCGCCCTGGCAGCCCCTTGCGGGCGAGGAACTTCTTGGCAGCTTCGCTCTTGCTGCGTTGGCGCCTGACGGAGTGGGTTCCGCCCAGGGGCCAAGCGCCTTGGAGCCATGGCATCTTCTTGGAGGGGAGGCGGCTGGTGCGCCTCTGGAGCTTCGTTGCCCGCGCGGGGCGGAGTGTGGCGCAGAGGAACGGATGGCGCGGAAGAGCCCCCTGCGGCGCGGACAAGCTCGGCGACGCGGTCGAGCCACTCCTCGTAGACGTCGTCGACGGGGCGGTAGCGCAGGAGCTCGTTTGCCGCGAGGAGCGCAGCTCGAGCCTCCAAGGGTGCGCGGAGCGCGCGGGACGAAGAACCGGCTGGTGCAAGTGATGGAGTAGCGGTGCGGCCATCTTGCCGGTGGCGGCGTTGACGGCGGGCGACGGGGAACGACGAGGACGCCCACCGACAGGGGCCATCTGGGCGATGCGAGAAGCGATGGCGGCCCGGCGCTCGGCGCGGGCCCGACGAGCGTCGGACATGGATGCGACGGTCGGAGGAGAACGGAGCGGTGGAAGACAGATTCCGGTGCACCCCTACCTGGCGCACCAAATGTCGGATTTCGGGTTCCGGCAGACCCTTAAGGTTCGAACACTGGGGTGCACGCGGAAATCATGCCTTCTACCTCCCCGTCTCGCAAAGATCTAAACTAGTAAAGGAACTGCATGAGAGACACAAGATTTGTACTGGTTTGGGCCACCATTGTGGTGTAATACCCTACTCCAGTGTGTGGTGGATGGATTGCCTCTTGGGGCTGATTATGATGAACACTACAAGGAAGAACTGCCTCATGAGGGTCTGTTCTTAGCTGGGGCGACGAACTGCCGGGAGGAGTTCTGTCACCTCTCTCTCTCTCTCTACTTGCTAGCCGGACCAACTAACTCTGCAAACCGAGCCTAGAGAAAGCCGACCCCTTCTACGAACTGATTGACCTCCCAACCGATCGAACCGAACCCCTTCTACGAACTGATCGACCTACCAACCGATCAAACCGAACCCCTTCTATGAACTGATCGACCTACCAACCGATTGAACCGAACCCCTTCTACGAACTGATCAACCTACCAACCGATCGAACCGAACCCCTTCTACGAACTGATCGACCTACCAATCGATCGAACCGAACCCCTTGCTACGTGGGTGGCTAGTCCTATTTATAGGGGCCCTGGTCCTCTTCCCAAATATCGAGCGGGAAGGGAGCCAACAATGGCGGGCTAATTTGAAGGGGGACAGCAAGTACTCTTATCCTGACTAAAGGTGGTCTTCGCCTACGAAAGACTCTATGGTGACGCCGTGCTGGGCTCCATGGTGACCTCCGTCTCGTAGTCCGCTTGGTCCTGGTCTCATTGCACCAAAATGGCAACCTTTGCCTGATGCCTCGGTACTACGCGGCTGCGCTTGCCCCCTTTGCACCAAAGAGGAAAGAAGGACGCAGCACGCGCTCGCGCCCGCCTGGCACCCTCGATCGTCATGGCTTGCGTCACTGGCACCTCACGAGGTACCCCGACTTGATATCTCCGTCTCCTCGCGAGCCAGCCTGAAGAGGCTGTGCCTGAGGACGCGCCGTGTCGTCCACCTCGCGAGGCTTGGCCCCTCGCGAGGTTCTTGAGTCTTGTGCTGGTGAAGATGGGCCATGTTGGGCCCCCACTCGAGCCACGCCGCAGGCCGCAGGCAGGCAAGTCTGGGGACCCCCGTTCCCAGAACGCCGACAACAACTCTAAGCAATAGCAGGCATGGCATGGTAGGAACACAACAAGGCTCAAACAACTCCTACACATGCTAGTGGGTTTTAACTATTTACTGTGGCAATGACAGGTCATGCAGAGGAATGGGTTCAACTACCGCGGCATAAAGTAGCAGTTGAATCATTGTTGTCCTAATGCAATAAATGAGAGCAGGAGCAAGAGAGTGGATTGTATCGGAATGAACAAGGGGGTTGCTTGCCTGGTAGATCAACAGGGGGGCACTGCTCCTCAGACAGGTACTCTCGAACACTTTCCGGAGTAGGACCTATCGAGAAGGAACGGTGTCGGAAATCAAACACAAGCATATGCAACATTATGATGCAAGAACATGGCATGAGTATGTGATATTGTTTGAGTTAATGCATCTAGCATTTATTTGGTTTGAGGTCCATTTGAACCAAGGGTTCAAAGGCAACTCCAAAATAAGCTCTTAAATATGCCATAAGTTTGTTTTCATATATACAGCATGCATAGATGGTTTGTCATGCATGAAAATGGTACAGATGGATAGATTGAATTTTTTTGATAATTTTTCATATATAAATTATTTCAATCTGAGCTACGGTTGAATTTCTATGAATTTTTGAAGTTTATATCATTTTCTGGAATTTCCTGATTAATTTTAAAACCAGAAAATGTAATATTGCGTCAGCATGACATCATGGTGATGACAGCATTGACCAAAGTCAAATCTGACTGGTGGGCTCTACCTGTCGGTGGTATAGTTAATTAACAGAGGTTAATTAATTTTTAAACTAATCCTAAACTAGAAATTAGTAGGGCCGGGCCCCACCTGTCGTTGAGCCAGGGGAGGTCAAACCCCCTCGTTTAGCCGCCGGTGGCAGCAGACGCGGCGGAGGGCATGGGATCACCCTTCCGGCGACCAAAAGGACGGCGGAGAGCACCGAGGCGTAGCCCGCGCTTGTCCGCACCGAATGGAGCAAGTGGGGGAGGCAGGGGCGACCGGAGCTCGCTGGAGCGAAGCTCGCGGCGACGGCTGGAGCACGGCCAAGTGCGGGCAAGGGGTGTGATGCATGGGGAAGCGAGCGAAGAGGCTCTACGGCCTCCTGGCGTCACCAGGAGCACGGTGACGCGCGCGGGAGCGGCTGGCTCGGCCTCTGGCCACGGCGGCACCATGGCCGGCGGCTCGGCTCCGGTGGCTAGGTGGCTAGAGGAGGGGATCGAGCACGGTTTAGGGGGGAAAAAGATCGTGGCCTCACAGCGGTTGCAGGGGTCGTGGAAGCGGACTCGGGGAAGCTCGGATGGCGGCAAATCGATGGTGGAAATCCACGGTGGCCGACGAGGAAGACGAAGACGATGGCGTCGTTTTAGGCGTCCCGTGGGCGCGTGCTTCGTCTTGGTGCTTCACGGTGTCGAGGAGGTCCCGTTGGACAGGGCAGAGGGGCAAGGGGAGCACGGTGGCTGCGGCTACGGCGTGCGGCGGTGACAGCAGCGCTCGGGTGCGGGCGATAGAGGGTGACAGAGGGGAGGAGGAGCACGGGGGAGAGTGAGAGGGGGTCGGGGAGGTGCGTGGCGTTGCGCGGGGCATCCAGGCGACGAGGGGGAGGACAAGCAGGCAGCTCGCGTGGCGCGCGGAGCGCACGCGCGCGCCGGGCACGCGCCTCGCCTACTGGCGCGAGGTGGGAGACGGTGCGGTGGCCAGTTGGGCTGGGCCAGCACAGCTGGGCCGGCACAGTGCCAGGCCGCAAGTTAGCCCAGGTAAGGTTTTTCCTTTATTTGTTTTCTTTTCTAATTTCTAACCTTTGTTTTGATTTAATAAAAATACTAAATCAATTAATTTAATTCTGACAATTTTTGCAGGGGGCTAAGGGATTATTCCAGAGCCCCTCACCAAAATTCAGAATTATTGGACAATATTTTATATATATATATAAATATTTATCCAACGCAAATAATTTCTGGATTAATTCCAAATGTCCAAAATAAATATTTATGAGCTCCTGAAAATATTTGTTAGAATTTTAACACTGACCAATATTTTCAGAGAGCAACATGAACATTTTCTTGGACCCTTTTGGAGCAATTTTTATCTGGGTTATTTCCAAAAATAATTTCTCAGGGTTTCACAAATCCCCATTTCAAATTTAAATGGAATTTAAACATGATGCACACATGGCATAGCTAGCCTAGGTCATACCAGAACTAGGGATGTGACACGAGGGTCTGTTCTTGGCTGAGGCGATGAACTACTGGGAGGAGTTCAGTCACCTTTCTCTCTCTCTCTCTCTCTCTCTCTGATCGAGACCCTCTCTAACGAGCCTCTTCCTTCCAACCTCTCGAACCTGCCCCCCCCCCTTTGCTCTGTGGGTGGCTGGTCCTACTTATAGAGGCCCTGGTCCTCTTCCCAAATATCGAGCGGGAAGGGAGCCAACAATGGCAGGCTAATTTGAAGGGGGGCAGCAAGTCTCAGCTATCCTGACAAAAGTAGTCTTCGCCTGCGCAAAGCTCTGGTGATGACGCCGTCTTGGGCTCCACAGTGACCTCCGTCTCGTAGTCCTCCTGGTCTTGGTCTCATTGCACCGAAATGGCAACCTTTGCCTGACGCCTCGGTACTCCGCGGCTGCGCTTGCCCTCTTTGCACCAAAGAGGAAAGGAGGACGCTGCGCGGGCTGGCACCCACCTGGCGCCCTGAGTCGTCATGGCTTGCGTCACGGGCACCTCATGAGGTACCCCGCCTCGATCTCTTCGCCTCCTCGTGAGCCAGCCTGACGAGGCCGTGCCTGAGGAAGCTCCGCGTCATCCGCCCCGCGAGGCTTGGCCCCTCGCGAGGGTCTTGGTTTTGTGTTGGTGAAGATGGGCCATGCTGGGCCCCGTTTTGAGCCACGCCGCAGGCCGCAGGCAGGCAAGTCTGGGGACCCCCGTTCCCAGAACGCCGACAGTAGCCCCCGGGCCCAAGGCGCGCCCGAACTTGGCCGTGCAGGGAGGCGGAAGGGCAAGAGAGAAGCGCCGCGGGCCCTAACAGCCTGCGGCCTTGGGCGCCGCATGGCGGTTGACTGGACGTGGGCGCCTTAGCAACCGCGCGATTTGATAAAGGAGTGGCATCCGCCTAGGCCCTGATTCTTGCTTTCCTCGGTTGCTGCTCAGATCCCCTTTCTTGCGCCTCTCCTTCCTTCCTCCGAAATTTCTAGATCTGCTCCGACCGTGCGACCTAGGAAGCCATGGCACCTCGTCAGCCCCCGGCCGTAGCTTGGTACTCGTCTGCCCTGGACTCGCCGAATGTGTCAAAGGCGAGCCTTGCCCGGTTGCGTCGGATGGCGATGGCGCGGTGCATCAACGGGGCGAAGGTGTTCAAGGCCGGCTCTGCCACCCCCGAGGGTTAGGGGAGCACCTTCTATCAGTTCTTCATAAGTGCCATTACCTCTGTCCTCCGCCATTATAAGTTGCAAGCTCTGCATCTCCATCCCAACTCTTTCCTTCTCCTGGCAATCTTTGCTTATTATTGCGAGGCCCACGTTGGGGTGCAGCCATTAGTGGCCTTGCTGCGCCACTACTTCTACCTCCGGACCTCTCGCGGTCCTGCTTCCGCGTGCGCGAGCTTCATCGCGTACGGTGGCGCCATTGCCATCTTGAACCCTGGGAAAAGGATTGAGGGCTTCAGGAGCAAGTGGATCTTGGTGGATGCTGGGCGCATCCACCCTCGGCTGATCTTGCCCACGGAGCAGCCCATGAGCTCCAGCGACTGGGGTCGAGCGGAGCTCGCGGATCCCCGCGCGAAGATGGTGTTGGAGAAGATGGACGCGGATCTGAGGCCGGTCAGCATGGCGGCGGTGAAGCTGACCGGTGCATCGCTGCTGAGAGAATTCTTGGAGCACAAACTGGCTCCGCTTCGGCAGTACTCACTTCCGATGTGGAGGCCCCGTCCGAGCCCCGCGGCCTTAGCCGACGGAGATCTGGCTGCGGTCCTCCAATCTCTGGTCGGGGCGATGTGGCAAGGTTGGGGCCGCTCCTACGCCCTTGTTCCTCCGCGACGACTGGGAGCGGGTAGTGAAGTACATGCCCGTCTTCAATGGGGATGGGCCCGTGCCCATGGAATCTCCCGAGGAACTGTGGACGTGCCCTCTGATGACTCCAGCGAAGAGGAGGAAGGGCCTGACTCCGAGGCGACCGATGGGGAGTCGAGGGCTCCCCTCCCCCGGCGCAGGTCCCACATTCTCCGCCTTTCTCTGAGCGATGACGACGAGGATGACAACGAGTAGGACGGCGGGAGCTCACCCCCGATCCTGAAGAAGGACAGGACCGGGCTGATCTCCCGCGGGTCTGCCCCGGCCCCGGGGCGGACCGCAGACGCACCTTCCGCCTCCAAGCTTCCCGAGGTTGACCCTTCCAGCCGGCTTTTAGGCTTCAAATTTGGCCGGAGGCCGCTTGAGCTCACTGGCGACGACCCGTAAGCATTCGATTCTTGTCTTTATTTCTTGCTCTGCTTCTGAGGCTTGACGTCCGCATTTCTTGGATAGGCTGGCGCACACAGCAAAGAAGCCGAAGGGGACTCCCGAGGTTCCACCCGTGGCAGCGCCTCTGCCTGCGAAGGAGGGTGACCGCGACGCACATGCTTCTCCTGCCCGGTCGTCCTCGCGGGGCCTGGCTAAGCCGGCTGGGGCGAGCTCAGCCCCCATGGCCCAAGTGGCTCCCGAGGTGCTCTCGCCTGCCGCCGCCACTGCAGCTGTCGGGGCGCGGCAGAGTCCACCTCAGGATGCTGTGGCCTTGCTGCCGCCTTCTCCTCCTACTCCACCGGCTGCCGTCTCCCCGACTTCTTCTGCCGTTCTGGATCATGCTATTGCTGAGCTGGACCAACTGTGGCAGGATCTTCTTGGCGCCAACCCTCGCTTGGTGGCCGGGCGCTTGGAGCTGGCTTCTGGATGGGTTCGCTCCGATGCTTCGATTCGGGCGGCGCTGGTCCAGGCCTTGACGGCATGCGACGAGGAGAAGCAGGCCTGGGGGAGGCGCTGCCACGGGTGGAACCTCGGGAGTCCTGGGGGACGCTACTCGTGACGCAGCCCTGGGGGAGGTGGTCGATGTCCGTGGTCGCTGCAAGGCGCTGGAGGACGAGTTGCAAGGCCTGCGGGATCAGCTCGCAAAAGAGGTCCGCCTTCGCCAAGAGCGGGAAGAAGGCGTGAAGGCTCGCGAGGCAGCCATCGAGGGCCGGGAGGCCAAGCTCAGGAAGCGCCGCGACCGCCTAGGCGCACTGCAGCAGGAGTTGGGGGCGAGGAAGGCCGAGCTGGATGACAAGGCACTGGTTCTTGCCGAGGACCGCGTGGCCTTCACGGAGATGGAGGCGAGGGCTCGCTCCTCACTGAGGACGCTTTACGACAGCGGCCTGGAGAGCCCACTGGCTGGCGCCGAGGACGGCCCTGCCAAGCTGCTTCCCTTCCTGGTTCATGCTCTTGAAGATGTCGCCCTTGGCCTTGGCCCCACGGCCGAGGCCGAGGCGCGTGTCCTCTCTTCCGCAGCACTGACGCAGGTCCTCACCCACATCTACCTTCGCGATCCCAGCGTCGACCTCAATAGCCTGCTGGAGCCAGCAAGCGGCGAGCGTGCCGCTGCTGCTGCCGAGGCCGTGAAGGGTCGCGCGGAGGCTCTGCTGGGGAAGTTCCGGGCCTTCAGCACCAAGCCGGAGCAAGGCGCTGCGGACCCCGCTGCTCCGTGAGGCAAACCCGATCCGCGCTGCTCCACCGACGACAAGTGACTCCGTCGCGGCTCCTGTCCTGCCTTTAATTCCTGCACATGTATCATGCCTCAGGGAGGCAATTAAACTTGCGTTTGGCATTGGGATAACAGTGTGGACTGTAATATTTGCTTTTGAATTCCTTGAAATTTGCGCTTTTCCTTCCTACTTGCTTATGTTTTGCGCTGGCAGAGCCCGGCCCCGCGCGTACCTCACCCAGCGTTAGTCCCGACCAGAAACCAGGACGGGACCAAGGAGTGAGGGGCTACGTGACAAGTTAGGCTCCTGAGTCGTGATGCTCAGGAGTCCCCCTTGGCGCATGAATGACAAGTAGGGAGGTATGATGTGGGTGGATCCATCGTTCTATGTCTGCAGAGCCCGGCCCCGCGCGTACCTCACCCAGCAATGGTCCCAACCGGAAACCAGGACGGGGCCACGGAGTGAGGGGCTACGTGACCAGTTAGCCTCCTGAGTCGCGATGCTCAGGAGTCCCCCTTGACACTCAAACGGCCTTCGTACCTTGGCTCCGCTCGGGGAGAGACGCGCGACGAACCAGGCCCGGGGCGACCTGGCTGGGCGGCGTGCGTCCGGGCGTGACCCACGGGCAGCCCCCGTGCCCAGCCCCCTCGCGCGGCACTCCTGGGGGGAGGCGTTACGATGAGGCTAGACACTGAGCTCTGGGCTCCCTGAGGTTGATGCGGCCCGGGGGCCACCCCCAGTTGTTTATCACCAGCGCGGAGCATAGCGCTACCGTATGTGTACGGGCATAGCCGCTCCTCGGCAGTGTCGTCAGCCAGCGCGGAGCATGGTGCTTCCACTGGTACGTGGGAGGGGGCCCCCTCCGGGAGGAGCCCCCGGGCGTGTACAGCCCCGCCCTGACACGTGGCTGGCACGGTAGGGCCTGGCGAGGTGTAACTGGGCACCCGTGAGCCAGCACGGGACTCACGGGGCCCTACCTCTGGGCGGGTTGCGCTCGGCACTGGGCCTTATCTTGTGATGGGTCCCTGCAAATTTGGTTAGATGCCTGCACTCTACGTCCTCGGGTCCCGGCCCTCGAGCTGGTCTCAGCCGTCGCTGGTATGCCAGGTCGCGATGCCATGGACAAGGCCAGAGGGTGAGGGCTGGAGAGCTAGTAAGAGCCCTGAGTCGCGATGCTCAGGTACCCCCCCTTTAACGTGCAAGTGGTCGGCATGGAGAAGAAGAGGTGTCGTGGACTGGCATCAAAAAATCAAGCATGGCTGGTCTGACGCATAATCGGAAATAAACGCAAATGGGATACATGCCGCTGGGCCTGGCCCGAGCGGCTTGGGGATCATGCAGCCCGAGGGGCGCCCCCAACAAGGTAAGCTAACAACGCGAAATAAAAGGGATACACGCCGCAAGGACAGACCCACGCGGCCTGGGAATAATGCAGCCCTGGGGGCGCTCCCAGCTAGAAGTGAAAGTTGAAAGATGTCACCTGATGACGTTGAGGACGAAGGAGTGTTGGTGTAGCAGACTCAGTGGGCTGCGGAAGCCGATCCTCACGAGCCCCCAAGCCCAGGGGCCTCGGGAGGCTCCGGAGGCGCTGACGGCTCCTCGCGGGCCATCTCCATCCCTGCCAGGGCTGCGGAACGCCTGGCCTCTCGTGCCTCCGTGATGCCCCTCATGAGGCGCTGGTACGCGTCAGCCGTGCTCGGCAAGCCGTAAGGCATGCAAACGTAGCTGTGGGGTGGACCTCCGCAGCGCCCCACTCGCGAGGGCCAGAGGCGCTCCAAAGAGGCGACTCGGTTGAGCCCTGGTATGTCGATGCAGACGCGCAGCCCACCATCCTCGCCTGGATGGGGAGCCACTGCTGGGAGGCGGCGGCCGCCTCTCATGACTCTTGACTCCTGTAGCTCCTGAATGGCCTTGCTGACGAACTCCTGAGGGTCTGGATCTCCTTGCCTTGCTCCTTCTTGAGGGAAACGTGCTTCGAAACGTGCCTCCATGTGGTGCCCAAGCGCCTCCCTCGTGACCCTAGCTAGGTCGATGGCCCTCCAGGGGAGAGCCCCCGAGCCCTGCCTGAGGAGGGCGCCGGGCGTGCTTTCCTATGCGATGGAAGGAGGTTCCCCCGGGGCAGGCACGGGCCCAGAGGGGCCGGACCGGACGATGTCTTCTTCTTCTTGGGGGCGGTCTCAGGAGGCCTCCTGCTTCTGCGATCCGGGTCTTCCAGTGATGCGGCCTGAAAGGCTCGTTCTAGGGAACACACCGCGTCCTTCTCTTCGCAGGGCACCGTGATGACTCCGCCGCTTCCTGGCATCTTGAGGACGTTGTAGCCGTGGTGAGTTACGGCCATGAACTTGGCCAGCACTGGGTACCCAACAATGGCGTTGTACGGCAGGCAAATGTGAGCGACGTCGAAGTCGATGAGCTCAGTGCGGTAGTTGTCGCGTGCCCCGAAGGTGACAGGGAGGCGGACCTGCCCAATCGGGACCGTGGAGCCATCGGTGATACCGGAGAAAGGCTTGGTTGGCTGAAGCTGGCTGTAGGGCACTTGGAGGTTGTTGAATGTTTCCACGGACAGGACGTTGAGCCCTGCCCCGCCACAGATGAGGGTCTTGGTGACCACCACGTTGCTGATGATTGGGGAGCAAAGCATCGAGAGGACTCCGGCTGTAGCCGCACACTTGAGCTGATCTGCTGAGCTGAACGTGATGGCGCACGCCGACCACCTGAGAGGGCGCGTGGCTTCGAGCCTCGGGAGGACTGCGTTAACTTCGCGGGCGAACTGCTTGAAGATGCGTTGAGAGGCTGGGGCTTGTGCCTCGCCCAGGATGCAGACGATCACGCGCGGCTCCTGGAAGCCCCCATCCTCCTCGTCCTGGTGGCGGTCCTCATTTCTCCTTATCTACAGCGGCAGCGGTGGGAGGCCTCCGTTGCCTCACGGGCGATCCTCGCGAGGCTGATCCCTCCAGCCTCCCTCGTGAGGCGGGTCTTGCCAGCGATCCTCGCGAGGTTGATCGCGCCACCCCTGGCGCGGGCCACGGTCTTCCCAGCGTCCTGCGTTCCTTCCTCCTCCTCGACCGTAGCCCCGGTCACCGCGGTCGGGGCGACGGCTGATCCTCCCTTCTCGCACGGCTCGGAGTTCTTGAGATTCGTTGGTGTTGTGGGTGTGGAGGTCATGGTACACAAAGTACCGGCTGCCCTTGGAAGGTTCGGGCTGATCTCTGCCCCGCTTGGTGTCTGGTTCTACCGCGAGCACGGCGGCCCCCTTGCGCTTCACATCCTTGGCCTTGAGCTTCTTCTCTTCTGGGTCTACGACAGGCAGCTCGAGGAGGGAGAGACGCCCTTCCTCAGCCCTGGCGCACTTGTTTGCCAAGTTGAATAGCTCCAAGGAAGTGCACAGGTCTTCATGCATCGCCAGCTCCTCCTTCATCTTGACGTCGCGCACACCATCGAAGAAGGCCGAGATGATGGCCTCTTCAGTCACCTTGGGAATCTTGAGGCGTGCGTTGTTGAAGCGCTGGATGTACTTCTGCAGGGTCTCCCTGGGTTGTTGCTTGATGCGGCGCATGTCGCTCATGGCGGGTGGCCGGTCGCGAGTACCTTGGAAGTTGGCGATGAAGCGGGTGCGCATCTCTTCCCAAGAGGAGATCGTGCCTGGAACCAGGTTCAGGAGCCAGGTGCGGGCCCTGTCCTTGAGCGCCATGGGAAACCAGTTCGCCATGACCTTCTCGTCTCCGTTGGCAGCTTCGATGCCCAGCTCGTAGAGCTGGAGGAACTCCGCAGGGTTGGCCGTGCCGTCGTAGCGAGGAGGCAGGTCTGGCTTGAACTTGTCGGGCCACGCGACACTGCGTAGTTCAGTGGTGAAGGCGCGGCAGCCTGCTGTGGCCATGGGAGGACTTGGGTGACGGAGAGCTTGGTCTTGCATGTCCCCATGCGCTGCAGCTGAGAGCAGCGCGGGGTCTTGATGCACGGGAGCAGCAGCATGGTCGCGACGTGCTGGAGCAGGGAGCGCCCGGGCGGCTTCTTGCGGGCGAGGGACATCTTGGCAGCTCTGTTCTTGCCGCGCTAGCACCTGACGGAGCGGGTTCTGCCCAGGGGCCACGCGCCTTGGAGCCATGGCGTCTTCTTGAGGAGGAGGCGGCCGGGCGTCGCCGGAGCCTCGTCGCCCGCGCGGGGCGGGGTGCGGTGCAGCGGAACGGACGATGCATGAGAGCCCCCTGCGATGCGGACGAGCTCGGCGACGCGGTCGAGCCATTCTTCATAGACATCGTCGACGGGACAGTAGCGCAGGAGCTCGTTTGCCACGATGAGTGCAGCCCGAGCCTCCATGGGCGCGCGAAGCGCGTGGGACGAAGATCCAGCTGGGGCGAGCGAGGGAGTTGCGGTGCGGCCATCTTGCCGCACGGACGGATGCTGAGACGATGCTTGCTGCTCGTCCCCCGCCGGGCCGGTGGCGGCGTTGACGGTAGGTGATGGGGAACAGCAAGGACGCCCGCCGACAGGGGCCGTCTGGGCGACGCGTGAAGCGAGCGCTGTGACACTCCAAAAAAATTTATTTAATTTTCAACAAAAACTTTGTTGGTTTTGAAGAAGGTCATTTAGATCCTTCCAAAAAAAACCTCTCTCTCAAAAAAATTTCCCCTGGCAAGGATTTTTATTTTTTTGTATCTTCTTCAACTCTGGTGTTTGATTATTAAAAACCTTTCTTCTGATTGTTCCCTTCTCAAATATATTTTTGGAAATTATTTATTTTCTTTTAAGAAGAAATCCTATGAGTTTTGGGGCTTCTTTCTTTTTTGAAAACACCCATGGTTTTACCATGTCTCTTGTGGTAAATCCTCCCAAAACCCCTCCCTCCACTTTGGGGCAATCCAAACTTCCAGCTCCAACAAGTCCAAACCATTTTTTGGATTTTATTTCATTCATTTTACTTCCCAAAACAATTCTATCAATTATTTTAAGCCTAGATGATTTACAAAGGAAGTACCTAATTTCCTTTGAGTTTTGATCTCAAACCAACTCCTCTGGATAGTCCTTAGCACCCCCAACATAGATCCATCAAGATCCACTCTTCTTCCTTTCAATATTTTCAAGTTTTAACCTCTGCAAGTTTGGACCAGATTTGTCAAATTTGGTGAAATTCATACCTTCTCTTCTCCAAAAATTCTACCAAAATTCAGGAAGCCTCCAGGTGCAATGAGAGGCCACCCCACCAAAAATCAGCTCAAGGAAAATTCTCCACATACCAAAATCATTTCGTCGAACACTTGGTCGGCACTGTTTCTGTAGACTTTCAGAAAAATTCAGAGTTTCAGAATTTAGTCAGTGTCGTTTCTCGTCAGTGACTTGTCATCCATCACCAGTGCTCCCTGGCGCATTGCGCACGGCCCCTCCCCCCTGGCCAGAGCACCGCACGCCTCCTTGGACGGGCACAGGTGTCGGTGGCGGCGAGCATCGCCGGTGTTGGCAGCTTCTGCGGTGGCAAAGCCACCCGTGGCGGCCAACAGGAGACAGCGCCAGCTCGCAACGCCGTTCGGCGCCGCCCAACGCTCCCTTGCCCTCCGCGTGGCCTCATGCACGCCAGCGCACCCCGCAGCACCGTCGCCGTGGCCCGGCAAGCACAGGGCACGCCCTCTGCCACCGACGGGCCCGCGCCGCCCCGTTCCGTCGAAGCCACCCAGAGCGCCTAATCCAAGCTAGGTTAGCACCTAAACGGAACCAGTGGAACTCCAAGTTGATGCCCAACCTCCTAAACTCCCCAACCAAGCACTGCGCCGCCATAACCATCGCCGGAGATCCCCGTTCACGGCCACCGCCTCGGATCGCCTATAAAAAGAGGTCCCGAGCTTGTTCTCGAGCACGCACCACCACTGCACCCCACCAGAACCCTGCCAAGCCACTAGGAGGACCTCGAGGAGGTCTCCTCCCCGAACTCCGGCCGCCCCGATCCGCCTCGGCCACCAGCTCGATCCATTCCGGTGAGGCCATCCCCGCGGCCCAAACCTCGTCAGTAGTCTCCTCGAGCACCCAGTGATCTAACTCAGGCTTCAGTTTGACCTCTGCAGCCCTCCCCGATGAGATCCAACTCCACCCGAGCCGCCGTCCGCCGGAGCAAGGACCGCCGTCGATGTGGTGCTCGCCGACGACCACCACCACCACCCACCGACACGGAAGGACACGCCGGGCACGTAGGTACTCTCCGATCCTCCTAACTCGCTGTGGATCGCCGCCGGCGACCACCGCAGCTCTCGGGCGCCGACGAGCTCTGTTTCTCCCTATTTGAAAATTCAAACCTGACGGGCGGGACCCCCCCCATCAGTCTCTCTTTTCTTTTAAACAAAACATTTTCTGAAAACGCATTCGGGCAAATACGCTTTCAGTCTGAAGCGTTTTTCTGATCTTTTTCTGTTCAGCCCCCTGAGAAGTTTCTGTTTCATTACAGAAAGGTCCCTGGATTAAAGCCCTTATAACTTTTAAACGGAAAATGATTTTTGATGGATTCTTTTTCTGTCCTCTTTAAATTTTTGTCTAGTTTTTTATCATATTTATTTGAAAAATATTTGGAATACTTTTGTGCACCTCACGGTATTTACGTTAGCGCGTATGTTTCTTTATACCGTAGATACCGAAGGAGGTGACGGAACCGCAAACTTCACCAAGCTAGACTCCGACTACTCCGAACCAGGCAAGCATGTTTGAAATTTTGATATGATGAGTGTCTTGGGCATGTTTGCATTAAGTAGTTCATCGCATGTTTATGAGCATATCGATGAATGTTATATTACATGCAAAGTTGAGGCAAGTGAGTTTCGAAAATCCATAAGTTGTTGGATATGAGTTTGCATGGCCATGTGATGGCATGAGAATGGGTTAGATGGCAGTGTTGTAGCATGCCTTCTTATGCCAGACTATTTGACTCCAGTGTCAACATGAATCAGTCCAGTTTCCATCCATTTTCCCTTCCTATACTTCCACATGTTTCTCGCAAGGGATATGGCTTAGTAAGTTGCAAACCGCTTTCCTGGTACACACCAAATCGAGAGGCCGTGATGAGGGTTCCATGGCCCTGGACTAAAGCTAGTCATCTGGTCAGGGGGCATGGGTGTTTCCGGTTGGGACCGAGAGGGGGGCACCCCTTAGAGCGCGCGTATATAAATTTGATCCCATGCTATTCGAGATTGTGATCTCCCCATCTCAAAGTTTTTCTTGAACGCTGTCTAGGGTGATTCCTGGCATCGTGAGGTGGGATGGATGTGTACTGGTTAGATGTGTTTCGTCCGAAATACCGTAAATGGAACTAGTCCCTCGTGACTACGGAAATCCGTTGGCTGTGTGTAATTTGGTACAAACTCTGCAGAGTCAAAAAAATCCTTTGAATCATCTTATCCATGTCCAAGTACTATGTTCAACTTATCTTGTCCAGTGTCAGTCTCAGTGACAAAAACTCCGGTGAACCACATGAGTGTTAAGTCCGGTTAAATGTTTATTCCTGTGGATGGACTAACCCGTTTATTATTGTGTGTTGAATATTTATTGTGAGTATTATATCTTTGTAAATTTATCAGATATGAATAAGGAAATTTAAGCCCTTTCTGTGATGTTGCTCAGACGTCCGACTATGGCACGCTTGTTATTTACTTTCGATATAAGCCCTTTTTGTGATGTCGCTTAGACGTCCGACTGTGGCACAATTGCTCTTTACTTTTGATATAAGCCCTTTCTGTGATGTCGCTCAGACGTCCGACTAGGGCATACTTGTTCTTTACTTTTGATATAAGCCCTTTCTGTGATGTCGCTTAGACGTCCGACTGTGGCACGCTTGTTATTTACTTTCGGTATAAGCCCTTTCTGCGATGTCGCTCAGACGTCCGATTGTGGCACGCTTGTTATTTACTTGCGATGTAATCCCTTTCTGTGATGTTGCTCCGACGTCCGACTATGGCACGCATGTCATTTACTTTTCATATAAGCCCTTTGTGCGGTGTCGCTTAGATGCCCGACTGCAGCATGATTATTTATTTGTTCACCCTTCGAGGCATCGCCCCAGACACCCGATCGGTTTTACTCCCTTTACGTATCATGTTGTGCCAACATTTATGAATTTGAATGTGCATTAATAAATTACTCATGACGCACTCATGCATGCATTTGTTATATCTTATGTCCGAACTGTCTTGCGAGTACTTTCAAAGTACTCACCTGGCTTGTTGATTTGGCCAGATGTTGATGAAGGCGATCTCATGGATGAAGAGTTTGATAGCGAGTCCGACGCCTAGAGGAGTCCCAGTCAGTCTCGAGTGATCCTGGATTTGGTTACTGTATTATATCTCCTTCCGCTACCCGAATAAATTCATCGAGTCTCACCTCGACGCTCGATGAGCTGCCAGTTTAGGAGTCATATTATTCATTCTCCACTGTGATATTCCACCACCACTTTTATCTCGAGTCAGTAGTATGCCACCACACCATTGTGTCATATCCGCCATTATGTATAATTATTGGCGTGCTTGTAATAATTTGTTGAGCAGCCTTAGCTCGACCTTGTAATGTATTATATGCTACTGGCTTACTGTATCAAGAATTTTGTCTACCAGTAAGGAGGATTTTCCTCATACTGGACTCAAAAGATTGGCTTCTCAATAAACATTTTATTGGAAAACCGGTAGTGACAAGCGCAGCCCGGCACTCGGCGCGGGCCCGACGAGCGTCAGACATGGGCGCGATGGTCGGAGGAGAACGGGGTGGTGGGAAATGAATTCCGGTGCACCCCTACCTGGCACGCCAAATGTCGGATTTCGGGTTCCGGCAGACCCTTGAAGCTCGAACACTGGAGTGCGCGTGGAGATTTCGCCTCCTACCTACCTGCACCCGTCCGCCATGCTAGGATCTAAACTATGGAAAGAACAACACAAGAGACACAGGGTTTATACTGGTTCGGGTCACCGTTGTGGTGTAATACCCTACTCCAGTGTGTGGTGTGGTGGATTGCCTCTTGGGCTGATGATGATGAACAATACAAGGAAGAACAGCCTCGCGAGGGTCTGTTCTTGGCTGAGGCGATGAACTACTGGGAGGAGTTCAGTCACCTTTCTCTCTCTCTCTCTCTCTGATTGAGACCCTCTCTAACGAGCCTCTTCCTTCCAACCTATCGAACCCCCCCCCCCTTTGCTCTGTGGGTGGCTGGTCCTACTTATAGAGGCCCTGGTCCTCTTCCCAAATATCAAGCGGGAAGGGAGCCAACAATGGCGGGCTAATTTGAAGGGGGACAGCAAGTATCAGCTATCCTGACAAAAGTAGTCTTCGCCTGCGCAAAGCTCTGGTGATGACGCTGTCTTGGGCTCCACGGTGACCTCCATCTCATAGTCCTCCTGGTCTTGGTATCGTTGCACCGAAATGGCAACCTTTGCCTAATGCCTCGGCACTCTGCGGCTACGCTTGCCCCCTTTGCACCAAAGAGGAAAGGAGGATGCTGCGCGGGCTGGCACCCGCCTGGCGCCCTGAGTCGTCATGGCTTGCGTCACGGGCACCTCGTGAGGTACCCCGCCTCGATCTCTCCGCCTCCTCGTGAGCCAGCCTGACGAGGCCGTGCCTAAGGAAGCTCCGCGTCGTCCGCCCCGCGAGGCTTGGCCCCTCGCGAGGGTCTTGGTTTTGTGTTGGTGAAGATGGGCCATGTTGGGCCCCTTTTTGAGCCACGCCGCAGGCCGGAGGCAGGCAAGTCTGGGGACCCCCGTTCCCAGAACACCGACAGACCATACTTACCTTCATAGTTGTTTGATTATGTAGCATCACTGCACATGTTAGCCTCGTAATCGTCCATTTGGTGGACATTATAAGATCCGTATGGACTCTTACATAAATTTAGAATCAACCCAATGCTTTTGAAGAGGTTTAGCTCTGCAGTCCTCTTGTAAGGACTGAACGTGGTCTATCACTATACTTACATTAACAGCTACTCCCTCTGTCCCATAATATAAGAACGTTTTGTATAGTACACCAGTGTTCAAAACACTCTTGTATTATGGGAAGAGGGATTGGTTCATTTTGTAGCATTCTGCATCTTATCTCCCTCGCCCACCATTTACTAAAAAAGATCAGATCTATATTTAATCTTACCAACAAGCAGAATACATAGACAATGCCAGTGCAGAAGTGTACCCCATTGCTCTTGTCAGTACATTTTGTCCTATAATGCTTGTACTTCCAGGGATTGGTAGTTGACTATGTAGCATCAATCTACATCTTCTCTTCATTATCCTCTATCCCTTCCAGTATTATCATATCTGTAATTACTCTCTACAAAATGTAGAGTACATGCAATGCTTATGAAGAAGATTCTGTGCTGAAATTCTTGAGTTATCCTTCCCTTGACATGGAGAAGGGCATTATAAATCCGGTGTTAACTGTTAATGTAAGTCAGTCCTTCTAAAGCCTTTATCCTCAACTGTTGTTTAATTTTCTCATGCTCCCTATCATTTACTACTGTTTAGTTTGCTATTTCTACCAAAATGCATGTTCGTAAGAACCGTAAGTTCTAAGTTTTACTTGTAAAACCAAATTCCTTATTCATACCATGCACATTACTTAATACCCCCTATATGTATGCTTGCTTTTGTGGATCTATAATCCAGTGTGTGGTGAAGTAGCCCACGTTTGCACCTTGTCATCTCCTGTTTTATCTTACTGATGTGGCTGATGATATGAACAACATGCCATGCACATTATCCAAAATAGATACAATGATTTTCTTTGCCCTTCATCTATGCTTGTTATGTTCACATGGTAATCCAGTAGTGTGGTGAAGCTCCCCGCATTATGAACAATGCCAAATTATGCTATTGATATTTTGAACTTAATCTTTATTTTCTAATTTGAAATTGGATAGAATTGACAAAACAGTTATCATCTTTGTTTATACACGTGCAAAACCTGTCATCTCTCTGCTTTGTTTCAGGGTGATATGCCTGATGGCATGCACAAGTTTGCTGAAGGCTGTGAGACAAACCCAACATATATTGCAGCAAAGAAGGCAAAACATCTTGAAGATAGCGAGACAACCCCAAAGTCTTGTGTTGATGTAGTGTTCAAGTTACTTGAGACAAACAGTCAGACAAGCTCACAGAATTTGTTGTCTGAATCAGTTCGACTTCTTCAGTCCCAAGTTCTAGCAGAAAGGCATTCTGCAACTCAACTTCGACTTGAAGTCCTATATCTAATAAAGATTGCGAAGAACACCAATGAGAACCTCATCGCTAAACAGCTACACCTGGAGGCTATGACCGACATGCTAGGCCAGTCTCACAGCCTTGCTCAGCAGCTTGCGCAGCTGTTCCCCCGCAAGGCTAACCTTTCTTGAACTGTCTTGGAAGTGGTCTCGGTTCAGTATTATTTTGTTACGCTGCAATGGTGCCCAGTTTTTGTAATCTGCTTCTTCGTTGCGCTTTATGATCACTTGTGGCGAACTTCGATGCCCAGTGGATGTAATATACCTTAAATCCTTTATTGTATAGTGTAGGTTTATTCTTAGTTACTATGCCGTAATTTCTTTATTGTATAGAGTAGGTTTATTTTTAATTCCTACTAGTTACTGCCATCATTCTCTATCTGAAAAAAAATCAGATGTAGTCGACCGGACCGAAACATTCGACTCTAACGGGCCAGGTTTTTAGCGGGCCACAATTGGGCCGGCCTGCGTCTTTCTTGGGCCCGAATGATTGGGGCCTTCACACATTGCGACAGGCCCAAACTTACACCGGCCTATATTTTAGATGGGCCTTTTGTCGACCCAGCGCTTAGTTTGGCCCAGGTAGGGTTGGGCCATTAACAGGCAGAATATTATACTGGCCTGTTACGGCCGAGATGAAACCACGGGCCTTTAGCAGGCCAAAATGCATGTTGGGCCTCAATTTTCACTAGTCGTCAATGGGCCTTCAGCAGGCCAAAATGTAGACCGGGCCGTTTTGGGCCCAGTTAGCTCACGGGCCGATACCAGGCCGAAACATATCTCGGGCTTTAGTTGGCCCACTGATATCATGGGCCTTTAAGAGGCTGAAAGCTTAGCATAGGCATCAACGGGCCAAATTACGCAACAGGCCTTTAACAGGCCCAAAGCCACATTGGGCTTAATTGTTGCCACCTTTAGAATGGGCCGTTAGTGGGCCCGATGTCCCGTCGGACCATATATGGCTCATGGGCAGCACGGGCCATTCCCAGGCCGAAAGTCACACTGGGCTAAAATGGGCCCATGTCTACATCAGGCCTCTAACAGGCCGAAAGTCATTGGGTTGTAGTTGGGCCCAAATATTGGGCGAACAATTAACGGGCCAGATTTGGCTTCGGGCCGTAAATGGGCCTTTATTAAGCAGGCTATTATTGGGCTGGCCCACTAGTACCTGATTAAGTTCTACGGGCCTTTTACTGGGCCGGCCTTTTTAACCTATATGGGCCTCTGTTGGGCCCAGCCACATGTCGACGTATCATAGGCATGTCTCCTCAAATGGACGGGGGACATCTGGCCCACTAACGAGGTGACAGGTGTTCCCTTCGGCCAATCAGAATTTTACATGTGGAAATTTCCCATTGGTCAGGGCTGTTAATGGGTTATCGGATCCAAAATCTGACCCGATAGCTTAACGGCATTCCGTTACGGTGGATGCCATGTGTCGGTCACCCTTGACAAAAGCACTTCTATGCCGCGCGATTTATCGTCATGGAAGTGGACACTTTCGTGATGATAATTTTGGTAATGTCATGGAACACTTCTACGACAGCACAGGTATGACTATCTTGATTCTGTCATAAAATTGTCATGGATGTACATGCATGACAAAAAACGCGACCTACTGTGAAAAACACGTATCATCACGGAAGTGTATTTTTTGTAGTGTAAGTGCATCTAATGCCACCCCTAGTTGGTTTTGGAGTATTGACGACAAACCTGGTTGAGGGACTAATGTGTTTGTGAGAATTGCAGGACAACACAGGTAGTAGTCCCTCATTGATTCGGTTTACCTACCGGAGATGACCCCTAAAAATGTATGAAGACATTGAAGACAAAGGTGATATGTGAAGACATTCACATTGAAGACTATGACAAGAGAAGACATTGCGTGAAGACTATGGAGCACGAAGACTTAGTTGTTTCATCATTTCCTTTTATTCATTGTTAAGTCATAGGAACCACCGTACTGTTAAGTGGGGTCCCAGTGAACAAAGTCAGAGTGACTGAAGTGATGCTTAATCAGAATCCTATGTCTTCGAGCGAAGACAATGAGAGCAAAACTTATCCAGAGATGAATAAGTCAGCTTTACTTATAGCCCAAGTGAAGTTGCCGCGTCTGTTTGAAATATGACCATTGGAACACGTGTCAGTTCCTTAGTGACCCAGGGTCATTTCGGACAAATCAGGTCGGGTTGCCTAGTGGCTATAAATAGCCCACCCATACACCATAAATTGGTGGCTGCTCAGAGTTAGTGCACGGCTTTTGTCGTTTGAGAGCAACCCACCTCTAAGCCTTTGAGAGAGAAATCCTTGCGAGGACAAAGCCCTAAACACCCAGAGCCAAAGAGTATTAGGCATCACTGAAGTCTTCCTGTCTGTGTGATCTGAAGACATGTTACACTTGAGGACTGTGAATCCTTCAGCCGGTTAGGCGTCGCGTTCTGAGCATCCAAGAGTCATTGTGGATTGCCGGTGAATGAAGTATGTGAAGGTTTGGGAGTCTACCTTGAAGACTTACCAGAGTGATTGAGCCAGGACTAGGTGTCCTTAGCTCAAGGGGAATAAGGTGAAGACACGGTCTTCTGAGTTAAATCTCAGCCTCCCTAACCAAACGTATAGTTGTCACAGCAACTGGAACTGGTCCAACAAATCATTGTCTTCAACAAGCAACTGGTTCTATCCTTCCCATCTCTTTATTTACACTTGGTCCTTGTGAAGTCATTACCTGTTTGCATTATCCATTTGTCTTCACTGTGTGACTGTTTGTTCTGATTGGTTTCATACTATCTTCCATCCCGATCCTTACTGCCTAGCTGCTATTAGTCTTCATGCTCTTACTTCATTGAATACTTGACTATGGCATGTCTAGTGTAGTCTACCTTCCGCTGCATGGTTATAGGTTCATTTCTATAGTTTGTCTTCAAAACTCCCATGTTTTGAAGACTTCCATAAAAATAGCCTATTCACCCCCCCCCCTCTAGTCGATAACTAGCACTTTCAATTGGTATCAAAGCAAGGTACTCCTTTGTTCTGTGTGATTTGGTTTAACCACTTGGAGTTTTAACTATGTCGACTGCAGGGATAATCAAAGTCTCCACTGCGTGCCCCGTCTTCGACGGAACTAAATATCCCTACTGGAAGAATAAGATGCGCATGCATCTTGAAGCCATTGATGTTAACCTCTGATATGTCATCAAGAATGGCGTTCCCAAGGCTGGTGAAGGTGTCACCGCTACTGATGTCAAGAAGTTCGTTCAACTGGATTCCACTGCCAAGAACATCATCTGTGGTCATCTGACCAAAGGGCAGTATGGCCGTGTGGGTGCTCTGGAAACATCGAAGCTAGTCTGGGACTGGCTCTCCAAGGTCAATGAAGGCGTCTCAACCCAGAGAGATCAAAGGATCAGTGTCCTTCACAACCTCTTCAACCGCTTCAAGAGAAACGACAATGAGAATGTTCATCTCACGTTTGATCGCCTCGCTGACATCACAAATGAGCTTCAAGCTCGCGGTGCTATTGAGATCACCAAGCATGAAATCGTCAAGACACTCCTGAGATCACTTGACAGCTCGTTTGACACCCTAGCCTTGATGATTCAAGAACGCCCTGACTTCAAGACACTCGATCCGTTTGACATACTTGAAAGGCTCAACACACATGAGTTTCAGCTTCCTGAGAAAAGAGATATCTACGGTCCCAACTATGGCCGAACTCATGCCTTGAAGGCAAAATCGGTTTCCTCATCTGAAGAAGAATCTGACTACAGTTCAGATGATCCTGAAGACATTGGAAATGAGCTTGCTATGCTTGTGAAGTAGTTCCAGAAATTCACCAAGAAGAAAGGCTTCAGAAATTCTTCACGATCCAGCTCAAGGAATGATGAAGCTTCTACTCATGACTACAAGAAGAGAACATGCCACAAGTGCAAGAAACCTGGTCACTACATCTTTGATTGTCCGCAGTGGGACAATGAGAAGAAGAAGAAGAAGAAGAAGAAGAAGAAGAAGAAGAAGAAGAAGAAGAAGAAGAAGAGCAAGGAATATGATCCTGGCGACAAGAAGAGGAAGAAATACTCAAAGCCTTCTTCCAAGTCTTCCTCAAAGTCTTCATCACACAAGAAGAGCTCATCTGGCAAGGCTCGTGCGTTTGTTGGCAAGGAAATGGATACATAGGAGGAGTCTTCTTCTGAGGAGGTAGAGGTGGAGTCTGAGGAGGAGTCTGACTCTAGTGTTGCAAGTCTGTCCATAGCCTACGTTGCCGACGCCGATGCTAATGACAAGGACAACTCCGCTCCCACCTATTGCTTCATGGCACGTGGTGCCAAGGTAAACTCACGCAATGCTCACTATCAAACATCCAGTGAAGATGACTCTGATTGTGGTTCCAAACCCAGCTACAAAACACTTGCTAAAATTGCAACTGAACAACAGAAAGCTATGGAACATATTCAAAAACTGTTAGACAAAAGCGATGACCTGTTGGACGCTGAAATGACTCGATCTCAGTCCTTAATTGAAGACGTAAAAAATCTTCATGTTAAGTAGGAGGAACTTGAAAGTCGTCATGAAACGCTCTCAACAACTCATGAAAAGCTTTCCTATGATTATCTTCAAAGGAAGTAAGAACTTGAAAAATTGAGAGCAGTTCATGAAGATCTTCAAAAGGAAAACGAGTCACTTCGCGCTGAACAGATCAGTCCTACTCAGGAAGGTTTTTAACCACCATGTCTTAAATGCCTTGAGCGTGATAACGCTACTTCTGTTGTCGAATGTTCTACTGCTACTACTGTTGCAATATCTTCAATTGTTGATGTGGTAACTAACCCCTCTGCTGAGGATGCCACTACTATTGCAGATGAAAATGCTAGGTTGAAGACATTGCTTGAAACAGGGATGTACAAAAGTCTCAAAGGGCATCAAACACTATATGATGTCCTCAAAAGGCAGATTCTGAACCGAAACCCTAGGAAAGAGGGTGTTGGGTTCGAAAGGAAAATGAATGCAGATGGCTCTTACTGGAAGCCTGAGCAGTACCGCAAAACCACATGGGTTGCTGCAAAGGAACCTTCAGTGGATCCATCCACTCTATCTGGCTTCACTTGTGCTAATCCTATTGTCATTGATGAATCCTTTGATGCAAACTATAAATTTTTTAAGAATCAGAATGGTGAAGTGTTTGCTAGGTATATTGGTACTAACTGCAGGAATGGGCCACCTACGAAGAAAGTCTGGGTACCCAAAAGGTGTATGGAGAATCTTCCCGTGAATGTCGTCATGACACCACAAGGGAAGAAGACAAACCCCAGACCATAGGCTTCATATGGTCCAAAGGCTTCATACAGACAGAGGACTCACCTGAGTCACACTAACACAAATGTTTTGTAGGGAAAGCATACCCAGTCCTATGAATATGAGCGTGTTTCATCGAGCCGCCATGTTCAAAAGACCAAGAACTACTCTGCTTATTCCTATGAGTATTATTCACCTCCTACAAAACTAGTTGCCAGGGCTTCAGAGCCAAAGTTCTCAAATGCTGCACTTAGACTCATTGCTTCGAAGCAACCCTTGAAGATGTGGGTGGCTAAGAAAGCTTAACTCTCTTTTGTAGGGAAAGGTCTCTAGCCGAGAATCAAATGCGTCTGAAGCTATTGCTGGGGACCTAAAACATCTTGTAGGGCGCAAGATCAAATGCCCAAATGGTCTTATTATGTATTTTGTTCCTGAGTCGCTTGCTATTTGTCCTATCAGTCCTAACCTCGATCTAATCTTTCATAATTCACTTGCTCGTCAAATATTTATGCTTCACAATGCTCTTCGTGAAGCCTATCCCCCTAACTGCACTATAGGGTATGACACCAGCTGCTTCAGAATGGATTATTGATAGTGCATGTACTAATCACATGACCGGCGAAGGAAGTCTTCTCATGGACTCAACCTTACGTCCATCTGAAAAAAGTCACATCACATTTGCTGATACTGGTAAAAGCAAGGTATTGGGTCTAGGTAGAGTTGCAATCTCAAAGGATCAGCACATGGATAAAGTGATGCTTGTTGAATCCCTTTGTTTCAACTTAATGTCTGTCTCAATGCTTTGCGATTTGAACATGATTGTGATATTTGGAAAATATCGTTGCCTTGTTCTAATGGAATCTGACAAGTCTCTAGTCTTTGAAGGGTATCGGAAAGATGATTTGTACATGGTAGATTTCTCAGCAGGACCATAGCTTGCCGTATGTCTTCTTCCAAAAGCTTTAGAGTGCTGGCTCTAGCATCGGAGGCTAGGGCATGCTAGCATGAGGAACTTACATACTCTTGCAAAGAAGAAGCGCGTCATAGGCATCGAGGGCGTCAAGTTCAAGAAGGATCACTTTATGCGGTGCCTGCGAAGCTGGAAATATGATGAGGGCCAAGCATCCCTCGAAGACAATCATGACAACAACTCAACCCTTCGAACTGCTACACCTGGACCTCTTCAGCCCTACTCACTACTCTACCCTCACTACTACTGCTTGTCTCTATGGCTTCGTCATTGTTGATGATTATTCAAGATATACATGGGTACATATAATCCTCTACAAGACTAAAGTGCAGGATGTCTTCAAACGCTTCGCCAATCAAGCCATGAACAACTATGGCGCCAAGATCAAGCACATCAGAAGTGACAATGGCACTGAATTCAAGAACACCGGCCGTGACACTTATGATACACTGGGCATCACTCATGAGTTCTCAGTTCTGTACATGCCGCAGCAGAATGGCATCGTGGAACGCAAGAACAAAACACTCATTGAGATGGCTCGGACGATGCTCAATGAATACAAGACACCAATAAAGTTCTGGCCTGAAGCTATTGATACTGCATGCCATGTCGTCAACCGTGTTTATCTTCACAAGCTTCTGAAGAAAACATCCTATGAACTCCTCACTGGTAAGAAGCCAAATGTCAGTTACTTCAGAGTATTTGGTGCTAGGTGCTGGATCAAGGATCCACATCACACTTCGAAATTTGCACCGAAAGCACATGAAGGTTTTATGCTTGGTTATGGAAAGGATTCGCACTCCTACGGAGTCTTCAACCTCTTTCACTATAAAGTGGTTGAAACTGTGGATGTGCAGTTTGATGAGACTAACGGCTCGCAAAGAGAGCACCTGCCAAATGTGCTAGATGAAATTCCACCCAGTGAATCCATCAAGCTTGTGGGAACTGGAGAAATCATACCGTTTGAAGTATAGCCTGAAGAGGAACTTATCATTTCTGCACCTAATCAACCTGAAGACAATGCTCAGCCTGAATACAATCCTTCAAACGATGACAATGATCAGCAAGAGCAAAATCTTCATCCAGTTCATCCTTGTGTTGCAAATGAAGTATAGATTGAGAAGATAATTGATAGCATCAATGCACCTCGTCCACTCACTCGTTCAAGGGCAACACAACTAGCAAATTTCTGTGGGCACTTTGCTTTCGTCTCAATATCTGAACCCAAGAAAGTTGATGAAGCCTTCATGGAACCTGAATGTATTCAAGCTATGCAAGAAGAGATTCAACAGTTCGAGATGAATAATGTATGGGAACTGGTCAAGCGTCTTGATCCTTGTAAACACAATATCATAGGCACTAAATGGATATATCGCAACAAGCAAGATGAGCATGGTCAAGTTGTCAGAAACAGGGCTCGTCTTGTTGCTCAAGGATACACTCAAGTTGAAGGAATTGACTTCAATGAAACATTCACTCCTGTGGCTAGGCTTGAAGCTATACACATACTACTAGCCTATGCAAATCATCATAACATCCTTCTGTATCAAATGGATGTGAAGAGTGCCTTTCTCAATGGCAAGATTGAAGAAGAAGTGTATGTTCACAACCGCCTGGCTTTGAAGATCCAAAACATACTGACATGGTTTACAAGCTCAACAAGGCACTGTATGGCCTCAAACAAGCCCCTCGTGCTTGGTATGACACACTCAAACACTTCCTGAAGAACAAAGGCTTCAAACCTGGTAACCTGGATCCCACACTGTTCATGAAGACATATGATGGTGAACTATTTGTGTGCCAAATTTATGTGGATGACATTATCTTTGGCTGCACTAATCAGAAATACAGTGATGAGTTTGGACACATGATGCAAGAGCAATACCAGATGTCCATGATGGGTGAGCTGAAGTTCTTCCTTGGTCTTCAAATACGGCAGCAACGCAACTCCATCTTCATATCTCAAGAGAAATACCTCAAAGATTGCCTGAAGAAGTTTGGAATGCAAGACTGCAAAGGTTATACGACGCCCATGCCAACCAAAAGTCTTCTGGGTCCTGACGCCAATGGTAAAGAGTTCGATCAAAAGATATACCGCTCCATGATTGGTTCTTTGCTTTATTTATGTGCATCTAGGCCAGATATCATGCTTAGTGTTTGCATGTGTGCCCAATTCCAAGCAGCACCAAAGGAATCGCATCACTTAGCTGTGAAGCGAATTCTTCAATATTTGGCTTACACCCCAACACTAGGATTATGGTATCCAAAGGGCTTAGAATTTGATCTAGTTGGATTCTCGGATGCAGATTATGCTGATGACAAGGTGGATCGCAAGTCTACATCAGGCACATGTCACTTTCTGGGACGATCACTTGTGTGTTGGTCTTCAAAGAAGCAGAACTATGTATCTCTCTCCACTGCTGAATCTGAATACATTGCTGCTGGATCTTGCTGCGCTCAGCTTCTATGGATGAAGCAAACACTCAAAGACTATGGCATTCATCTGAAGCAAGTGCCACTCTACTGCGATAATGAAAGCGCCATCAAGATTGCCAACAACCCAGTTCAGCACTCAAAGACAAAGTGTAAGTGCATCTAGTGCCACCCCTAGTTGGTTTTGGAGTATTGACGACAAACCTGGTTGAGGGACTAATGTGTTTGTGAGAATTGTAGCATAACACAGGTAGAAGTCCCTCATTGATTCGGTTTTGCTACCAGAGATGTCCCCTAAAAATGTACGAAGACATTGAAGTCCAAGGTGGTATGTGAAGACATTCACATTGAAGACTATGACAAGAGAAGACATCGCGTGAAGACTATGGAGCGCGAAGACTTAGTTGTTTTATCGTTCTTTGTCTTCTTTGTTGAGTCATAGGAACCATCGTACTGTTAAGTGGGGTCCAAGTAAACCAGTCAGAATGACTGAAGTGATGCTTAACCAAAATCCTATGTCTTCGAGCGAAGACAATGAGAGCAAATCTTATCCAGAGCTGGATAAGTCAGCTTTGCTTGTAGCTCAAGTAAAGTTACCGTCTGTGTTTGAAATCTGACCATTGGAACACGTGTCAGTTTCTTAATGACCCAGGGTCATTTCGGACAAATCAGGTCGGGTTGCCTAGTGGCTATAAATAGCCCACCCCCTACACCATAAATTGGTTGGCTGCTCAGAGTTAGTGCATGGCTTTTGTCGTTTGAGAGCAACCCACCTCGAAGTCTTTGAGAGAGAAATCCTTGCGAGGACAAAGCCCTAAACACCCAGAGCCAAAGAGTGTTAGGCATCACTTAAGTCTTCTTATTTGTGTGATCTGAAGTCTTATTACACTTCAGGACTGTGAATCCTCCAGCCGGTTAGGCGTCGCGTTCTGAGCATCCAAGACTCATTGTGGATCGCCGGTGAACAAAGTCTGTGAAGGTTTGGAAGTCCACCTTGAAGACTTACCAGAGTAATTGGGCGAGGACTGGGTGTTCTTAGCTCAAGGGGAATAAGGTGAAGACGCGGTCTTCTGATTTGAATCTCAGCCTCCCTAACCAAACATAAAGTTGTCATAGCAACTGGAACTGGTCCAACAAATCATTGTCTTCAACGAGCCACTGGTTCTATCCTTCCCATCTCTTTATTTGCAGATTGGTCGTTGTGAAGTCATTGGCTGTTTGCATTATCTATTTGTCTTCACTGTGTGACTGCTTGTTCTGATTGGCTTCATACTATCTTCCATCCTGATCTCTACTGCCTAGCTGCTATTAGTCTTTGTGCTTTCATTTCATTAAATACTTGACTATGGCTTGCTTAGTGTAGTCTACCTTCCGTTGCATGGTAATAGGTTTATTTCTATCGTTTGTCTTCAAAACTTCCATATTTTGAAGACTTCCATAAAAATCGCCTATTCACCCCCCTGCAGTCGATCACTAGCACTTTCACAAAGCACATTCAGATCCGTCATCACTTTCTCAGGGATCATGTCATGAAGGAAGATATTGATATCATTCACGTCAACACTAAAGAGCAACTGGCAGATATCTTCACAAAGCCCTTGGATGAGAAAAGGTTTTGCAAGTTGCGGTGTGAGCTAAATATCCTGGAATCCTCAAATGTCCTGTGATCATGCACACATCCTAACACTTATGCATGTTGATGACTTAGATGTGCAACACACGAAGTAACGTATATCTTAAACTAATGAAGACTTACACTCTAAGTGTGAATACATTAATGCGGAATTTGACTTCGGAGCGCCACGATAATTGTGCGCCATGTCTGGGTCTAATACTTCCTATACGGTGGGTTACACCACCACCAAACTTTTGCTTGAAGTATTTTCTGTTGGTGTTACATTTACAAAATCTTCTCGTTTGGTTTGTCTTCAATATTAACATGACTTCATGTTTATCTTCACTATATTGATTTTGTCTTATTCGGATATATTCATATATTAGCGTTCTGTCCTCTACAGCATTCACTTATAGCTATGTCTTCTCGTTTTGAAACTTTTGAACTAAGTGAATGTGATCGGACCCTAACCTGTCTATGCTCCCATCTCAAATCTATCTATCCAAATCATACGCATTCTGTTGAAACTGTCGAATGTCTTCTCTGCGTCCTTGTCAGCAGAAGACACAGAGACAAACATTAAAACTGATTTAAATGCTCTATCCTCTTGCCTGAAACCCAGAGAAGCGCGAGTGACCACCCGACAATCCAGGCATGCGTGGGAAGATGGAACAACCTCCAATGTGTTGCATGTTCGCCCAGTGTCCTTCAGATGTGAACCACCAGGGGCACCTGCGTAATAACGCTGGCCATCCATGTCCATATAAATACACGCCACATCCCAGTCATTATCTCTTCTTCCACTTCTCCTTCTCGCACAAACCCTAGCGCCACCGCTAGCCCTCGACGACGCCGGCGACGAAGCGCTTAGCTGCCGTGACCTCTCTGACGTCGTCGTCACGCCGACCGCGGGCATCGTCTTCTCCTCCGTCACCGTAGGTGTCCTCCGTCGCCAAGTTAGGGCACGAAAGATCGAACTGCTCGGCCTCATCTCCTACTCTGTCTAGCAGTTCCTCGAGTGGTAAATAAAAACTCTTTTTATAGTCCTTTTTGATCCCATAGATTCATCTATTTCAACCACAAGTGGTTTCTGTCCCAACAAATTGAATCTATCCTTTTCTGAATCTTATATCATGCCAAGTATGTTCACTTATGCTTCACAAATCAGTTAGATTCCTCACTTTTACTTATTCGTGGATTCGTACAAATCTAGAACCAACTCTCTACATATGAGTGAATGTCTTCGCACTATGAGGTCAATGTCTTCTAAACGGATTTATCTTCAAAATCTTCTGAGAATGCATATGACCTCTTCCCATTCCCTCGCATCTCTAATGCTGTCACAGGTACATGTCCGTGGGAGAATCCCTTGGTTCTCATAGTCTGCATTCATTTGCAGAGTTCTTACAGCATCGCATCAATTCTCCCAAAGCAAATTCCTGTCTGACCAGCCGAAGGAAGCCGTTGCAAGTTCTGAAGCCATTCAGTCTGAACTTCATGGCAACAGAAAAATCAGTCAGGAAGGGAGGCAGACAACGCCGGGGGGCATGTCAATGGATTTGCTTGAATATCTTTATGAGTTATACAAAACTGATCCCGAAGAGAGCTATGACCAACGCAAAACACGAATACAATGGATTCGAAGATATCGGGCCGAGCAATGGTTCAAGTACAGATTCGTCGCCAAGGAATACGCTGAAAAGAATGCCATCAAGAATCCTTGGGGAGATATTCTCTATAAAAATCTTCAACCCAAGAATAAATCTGAAGCTATTGCTCAGGGTTTCTACCCTTGCATGGTCTGTGGACCACAGCCTGCTGATGTCGACCCATCTTCTCTGCTGTGGTGTCGTGAAGACAATCTGTTCAAGCGCAACTACCAGTTTGCCAAGAACTTGGCCAAAGAGAACAAGAAGTCGCAGGGATTAAACTTCAACCCCGGTCCATCTGCACCTCGTGCCGATGGCACGCGCGATGCTGAACCTAATATTGTTGGGCCCTTCTACAACCTTGAAGGTCTCATCACTCACATTCAGGTTCAAGGGGAAGCCGTGGATCACTCTGCAGATGATGCTGATTCTGAAGAAGCGCCTGCACCACCGAAGCCCGTGAAGCAAAAGAAACCAAAGGCTTCAAAGCCCTCCTCCGTAGCAAAGGTCTCGCGGGCGAAGCCTCTGGCCACTGCACCTCCTGAAGCCAGTGTGCAGTTTGAAGATCTCTCTTGCATCTCCAAGTCTGACAAGATGAAGAAGCCCATGCAACCAACTGGTCAAGCATTGACCCCTGCTGTCGTCCTGAGGAATGAGAACGAAGCCATTGATCTGTCTAGCGACGACGATCTTGGCGATGATGCTCTTGAGCTTCTTATAAAGAGCAAGCAAGAGGCGGAAATTTTCAATGATCTTCCCCTCTTTGATGTGGAGATCCTATACAAGTTCGTTGATGAGTGGTTCGACAGCCCAGACCCTAGTTTTGATGATCTTCAACTCCCAATTGGCCTCAGCGTCTCTTCCCATGGAGCCATTGCTCCTGAGCAGGCTCTTGCACAGAAAATTGTTGAGCTGAAGCACAAGATTGATTATGAAAAAGCTCAGTTCAAGAAGCACATGGCCAAGCTCAACGTGGAAGACGTCCAAAACTTCAAGGTCATGTTGCATGAGCTAAAGGAGGCGTTCCACAAGAAACATGAAGAAGCTAAAGGTTCTCAAGAGCGCATGAAACACCTGGCTGCCAAATGTGTTCAAGGCTACAATGAAGCTGAAAATCGCAAGGCTTTGGGGCGACTAGGCATCGACACCATAATGGCTGCCAAGAAGAAGAACAAGCCTGTTGTGGCCCAACCAGAAGCATCAAGGCAGGAAGAACCTCGCATTGTCTTCCCGGCCAGTATGACAGGCTCGAAGCCTAAAGTCCCCAAAGTGGCTTCGGAGCTCAAGAAAACAAGGGCAGCTGAAGCCGAAGCCCGAAAGCGCAAGACCAAGGCCACCATTGATGATTCTCCACCGACCAAGAAGAGAAATATAAAGAAGAAAGATTGGGCTGCTCCCACAGAGCCCCTTGTCGTCGAGCCAATCTCAGTTGCTCGTCCTGCATCTGAACATAGTGAGCGTCAGTTGATAGTTCATGAGCCTGCTTCCACAGAGGCTCCTGAAGCTAAAGACATTCAAGTTGTTGACCCTACCACAGCTGAAGACATTGGTCATCAAGACAATGTTGAAGATGATGAAGTCCTTCCTCAGATCGAACACAATGTGGTATCATCGCCTGTTCTCACGAACAGCGAACTCATCAACATTGGTCATCCATTGACGCCAATTGCTCAAGATGACTGATGGGATGATCACCCACAAGACTCCCCCCGTCAAGAAGAATCACCAAGTACTCCCCCACCTCAAGTCACCACTTCCGTGCTTGAAGACAATGACTTTGTGGCCTAGCCAACTCCTCTCCAAAGGCGTCGCCCGCACTCCGCAGGGTTCGGAAAGGACCAAGGCCACAAGTCACTCTGTCAAGTGTTCCAGAAGGAGAAGAGCGCCAATCCGTTTCACGCCAAGTCTTTCCTAAAGCCTCTCCTACTGCGAACATCCCTGAGTCTGAAGCCAAATCGGCTGAAGATATTCCCGTTGCATCAGCCGATGAACAAGAAGAACCAAGACATGAAGAAGAACGTGTTGCTACACCCCCAACCAACCCTGAAGTTGGTCTCGGTGAGAACGTGTCCGACCCTCCAGCTACTCGAGTGGAGGTTGATAAAATTGAGGTGACCACCAACACCCATACTGAAGCCAATGACGTTGTCATGGCTGAAGCTACTGTGGCGCCTGAAGTTAATGTGGTGCCAGAAGTGATTGCACCTGAAGCCAATCTGCAGCCCGAAGCCAGTGCCACTGCTCCTGTACCGCCTCCACGGCAACACACTCTTGAGCAAGCATTCTATCAAGGCTAACTTACCACCGTCCGCTGGCCCATTCTGGTTCCTCCACCTGCTGTCGGTCCGCAATTTGACTATTATGTGGAGCACAGGCCTCAGGTCCAGAAGCCAAAGCCAAGGCTGCCAAGGTTTCCAGGTACTGCAACTCCACCAGGATCGTTTAATCTGAATGGCTTCAAGGCACACAACACATTTTTTGATAGTGCCAAGAACCCCTACACAAGACCAAGAATCTCCTCAGATCGATTCTGGAGTTATCAGCAGCGCAGCTACCATTCCTGCATCTTATACAATCAAGGGCGCATTTTTCCCTCATATACGTCTAGACTGCGAAGCCATGGCTGGCCTGCCTTGCCTAGAAGAAGCCATTGACTGCTTCAAAGATGCTGGTCTTCTCCCATTTGTGACTGCAAAAGAACATTGGAACGAAGAACTTCTGCTTCAATTCTATGCTACCCTCCACATTTGTGGCTACAACAGGGATCCGAAGACATGGATCCTTGAGTGGACGTGTCACAGCCTCAGATCAGCTCTTGTTTGACTTTGCTTGCTCATCATGTCATCATGTGTATTTCCCAAAGAAAACTTGAAATGGGGATGTTGAAACCCTAGCACTAAATGAATTCAACTAGGTTCAAATAAACAATATTTTCAATGAACCCAAAATGCCTTTGAAAATGTTCATGATTTTTGATAAAGGTGAAAACCTCTGCCAAAAATGATGCCAATATTTTTAGGCCATTCTGGATTTTTGAATAACCCATATTGTATTTGAATTGGGGTAGTTAAATACTATTAATATTTTTAAATGCCCCAACAATTCAGAAAATAGTTAAGGGCCTCTGTAATAATTAACTTAATGCCCACAATTATTTTCAGGATTTATTAAAATGATTTGGGTTATAAACTAAATCAAAACAAAATAACAAGAATAGAAAAACAGAAACAGAACTAGAAAGAGAGAGAGAGAGAGGGAATACCTGGCCAAAACCTACCTGGCTGGCCCAGGTCCTGTGTAGCCGACCTACGTGGCCCGCTACTGTGCAGCCCAGCTGCCAGTCGTCTTCCCCGCCGCGCCAGGAGGACGCGGGCGTGTGACCGACACGCGCCGGCCACCTCCTGCCTGCCTGCGTGCACCCCCCGACGAACTGGACGACTCTGGCATCGCCACGCGACCCTGGACCCTCTCTCACTCTCCCTCGTTCTCCTCTCCTCCTCTGTCTCTCTCTCCCGCAATCGTCGTGAGCGCCCGAGAATGCCGACGAGCACCCCCGTGACCACCGGCCACACCTCGCCGTGCCGTGGAGCCCAGAGGCTCAGCCGCAACCTCTTCTCCCTCGTCGCCGAGCTACACGAGCTAGGACGGTCCCATGACGACGCCTGTGGCCTTCTTCCCCGACCACGGCCGCTGGATGCCGCCGTCCGATTCGTCGTCTCCGCCGCCTCCCCGAGTCTGCTGAGCTCCACTTCGACCTTGCCGTGAGCTCCTCTACCGAACCCCTCTCTCCCCGCCGCCTATTTCCTCCTCTAGCCTCACTAACCACTGCGGCCGAAGCTCGCCGCCGCCGTGCCTTGTCACCGTCGTGGCTAGAGCCACAGTGGCTCGAATCCAAGCACACCTCTACACTCGGCATGGCTCCAGGAGCCCGTAGCGCCCACCAGCTCCTCCTCCCACACACTGCAGTAACCGCGCACGTGTGTCCCGAGCTCCGGCCACCACCCGGTTCGTCGCCGCCGCCGTTGCACGCCACCCCAGCACCCGAAGCTGCCACGGTCCGACGCGCCTCGTCGCGCTGGTTCCGCAGAACCCATCCGCACGACCTCTCGTCGCCGGAAACGGCTGGACGAGGACGTCCGCCGTGTCCTGCTTAGCGCCGGCGGCTAATCGCCGGTTAGCTGACATGGCTGTCATTAGTTTAGGGGCTAACTAACCCTATTAATTTAACACAAGACACTGACAAGTGGGACCCGCCTTGTTAGTTTACTGGATAACCAAAATAATTAGGTTAACTAATAAAATCAGTGGACCCACGCGTCAGCATTGACCGTGCTAACATGGCCTTTGACCGGGCCCACATGTCTGTGAGCCTAGCCATCACTGTGAGACTGACCAGTGGGACCCACTGGTCAGGTTTGACCTGGACCTGGCGTGTTGACCTGCTGATGTCACACTGATGTCATGCTGACGCAATAAGCTATTTTCTGGATTTAATTTAATTCAGGAAATTCCAAAAAATGTTTAAAACTTTAAAAATTCATAGAAAATCAACCGTAGCTCAGAATGAAATAAATTATCTATGAAAAATGATTAGAAAAATCCAAAGAATCTGTTTATGGCATTTGCATGCATGTTAGAGCAACTTATATCCTCTATTTAGGACAATTCAATTAAATGGCATTTAAGAAAGCACATATGGGGTTTGAATTTGAACCTCGGGTTCAAACCAACTTCATTTAATATGGTTGCTAGTTGCATTTGTTCAATCGACAACATATTGCCATGACATGAGAATGCATCACATTGTTGCATTGCATTGATTGTGTTTCTTCCTTGTTTGCCGGTATTGTCCCCTCTCGGTAAACGTGGTTCCGACGATGAGTTCGATGACACCGATGAAGAGCTTTATCATCTTCAAAAATGCCAGGCAAGCAAAACCCCCCTTGTTCATTCCGATACAATCCCACTCTCTCGCTCCTGCTCTCTTTTACTGCATTAGGACAACAACAATTCATCTGTTACTTGATGCGGTAGTTGAACCCCTTATCCTCTGCATGACCTGTCATTGCCACAGTAAATAGATGAAACCCACTAGCATGAGTAGGAGTTGTTTGAGCCCTGATGTGCCTACTCATTCATGCTTGTTTGTCATGCCTGCTACTGCTTAGAGTTGAGTCAGGTTTGATTATCCGGGGATGAATTGGCACAGTGATGAACATGTCCTACTGTGTGTGAGCTAAGTGTGTGAACACGATTTGGTAAAGGTAGTGGTGAGAGGCCATGTAGGAGTACATGGTGGGTTGTCTCATTGAAACCGTTCTTAGGAACTGAGTTCTGTGTTTGTGATCCATGAACAGCTACTACCACGCATTGGGCCCGAAACCAATGGACCCTCTGGACTTATTAACTGCCCTTGCCCTCTGTCCAGGAGTTGCAACTAGTTTCTGGTGTTTGTAGGATATGTGTTGGCGGCCGTGCGTAGCGCTGACCCTAGGGGTGGGCTATGATGCGGTAGATACACCGTGGCACGGTGTACCGGGCGCCCGTTTGGTGTCTCAGGAACCCTGCAAACATTGTTTGGGGCTATGAGCGAAACTCCGGCCGGATCTCCTCGCGGATGGAACCCGAAGAGGCGATAAACCTGGACTAGAGACTTGTGTGGTTAGTCAGGTCGTGGCCGACTCCCTCGCCAGGCTTCCGCTTGAAGGTTGCCGAGATACACGACGTGTACATGGTGGTAAGTGGCGAGAGCGTGTGCGAAGAAGTACACCCCTGCAGGGTTATAAATGATCTATTCGAATAGCCGTGTCCGCGGTAAAGGACTTCTGGGTTGCCTATAACAGTTCATAGACAAGTGAAAGTGGATACTCTAAAACTCGCAAGATAAGTGTGAGTGATATGGGTGGCCTTCTCCTAGGGAGACAGGAGCGGATCCATAGTGGTGTATTGAATGGTGAATATGTGGACTCGTGTGCGCCACCTCAAAAGAGTTGCTTGCAGTCGTAGTTCAGGTTAGCCACTGAGTCAAAGCTGGCTTGCTGCAGTTAAACTCCACCACCCCCTTTATTGATACAGATGCATATGTAGATAGTTCTGATGTAAGTCTTGCTGGGTATATTTGTACTCACGTTTGTCTATTTTATGTTTTGCACAGAGACATTAGTCTCGCTAGTAGTTTCGTGTGGACTTTGATGTTTAGCTTGTTACCTCAGCTATGTTCTTGTGCCCTCGGCAGGGTCTTGTAGATAGTGAGGCTTCTCAGCCTTCTTCATTTGTAGTTTTCTGTACCCAGACAAGTTAAGCTTCCGCATGTGCTTGTTGCTTGTATGCTCTGTATGTTGGGTCATGAGACCCATGTTTGTAATACTTGGCTCCTCGGAGCCTAATGAGTAAATACTTGAGTCATAGAGTTATGTTGTGATGCCATGTTGTATTTACACATATCGAGCATATTGTGTGTATGATTGAAATGCTTGGTATGTGTGGGATCTGACAATCTAGTTGTTTATCCTTGGTAGCCTCTCTTATGGGGAAATGTAGTCTAGTGCTTCCATGAGCCATAGTAGTCCGCTACAGCCCGGTTCACCGGAGTCCTGCTAGCCCAGCACTACTGCTCAGGACACTTGACTGGCTGGCATGTGTTTCACTTCGTTCCTGTGTCTGTCCCTTCAGGGAAATGTCACGCGGTGACATTCGGAGTCCTGCCTAGCCTGCTACAGCCCGGATTCCCGGAGCCCTGTTAGCCCAGTGCTACAGCCCGGATTCACACACCGCTGACCGACATGCTCGATGTGATTCATGTATGCCTGTCCCCATAGGTTAGTGCCGCTTTGGGTTCACGACTAGCCATGTCGGCCCGGGTTCTCTGTCATATGGATGCTAGCGACACTATCATATACGTGAGCCAAAAGGTGCAAACGGTCCCGGGCCATGGTAAGGTGACACCTGTGGGGATATCATGCGTGAGGCCGCAAAGTGATATGAGGTGTTACCGGCTAGATCGATGTGACTTGGAATCGGGGTCCTGACAGCTTTGGTATCAGAGCCTGACTGCCTGTAGGATTACCAAGCCAAACTGGTCGAAGTTGTGTTTAGAAATGCTTTAGTTAGGTAGGGGAATTGATTGTGGAAGGGAACGTAAGGCTCTTTTTACTTCTTATACCCTATGCCTTCTGATCTGAGTCACCCTGTTCTTTTCTGCGGGGGTTAGGAACTAGGATTCTCTTCTATCTCTCAGGATGACGTGTTGCAAAACCATAGTTGCCTAGGATTGTTGAGTTCAAGCCTCAGTTCAGTTCCTACTACTTCCATATGTCATAGCTGGCCTCAGAACTTTGATATTGTGATATTGAGTGGTTATGCCACCATTTTGTAGGATTTCTCAAATCATTTTGAGCATTTACAGCCGTTATGCTGTCCGAGTCATCCTAGGTTTCTAAATAGTCCGATGCACTCGCAAATCTTTCCTCCATGTTCCCGTTGTATTTTTGGGCCAGATTAAGCACACTAATCGGTGTGTTGAGGTACTCTGTTGCCTTGACGTGTATGTTGGAGTTATTATTATGACCCTAGGTGTTTCAGGGAGTCACCTAGTGATCTAGCCATGTTTTGTATCCCCAGTGTGTGATTCTGGTCATTATTCTCGAGAGCATCCCATGATGCTACTTAGTAGTAGGTATTCTACTCCTGGGTTTTTGAAACCCGAGATTCCCCTACTTCATGTTGATAGTGTTTGCTAGTTCCTTTAGGATATTAGTAACCTTTGCGATTGACCTCGATATCCGTGGTATTTTCCTCTTCCAAATACCATGAACTACTTATGGCAGAAGTTCCTCGTTGAACCGAAAGATCACAATAAGAGTGCTCTGGAGGAGTTCTCCATTCTACCTTGTGAATCTACCAGTTCTACCTTTCTGCATGGGTTATCCAGAAGAAATATTGAGCTTTGCTCGACACACTAATCTATGCATCCACAACTCAGAAAATCAGATGTTCTTTTGAGTTGTCCCTCTTTAGTTGTCTTCTGACCTTCGTCTATCAATTGTTGGTCAAGAGTAGTTGTGCATTGGTGTTATTGATGCCTATTATTCATGTGATCCGTCAAGCCATTCTATTCCGGAATGACTAGGAGAAACAAACTCCAGTACCTCATCCATATCTAGGATTGGGTCAAAGCAGTTGTATCCCGCACATCAAAGTGCCAATCCAGCTTTTGTTTTGTTCTACCTTGGAGTGTTGCCTCCTTATGTCAGAATTGTCGTGAGAATTGCACCACCTCATATGAACTCTTGATGCAGTGATATTTCTCTCCATCATTATTCATTCCTCGGTTCCATGTTGTTGCAACTGGAATACCGACAAGTGAACCGTGATGTGTGAAATCAATACTCCTAGCAACTAGTTGCTTGGTAGTAAATGGACAATATTCTCATTCTTAGCGTGTTGGTTACTGAATCATCATTCTAAGATAGATTGTGCTACCTAGTCCTTATTTCCAGTGCACTCTTTGATCAATGAGTTAGAATTATTCAATCCTTGCTTATTTGATCATATCATCTTGCTCAAAAAAGCAAGATTGTTCTCGAGCTTAATAACATATCGGTGGTTCGTGATGTTCCGAATATCTTCTCGGAAGTATTACCAGGTTGTCACCTGACCGCTATGTTGAGTTCGTGATCAAATTGGTTTCTTATAAACCACCCCTTTCTCCAAGAATCTGTGTTGGATACCCCTGAGCTAGTTGGTTAAGCTAAACAACAACTTGGAGAGTTGGAAGATAAAAGCTTGCCCAACTTAGTTCATTCCAAAGGGATATCTTTTGTGTGTGTGTGTGTTGAACAAAGATGATATCTCCATCGATTGGTCCTCGTGATCAGTTGTTGGATCTATTGCCTTGTCAAAATTTTGACTTGAGTATGGACTATCGTCAAGTCAAATCAGAACCAGTGATGTTCGTAATGTTGTCTTACTCGTGGTTGACCCCCGAGCATACACCATTAGATCTTTTGGTCTGACCAATACTATCACCGTGTTCACATGATGGTGGAAGTCCAGTGATATGGAAATTCCGATGAGTTGCTATTGAGCCCAACAGCAGCATTTTGTCTCCCCCATGATTCATGTTGAACATTACACTAGTATTGGAAACTTTGTAAGCATTGCCTTCATATTACGCTCATGAGGTATACGTTTGGATGAAAGGAGTGAGTTCCTATAATTCATGTGCATTTGATGTAAGTTGCCGCCGTGAATTCGAGAAAGCTTGTTTTTGCTTCCTTCGGAACCATCCCAAGTCATTCATGCATATGTGCGAAGTATTCTATGGTTTGAAGACTTGCAACCTTTAGCCCATATGTATTCCGTAGCACCCAAGCCACTGATTGATTTGTTCACGGAAAAGGAGTTGTTGTGCGAATACTAATTCATGCACAAGACTTCGATATCCTCGTTGATGGTGCCCCACCTGAACTCGGTAGTGTTTTATTATAAGACTACTACGTGGTCATGCTTGTCTGGGACAGTGTGTTCACTTGTATGTAGCAGAACCAGCTCATGTTTTGGAACTTGCTATCTTAGTTCATTCCTCGAGAATCTCGCAATGCCATCTCGTCGAATTGTGTTGCAAACTTTCTCTTCAGACATGCTGAGTCTAAAGTATCCTATCACCAATCGGATCTGAATCTCAGGCAGATATGATGGTTGGAACATTCCCAACAGTTGCATTTTGTTCCCAGCTTGCACCGCCATTGTGCCAATTCCCCATGGGCTGCCCTTCTTGATAGTTGCTGTCCAATATCATCTTCAAAAGTGGACTTACCCTGGGTCCCATCCATTTTCAATGATAAGCAAAATCATCCATCGCATTGTCTTCAACAAGGTAGTCCACATCATCCATTCTAGTCCGATTATGTCATTCTTTTAACTCCTTCAAATGGTCGTTTGGGAATTATCTTAGGCTGGTATAGAGAATTTCAATGATCTCTGAATCAAAAGTAATTGTTTTTGCCACTCAAGGGAATATTTCTACGAGCCACCTTCCCTAAGGTGCCCCGTTATGGAATCATAGCAATTCATCTCCTTGCTACTCATGCACCATCTTACTCAAGCGTGGAATTGTTGCCTACCAAAATTGAAACTCATCATCGAGTTCGGTTTATACCTCTCGATGACTGGAGATGTTTCAACATCTCAATCCATGAGTTGATCTTGAATTTCTCGATTTTCGAGGGATCGATTTCTGTAGAGTTTCTTTCTGCCATCTTTGTGTTGGACAAAGATATCGAAAGCAAAGACGCCAAGATCAATGTGATGCAATGGATTAATATATTCGAGAAGAGCAGTTGGATCATGAAGATTGTATTAGATTTGTGTCCCCTCTGTCTTCTTACCTCACGTCTTGAATCTCGGGACAAGATTCTTGTTTAGTGGGGGTGAGCTGTCACAACCTCAGATCAGCTCTTGTTTGACTTTGCTTGCTCATCATGTCATCATGTGTATTTCCCAAAGAAAACTTGAAATGGGGATGTTGAAACCCTAGCACTAAATGAATTCAACTAGGTTCAAATAAACAATATTTTCAATGAACCCAAAATGCCTTTGAAAATGTTCATGATTTTTGATAAAGGTGAAAACCTCTGCCAAAAATGATGCCAATATTTTTAGGCCATTCTGGATTTTTGAATAACCCATATTGTATTTGAATTGGGGCAGTTAAATAATATTAATATTTTTAAATGCCCCAACAATTCTGAAAATAGTTAAGGGCCTCTGTAATAATTAACTTAATGCCCACAATTATTTTCAGGATTTATTAAAATGATTTGGGTTATAAACTATATCAAAACAAAATAACAAGAATAGAAAAACAGAAACAGAACTAGAAAGAGAGAGACAGAGAGAGACAAAGAGGGAATACCTGGCCAAAACCTACCTGGCTGGCCCAAGTCTCGTGCAGCCCACCTACGTGGCCCGCTACTGTGCAGCCCAGCTGCCAGTCGTCTTCCCCGCCATGCCAGCAGGACGCGGGCGTGTGCCCGACGTGCGCCGTCCACCTCCTGCCTGCCTGCGTGCACCCCCCGATGCCCTGGACGACTCTGGCATCGCCACGCGACCCCTGGACCCTCTCTCACTCTCCCTCGTCCTCCTCTCCTCCTCTGTCTCTCTCTGTCCGCGATCGCCGTGACCGCCCGAGAACGCCGACGAGCACCCACGTGACCACCGGCCACCCCTCGCCCTGCCGTTGAGCCTAGAGGCTCAGTCGCAACCTCTTCTCCCTCCTCGCTGAGCTACATGAGCCAGGACGGTCCCATGGCGACGCCTGTGGCCTTCTTCCCCGACCACGGCCGCCGGATGCCACCGTCCAATTCGCCGTCTCCGCCGCCTCCCCGAGTCTGCTGAGCTTCGCTTCGACCTCGCCATGAGCTCCTCTACCGAACCCCTCTCTCCCCGCCGTCTATTTCCTCCTCTAGCCTCACTAACCATCGCGGCCGAAGCTCGCCGCCACCGTGCCTCGTCGCTGTCGTGGCTAGAGCCACAGTGGCTCGAATCCAAGCACACCTCTGCGCTCAGCATGGCTCCAGGAGCCCGTAGTGCCCACCAGCTCCTCCTCCCACACACTGCAGTAACCGCGCCCGTGTGTCCCGAGCTCCGGCCACCACCTGGCTCGTCGCCGCCGCCGTTGCACGCCACCCCAGCACCCGCAGCTACCACCGCCCGACGCGCCTCGTCGTGCTGGTTCCGCAGAACCCATCCGCATGACCTCTTGTCGCCGGAAACGGCCGGACGAGGACCTCCACCATGTCCTGCTTAGCGCCTGCGGCTAATCGCTGGTTAGCCGACGTGGTCGCAATTAGTTTAGGGGCTAACTAACCCTACTAATTTAACAGAAGACACTGACAAGTGAGACCCACCTTGTTAGTTTATTGGATAACCAAAATAATTAGGTTAACTAATAAAATCAGTGGACCCATGCATCAGCATTGACCGTGCTGACATGGCCTTTGACCGGGCCCACATGTCTGTGAGCCTAGCCATCACTGTGAGACTGACAAGTGGGACCCATTGGTCAGGTTTGACCTAGACCTGGCGTGTTGACCTGTTGATGTCACACTGATGTCATGCCGATGCAATAAGCTATTTTCTGGATTTAATTTAATTCAGGAAATCCCAGAAAATGTTTAAAACTTTAAAAATTCATAGAAAATCAACCGTAGCTCAGAATGAAATAAATTATATATGAAAAATGATCAGAAAAATCCAAAGAATCTGTTTATGGCATTTGCATGCATGTTAGAACAACTTATATCCTCTGTTTAGGACAATTCAATTAAATGGCATTTAAGAAAGCACATATATGGTTCGAATTTGAACCTAGGGTTCAAACCAACTTCATTTAATATGGTTGCTAGTTGCATTAGTTCAATCAACAACATATTGCCATGACATGAGCATGCATCATATTGTTGCATTGCATTGATTGTGTTTCTTCCTTGTTTTCCGGTATTGTCCCCTCTCGGTAAACGTGGTTCCGACGACGAGTTCGATGACACCGATGAAGAGATTTATCATCTTCAGAAATGCCAGGCAAGCAAAACCCCCTTGTTCATTCCGATACAATCCCACTCTCTCGCTCCTGCTCTCTTTTACTGCATTAGGACAACAATGATTCATCTGTTACCTGCTGCGGTAGTTGAACCCCTTATCCTCTGCATGACCTGTCATTGCCACAGTAAATAGATGAAACCCACTAGCATGAGTAGGAGTTGTTTGAGCCCTGATGTGCCTACTCATTCATGCTTGTTTGTCATGCCTGCTACTGCTTAGAGTTGAGTTAGGTTTGATTATCCGGGGATGAATTGGCACAGTGATGAACATGTCCTACTGTGTGTGAGCTAAGTGTGTGAACACGATTTGGTAAAGGTAGTGGTGAGAGGCCATGTAGGAGTACATGGTGGGTTGTCTCATTGAAACCGTTCTTAGGAACTGAGTTCTGTGTTTGTGATCCATGAACAGCTACTACCACGCATTGGGCCCGAAACCAATGGACCCTCTGGACTTATTAACTGCCCTTGCCCTCTGTCCAGGAGTTGCAACTAGTTTCTGGTGTTTGTAGGATATGTGTTGGCGGCCGTGCGTAGCACTGACCCTAGGGGTGGGCTATGATGTGGTAGATACACCGTGGCACGGTGTACCTGGCGCCTGTTTGGTGTCTCGGGAACCCTGCACACATCATTTGGGGCTGTGAGCGAAACTCTGGCCGGATCTCCTAGCAGATGGAACCCGAATAGGCGATAAACCTGGACTAGAGACTTGTGTGCTTAGTCAGGTCGTGGCCGACTCCCTCGCCAGGCTTCCCCTTGAAGGTTGCCGAGATACACGACATGTACATGGTGGTAAGTGGCGAGAGCGTGTGTGAAGAAGTACACCCCTGCAGGGTTATGAATGATCTATTCGAATAGCCGTGTCCGCGGTAAAGGACTTCTGGGCTGCCTATAACAGTTCATAGACAAGTGAAAGTGGATAGTCTAAAACTCGCAAGATAAGTGTGAGTGCCATGGATGGCCTTCTCGTAGGGAGACGGGAGCGGATCCATAGTGGTGTATTGAATGGTGAATATGTGGACTCATGTGCGCCACCTCAAAAGAGTTGCTTGCAGTCGTAGTTCAGGTTAGCCACTGAGTCAAAGCTGGCTTGCTGCAGTTAAACTCCACCACCCCTTTATTGATACCGATGCATATGTAGATAGTTCTGATGTAAGTCTTGCTGGGTATATTTGTACTCATGTTTGCCTATTTTATGTTTTGCACAGAGACGTCAGTCTCACTAGTAGTTCCGTGTGGACTTCGACATTTAGCTTGTTACCTCAGCTACGATCTTGTGCCCTCGGTAGGGTCTTGTAGATAGTCAGGCTTCTCAGCCTTCTTCATTTGTAGTTGTCTGTACCCAGACAAGTTAAGCTTCCACATGTGCTTGTTGCTTGTATGCTCTGTATGTTGGGTCATGAGACCCATGTTTGTAATACTTGGCTCCTCGGAGCCTAATGAATAAATACTTGAGTTGTATGTTGTGATGCCATGTTGTATTTACACATATCGAGCATATTGCGTGTATGATTGAAATGCTTGGTATGTGTGGGATTCGACAATCTAGTTGTTTATCCTTGGCAGCCTCTCTTCTGGGGAAATGTAGTCTAGTGCTTCCATGAGCCATAGTAGTCCGCTACAGCCCGGTTCACCGGAGTCCTGCTAGCCCAGCACTACTGCTCAGGACACTTGACTGGCTGGCATGTGTTTCACTTCGTTCCTGTGTCTGTCCCTTCGGGGAAATGTCACGCGGTGACATCCGGAGTCCTGCCTAGCCTGCTACAGCCCAGGTTCCCGGAGTCCTGTTAGCCCAGTGCTACAGCCCGGATTCACACGCTGCTGACCGACATGCTCGATGTGATTCAAGTATGCATGTCCCCATAGGTTAGTGCCGCTTTGGGTTCACGACTAGCCATGTCAGCTCGGGTTCTCTGTCATATGGATGCTAGCGACACTATCATATACGTGAGCCAAAAGGCACAAACGGTCCCGGGCCATGGTAAGGCGACACCCGTGGGAATACCGTGTGTGAGGCCGCAAAGTGATATGAGGTGTTACCGGCTAGGTCGATGTGACATGGAATCGGGGTTCTGACAGGATGACGGGCGATGTACGTCATGAAGCTAAAGCCCAAGACATCATTGAGCTTACAGCCCTGCCCACTCCTGGCGAACATTATGAATCAGGTTGTCAGCTGCACCAAAATGCTTTGGAGAGCATCTTCAAGAAGCCAGAGCCGAACATGAGTCAAATGCTGAGCATGATGAAGCCACTGCCACAAGACGCTGACTATCCTAAGGAGTTCTTTGTTGAAGACCTAGAGTATCTGCCCCGCACTATTTATCATATTATCAGGCGAACTCTCTAGCCGGTCAAAGGACATTCTCCTGCAGCGAAGCTTGAAGGAGCAATGAAGACATTGGTCTTCTATATCTTCAATGGCATCAACTTCAATGCTCAAGACTTCTTCATCCGCCAATTGGATGCATCTGGCTCCGATATCTTTGGTCTGAAGTTCTATGCTCCATGGGTAATGTGCCTCATCAAGCTTCACTCTGCTATCAACTATAAGTCGTTTACGCGCAATCATCTTATATTCTTGCCAGAGGTTGATCTGTCTGTCGAAGCCATTTACCCGGAGCCTGCAAAGGAGCCAATTTATCTTCACAATGTCGATCATCAAAGCTCCACCCAGCCCATTGAAGGAGTCCAGGCCGTTTCTCGTGTTTATCCCCTTGCTGGCAATACACATGCCCCTCGCACCCAAACTGAAGCCACTGCAAGCACCATTGCTCAAAGGCCTCGGAAGCGATCTCGTGTTCTTAACGATCGAGAGCTTCTCGTCGCTCTACATCAGAAACAGGACAAGCATCATGACTGGCTTAAGCGTCAGATGCAAAGCCTCTTGGTGGACGTAAATCGCATTCGCAATCTTGCCACCAAGAATGCCTTTGTTACACATGAAACCTGTCGGAGGTCATGGAAGAGTTTGATGTTGCTCAGTGCTGAAGCTGATCTTCAAGACGATGGCTTCACAAAGAGATTCAAGTTTGACTCAATTCCTCCAAGGAATGCTCACTTGAGTTGGACTCCCTCACTCTAAGACTCTGACTATTCTTCCTCAGCTGCAACAGTTAATGCCAGAGTCAATGATGACCAAGATGATGCTACTTCACCACCTCCAACTTTGGTGCGTATCGACACTGCACCAAGTTCGTTTGCACCACCAAACCTCAACGACGACCCTCCTACTTTTCCTACTCCTCATGGGAACGAGTATCAAACTCTATGTCTTCAAACCTTTTTGGTCATTACTGACAAAAGGGGGAGAAGCATATGAGTTGATAGTCTTCAAGCGGATCCATATGGGTGGTTGCTATACTTTTGCTACATTATCCAAGTGCTTACAACTCTCGCTTTTGATACATTTGGTTCTTTTGAGTTGTAACACTTAAACTTGATGGTCGCCTGCTGCTACCTGTTTTAGCACTGCGTTGGTTTTCCCCGAAGAGGAAGGGATGATGTAGCCAAGTAGCGTAAGTATTTCCCTTAGTTTTTGAGAACCAAGGTATCAATCTAGTAGGAAGCTACACTCAAGTCCCTCGTACCTGCACAAACAAATAAATCCTCGCAACCAACGCAAATAGGGGTTGTCAATCCCTATAGGGCCACTTACGAGAGTGAGATCTGATAGATATGATAAAGATAATATTTTTGGTATTTTTATGATAAAGATGCAAAGTAAAATAAAGGCAAAGTAAATAACTAAGTAGTAGGAGATTTATATGATAAAGATAGACCCGGGGGCCATAGGTTTCACTAGTGGCTTCTCTCGAGAGCATAAGTATTCTACGGTGGGTAAACAAATTACTGTTGAGCAATTGACAGAATTGAGCATAGTTATGAGAATATCTAGGTATGATCATGTATATAGGCATCACGTCCGAGACAAATAGACCGACTCCTGCCTGCATCTACTACTATTACTCCACTCATCGACCGCTATCCAGCATGCATCTAGAGTATTAAGTCAAAAATAGAGAAACGCCTTAAGCAAGATGACATGATGTAGAGGGATAGAATCATGCAATATGAAGAAAACCCCATCTTGTTATCCTCGATGGCAACAGTACAATACGTGCCTTGCTGCCCTTACTGTCACCGGGAAAGGACATCGCAAGATTGAACCCAAAGCTAAGCACTTCTCCCATTGCAAGAAAGATCAATCTAGTAGGCCAAACCAAACTAATAATTCAAAGAGACTTGCAAAGATAACCAATCATACATAAAAGAATTCAGAGAAGATTCAAATATTATTCATAGATAGACTTGATCATAAACCCACAATTCATCGGTCTCAACAAACACACCGCAAAAACAAGATTACATCGAATAGATCTCCACAAGAGAGGGGGGAACATTGTATTGAGATCCAAAAAGAGAGAAGAAGCCATCTAGCTACTAACTATGGACCCGTAGGTGTGAAGTAAACTACTCACACTTCAGCGGAGAGGCTATGGTGTTGATGTAAAAGCCCTCCGTGATCGATGCCCCCTCCGGTGGAGCTCCGGAACAGGCCCCAAGATGGGATCTCATGGATATAAAAAGTTACGGCGGTGGAATTAGGGATTTGGCTCCATATCTGATCGTTTGGGGGTACGTGGATATATATATAGGAGGAAGAAGTACGTCGGTGGAGCAACAGGGGGCCCACGAGGGTGGAGGGCGTGCCTAGGGGGCAGGCGCGCCCCCTACCTCGTGGCCTCCTGTTAGTTGGCTTGACGTAGGGTCCAAGTCTCCTGAGTTGTATTCGGTGAGAAAATCACGTTCCCGAAGGTTTCATTCCGTTTGGACTCCATTTGATATTCCTTTTATTTGAAACCCTAAAACAGGCAAAAAAACATCAATTCTGGGCTAGGCCTCCGGTTAATAGGTTAGTCCCAAAAATAATATAAAAGTGGATAATAAAGCCCAATAATGTCCAAAACAGTAGATAATATAGCATGGAGCTGTCAAAAATTATAGATACGTTGGAGACGTATCAAGCATCCCCAAGCTTAATTCCTGCTCGTCCTCGAGTAGGTAAATGATAAAAACAGAATTTTTGATGCAGAGTGCTACTTGGCATAATTTTAATGTAATTCTTCTTAATTGTGGTATGAATATCCAGATCCAAAAGATTCAAGACAAAAGTTCATATTAACATAGAAAATAATAATACTTCAAGCATACTAACAAAGCAATTATGTCTTCTCAAAATAACATGGCTAAAGAAAGTTATCCCTACAAAATCATATAGTCTGGCTATGCTCTATCTTCACCACACAAAATATTTAAATCATGCACAACCCCGATGACAAGCCAAGCAATTGTTTCATACTTTTGACATTCTCAAAACATTTTCAATCTTCACGCAATACATGAGCGTGAGCCATGGATATAGCACTATAGGTGGAATAAAGTGGTGGTTGTGGAGAAGACAAAAGGGGGAAGATAGTCTCACATCAACTAGGCGTATCAACGGGCTATGGAGATGCCCATCAATAGATATCAATGTGAGTGAGTAGGGATTGCCATGCAATGGATGCACTAGAGCTATAAGTATATGAAAGCTCAAAAAGAAACTAAGTGGGTGTACATCCAACTTGCTTGCTCATGAAGACCTCGGGCAATTTCGAGGAAGCCCATCATTGGAATATACAAGCCAAGTTCTATAATGAAAAATTCCCACTAGTATATGAAAGTGATAACATGAGAGACTCTCTACTATGAAGATCATGGTGCTACTTTGAAGCACAAGTGTGGTAAAAGGATAGTAACATTGTCCCTTCTCTCTTTTTCTCTCATCATTTTTTATTTGGGCCTTTTCTCTCTTTTTTAGGGCCTCTTTTCTTTCTCCCTTTTCTTATTTTTCGGCCAGAGTCTCATCCCGACTTGTGGGGGAATCATAGTCTCCATCATCCTTTCCTCACATGGGACAATGCTCTAATAATGATGATCATCACACTTTTATTTTTCTTACAACTCGATACTTAGAACAAGATATGACTCTATATGAATGCCTCCGGAGGTGTACCGGGATATGCAATGATGCATGAGTGACAAGTATGAAGGAATTATGAATGGTGGTTTTGCCACGAATACTATGTCAACTACATGATCATGCTAAGCAATATGACAATGATGGAGTGTGTCATAAATGGAACAGTGGAAAGTTGCATGGCAATATGAAAGTGCGTTATATCGACTAGAGGGGGGGGGTGAATAGGCGATTTTTATGAAAGTCTTCAAAACGTGGAAGTTTCGAAGACAAACGATAGAAATAAACCTATTACCATGCAGCGGAAGGTAGACTACACTATGTAAACCATAGCCAAGTATTCAATGAAGTGAAAGCACAATGACTAATAGCAGCTAGGTAGTAAGGATCAGGTAGGAAGATATTATGAAGCCAAACAGAACACGCAGTCACTCAGTGAAGACAAAAGATAGTGCAATCATACAATGACTTCACAAGGACCAACAGTAAGTAAAGGGAAGGAAGGATGAAACCAGTGTCTTGTTGAAGACAATGATTTGTTGGACCAGTTCCAGTTGTTGTGACAACTGTACGCCTGGTTAGGGCGGCTAGGTATTTAAACCTGAGGACACACAGTCCCGGACACCCAGTCCTGAACACGCAGCTCAGGACACCCAGTCCTCACCGTATTCCCCTTGAGCTAAGGTCACACAGACCTCGCCCAATCACTCTGGTAAGTCTTCAAGGTAGACTCCCAAACCTTCAGAGACTTTGTTCACCGGTGATCCACAATGTCTCTTGGACGCTCAGAACGCGACGCCTAACTAGCTGGAGGATTCACAGTCCTCAAGTGTAATAAGTCTTCAGATCACATAGACAAGAAGACTTAAGTGATGCCTAACACTCTTAGGCTGTGGGTGGTTAGGGCTTTATCCTCGCAAGGAATTCTCTCTCAAAGGCTTCGAGGTGGGTTGCTCTCAAACGACAAAAGCCGTACTCTAACTCTGAGCAGCCAACCATTTATGGTTGTAGGGGGTGGGCTATGTATAGCCACTAGGCAACCAGACCTGATTTGTCCGGAATGACCCTGGGTCGCTAAGGAACTGACACGTGTTCCAACGGTCAGATTTCAAACTTGCACGGCAACTTTACTTGGGCTACAAGCAAAGCTGACTTGTCCGACTCTGGACAAGATTCGCTCTCATAGTCTTCACTTGAAAACATAGGTTTTGGTTAAGCATCACTTCAGTCATTCTGACTGGTTCTCTTGGACCCCACTTAACAGTACGGTGGTCCCTATGACTCAACAAAGAAGAAAACGAACTACGAAAGATCTAAGTCTTCGAGCTCCATAGGCTTCATGCGATCTCTTCTCTTGTCATAGTCTTCAATGTGAATATCTTCATATACCACCTTTGACATCAATGTCCTCATACATTTTTAGGGGTCATCTCTGGTAGGAAAACCGAATCAATGAGGGAGTTCTACCTATGTTATCCTGCAATTCTCACAAACACATTAGTCCCTCAACTAGGTTTGTCGTCAATACTCCAAAACCAACTAGGGGTGGCACTAGATGCACTTACAATCTCCCCTTTTTGGTGATTGATGACAAACTAGTTGAAGTTTTCAACGGGGAATATAATATGTGAAATTGTAGAGGAATTGTCTTCATTAGTTGCAAGGGCTCCCCCTGAAGATGTGCATATAAGTAATTTGCTTTTGGAATGCAAATGCACATGGCATGTTGTACTCGTGGAGATCCTCTTCAACTTATGATGACAATTAATTATGCATGAGAAGGTATGTGAAGATAATGACATGCATAATGGAAAATGGATGTCTGCAAAATGATCTAAGTGCGGAATTTATCGTCGCACATGCGGAATTTATCGTCGCATCACAAAGTAGCAAATAAGTAGCAGACGACCATTGAGTTTAAGTGTTACAACTCAAAGAACCAAATGTATCAAAAAGAGAGTTGTAAACACGAAGCAAAATATAAAGCAACCGCCCATATGGACCCGCTTGAAGACTATCAAACTCATGTGCTTCTCCCCCTTTTGTCAGTAAGGACCAAAAAGGTTTGAAGACATAGAGCATCTACTCGTTCCCATGAAGAGTAGGTGAGGCAGCAGGGTCTTCGGTGGTGTTCGGTGGTGCAGAAGAACTTGGAGCAATGTCGAAGCGTGCTGAAGGAGGTGGCGGTGAAGTAGCATCGTCTTCATCCTCGATCACTCTGGCATTCACAGTTGCAGCAGAGGAAGAGAACTCAGAGTCTTCAAGAGATGGAGTTCATCGCAGCACTGCCCTTCGAGGAGGTGTGGAGTCAAACTTGAAGCGTTCAGAGAAGCCATCCTCTTGAAGATCATCTTCAGAGCACATAAGCGTCAGCCCTTTCCATGTGCGTCGAGAGGTTTCATGTGCAACAAAGGCATTCTTGGTGGCAAGATTGCGAATACGGTTGACATCCACCAAGAGGCTTTGCATTTGGCGCTTTAGCCAGTCATGATGCCTATCCTATTTCTGATGAAGAGCCACCAGAAGCTCTCAGTCATTGAGAACACGAGTGCGCTTCTTAGGTCGATGGGCAATTGTGCTATCGGTGGCTTCAGTAAGGGCAGGATGTGGTGCACGTGTAGTTCCAGCCAAAGTATACACACGAGTGACAGCTTCAACTCCTTCAATGTTCTGAGAAAAACTTTGATGCTCTACATTCTGAAGACTTAGAGGTTCCTTGGCAGGCTAAGGATAAATGGCTTCAACAGACATATCCACATCAGGCAGAAAGATCCGATGATTGCGAGCAGATGGCTGATATGAGATAGCAGAGTGAAGTTTGATCAGCCGCATTATCCATGGAGCGTAGAACTTCAAGCCAAAAAGATCAGAGCCTGATGCAGCAAGTTGGCGGATGAGGAAGTCCTGTGCATTGAAGCATTTGCCATGAAGAATATAGAAGACCAAAGTCTTCATTGCACCTTCCAGCTTGGCATGTGGAGAATGTCCTTTGATGGGCCAGAGAGTTCGCCTTATGATGTGATAAATAGTCCTTGGCAGATACTCAAGGTCTTCAATGAAGAACTCCTTGGGATATGCAGCATCTTGGGGCAATGGCTTCATCATACTGAGCATCTAACTCATGTTAGGTTCAGGCTTCTGAAAGATGCTCTCCACAGCTTCACTGTGAAGCTGACAGCCATGTTCGTAGAGATCGCCAGGAGTGGGCAGACCAGTGAGCTCAATGATATCAAAGGCTTTGGCTTCGTGATGAACATTTCCTTTCATCCACTCCAGGACCCAAGTCTTCGGATCTCTGTTGTACCCACGGATGTGAAGTGTGGCATAGAATTGGAGCAGCAACTCTTCATTCCAGTGCTCTTGGTCGGTGACAAACGGCAGCAATCCAACCTCTTTGAAGCAATCCAGAGCTTCTTCCAGACAGGGCAGACCAGCTATTGCTTCGATGTCAAGACGCTTATGTGGGAAGATGCGACCTTGATTGTATAGAATGCAGGAGTAATAGCTTTGCTATGGATAGCTCCAGAATCGATTAGATGATATCCTTTCCCTTGAGTAGGGGTTCCTGGAGCTATTAAAGAAGGTGTTGTCTGCTTTGAAGCCATTGACATTGAAGGATCTAGGTGCTGATGCAGGACCTGGAAACCTGGGCAATCTGGGGATTGGCTTCTGTACCTGAGGCATGTGCTCAACATGGTAGTCAAACTGTGGACCAGCAGTAGGCGCAGGAACAGAAACAGTAGCATCATTGGCTTCACTGACTTCTGGTGCTTGGGCAGGTGAAGGCTCCACATTGGCTTCAGCCATGACAGCGTCAGTGGCGTCGGTGGCAGCCTCAAAATTCTCAACCTCCACTTGATGAGCTGGAGGGTCGGTCACAGTCACGTTCTCCTCGAGAACAGCTTCTTGGTGAGATGGGGGTGTAGCAGCGCTTGGGGTTTCTTCTTCATCAGCTGATGCAGCCGGAATTTCTTCAACAGCTTTAGCTTTAGACTCAGAGACTGGAGGCCTTGGTCCTTTGCGAAGCCCGCGTAACGCTGGCGACGCCTGTGGAGTTGGAATTGGCTGGGCCTCAAAGTCTTCTTCCTCTTGTGCTTGTGGGACGACCAATGATGATGAGCTCACTGTGCGTGAGCACAGGCGATGATACCTATTGGTGCTCGAGCTGAGGAAGAACTGCATCATCTTCAACATTGTCATGGTGACCAATGTCTTTAGCAGCGATGGGATCAGCTGCTGGAAAGTCTTCAGCTTCATGAGACCCTGTGAAAGCAGGCTCATGGACAATCAGTTGGCGCTCTTGAGGTTCAGCATCAGGGCGAACCATGGAGATGGGTTCAACAATCAAGGGCTCTGTGGGAGCAGCCCATTCCTTCTTGGTCTTCCGCTTCTTCTTGGAGGGGGCAGTAGCAGAGGCTTCAGGATGTTTCCTCTTCCTTGCTTCAGCCTCAGCAGTCCTCGTCTTCTTCAGCTCCGAAGCGGTTGACCGGGCCTTTGGCTTCGAGCCAGTCATGCTAGTTGGGAAGACAATGGGATATGCTTCCTGCCTTGGTGCGTTGGGTTCGGCCACAGTGGGCTTCTTCTTCTGCTTGGTAGCCATCCTGGGATCAATGCTCGGACACCCAAGGGCCTTGCGCTTCTCAGCCTCGTTGTAGCCTTGCACACACTTGTCAGCCAGGCTCTTCATGCGCTCATGAGAACCCTGAGCTTCTGCGCGTTTCTTGAGAAAGGCTTCTTTGAGCTCGTGCAGCATAATCTTGATGTTTTTCACCTCTTGCACGCTGAGCTTGGCCATATGCTTCTTGAACTGAGCTTTCTCAAAGTCAATCTTTTGCTTCAGTTCAACAATGCGCTGGGCGATAGCTAATTCTGAAGCAATGGCACCATGGAAGACGACACTGAGGCCAATGGGTAGTTGCAGATCTTCGAAGCTGATGTTGGGCGTGTCAAACCACTCATCAATGAAGTTGTGTATGATTGTCACGTCAAAGAGAGGCAGATCATTGAAGATTTCTGCTTCTTCTTTGCTCTTGATGAGTTGCTCAAGAGCGCCATCTGCAAGATCTTCATCACTAGACAGATCAATGGCATCGTTTCACAGAATGGCAGCAGCAGTTAGTTCTTGGCCGGTGTGTGGCAGAGGCATCTTGACCTTCTGGGGCTTGGAGATGCGTGACAAATCTTCAGACTGCACACTATCTTCAGGAGGTGCAGTGGCCAGTGGCTTCACCCGTGAGATTTTTGGCGCATAGGCAGGCTTTGAAGCTTTAGGCTGCTTCAACTTCTTTGGCTTCGGTGCTGCAGGCGCTTCATCTGATTCAGCGTCATCTGCAGGCTCATTCACGGCTGTCCCTTGAACCACGATGTGAGTGATGAGACCTTCCAAGTTGTAGAAGGGCCCAAGAAGATTGGCTTCAGCTTCACGAGTTCCATCGGCACGGGGAGCAGAGGGACCAGGTTTGAAGTCTAATCCCAAAGACTTCTTGTTCTGCTTCGCTGAGTTCTGGGCAAACTGGAAGTTGCGCTTAAATAGATTGTCGTCACGACACCATAGCAGTGACGATGGGTCTGCATCCACAGGCTGATGTCCACGGACCATGCAGGGATAGAAGCCTTGTTCAATGGCTTCATCTCTGGTCCTGGGTTGAAGATTTTTGTAGAGGATGTCTCCCCATGGTCGCTTGATGGCATTCTTTCAGCATATTCCTTTGTCACAAATCTGTACTTGAATCACTGTTCTGTCCAATAGCGTCGAATCCATTGGATTCGTGTCTTGCACTGATTGTAATCCACTTCAGGATCTGTCTTGTATAGCTCTGAGAGGTCATCGGGCAGATCTCTTGATGTTTCTCCTCGACGCTTTCTGCCACCCTTCCTTGTTGATTTCTCTGAAGCCATGAACTTTAAACTGAATGGCTTCAATACATTCAAAGGCTTCAAAGGCTTTCGCTTGCTGGACAAACAGGAACTGGCTTCGAGAGAATTTATGTGATACTGTAAGAATTCTGCAAATGAATGCAGACTATGAGAACCAAGGGATTCTCCCACGGACACGTACCTGTGATAGCATTAAGGTGCGAGGGAAGGGGAAGAGGTCATATGCATTCTCAGAAGATTTTGAAGATAAATCAGTTTAGAAGACATGGACCTCATCGTGCGAAGACATTCACTCATAGATAAGGAGTTGGTTCCAGATTTGTACGAATCCACGGATCAGTACAAGTGAGGAATCTAACTACTTTGTGAAGCATAAGTGAATATAGTAGGCATATTATGAGATGCAGTTTGAAGTGGATCCAACATGTGTGAACAAAAACCACTTGTGGTAGAAAGTGACGAATCTATAGGATCAAAGGGGCCGTAAAAAGGAAGTTTTATATACCACACGTAGAACTGCTAGACGGAGTGGAAGAGGAGGCCGAGCAGTTCGATCGGCCGTGCCCTAACTTGGCGACGGAGGACACCTATGGCGACGGTGGAGAGGACGATGTCTGCGGTCGGTGTGAAGACGGCGTCGGAGAGGTTGCGGCAGCGAAGCACTCCGTCGCCGGTGTTGTCGAGGGCTAGCGATGGTGCTAGGGTTCGTGCTAGAGTGGAAGAAGAGATAATGACTATGGTGAGGCGTGTATTTATAGGGACAGGGGCGGCTCAGTGTTATTACACAGGTGCCCCTGGTGATTCACATCAGAGGAACACGTGGCCATCATGCAGCATATCGGGGGTTGTTCCACGTCCCACGCATGCTTGGATTGTCGGGTGGTCGTTCACACTTCTCCGGGTTTCAGGTGAAGGAATGAGCATTGAAAACGGACTTAAAGTTTGTCTCTGTATCTTCTGCTGACAAGGACGCAGAGAAGACATTCGACAGTTTCAATAGAATGCATATGATTTGGAGAGATAGAGTTTGAGATAGAAAGCATAGAAAGGTTAGGGTCCGATCACATTCACTTAGTTCAAAAGATTCAACAAGAAGACATAGCTATAAGTGAATGTTGTAGAGGACAGAACACTAGTATATATATATATATTCAACATAGTGAAGATAATTATGAAGACATGTTGAGATTGAAGCCAAACCAAATGTGAAGACATAGCAAATGTAATGCCATGAGTGAAACACTTCAAACAGAACATTTGGTGGTGGCGTTACCCACCGTATAGGAAGTATTAGACCCAGACACGGCGCACAATTATCGTGGCACTCCGAAGTCAAATTCCATATTAATGTATTCACACTTAGAATGTATGTCTTCATTGATTGAAGATATACTTTACTTCGTGTGTTGCACATCTAAGTCATCAATATGCATAAGTGTTAGGATGTGTGCCTGATCACAGGACATTTGAGGATTCCAAGATATTTAGCTCACACTGTAACTTGCAAAATCTCTTCTCATCCAAGGGCTTGGTGAAGATATCTGCCAATTGCTCTTTAGTGTTGACGTGTATGATATCAATATCTTCCTTCACAACATGATCTCTGAGAAAGTGATGACGAATTTCAATGTGCTTTGCCTTTGAGTGCTGAACTTGGTTGTTGGCAATCTTGATGGTGCTTTCGTTGTCGCAGTAGAGTGGCACTTGCTTCAGATGAATGCCATCATCCTTGAGTGTTTGCTTCATCCACAGAAGCCGAGCGCAGCAAGATCCAGCAGCAATGTATTCAGATTCAGCAATGGAGAGAGATACACCGTTCTGCTTCTTTGAAGACCAACATACAAGTGATCGTCCCAGAAAATGACATGTGCCTGATGTAGACTTGTGATCCACCTTGTCACCAGCATAATCAGCATCCGAGAATCCAACCAGATCAAACTCTGAGCCCTTTGGATACCATAATCCTAGAGTTGGGGTGTGAGCCAAATATCAAAGAATTCGCTTCACAGCTAAGTGATGCGACTCCATTGGTGCCACTTGGAATCGAGCACACATGCAAACACTAAGCATAATATCTGGCCTAGATGCACATGGATAAAGTAAAGAACCAATCATGGAGCGGTATACCTTTTGAGCGAACTCTTTACCATTGTCGTCGGGACCCAGATGATGTTTGGCTGGCATTGGCGTCGTGAAGCCTTTGCAGTCTGGCATACCAAACTTCTTCAGGCAATCTTTGAGATACTTCTCTTGAGATATGAAGATGCCATTGCGTTGATGTCATATTTGAAGACCGAGGAAGAACTTCAGCTCACCCATCATGGACATCTGATATTGCTCTTGCATCATATATCCAAACTCTTCACTATACTTCTGATTGGTGCAGCCGAAGATAATGTCATCCACATATATTTGGCACACAAGCAGTTCACCATCATATGTCTTTGTGAAGAGAGTGGGGTCGAGGGAACCAGGTATGAAGCCTTTGGTCCTCAGGAAGTATTTGAGTGTGTCATACCAAGCCTGAGGGGCTTGTTTGAGGCCATACAGTGCCTTGTTGAGCTTGTATACCATGTCAGGATGTTTTGGATCTTCAAAGCCAGGCGGTTATGCAACATACACTTCTTCTTCAATCTTGCCATTGAGAAAAGCGCTCTTCACATCCATTTGATATAGAAGTATGTTATGATGATTTGCATAGGCCAGCAGTATGTGTATGGCTTCAAGTCGAGCCATAGAGCAAATGTTTCATCGAAGTCAATCCCTTCCACTTGAGTATACCCTTGAGCAACGAGACGAGCTTTGTTTCTGATAACTTGACCATGCTCATCTTGCTTGTTGCGGTATATCCATTTGGTGCCTATTATATTGTGCTTCCGAGGGTCAGGACGCTTAACTAGTTCCCATACATTATTCAGCTCAAACTGTTGAAGCTCTTCTTGCATAGCTTGAATCCATTCAGGTTCCATGAAGGCTTCTTCAAATTTCTTGGGTTTGGTTATTGAGACGAATGCGAAGTTCCCATAGAAATTTGCTAGCTGATTTGCCCTTGAACGAGTGAGCGGACCGGGTGCATTGATGCTATCAATTATTCTCTCAATCTGGACTTCATTGGCAACACGAGGATGTACAGGGCGAAGATTTTGCTCTTGCTGATCATTGTCATTGTTAGAGGGATTGTCTTCAGGCTGAGCATTGTCTTCAGGTTCATCAGGTGCGGATATGATAAGTTCCTCTTCAGGTTGAGCTTCAGAGGGTATCATTTCTCCAGTTCCCATTAGTTTGATTGATTCACTGAATGGAACTTCATCTAGCACATTTGGCAGGTGCTCTCTTTGTGAACCGTTAGTCTCATCGAACCGCACATCCACTGTTTCAACCACTTTATAATGAAAGAGATTGAAGACTCTGTAGGAGTGCGAATCCTTTCCATATCCAAGCATAAAACCCTCATGTGCTTTTGGTGCAAAATTTTGAAATGTGATGTGGATCCTTGATCCAGCACCTGGCGCTAAATACTCTGAAGTAACTGACATTTGGCTTCTTGCCAGTAAGGAGCTCATAAGATGTCTTGTTCAGAAGCTTGTGAAGATAAACACTATTGATTGTATGGCATGCAGTATCAATGGCTTCAGGCCAGAATTTTCTTAGAGTCTTGTATTCATCAAGCATCGTTCAGGCCATCTCAATGAGTGTTCTGTTCTTGCGTTCGACGACGCCATTCTGCTGTGGCATGTACGGGACTAAGAATTCATGTGTGATGCCCAAGGTATCAAGATATGTATCAAGGCCAATGTTCTTGAATTCAGTGCCATTGTCACTTCTCATGTGCTTTATCTTGGCGCCATAGTTGTTCATTGCTCGGTTGGCGAAGCGTTTGAAGACATCCTGCACTTCAGTCTTGTAGAGGATTATGTGCACCCAAGTATATCTAGAATAATCATCAACAATGACAGAGCCATAGAGACAAGCAGTAGTAGTAAGAGTTGAGTAATGAGTGGGACCGAAAAGATCCATGTGGAGCAGTTCGAAGCGTCGAGTAGTAGTCATGATTGTCTTCGAGGGATGTTTGGCCTCGTCATCTTTCCTGCTTCACAGGCACTGCATAAGTGATCTTTCTTGAACTTGATGCCCTCGATGCCTATGACATGCTTCTTCTTTGCAAGGGCGTGAAGGTTCCTCATGCCAGCATGCCCTAGCCTCCGATGCCAGAGCTAGCATTCTGAAGCTTTTGCTAGAAGACATACGGAAAGCTGTGGTCCTGCTGAGAAATCTACCACGTACAAATCATCTTTCCGATACCCTTCAAACACTAGAGACTTGTCAGATTCCATTAGAACAAGGCAACGATATTTTCCAAATATTACGATCATGTTCAAATCGCAAAGCATTGAGACAGACATTAAGTTGAAGCCAAGGGATTCAACAAGCATGACTTTATCCATGTGTTGATCTTTTGAGATTGCAACTCTACCTAGACCTAGTACCTTACTTTTACTAGTGTCAGCAAATGTGATGTGACTCTTGTCGGATGGATGTAAGGTTGAGTCCATAAGAAGGCTTCTTTTGCCAGTCATGTGATTGGTACACCCACTATCAATAATCCATTCTGAAGACGCTGGTGTCGTACCCTACAGTGCAGTTAGTGGGATAGGCTTCACGAAGAGAATTGTGAAGCAAAAACATTTGACGAACCAGTGGGTTATGAAAGATTAGATCCAGATTAGGACTGATAGGGAGAGTAGCAAGCGATTCAGGAACGAAGTACATAGTAAGACCATTCGGGCATTTGGTCTTGCGCCCTACAAGATGTTTAAGGTCCCCGGCAATAGCGCCAGATGATTTTGGTTTTCTGCTGGAGACCTTTCCCTACAAAAGAGAGTTAAGCTTTCTTAGCCACCCACATCTTCAAGGGTGGCTTAGAAGCAATAAGTCTAAGTGCAGTGTCTGAGAACTTTGGCTTTGGAGCCCTAGCAAAAAGTCTTGTAGGCGGACAATACTACTCATAAGAATAAGCAGAATGGTTCTTGGTCTTATGAACATGGCGGTTCGATGAACCGCGCTCATATTCATAGGCCTGAGTATGGTTTCCCTGCAAAACATTTGCGTTAGTGCAACTCAGGTGAGTCATCTGTCTGTATGAAGCCTTTGGACCGTATGAAGCCTGTGGTCTGGGGTTTGTCTTCTTCACCTGTGGTGTCATGATGACATTCACAGGAAGATTTTCCAAACACTTTTTCGGCACCCAGATCTTCTTCATAGGTGGCCCATTCCTGCAGTTAGTACCAATATACCTGGCAAACACTTCACCATTCTGATTCTTAAACAGTTTATAGTTTGCATCAAAGGATTCATCAATGACAATGAGGTTAGCATGTAACGCCCTCGATGCGGCTATATCTCCCACGTGTCGAGGCACGACTTAGAGGCATAACCGCATTGAAAGCAATGTCGCAAGTTAGGCAATCTTCACAACATCCCATGTAATGTATATAATAAAAGGGGAGATACAATAGTTGGCTTACACTCGCCACGTCACATCAAAGTACATAAATAACATACATCATCCAAACACTCATGGCCCGACTACGGCGCCAAAATAAAAGACAACCCAACAAGCGACCTAGGTCCCGATCACCCCAACTGGGCTCCATTACTAATCATCAGGAAAAGACACATAGTAACGCTGAGAATCCTCGTCGTACTCCCACTTGAGCTCAAGCGCGCCATCTGGAGCTGTATCATCTGTCCCTGCATCTGGTGTAATAGTAATCTGTGAGCCATAGAGACTCAGCAATCTCGCACCCTCGCGATCAAGACTATTTAAGCTTAATAGGTAGGATGGGGGTAAATGTAAGTGGAGCTGCAGCAAGCGACTAGCATATATGGTGGCTAACTTATTCACAAAAGAGAGCGAGAAGAGGAGGCAAAGCACGAGCGATAAATCTAGAGAGCAACCTGCGCAAGCATAACTCCAACACCGTGTCCTCTTCTCGGACTCCGCCGAGAAGAGGCCATCACGGCAACACACTTGGTTGATTCATTTTAATTAATTAAGGTTCAAGTTATCTACAACCGGACATTAAAAAATTCCCATCTGCCCATAACCGTGGGCATGGCTTTCGAAAGATCAATCCCTGCAGGGGGGTCCCAACTTAGCCCATAACAAGCTCTCACGGTCAACGAAGGAATAGACCTCCACCCAAGACACACCGATCAGACTCGGTATCTCGGTACAACAAGATGATTCGACAGGTTAAAACAAGACCAGCAACACCACCCGCTGTGCCGACAAATCCCGATAGGAGCTACACATATCTCGTTCTCAGGGCACACCGGATAAGCTAAGCATACGGGAGCCAACGTAACCCAAGTTGCCAAGGGACGGCCCCGCACGGTGCTCTAGGGTGGACCAACACTCAGAGGAGCACTGGCCCGGGAGGGTTAAAATAAGATGACCCTCGGGCTCCGGAAACCCAAGGGAAAAAGAGGCTAGGTGGCAAATGGTAAAACCAATGTTGGGCATTGCTGGAAAAGCTTTAATTAAGACGAACTATCAAGGGGTTCCCATTATAGCCCAACCGCGTAAGGGACGCAACAATCCGGGAACATAACACCGATATGACAGAAACTAGGGCGGCAAGAGTGGAACAAAACACTAGGCGAGAGGCCGAGCCTTCCACCCTTTACCAAGTATATAGATGCATTAAGATAACATGGCAATACAATGATATCCCAACAAGTAAATAAATGTCCCAACAAGGAACGGCTCCAATCTTCACCTGCAACTAACAACGCTATAAGAAGGGCTGAGCAAAGCGGTAACATAGCCAATCAACGGTTTGCTAGGACAATGGTGGGTTAGAGGTTCAACATGGCAATTGAGAGGCTGACAAGCAAGTGGTAGGCATCGTAGCATTGGCAAAGCAAAAGAGCAAGCAAACTAGCATAGCAAAGATAGTAGTGATTTCGAGGGTATGATCATCTTGCCTGCACAGTTGTCAGAGTTGACTGGATCCTCAAAAGCAAACTCAACGGGCTCCTCGTTAGCGAACTCGTCTCCCGGCTCTCCCCAAATTCACAGACAAGCAACAAGGATACAATCAACCACGTGCAAACTCAAGCAATAAGATGCAATGATGGTATGCTATGCGGGATGCAAAATGCAAGACGTGACAGGAAATGCATGAACCTGGCCTCAACTTGGAAAACCAAGTGTGCCACTGGATAGAGGGGATTAAATCACTTGAAAACGATATAAAGATCATTGGAATCGGAGCTACGGTTTGGAAATGGCAAGCGTTTTACAAAATGAACCGGTCTGCGATTTATAGCAAGTAGGCTCCTAAATGCAACGAAATGAACATGCTACAGCCACCAAACATGATAACAAAAGACATGGAAGGGATTTACACAAGATGCTTATCAAAACACTAGCACTGAGCCACGCCAAATTCATCCATTATGAGGTTCAAACAAGCATGGCAAAAACGCAAATGCAAAACAGATTTCAGACTTAGTGAAATTAACACTAGTCTAGAATTTCAGGCGACGATGCTCTCTTCGGAGCAGCAAAACAACATGATACACAACCTGATTATGACAAGTAAGAACATGGCATGGAGCTACTCAACAAGCTTAACAAAACACCCAAAGTTACCTGGGGGCCAAAAGGGTTCACAAAATACTCTAACGAGCACACGAACATAGCTCACGCACAATCAGTTTTCAGACTTAGTGAAAACTGAGACATGCTGGAATTTAACTCACGAAGGCATGTAAACGAGCTCGATGCACTCACCACGGTGTAAGTCATAGCAAGGCAAGCATACATCCATAAAGAAGACACAAAATGCTAGCTATACATGGCAAGAACAAAGGCATAGCATGCACGGATCACTAACAATAGCATCGGCAAAATCACAAACAAGTTGACGATCTGCCCAGATTTACCACGAAGCAAAAGTAGAGCTCGATTGACTCAAGCAAGAGCACTCCACATATGCAACCAAAGACATGGATGGATAGAGCATAACATGAATATCAAAACTCCCTTACTGATCATCCTCAAAAGAGGCACGGATCACTAGGAAACAAGCTGAACACATGGCATCATGAACTAAAATATCCCAGACTTAGTGAAATCCACTAAGTCCCTGAAAACAGAATTCTCAGGTGCCTCTCTTTGCAAGCCTGCACAAGTCACCACACACATCCTAAAAATGCATGGGTGGCACCTCTGGAAAGAAGACAAAATGCTTAACAATTCATCCCAAAGACTCACAGGCATATCATGCACACAATTATCATGGCAAAAATGACAAAAGTCTATGATGAACTAACAGATCTGCAATTTAACTCACGAAGCCTCCTTCTAACAGCATTTTGGGCACCAAGATGAACTCAAATGAAAATGATGCAATGGAATGAAATTATGTACATGTTGAGACGAACATTTTGATATATCATATGCCCAAAACGGAGCAACGGATGCGGAGATATGATCAGTCAAAGTATGCTCGGAAAACTAGGGGGAGAGGGAAAAGTCAACCGTGAAAATAACCAGATCCAGATCCAGCACGGGTTACGAGGTTCACCGAAGTCCTGTTCGCCGAAGTAGCCGCGGTGGTGGCCGGACTTGACGGGGAAGAAGGGCGGCGAGGCAGGTGGTGGTCGGCCGGCGAGGAGGAAGCGGCGCGGCGGGCGGTGGTCGGCGGTGTGGGGCGCGGCGTCGTCGGGCGGTGGTCGGCGGCATGGGGCGCGGCGTCGTCGGCGGTCGCCAGCGTCGGGGAAGACCGGCGACAAGGCAGCGGGCGGCGGCGCAAGGGAGGTCCGGGCGGCGCGGATCCGGTCTCCCCGCGGGCTCGGGCGGCGGCGTTGGATGGGCCGCGGGGGCCGGTTGCGGGCTCTCCGGGCCCGGCGGTGCGGCAAAGTGGGCACCGAGCGGTGGCGAATGGGGAGGTGCCACGTGGTGCTGGCGGGCAGGTCGGACACATCCGGCGCCGGCGGACGTTGTCCGGCGCGCGGAGGAGGGAGAGGGCTAGGGTTTCGGGGGAGAGATCCGAATTTGGAATGGGGGTGTATATATAGGCATAAATGGAGCTAGGAGTGTCCAAATGAGGTGCGGTTTTCGGCCACGCGATCGTGATCGAACGCTCTAGGACATGGAGCAGAGTTTGGTGGGTTTTGGGCCAAAATGGAGGGGTGTTGGGCTGCAACACACACGAGGCCTTTTCGGTCCGTCGGTTAACCGTTGGAGTATCAAACGAAGTCCAAATGACCCGAAACTTGACAGGCGGTCTACCGGTAGTAAACCAAGGCCACATGGCAAGTCTCGGTCCAATCCGGAAATGTTTAATCCCCACACATGAAAGAAAGCTAGAAATGGCCACCGAAGGAGAACGAAGCGCCGGAATGCAAAATGGACAACGGGGAAAATGCTCGAATGCATGAGATGAACGTGTTTGCAAATGCAATGCACGTGATGACATGATATGAGATGCATGAAAATGAAAACAACACACGGAGACAAAGACCCGAACCCGAGGAATAAATATAACTTAATGCCGGAAACGGCAAGAGTTGGAGTACAAATTGGGAAAGTAATATCTGGGGCGTTACAACACTCCACCACTACGAAAAGATCTCGTCCCGAGATCTAGGACTGAAAGAACTCCGGGTACTCAGAACGGAGGTGATCCTCGCGTTCCCAGGTAGCTTCACGGTGGGAATGGTGTGACCACTTGACTTTGAGAAATTTGATTGACTTGTTGCGAGTCCTGCGTTCTGTCTCTTCAAGAATTGCAACTGGGTGCTCATGATAGGAGAGGTCTTCTTGGAGCTCAATGTCCTCGAAGTTGACGGTGCGTTCAGGCGTCTTGAAGCACTTTCGAAGTTGGGAGACATGGAACACATCATGAACATTTGCAAAGTTTGACGGAAGCTCGAGTTGATAGGCGAGGTCGCCTCTCTTGCTGACAATCTTGAAAGGTCCAATGTATCTGGGGGCAAGCTTCCCTTTGATACCGAATCGATGAGTCCCTTTCATAGGAGAGACGCGGAGGTAAACATGATCTCCGATCTCGAAAGCCAAATCACGGTGCTTACTATCATAGTAGCTCTTCTGGCGGGATTGGGCTGCTTTGAGGATATCACGAATGACCTTGCACATTTCTTCTGCCTCTGTGATTAATTCATTACCCAGCAGCTGACGTTCACCGGTTTCGGACCAGTTGAGAGGGGTATGGCATTTCCTACCATACAGAATTTCAAATGGGGCCTTGCCCGAACTTGCTTGAAAACTGTTGTTGTATGAGAATTCAGCATAAGGAAGACAATCCTCCCACTTCATGCCGAAGGAGATAACACAAGCCCTGAGCATATCTTCAAGAATCTGGTTGACACGCTCGACTTGACCGCTTGTTTGAGGATGGAAAGCAGTGCTGAAGCCGATGTTGGTGCCCATGGCCTTCTGAAAAGAATCCCAAAACTTGGAGGTAAAGATGCTGCCACGGTCTGAAGATATCACTAGTGCCGAGGGCTTGAAGCTCATTTGTCATGACAGTGAGTCGATCAAACGTGAGCTGGACATTCTCATTGTCATTTTGCTTGAAGCGGTTGAAGAGGTTGTGAAGGACATTGATTCTCTGATCTCTCTGGGTTGAGACGCCTTCGTTGACCTTGGAGAGCCAGTCCCAGACTAGCTTAGTGAAAGTGCATTATATCGACTAGAGGGGGGGTGAATAGGCGATTTTTATGAAAGTCTTCAAAATGTGGAAGTTATGAAGACCAACAGAGTGGACAAGCCTATCACTAAGCAGCGGAAGTTAGATTACACAAGGCAAGCCATAGTCAAGTACACAATATAGTGAAAGCACAGTGACAAACAGCTTCAGTGTAATGAGGATCAGGTAGGAAGAAGTTATGAAGCCAAACAAATCATACAGTCAAGTTGTGAAGACAGAAGATAAAGCAAGCATGCAATGGCTTCACAATGTGTGCTGGTAAGTAAAGGGAGGTGAAGATGAAACCAGTGACACGCTGAAGACAATGATTTGTTGGACCAGTTCCAGTTGCTGTGACAACTGTACGTCTGGTTGGAGCGGCTAGGTATTTAAACCAAAGGACACACAGTCCCGGACACCCAGTCCTGAACACGCAGCTCAGGACACCCAGTCCTCACCGTTTTCTCCTTGAGCTAAGGTCACACAGACCTCGCCCAATCACTCTGGTAAGTCTTCAAGGTAGACTCCCAAACCTTCACAGACTTCGTTCACCGGCAATCCACAATTTCTCTTGGATGCTCAGAACGCGATGCCTAACCGGCTGGAGGATGCACAGTCCTCAAGTGTAATAAGTCTTCAGATCACTCAGACAAGAAGACTTAAGTGATGCCCAATTACTCTAGCTCTGGGTGGTTAGGGCTTTTCTCCTTGCTAGGGATTTTCTCTCAAAGGCTTCGAGGTGGGTTGCTCTCAAACGACAAAAGTCGTGCACTGAAATCTGAGCAGCCAACCGTTTATGGTTGTAGGGGTGGACTATTTATAGCCACTTGGCAACCCGACCTGATTTGTCCGAAATGACCCTGGGTCACTAAGGAACTGACACGTGTATCAACGGTCGAATTTCGAACTCACACGGCAACTTTACTTGGGCTACAAGTAAAGCTGACTTGTCTGACTCTGGACAAGATTTTCTCTCATTGTCTTCACTCGAAGACATAGGATTTGGATTAGGCATCACTTCAGTCATCCTGACTGGTTCTCTTGGACCCCACTTAACAGTACGGTGGTTCCTATGACACAACATTAATGAAGTAAAACTACGAAGGATCTAAGTCTTCGAGTTCCATAAGCTTCATGGGGAGTCTTCACATGTCATTGTCTTCGACATGAATGTCTTCATAAACCACCATTGTCTTCAATGTCTTCGTACATTTTTAGGGGTCATCTCTGGTAGCTAAACCGAATCAATGAGGGACTTCTACTTGTGTTATCCTGCAATTCTCACAAACACATTAGTCCCTCAACTAGGTTTGTCGTCAATACTCCAAAACCAACTAGGGTTGGCACTAGATGCACTTACAATCTCCCCCTTTTTGGTGATTGATGACAAACTAGTTGAAGTTTTCAACGGGGAATATAATTTGTGAAATTGTAAAGGAATTGTCTTCATAAGCTGCAAGGGCTCCCCCTGAAGATGTGCATATAAGTAATTTGCTTCTGGAACGCAAATGCACATGGCAGGTTGTACTTGTGGGAATCCACTTCAACTTATCATGACAATCCACCATTCATGTAAAGGTATATGAAGAGAATGACATGCATAATGAAAAATGGACGTCTGCGAAATGATATAAGTGCGGAAATTATCGTCGTACATGCGGAATTTATCGTCGCAAAAACATAGTGGCAAACAAGTAGTAGACGACCATCAAGTTTAAGTGTTACAACTCAAAGAACCAAATGTAGCAAAACGAGAGTTGTAAGCACGAAGCAAAATGCAAAATATAAAGCACCCGCCCATATTATTGACCCGCTTGAAGACTATAAACATCATATGCTTCTCCCCCTTTTGTCAGTGATGACCAAAAAGGTTTGAAGACATAGAGTTTTCTACGCGTTCCCAAGCGCAGCAGGGTCGGTGGAGGCGTTTGGTGGTGCTGACGAGCTTGGTGCAGGGTCGACGCGCGCTGAAGAAGGTGGTGGTGATGTAGCGTCGTCTTCTGCCTCAATGATTCTCCCAGTCGTGGTGGCAGTAGAGGAAGAGAACTCTGAATCTTCAAGGGACGGAGTTCCGCGCAGCACAGCTCTTCTGGGGGGTGTGGAGTCAAACTTGAATCTCTCTCTGAAGCCATCCTCTTGAAGTTCAGCTTCAGTGCACATCATGGTGAGGCCTTTCCAAGTGCGGCGACAGGTTTCATGTGTGACGAATGCATTCTTGGTTGCCAGATTTCTGATGCGATTGACGTCTTGCATGATACTTCTCATCTGCCTTTTGAGCCAGTCGTGATGCCTATCTTGCTTTTGGTGAAGAGCCACAAGAAGTTCTCGGTCATTGAGTGTACGAGCGCGTTTCTTGGGTCTCTGTGCAGCTGTGCTGTCAGTGGCTTTAGTTGATGCAGGGGCACGTGTGGTGCCAGCCATTGGATACAGTCTTGAGATGGCTTCAACACCTTCATCATTCTGAGTGAAGCTCTGGTGTTCTGCATTCTGAAGACTTAATGGTTGCTTGGCAGGCTCAGGATATATTGCTTCAGCAGAGGTGTCCACATCGGGTAAGAAGATTCTGTGGTTGCGGGCAGAGGGCTGATAGGAGATAGCAGAGTGTAGCTTGATTAGCCTCATAACCCAAGGAGCATAAATCTTCAAACCAAAGAGATCTGAGCCAGACGCTGCAAGTTGGCGTATAAAGAGATCCTGGGCGTTGAAGCATTTGCCATGCAGGATACAGAAGATGAGAGTCTTCATGGCACCTTCAACCTTGGCATATGGAGAGTGCCCCTTAATGGGCCATAGAGTCCGCCTGATGACGTGATATATAGTTCTGGGCAGGTACTCTAAGTCTTCAACAAAGAACTCAGTTGGGTAAGGTGCATCAAGAGGCAATGGCTTCATCATTGAGAGCATCTGACTCATATTTGGCTCAGGTCGCTGGAATATGCTCTCAATTGCTTCAGCATGGAGTTGGCAGCCTTCTTCGAAGAGTTCGCCAGGAGTGGGTAGGCCGGTAAGCTCAATGATATCGAATGCATTAGCTTCATGATGGACATTGCCGGTCATCCACTCCAGGACCCAAGTCTTCGGATCTCTGTTGTAGCCTTTGATGTGCAGTGTGGCATAGAATTGGAGCAGAAGCTCTTCATTCCAGTGCTCTTCATCAGTGATAAACGGCAGCAGACCCACTTGCTTGAAGCAATCCAGTGCTTCTTCCAGACCAGGCAGACCAGCAACAGCTTCAACCTCAAGGCGCTGGTGAGGAAAGATACGGTCTTGGTTGTATAGGATGCAGGAATAGTAGCTGCGCTGTGGGTAGCTCCAGAACCTATCTGATACAATCCATTCCCTTGAATAAGGGTTCTTGGAGCTGTTGAAGAACATGTTATCTTCTCTGAAGCTATTAACATTAAAGGAGCCAGGAGCTGATGCAGGACCTGGGAACCTTGGCAGTCGTGGGATTGGCTTCTGGACCTGGGGCCTGTGTGCAACATGATAGTTGTACTGTGGACCGGCAGCAGACTCAGGCACAGAAGGTTCAGATGCAGTAGCTTCAGTAGCTGTTGGTGGGAAGGGCTCCACAATTGCTTCAGTGTTGGTGGTGGCAGCCTCAAGGATTTCAGCCTCAACACGTGTAGTGAGAGGGACGGATTCAGGTGCGTTCTCCTTGAGAACTTCTTCTTGTTGGTTCGGGGGAGACGGAGCTTGAGGTTCTTCTTCATGTTCTTCGGCTGATGCAGCCGGAATGTCGTCAGCAGCCTGAGCCCTTGGCCCTTTGCGAAGCCTACGGAATGTAGGCGACGCCGGTGGAGTTGGAGTGGGCTGGGGCTCATTCTCTTCCTCCTGCGGGCGATCTGCCCATGATGCATCTTGGGTGATTGGTGTCAATGGACGACCAATGCTGATCATTTCGCTTGTTTCAAGCTGAGGAAGGGCTGCATCACCTTGTACATTGTCTTGGTGACCAATGTCTTCAGCAGCGTTGGGGTTGGCTGCTGGAATGTCTTCAGCATGCGGAGCCTCTGTGAAAGCAGGCTCATTCACGGTCAACTGACGATCTTCGTCAGGATAGCGGACGGAGAGGGGTTCGACTATCAAGGGCTCTGTGGGAGCAGCCCGAGATTTCTTGGTCTTGCGCTTCTTGATGGTGGGGTCAGAAGGAGAGGCTTCAGGGTGTTTCCTCTTCCTTGCTTCAGCTTCGGCTGTCCGTGTCTTCTTGAGCTCTGAAGCGGTTGAGCGGTGCTTTGGCTTCGAGCCAGTCTTAGCAGTGGGGAAGACAATCAGAACAGCTTCTTGCCTTGGTGCCTCTTGTTCAGCCACAGCGGGCTTCTTCTTTTTCTTCGCGGCCATCCTGGGGTCGATGCCGGGACGCCCAAGTGCCTTGCGCTTCTCGGCCTCATTGTAGGCCTGCACACAGAGATCAGCCAAAGTCTTCATTCGCTCCCGCGAACCCTGAGCTTCTGCACGTTTCTTCAAAAAGTTTTCCTTCAACTCGTGCAACATGACCTTGAAGTCCTTGACTTCTTGGACGCTGAGCTTGGCCATATTCTGCTTGAACTGAGCCTTTGCAAAATCAATCTTCTGCTTTAGTTCAACTATGCGCTGGGCAATTGCGAGTTCTGAAGCAATAGCGCCTTGGAAGGCTACGCTCAGGCCAATGAGCAGCTGCAGATCATCGAAGCTGATATTGGGTGTATCAAACCACTCATCAATGAAGTTGTGTATGATTGCTGCATCAAACAGAGGTAGATTGTTGAATATTTCAGCCTCCTCCTTGCTCTTGATGAGCTGCTCAAGAGCGTCATCGCCAAGATCTTCGTCACTGGACAGATCAATGGCCTCGCAGCGCAGAATGGCAGCGGCTGTGAGCTCTTTGCCAGTGTGTGGCTGAGGCTTCTTGGCTTCTTGGGGCTTGGAGACTCGCGATAAGTCTTCAGACTGCACACTTGCTTCAGGAGGTGCAGTTGCCAATGGATTCGCTCTGGAGATTTTGGGAGAAGCGGCTGGCTTTGAAGCTTTTGGCTTCTTCGTCTGCTTCGGCTTCGGTGCAGCAGGAGCGTCATCAGACTCAGTGTCTGTTGGAGGGTCGTTCACGGCAGTCCCTTGGACTAGTATGCGAGTGATGAGGCCTTCGAGATTGGCATACGGCCCGATGATATTGGGATTTGCGTCGCGTGTGCCATCCTCCCTTGGTTTAGAGGGACCAGGGTTGAAGTCCAACCCCAACTCCTTCTTGTTTTGCTTTGCAGAGTTCTGAGCAAATTGGAAGTTGCGCTTGAACAGAGTGTCATCGCAACACCAGAGAAGTGATGACAGATGTGCTTCAGCTGGCTGTGGTCCTCTGACCATGCATGGAAAGAAGCCTTGAGCAATGGCTTCGTCTCTGGACCGGGGTACGAGATTTTTGTACAATACGTCTCCCCATGGTCTCTTGATGGCGCACTTTTCTGCATACTCCTTAGTGACGAAGCGGTATTGGAACCACTGCTCTGCCCAATATCTTCGAATCCATTGGATTCGTGTCTTGCGCTGACCATAGCTCTCTTCAGGATCAGTTTGGTACATTTCTGCCAAGTCATCAGGCAGATCTTTAGACGTTTCACCACGTCTCTGTCTGCCTCCCTTCCTTGCTGGTTTTTCTGCTGCCATGAAGCTTAACTTGGAAGGCTTCAAGATGTTCAAAGTCTTCAAAGGCTTCCTTTTGCTTGACCAACAAGAACTCGCTTCAGGAGAACTGATGTGACGCTGTAAGAACTCTGCAAATGAATGCAGACTATGAGAACCAAAAGATTCTCCCACGGACATGTACCTGCGACAGCATTAAGGCGCAAGGGAAGGGGAAGAGGTCATATGCATTCTCAGAGGATTTTGAAGATAAATCAGTTTAGAAGATATTGACCTCATCATGCAAAGACATTCACTTTATAGAAAAGAAGTTGGTTCCAGATTTGTACGAACCCATAGATCAGTACAAGTGAGGAATCTAACTACTTCATGAAGCACAAGTGAATATACTAGGCAAGTTATGAGATGCAGATTGAGAGAGATGAAACTTGTGTGAATAGAAACTTCTTATGGCAGAAAGTGACGGAACTATAGGATCAAAAGAGGCTGTAAAAAGAGGTTTTATTTACCACACTTGGAACTGCTAGACGAAGTGGGAGTTGAGGCTGAGCAATTCGATCCTCCGTGCCCTAACTTGGCGACAAAAGACACCTACGGTGACGGCGGAGAGATCGGTGTCCGCAGTCGGCGTGAAAACGGCGTCGGAGAGGTTACGACAGTGAAGCACTTCGTCGCCGGCGTCGTTGAGAGCTAGCGGTGGCGCTAGGGTTCGTGCGAGGGTGGAAGAAGGGATAATGACCGCAGTGAATCGTGTATTTATAGGGATAGGGGCAGCACTGCGCTATTACTCAGGTGCCCTTGGCGATTCGCATCTGATCAGTACATGGCCATCATGCGGTATTGTGGGGGCAGTTCCACATCCCACGCACGCCTTGTTTGTCGGGTGTCGTTCCTACTTCTTCGGATTTCTCTTTTTTTGATGGAGAAGTATTGAAAACGGTTTTAAAGTTTGTCTCTGTGTCTTCAGCTGACAAGGATGCAGTGAGGACATTCGACAGTTTCAATAGAGTGCATATGACTTGGAGAGATAGAGTTTGAGGTAGGAAGCATGGAGAGGTTAGGGTCCGATCACATTCACTTAGTTCAAAAGATTCAAACAAGAAGACATAGCTATAAGTGAATGCTGTAGAGGACAGAACACCAGTACATATATATATATATATATATATATATATCTATATAATTAACGCGGTGAAGATAATCATGAAGACAAATTGAGACTGAAGCCAAACCAAATGTGAAGACATAGCAAATGTAACGCCATGAGTGAAACACTTCAAGCAGGAAATTTGGTGGTGGCGTTACCCACCGTATAGGAAGTATTAGACCCAGACACGGCGCACAATTATCGTGGCGCTCCGAAGTCAAATTCCATGTTAATGTATTCACACTTAGAATGTATGTCTTCATTGATTGAAGATATACGTTACTTCGTGTGTTGCACATCTAAGTCATCAACATGCATAAGTGTTAGGATGTGTGCCTGATCACAGGACATTTGAGGATTCCAAGATATTTAGCTCACACCATAACTTGCAAAATCTCTTCTCATCCAAGGGCTTGGTGAAGATATCTGCCAATTGCTCTTCAGTGTTGACGTGTATGATATCAATATCTTCCTTTGCAACATGATCTCTGAGAAAATGATGACGAATTTCAATGTGCTTTGTCTTCGAGTGCTGAAATGGGTTGTTGGCGATCTTGATGGCGCTTTCATTGTCGCAGTAAAGTGGCACTTGCTTGAGATGAATGCCATAATCCTTGAGGGTTTGCTTCATCCATAGAAGCTGAGCGCAGCAGGATCCAGCAGCAATGTATTCAGATTCAGCAGTGGAGAGAGATACACAGTTCTGCTTCTTTGAAGACCAACATACAAGTGATCGGCCCAGAAAGTGACATGTGCCTGATGTGGACTTCCGATCAACCTTGTCACCAGCGTAATCAGCATCCGAAAATCCAACCAGATCAAACTCTGAGCCCTTTGGATACCATAACCCTAGAGTTGGGGTGTGAGCCAAATATCGAAGAATTCGCTTCATAGCTAAGTGATGCGACTCCTTTGGTGCCGCTTGGAATCGAGCACACATGCAAACACTAAGCATAATATCTGGCCTAGATGCACATAAATAAAGCAAAGAACCAATCATGGAGCGGTATACCTTTTGATCGAACTCTTTACCATTGTCGTCAGGACCCAGATGATGTTTGGCTGGCATTGGTGTTGTGAAACCTTTGCAGTCTTGCATACCGAACTTCCTCAGGCAATCTTTGAGATACTTCTCTTGAGATATGAAGATGCCATTGCGTTGTTGCCGTATCTGAAGACCGAGGAAGAATTTCAGCTCCCCCATCATAGACATCTGATATTGCTCTTGCATCATATATCTGAACTCCTCACTGTACTTCTGATTGGTGCACCTGAAGATAATGTCATCCACATATATTTGGCACACAAACATTTCACCATCATATGTCTTCGTGAAGAGAGTGGGATCTAGGGAACCAGGTATGAAACCTTTGCTCTTCAGGAAGTATTTGAGTGTATCATACCAGGCCCGAGGGGCTTGTTTGAGGCCATATAGTGCCTTATTGAGCTTGTAAACCATGTGAGGATGTTTTGGATCTTCAAACCCAGGTGGTTGTGCAACATACACTTCTTCTTCAATTTTGCCATTGAGAAAGGCACTCTTGACATCCATTTGATACAGAATTATGTTGTGATGATTTGCATAGGCCAGCAGTATACGGATGGCTTCAAGTCTGGCCACAGGAGCAAATGTTTCATCGAAGTCAATGCCTTCCACTTGAGTATATCCTTGAGCAACGAGACGAGCCTTGTTTCTGACGACTTGACCATGCTCATCTTGCTTGTTGCGGTATATCCATTTGGTGCCTATTATGTTATGCTTCCATGGATCAGGACGCTTAACCAACTCCCATACATTGTTCAGCTCAAACTGTTGAAGCTCTTCTTGCATAGCTTGAATCCACTCAGGTTCCATAAAAGCTTCTCCAACTTTCTTGGGTTTCTGTGATTGAAACGAATGCGAAGTGTCCGCAGAAATTTGCTAGTTGAGTTGCCCTTGAACGAGTCAGTGGACCAGGTGCATTGATGCTATCAATTATTCTGTCAATCTGCACTTCATTGGCAACATGAGGATGTATGGGTCGAAGACTTTGCTCTTGCTGATTTATGTTGTCATGGGGAGGAATGTCTTCAGGCTGAGCATTGTCTTTGTGTGGATCAGCTGCTGAGATGATAAGTTCTTCTTCAGGATGAGCTTCAGAAGGTATAATTTCTCCAGTTCCCATTAGCTTGATTGATTCACTGGCTGGAACTTCATCTAGCACATCTGGCAGTTGCTCTCTTTGTGACCCATTGGTCTCATCGAACCGCACATCCACTATTTCAACCACTTTGTAGTGAAAGAGATTGAAGACTCTATAGGAGTGCGAATCCTTTCCATATCCAAGCATAAAGCCCTCATGTGCTTTTTGAGCAAATTTTGAGGTGTGGTGAGGGTCCTTGATCCAGCATCTTGAGCCAAATACTCTGAAGTAACTGACATTTGGCTTCTTGCCAGTTAGAAGTTCATAAGATGTCTTGTTCAGAAGCTTGTGAAGATAGACACGGTTGATTGTATGGCATGCAGTGTCAATGGCTTCAGTCCAGAATTTTCTTGGAGTCTTGTACTCATCTAGCATTGTTCTGGCCATCTCAATGAGTGTTCTGTTCTTGCGTTCGACGATGCCATTCTGCTGTGGCGTGTACGGAGCTGAGAATTCATGAGTGATGCCCAATGTATCAAGATATGTGTCAAGGCCAGTGTTCTTGAATTCAGTGCCATTGTCACTTCTGATGTGCTTTATCTTGGCGCCATAATTGTTCATAGCCCGATTTGCGAAGCGTCTGAAGACATCCTGCACTTCAGTCTTGTAAAGGATTATGTGCACCCAAGTATATCTAGAGTAATCATCAACAATGACGAAGCCGTAGAGGCAAGCAGTAGTGGAAAAAGTTGAGTAGTGAGTGGGACCAAAGAGATCCATGTGAAGCAGTTCGAAGGGTTGAGTAGTGGTCATGATTGTCTTCGAAGGATGTTTTGCCCTTGTCATCTTTCCTGCTTCACAGGCACCACATAAGTGATCTGTCTTGAACTTGACGCCCTCGATGCCTATGACATGCTTCTTCTTCGCAAGGGTGTGGAGGTTCCTCATGCCAGCATGCCCAAGCCTCCGATGCCAAAGCCAGCATTCTGAAGCCTTTGCGAGAAGACATACTGCAAGCTGTGGCCCTGCTGAGAAATCTACCATGTACAAATCATCTTTCCGATACCCTTGAAACACTAGAGACTTGTCAGATTCCATTAGTACCAGGCAACAATATTTTCCAAAGATTACATTCATGTTCAAATCGCAAAGCATTGAGACAGACATTAAGTTGAAGCCAAGGGATTCAACAAACATGACTTTATCCATGTGTTGATCCTTTGAGATTGCAACTCTACCTAGACCCAATACCTTACTTTTACAAGTGTCAGCAAATGTGATGTGGCTCTTGTCAGATGGACGTAAGGTTGAGTCCATAAAGAGACTTCTTTTGCCAGTCATGTGATTTGTACACCCACTGTCAATAATCCATTTTGAAGACTCTGAGGTCACTGGTGTCGTACCCTACAGTGCAGTTAGGGGGATAGGCTTCACGAAGAGTATTGTCAAGCAAAAACATTTGACGAACTAGTGGATTATGAAAACTTAGATCCAGGTTAGGACAAGTAGGGAGAGTAGCATGCGATTCAGGTATGAAATACATAGTGATGCCATTGGGGCATTTGATCTTGCGCCCCACAAGATTTTTAAGGTCCCCAGCAATAGCGTCAGAAGATTTTGGTTTTCTGCTGGAGACCTTTCCCTGCAAAAGAGAGTTAAGCTTTCTTAACCACCCACATCTTCAAGGGTGGCTTAGAAGTAATAAGTCTAAGTGCAGCATCTGAGAATTTTGGCTTTGGAGCCCTGGCAAACAGTCTAGCAGGCGGGCAATAGTACTCATAAGAATAAGCAGAATAGTTCTTGGTCATATGAGCATGACGGTTTGAAGAACCGCTCTCATATGCCTGAGCATGGTTTCCCTGCAAAACATTTGCGTTAGTGCGACTTAGGTGAGTCCTCTGCCTGTATGAAGCCTTTGGACCATATGAAGCCTTTGGTCTGAGGTTTGTCTTCTTCATGTGAGGTGTCATGAGGACATTCACAGGAAGATTCTCCAGACACGTTTTTGGAACCCAGATCTTCTTCATAGGCGGTCCATTCCTGCAGTTAGTACCAATGTACCTGGCAAATACTTCACCATTCTGATTTCTAAACAGTTTATAGTTTGCATCAAAGGATTCATCAATGATAATCGGATCAGCACAAGTGAAGCCGGATAGATTGGATGGATCTGCTGAGGATTCCTTTGCAGCAACCCATGTGGTTTTGGGGTACTGCCCAGGTTTCCAGTAAGATCCATCTGCATTAATTTTCCTCACGAACCCAACACCCTCTTTCCTAGGGTTTCGGTTCAGAATCTGCTTCTTGAGGACATCACATAATGTCTGATGTCCTTTGAGACTTTTGTACATCGTTGTTTCAAGCAATGTCTTCAACCTAGCATTCTCATCAGCAATAGCAGTGGTATTCTCAGCAGAGGGGTTAGTTACCACTTCAACAGTTGAAGATATTGCAACAGCAGTAGCAGTGGAACATTCAGCAACAGAAGTAGCATTATCACGCTCAATGCATTTAAGGCATGGTGGTTCAAATGCTTCGTGAGCAGAACTGATCTGTTCGGCTCGAAGCGACTCGTTTTCCTTTTGAAGATCTTCATGATCCGCTCTCAACTTCTCAAGATCTTGCTTATTTTGAAGATAATCATAGGAAAGCTTTTCATGAGTAGTTGAGAGAGTCTCAAGATGATCTTTGAGTTCCTGATACTTAACATGAAGATTTTTTATGTCTTCAATTAAGGATTCAGAACGAGTCATTTCAGCACCCAACAGATCATCGCTTCTGTCTAACAGTTTTTGAATATGTTCCATGGCCTTTTGTTGTTCAGTTGCAATTTTAGCAAGTGTTTTGTAGCTGGGTTTTGAATCACAATCAGAGTCATCGTCACTGGATGTTTGATAGTGCGTAGTGCGTGTGTTTACCTTGGCACCACGTGCCATGAAGCAGTAGGTAGGAGTGGAGTCGTCCTTGTCATTTGCATCGGTGTTGGTGATGAAGTCATTGTCTTCAGTGTTGAAGATGGACTTGGCGACGTAGGCTGTAGCCAGACTCGCAATGCCTGAATCAGACTCCTCCTCAGACTCCACCTCTGCCTCCTCAGAAGCGGACTCCTCCTCTGAATCCATTTCCTTGCCAACAAACGCACGAGCCTTGCCAGATGAACTCTTCTTGTGTGATGAAGACTTTGAGGAAGACTTGGAAGAAGACTTTGAGTATTTCTTCTTCTTCATATCATCAGAGTCATATTCCTTGCTCTTCTTCTTCTTTCTGCTCTCATTGTCCCATTGTGGACACTCAGAGATGAAGTGTCCAGTTTTCTTGCACTTGTGACACGTTTTCTTCTTGTAGTCATGAGCAGAAGCTTCATCATTCCTTGAGCTTGATCGTGAAGACTTTCTGAAGCCTTTCTTCTTGGTGAATTTCTGGAACTTCTTCACTAGCATTGCAAGTTCCCTTCCAATGTCTTCAGGATCATCAGAACTGCTGTCAGATTCTTCTTAAGATGAGGACACAGCTTTTGCCTTCAAGGCACGAGTTCGCCCATAGTTTTGACCGTAGATATCTCTTTTCTCAAAAAGCTGAAACTCATGTGTATTGAGCCTATCATGTGTGTCAGACGGATCGAGTGTCTTGAAGTCTGGACGTTCTTGAATCATCAGGGCTAGGATGTCAAACGAACTGTCAAGTGATCTCAGCAGTGTCTTGACGATTTCATGTTTGGTGATCTCAGTGGCGCCAAGGGCTTGAAGCTCATTTGTGATGTCAGTGAGCGGGTCAAATGTGTGCTGGACATTCTCATTGTCATTTCGCTTGAAGCGGTTGAAAAGGTTGCGAAGAACACTGATTCTCTGATCTCTTTGGGTTGAGATGCCTTCATTGACTTTGGAGAGCCAGTCCCAGACTAGCTTGGATGTCTTCAAGGCACTCACACGGCCGTACTATCCCTTGGTCAGATGACCACAGATAATGTTCTTGGCAGTAGAGTCCAGTTGAGTGAACTTCTAGGCATCAGTAGCAGTGACACCTTCTCCAGCCTTGGGAACGCCGTTTTCGACGACATACCATAGGTCGACGTCAATGGCTTCAAGATGCATGCGCATCTTATTCTTCCAGTAGGGATATTCAGTTCCATCGAAGACGGGGCACGCAGCGGAGACTTTAATTATCCCTGCAGTCAACATAGCTAAAACTCCAGGTGGTTAAACCGAATCACACAGAACAAGGGAGCACCTTGCTCTGATACCAATTGAAAGTGCGTTATATCGACTAGAGGGGGGTGAATAGGCGATTTTATGAAAGTCTTCAAAACATGGAAGTTATGAAGACAAACAGAGTGGACAAGCCTATCACTAAGCAGCGGAAGTTAGATTACACAAGGCAAGCCATAGTCAAGTACACAATATAGTGAAAGCACAGTGACAAACAGCTTCAGTGTAATGAGGATCAGGTAGGAAGAAGTTATGAAGCCAAACAAATCATACAGTCAAGTTGTGAAGACAGAAGATAAAGCAAGCATGCAATGGCTTCACAATGTGTACTGGTAAGTAAAGGGAGGTGAAGATGAAACCAGTGACACGCTGAAGACAATGATTTGTTGGACCAGTTCCAGTTGCTGTGACACTGTACGTCTGGTTGGAGCAGCTAGGTATTTAAACCAAAGGAGACACAGTCCCGGACACCCAGTCCTGAACACGCAGCTCAGGACACCCAGTCCTCACCGTTTTCTCCTTGAGCTAAGGTCACACAAACCTCGCCCAATCACTCTGGTAAGTCTTCAAGGTAGACTCCCAAACCTTCACAGACTTCGTTCACCGGCAATCCACAATTTCTCTTGGATGCTCAGAACGCGATGCCTAACCGGCTGGAGGATGCACAGTCCTCAAGTGTAATAAGTCTTAAGATCACTCAGACAAGAAGACTTAAGTGATGCCCAATTACTCTGGCTCTGGGTGGTTAGGGCTTTTCTCCTTGCTAGGGATTTTCTCTCAAAGGCTTCGAGGTGGGTTGCTCTCAAACGACAAAAGCCGTGCACTGAAATCTGAGCAGCCAACCGTTTATGGTTGTAGGGGTGGACTATTTATAGCCACTTGGCAACCCGACCTGATTTGTCCGAAATGACCCTGGGTCACTAAGGAACTGACATGTGTATCCACGGTCGAATTTCGAACTCACATGGCAACTTTACTTGGGCTACAAGTAAAGCTGACTTGTCTGACTCTGGACAAGATTTTCTCTCATTGTCTTCACTCGAAGACATAGGATTTGGATTAGGCATCACTTCAGTCATCCTGACAGGTTCTCTTGGACCCCACTTAACAGTACGGTGGTTCCTATGACACAACATTAATGAAGTAAAATTACGAAGGATCTAAGTCTTCGAGTTCCATAAGCTTCATGGGGAGTCTTCACATGTCATTGTCTTCGACATGAATGTCCTCATAAACCACCATTGTCTTCAATGTCTTCGTACATTTTTAGGGGTCATCTCTGGTAGCTAAACCGAATCAATGAGGGACTTCTACCTGTGTTATCCTGCAATTCTCACAAACACATTAGTCCCTCAACTAGGTTTGTCGTCAATACTCCAAAACCAACTAGGGGTGGCACTAGATGCACTTACACTTAGATTTTTCCAAAGCACTCACACGGCCATACTGTCCTTTGGTCAGATGACCACAGATGATATTCTTGGCAGTAGAGTCCAGTTGAATGAACTTCTTGACATTAGCAGCAGTGACACCTTCTCTAGCCTTGGGAACGCCGTTCTTGACGACATACCATAGGTCGACGTCAATGGCTTCAAGATGCATCCGCATCTTATTCTTCCAGTAGGGATATTCAGTTCCATCGAAGATGGGGCACGCAGCGGAGACTTTAATTATCCCTGCAGTCGACATAGCTAAAACTCCATGTGGTTAAACCAAATCACACAGAACAAGGAAGTACCTTGCTCTGATACCAATTGAAAGTGCGTTATATCGACTAGAGGGGAGTGAATATGCGATTTTTATAAAAGTCTTCAAAACGTGGAAGTTTCGAAGACAAACGATAGAAATAAACCTATTACCATGCAGTGGAAGGTAGACTACACTAGGTAAACCATAGTCAAGTAATCAATGAAGTGAAAGTACAATGACTAATAGCAGCTAGGTAGTAAGGATCAGGTAGGAAGATATTATGAAGCCAAACAAAACACGCAGTCACTCGGTGAAGACAAAAGATAGTGCAATCATACAACGACTTCACAAGGACCAACAGTAAGTAAAGGGAAGGGAAGGATGAAACCAGTGACTCCTTGAAGACAATGATTTGTTGGACCAGTTCCAGTTGCTGTGACAACTGTACGTCTGGTTAGGGCGGCTAGGTATTTAAATCTGAGGACACACAGTCCCGGACACCCAGTCCTGAACACGCAGCTCAGGACACCCAGTCCTCGCCGTATTCCCCTTGAGCTAAGGTCACACAGACCTCGCCCAATCACTCTGGTAAGTCTTCAAGGTAGACTCCCAAACCTTCACAGACTTTGTTCACCGGCGATCCACAATGTCTCTTGGATGCTCAGAACGTGATGCCTAACCGGCTGGAGGATTCACAGTCCTCAAGTGTAATAAGTCTTCAGATCACACAAACAAGAAAACTTAAGTGATGCCTAACACTCTTAGGCTCTGGGTGGTTAGGGATTTATCCTCGCAAGGAATTCTCTCTCAAAGGCTTCGAGGTGGGTTGCTCTCAAACGACAAAAGACATACTCTAACTCTGAGCAGCCAACCGTTTATGGTTGTAGGGGGTGGGCTATTTATAGCCACTAGGCAACCCGACCTGATTTGTCCGAAATGACCCTGGGTCACTAAGGAACTGACACGTGTTCCAACAGTCAGATTTCAAACTCACACGGCAACTTTTCTTGGGCTACAAACAAAGCTGACTTGTCCGACTCTGGACAAGATTCGCTCTCATAGTCTTCACTCGAAGACATAGGTTTTGGTTAAGCATCACTTCAGTCATTCTGACTGGTTCTCTTGGACCCCACTTAATAGTACGGTGGTTCCTATGACTCAACAAAGAAGAAAACGAACTATGAAAGATCTAAGTCTTCGAGCTCCATAGGCTTCATGCGATGTCTTCTCTTGTGATAGTCTTCAATGTGAATATCTTCATATACCACCTTTGACATCAATGTCTTCATACATTTTTAGGGGTCATCTCTGGTAGGAAAACCGAATCAATGAGGGACTTCTACCTGTGTTATCCTGCAATTCTCACAAACACATTAGTCCCTCAACTAGGTTTGTCGTCAATACTCCAAAACCAACTAGGGGTGGCACTAGATGCACTTACACAATATATCTCGGAATGGCTATGGAAATGCCATAATAGGTAGGTATGGTGGTTGTTTTGAGGAAGGTAGATGGTAGGTGTATGATACCGGTGAAAGGTGCGCGGTATTAGAGAGGCTAGCAAAGGTGGAAGGGTGAGAGTGCGTATAATCCATGGACTCAACATTAGTCATAAAGAACTCATATACTTATTGCAAAAATCTACAAGTTATCAAAGAAAAGTATTACGCGCATGCTCCTAGGGGGATAGATTGGTAGGAAAAGACCATCGCTCATCCCCGACCGCCACTCATAAGGAAGACAATCAATAAATAAATCATGCTCCGACTTCATCACATAACGGTTCACCATACGTGCATGCTACGGGAATCACAAGCTTCAACACAAGTATTTCTCAAATTCACAACTACTCAACTAGCATGACTTTAATATCACCATCTCCATGTCTCAAAACAATTATCAAGTATCAAACTTATCATAGTATTCAACACACTCATAAGAGAATTTTTATTATTAATCTTGCATACCAAGCATATTAGGATTTTAAGCAAATTACCATGCTATTTAAGACTCAAAATAATCTAATTGAAGCATGAGATATCAATAGTTTCTATAAAACAAATCCACCACCGTGCTCTACTATAAGTGAAGCACAAGAGTAAAATTATATAACTCAAAAGATATAAGCGAAGCACATAGAGTATTCTAACAAATTCCAAATCATATATGGCTCTCTCAAAAGGTGTGTACAACAAGGATGATTGTGGTAAACTAATAAGCGAAGACTCAAATCATACAAGACGCTCCAAGAAAAACACATATCATGTGGTAAATAAAAATATAGCTCCAAGTAAAGTTACCGATAGAAGTGGACATAAGAGGGGATGCCTTCCGGGGCATCCCCAAGCTTTGGATTTTAGGTGTCCTTAGATTATATTGGGGGTGCCATGGGCATCCCCAAGCTTAGTCTCTTGCCACTCCTTGTTCCATAATCCATCAAATCTTTACCCAAAACTTGAAAACTTCACAACACAAAACTTAAAGTAGAAAATCTCGTGAGCTCCGTTAGCGAAAGAAAACAAAAGACCACTTCAAGGTACTGTAATGAACTCATTCTTTATTTATATGGGTGTTATACCTACTGTATTCCAATTTCTCTATGGTTTATAAACTAATTTACTAGCCATAGATTCATCAAGATAAGCAAACAACACACGAAAAACATAATCTGTCAAAAACTGAACAGTCTGTAGTAATATATTAATAAATTGCTGGATCTGGAACCCCAAAAATTCTAAAATAAATTTCTGGACGTGAGGAATTTATCTATTAATCATCTGCAAAAATAATTAACTAAATATCACTTTCCAAATAAAAATGACAGCAGTTCTCGTGAGCGCTAAAGTTCTGTTTTTTACAGCAAGTTCAACAAGACTTTCCCCAAGTCTTCCCAACAGTTCTACTTGGCACAAACACTAATTAAACACAAAAAACACAACCAAAACAGAGGCAAAATAATTTATTTATTACTAATCAGGAGCAAAAAGCAAGTAATAAAAATAAAATTGGGTTGCCTCCCAACAAGCACTATCGTTTAACGCCCCTAGCTAGGCATAACAAGCAAGAATAGATCTAGGTATTGCCATCTTTGGTAGGCAATCCATAAGTGGCTCTCATAATAGATTCATAAGGTAATTTAATTTTCTTTCTAGGAAAGTGTTCCATGCCTTTCCTTAATGGAAATTGGAATCTAATATTTCCTTCCTTCATATCAATAATTGCACCAATCGTTCTAAGGAAAGGTCTACCAAGAATAATAGGACATGAAGGATTGCAATCTATGTCAAGAACAATAAAATCTACGGGCACATAATTCCTATTTGCAACAATAAGAACATCATTAATTCTTCCCATAGGTTTCTTAATGGTGGAATCCGCAAGGTGCAAGTTTAGAGAGCAATCATCAAAATCATGGAAACCTAACAAATCATACAAAGTCTTTGGAATCGTGGAAACACTAGCACTCAAATCACATAAAGCATAGCATTCATGATAGAAACTCATCATAAAGTTTTGTAGGGATAGAAACTCCAAATTCAAGTTTTTCTTCATAAGATTACATCAAGGCATCAACGATATGTTTAGTAAACGCTTTATTTTGACTATAATCATGAGGAGAATTTAGCATGGATTGCAACAAGGAAATACAATCAATCAAAGAGCAATTTTCATAGTTAAATTCCTTGAAATCCATAATGGTGGGTTTAGCAACATCTAGGGTTTTAATTTCTTCAATCCCACTTTTATCGAATTTAGCATCAAGATCAAAAGATTCAGAATACTTGGAACGCCTTCTAGGTAAAGGTGGATCATATTTAGTCCCATCATTATCAATATTCATATTGCAAAACAAAGATTTAATAGGGACACATCAATAACTTTTAGATCTTCATCATTATTTTCATAGGAACTAGAAGAACACGCTTTTATAAAGGCATCTTTCTTAGCACGCATCCTAGCGGTTCTTTCTTTGCACTCGTCAATGGAAATTCTCATGGCTTTGAGAGACTCATTGATATCATGCTTAGGTGGAATAAATCTAAGTTTCAAAGAATCAACATCAAGAGCAATTCTATCAATGTTCCTAGCCAAATCATCAATCTTAAGCAATTTTTCTTCAATCATAGCATTAAAATTCTTTTGCGAAGTAATAAATTCTTTAATATTAGAATCAAAATCAGAGGGCATCTTATTATAATTTCCATAAGAATTGTTGTAGGAATTACCATATTTAATAGAGGGATTACTAGGATAAGGCCTAGGATTGAAATTTCCTATATACGCGTTGTTACCAAAATTGTTCCTACCAACAAAATTCACATCCATAGATTCATATTATTCTCAATCAAAGTAGACAAGGGCATATCATTAGGATCAGAAGAAACACTCTTATTAGCAAATAATTTCATAAGTTCATCCATCTTTCCACTCAAAACATTAATTTCTTCTATCGCATGCACCTTTTTATTAGTAGATCTTTCAGTGTGCCATTGAGAATAATTGACCATAATATTATCTAGGAGTTTAGTAGCTTCTCCTAAGGTGATTTCCATAAAAGTGCCTCCCGCGGCCGAATCCAAAAGATTTCTAGAAGCAAAATTCAATACGGCATAAATTTTTTGTATAATCATCCACAAATTTAAACCATGAGTAGGGCAATTACGTATCATTAATTTCATTCTCTCCCAAGCTTGTGCAACATGTTCATAAAGTTCATAATATCGTTTCTAAGAGAGATGATTTTAGCGGGAGGAAAATACTTAGAGATAAAAGCATCTTTGCACTTGTTCCATGAATCAATACTATTTTTAGGCAAAGACAAAAACCAAGCTTTAGCACGATCTCTAAGCGAAAAAGGAAATAGCTTCAATTTAACAATATCATTATCCACATCTTCCTTCTTTTGCATGTCACACAAATCAACGAAGTTATTTAGATGGGTAGCGGCATCTTCACTAGGAAGGCCGGAAAACGGATCTTTCATGACAAGATTCAGCAAAGCAGTATTAATTTCACAAGATTCAGCATCGGTAAGAGGAGCAATCGGAGTTATAATAAAATCATTGTTGTTGGTATTGGTGAAGTCACACAATTTAGTATTATCTTGAGCCATCGTGACAAGCAAGCAAGCTAACACACAAGCAAACAAAAAGCAAGCGGACAAAAGGAGGCAAATAGAGAGGGAGGATAGAGAGAGGGCAAATAAAACGGCAAGGGTGAATTGGGGGAGAGGAAAACGAGAGGCAAATGGCAAATAATGTAATGCGGGACATAAGGGTATGTGATGGGTACTTGGTATGTTTACTTCTGTGTAGACCTCCCCGGCAACGGCGCCAGAAATCCTTCTTGCTACCTCTTTTAGCACTGCGTTGGTTTTCCCCGAAGAGGAAGGGATGATGCAGCAACGTAGCATAAGTATTTCCCTCGGTTTTTGAGAACCAAGGTATCAATCCAGTAGGAAGCTACACGCAAGTCCCTCGTACCTGCACAAACAAATAAATCCTCGCAACCAACACAAATAGGGCATGTCAATCCCTATAGGGCCACTTACAAGAGTGAGATCTGATAGATATGATAAAGATAATATTTTTGGTATTTTTATGATAAAGATGCAAAGTAAAATAAAGGCAAAGTAAATAGAAAAGTAAATAACTAAGTAGTAGGAGATTGATATGATAAAGATAGACCCGGGGGCCATAGGTTTCACTAGTGGCTTCTCTCGAGAGCATAAGTATTCTACGATGGGTGAACAAATTACTGTTGAGCAATTGACAGAATTGAGCATAGTTATGAGAATATCTAGGTATGACCATGTATATAGGCATCACGTCCGAGACAAATAGACCGACTCCTGCCTGCATCTACTACTATTACTCCACTCATCGACCGCTATCCAGCATGCATTTAGAGTATTAAGTTAAAAACAGAGTAACGCCTTAAGCAAGATGACATGATGTAGAGGGATAGACTCATGCAATATGAAGAAAACCCCATCTTGTTATCCTCGATGGCAACAATACAATTTGTGCCTTGTTGCCATTACTGTCGCTGGGAAAGGACACCGCAAGATTGAACCCAAAGCTAAGCACTTCTCCCATTGCAAGAAAGATCAATCTAGTAGGCCAAACCAAACTGATAATTCGAAGAGACTTGCAAAGATAACCAATCATACATAAAAGACTTCAGAGAAGATTCAAATATTATTCATAGATAGACTTGATCATAAACCCACAATTCATCGGTCTCAACAAACACACCGCAAAAAGAAGATTACATCGAATAGATCTCCACGAGAGAGGGGGAGAACATTCTATTGAGATCCAAAAAGAGAGAAGAAGCCATCTAGCTACTAACTATGGACCCGTAGGTCTGAAGTAAACTACTCAGACTTCATCGGAGAGGCTATGGTGTTGATGTAGAAGCCCTCCATGATCGATGCCCCCTCCAGTGGAGCTCCGGAACAAGATGGGATCTCGTGGATACAAAACGTTACAGCGATGGAATTAGGGTTTTGGCTCTGTATATGATCGTTTGGGGGTACGTGGATATATATATAGGAGGAAGAAGTACATCGGTGGAGCAACAGGGGGCCCACGAGGGTGGAGGGCGCGCCTGGGGGGCAGGCGCGCCCCCTACCTCGTGGCCTCCTGTTAGTTGGGTTGTCGTAGGGTCCAAGTCTCCTGAGTTGTATACGATGAGAAAATCACGTTCCTAAAGGTTTCATTCCGTTTGGACTCCATTTGATATTCCTTTTCTTCAAAACCCTAAAATAGGCAAAAAAACAGCAATTCTGGGCTGGGCCTCCAGTTAATAGGTTAGTCCCAAAAATAATATAGAACTGGATAAAAAAAGCGCAATAATGTCCGAAACAGTAGATAATATAGCATGGAGCAATAAAAAATTATAGATACGTTGGAGACGTTGGAGACGTATCATCTGCTACCTTTTCGTCAACTATGTGATGCGATGATAAATTCCGCATGTGCGACGATAAATTCCGCACGAAGTCATTTTGCAGACGTCCGTTTTTCATTATTCATGTCATTATCTTCATTGTATCCTTTCATGCATGATGAATTGTCTTCATAAGTAGAAGAGGAGCTCCGCAAGTACAACTTGCCATGTGCATTTGCATTCAAAAGCAAAATACTTATATGCACATCTTTAGGGGGAGCCTTTCTGCTACTTACGAAGACAATACCTAAATCCTTTACAATTTCACATACTTTTATCCCCGTTGAAAACTTCAACCAGTTTGTCATCAATCGCCAAAAAGGGGGAGATTGTAAGTGCATCTAGTGCCACCCCTAGTTGGTTTTGGAGTATTGACGACAAACCTGGTTGAGGGACTAATGTGTTTGTGAGAATTGCAGGACAACACAGGTAGTAGTCCCTCATTGATTCGGTTTACCTATCGGAGATGACCCCTAAAATTGTATGAAGACATTGAAGACAAAGGTGATATGTGAAGACATTCACATTGAAGACTATGACAAGAGAAGACATTGCGTGAAGACTATGGAGCGCGAAGACTTAGTTGTTTCTTCGTTTCCTTTTCTTCTTTGTTGAGTCATAGGAACTACCATACTGTTAAGTGGGGTCCCAGTGAACAAAGTCAGAGTGACTGAAGTGATGCTTAATCAAAATCCTATGACTTCGAGCGAAGACAATGAGAGAAAAACTTATCCAGAGCTGGATAAGTCAGCTTTACTTGTAGCCCAAGTAAAGTTGTCGCATGTGTTTGAAATCTGACCATTGGAACACGTGTCAGTTCCTTAGTGACCCAGGGTCATTTCGGACAAATCAAGTCGGGTTGCCTAGTGGCCATAAATAGCCCACCCCCTACACCATAAATTGGTGGCTGCTCAGAGTTAGTGCACGGCTTTTGTCGTTTGAGAGCAACCCACCTCGAAGCCTTTGAGAGAGAAATCCTTGCAAGGACAAAGCCCTAAACACCCGGAGCCAAAGAGTGTTAGGCATCACTGAAGTCTTCCTGTCTGTGTGATCTGAAGACTTGTTACACTTGAGGACTGTGAATCCTCCAGCCGGTTAGGCGTCGCATTCTGAGCATCCAAGAGTCATTGTGGATTGCTGGTGAACAAAGTCTGTGAAGGTTTGGGAGTCTACCTTGAAGACTTACAAGAGTTATTGAGCAAGGACTAGGTGTCCTTAGCTCAAGGGGAATAAGGTGAAGGCACGGTCTTCTGAGTTAAATCTCAGCCTCCCTAACCAGATGTACAGTTGTCACAACAACTGGAACTGGTCCAACAAAGCATTGTCTTCAACAAGCAACTGGTTCTATCCTTCCCATCTCTTTATTTACACTTGGTCCTTGTGAAGTCATTGCCGGTTTGCATTATCCATCTGTCTTCACTGTGTGACTATTTGTTCTGATTGGTTTCATACTATCTTCCATCCTGATCCTTACTGCGTAGCTGCTATTAGTCTTCATGCTCTTACTTCATTGAATACTTGACTATGGCTTGTCTAGTGTAGTCTACCTTCTCCTGCATGGTTATAGGTTCATTTCTATCGTTTGTCTTCGAAACTACCATGTTTTGAAGACTTTCATAAAAATCACCTATTCACCCCCCCCTCTAGTCGATAACTAGCACTTTCACCTCGCGAGGGGCCAAGCCTCGCGAGGCGGGCGACGCAAGACCTCCTCAGGGGAAGCCTCACCAGGCTGGCTCGCGAGGGGCGGAGAGATCAAGGCAAGGTGAACCTCGCGAGGTTCCAATGACACAAGCCATGATGATCAAGACCAGGCGGGCGCCAGCGCGCACAGTGTCCTCGTTTCCTCTTTGGTGTTAAGGAGGCAAGCACAGGCAAGGAGGTCCAAGGCATCAGGCAAAGGTTTCCATATCGGTGCAACAAGACCAAGACCAGCAGGATGGTAGGACGGGGGTCACCGTGGAGCCCAAGACGGCGTCACCGCCAAAGCCTTTAGCAAGCGAAGACTACTTTTGTCGGGATAACTTTTACTAGTTGTCTCCCTTTGAATTTGGCTGTTATGGGATCTCTTCCCGCTCAATATTTGGGGAGAGGACCAGGGCCTCTATAAATAGGACTAGCCACCACCATAGCTAGGAGAGAAGGCTAGATCATCCTCAACTACACAAGCTCACCAAGCACGAGAACACCTCTCCTTAGGAGGTTGTTCTTCCCCTGTAACTGTTCATCCTCAGCCCAAGAGGCAATCCACCACACCACACTGGAGTAGGGTATTACACCACAACGGTGGCCCGAACCAGTATAAATCTTGTGTCTCGTGTTCTTTGGGTTTGTCAAGCTAGGCTATGAGATCATTGAGTGTGCAAGCTAGAGAGGAAGGAGATCTTCGTGCGCACCCTAGTGTTCGAACCTCAAGGGTTTTGCCGGAACCCGTAATCCAACATCAACAACAGGTTCACTAGAAGCATGCAAAGCCCTATCATTTTTATTTTTCTTCTTTTTGGAAGGACTAGGTGCATCAACATAAGTTCTCTGAGAATCTTGCTCAACTCTCTTACGGTGGCCCTCAAGATACAGAGGTTCCTGAGTCATTTTACCCCCTCTAGTCACAACTCTAACAGTATTATCATTTTTCATATTATTTAATTCATGGAACAAATCATCATGTGCTTCAAGCACTTGTTCTACTTGAGTGGTAACCATAGAAGCATGTTTACTAATAAGTTTAAGGTCACCTTTAACTCTAAACATATAATCACTCAAGTGTTCAATCATATAAGCATTACATTTCAATTGTCTACAACATAAGCATTGAAGTTTTCTTGTTTAACAATAAAATTACCAAACTCATCCAAGCATTGGCTAGCAGACTTATTACAAGGAATATCACCTTCATAAAATATATAGAGGGAATTTACCTTTACTACCTGTGTCGGGTTATTAAGACCATGTATTTCTTCAATTGGTGGTAAATTCTTAACATCTTCAGCTTTAATACCATTTTCTTTCATAGATTTCTTTGCCTCTTGCATATCTTCAGGACTGCGAAATAGAATACCCCTTTTCTTCAGAGTTGGCTTAGGAGTTGATTCAGGAAGTGTCCAATCATTATCATTACTCAATATATTATTCAATAGCAATTCAGCTTGATCAATAGTTCTTTCCCTGAAAACACAACCAGCACAACTATGCAGGTGGTCTGTGGAAGCATGGGTTAGTCCGTTATAAAAGATATCAAGTATTTCATTTTTCTTGAGAGGATGATCAGGCAAAGCATTAAGTAATCGGAGAAGCCTCCCCCCAAGCTTGTGGAGACTCTCTTCTTCAATTTGCACAAAATTATATATTTCCCTTAAGGCAGCTTGTTTCTTATGAGTGGGGAAATATTTAGCAGAGAAGTAATAAATCATATCCTGGGGACTACGCACACAAGCAGGATCAAGAGAATTAAGCCATGTTTTAGCATCACCCTTTGATGAGAACGGAAATAACTTAAGGATGTTGTAGTAACGAATTTTTTTCCTCATTAGTGAATAGGGTGGCTATATCATTCAATTTAGTAAGACATGCCACAATAGTTTCAGATTCCTAGCCACAAAAAGGATCAGATTCAACCGAAGTAATTAACTCAGGATCGACAAAGAAATCATAATCCTTAACAGAAATACAGATAGGTGAAGTAGCAAAAGCAGGGTCATATTTCATTCTAGCATTCAAAGATTTTTCTTTCAGCTTAGCTAATAGTTTCTTAAGATCATATCTACCTTTGCAAGCTAAAATATCTCTAGCAGTTTCTTCATTCATAACTGTAAGTGCATCTAGTGCCACCCCTAGTTGGTTTTGGAGTATTGATGACAAACCTAGTTGAGGGACTAATGTGTTTGTGAGAATTGCATGATAACACAGGTAGAAGTCCCTCATTGATTCGGTTTTCCTACCAGAGATGACCCCTAAAAATGTATGAAGACATTGAAGTCAAAGGTGGTATGTGAAGACATTCACATTAAAGACTATGACAAGAGAAGACATCGCATGAAGACTATGGAGCGCGAAGACTTAGCAGTTTCCTCGTTCTGTGTTTTTCTTTGTTGAGTCATAGGAACCACCGTACTATTAAGTGGGGTCCAAGAGAACCAGTCAGAATGACTGAAGTGAAGCTTAACCAAAATCCTATGTCTTCGAGTGAAGACTATGAGAGCAAATCTTGTCCAGAGTTGGATAAGTCAGCATTGCTTGTAGCCCAAGTAAAGTTGTCATGTGCGTTTGAAATCTGACTGTTGGAACACGTGTCAGTTCCCTAGTGACCCAGGGTCATTTCGGACAAATCAGGTCGGATTGCCCAGTGGCTATAAATAGCCCACCCCCTACAACCATAAATGGTTGGCTGCTCTGAGTCAGAGTACGGCTTTTGTCGTTTGAGAGCAACCCACCTCGAAGCCTTTGAGAGAGAATTCCTTGCGAGGATAAAGACCTAAACACCCAGAGCTAAAGAGTGTTAGGCATCACTTAAGTCTTCATGTCTGTGTGATCTGAAGACTTATTACACTTGAGGACTGTGAATCCTCCAGCCGGTTAGGCGTCGCGTTCTGAGCATCCAAGAGTCATTGTGGATTGTCGGTGAACGAAGTCTGTGAAGGTTTGGAAGTCTACCTTGAAGACTTACCAGAGTGATTGGGCGAGGACTGGGTGTCCTTAGCTCAAGGGGAATAAGGTGAAGAAGAGGTCTTCTGAGTTGAATCTCAGCCTCCCTAACCAGACGTACAGTTGTCATAGCAACTGGAACTGGTCCAACAAATCATTGTCTTCAACGAGTCACTGGTTTCATCCTTCCCTTCCCTTTACTTACTGTTGGTCCTTGTGAAGTCATTGCACGATTGCATCACCATTTGGCTTCACTGAGTGATTACTTGTTCTGATTGGCTTCACAATATCTTCCTACCTGATCCTTACTGACTAGCTTCTATTAGTCATTGTGCTTTCACTTCATTGAATACTTGACTATGGTTTGCCTAGTGTAGTCTACCTTCCGCTGCATGGTAATAGGTTTATTTATATCATTTGTCTTCAAAACTTACATGTTTTGAATACTTCCATAAAAATCGCCTATTCACCCCCCCCCCTCTAGTCGATCACTAGCACTTTCAATAACATAACCTCAGGCACATCAGGAAATTCATATCTAGGGGGAGAATCTTCATCATCACTTTCATCAATATTATCAGTTTCAATAATTTCATTCTCACTAACCCTAGCAAGTTGTTCATAAAGAAATTCACCTAAGGGCACAGTATTATCAAGCATAGAAGTAGTTTCATCATAAGCATCATGCATAGCAGAAGTGGCATCATCAATAACATGCGACATATCAGAATAAATAGCAGGTGTAGGTGTTGCAAGTTTACTCAAAACAGAAGGTGAATCAAGTGTAGAGCTAGATGGCAGTTCCTTACCTCCCCTCGTAGTCGAGGGAAAAATCTTGGTTCTTTCATCTTTCAAGTTCCTCATAGTGATCAATAGATATAAATCCCAAGTCACTCAAAGAATAGAGCCATGCTCCCCGGCAACGGCGCCAGAAAATAGTCTTGATAACCCACAAGTATAAGGGATCGGAACAGTTTTCAAGGGTAGAGTATTCAACCAAAATTTATTGATTGGACACAAGGGGAGCCAAAGAATATTCTCAAGTATTAACAGTTGAGTTTTCAATTCAACCGCACCTGAAAGACTTAATATCTGCAGCAAAGTATTTAGTAGAAAAGTAATATGGAAGTAGCGATAACGGTGGCAAAAGTAACGGTAGTAGTTTTTGTAGTGATTTTAACAGTGGCAACGTAAAAGTAACTAAGCAAAGATCAATATGTGAAAAGCTCGTAGGCAATGGATCAGTGATGGATAATTATGTCGGATGTGATTCCTCATGCAACAGTTATAACATAGGGTGACACAGAACTAGCTCCAGTTCATCAATGTAATGTAGGCATGTATTCCGAATATAGTCATACGTGCTTATGGAAAAGAACTTGCATGACATCTTTTGTCCTACCCTCCCATGGCAGCGGGGTCCTATTGGAAACTAAGGGATATTAAGGCCTCCTTTTAATAGAGTACCAGAACAAAGCATTAACACTTAGTGAATACATGAACTCCTCAAACTATGGTCATCACCGGGGGTGGTCCCGATTATTGTCACTTCGGGGTTACCGGATCATAACACATAATAGGTGACTATTGACTTGCAAAATAGGATCAAGAACTCACATATATTCATGAAAACATAATAGGTTCAGATCTGAATTCATGGCACTCGGGCCCTAGTGACAAGCATTAAGCATAGCAAAGTCATAGCAACATCAATCTTAGAACATAATGGATACTAGGGATCAAACCCTAACAAAACTAACTCGATTACATGATAAATCTCATCCAACCCATCACCGTCCAGCAAGCCTACGATGGAATTACTCACGCACGGAGGTGAGCATCATGAAATTGGTGATGGAGGAAGGTTGATGATGACGATGGCGACGGATTCCCCTCTGCGGAGCCCTGAACGGACTCCAGATCAGCCCTACCGAGAGAGATTAGGGCTTGGTGGCGGCTTTGTATCGTAAAACGCAATGAATCCTTCTCTCTGATTTTTTTCTCTCCGAATGTGAATATATAGAGTTGGAGTTGACGTCGGTGGAGCCTCAGGGGCCCACGAGGCAGGGGGCGCGCCCTGCACCCTCGTGGACAGAGTGTGGGCCCCCTGGTGTTGATTCTATCGTCAATATTTTTTATTAATTCCAAAACGTGTCTCCGTTGATTTTTAGGTCATTCCGAGAACTTTTATTTCTGCATAAAAATAACACCATGGCAATTCTGCTGAAAACAGCGTTAGTCCGGGTTAGTTCCATTCAAATCATGCAAGTTAGAGTCCAAAACAAGGTCAAAAGTGTTTGGAAAAGTAGATATGTTGGAGATGTATCACGGGCATATCTCGTCTGCTGGCTATGACATCGAGGTCATCGACAACGACAGCCTGAGGCGGGCTATGTCACAGGTTAAGTGGACCACCCCAACCCCTCGGGTTCAACCGCCGTCCATCTCATCCATGGCCCCGCCGCTGATCTCCTCTCTCTCGCTGTCAACAATTTGCCATTCTACATCGCCATCGAGTCCCTTTTGTCATTTCTGAAGGACACGTTCTGCGATGCTGGCTTGGGATCCACAGCTTCCAAGTTAGACCTCATCGACGGCGACCATGAGGAGGGCACCCTCTCCGGCTCTTCCAAGGGGAAAGAGCCCATCTGCTCTTCCATGGGGAAAGCGCCCATCTGCGACATCATGGAGGGCACCCTACATCCGTGCTCTTCCAAGGGGAAGGAGCCCATCTGCGACAACATGGAGCGCATCCAGGGTCCGTGCTCTTCCCACGAGAACGAGCCCATTTGTGACAAGTGAGGAAACCCATGATTTGTTTTGCTGTGCCTCTTCACAGGGGGAAACCCATGATTTGTTTTGTCGAGTCCCTTTTGCAGTGTAGTGAGAATATGTCCAGATTTAGTTGCTATATCTGGTTTTTTGCAGTATGCCTTGTTTATTTAAGTTGTTCACAATGTGATTCTCTATTTGTGCAATTATTTACTGTGTAGTACATTTCATCAATCTAGTTTTAAACATACCGATAGGAATGCATATATTTGCTTGCTGTTAAGCCTGTTATAGCTAGCATATGCCTCTTTTAAAGTTTTTTGATTGTTCGGTTGTTGTAGTTAGCATATTGCTACCTCTTGAGCACTGCGTTGGTTTTCCCTTGAAGAGGAAAGGGTGATGCAGCAAAGTAGCGTAAGTATTTCCCTCAGTTTTTGATAACCAAGGTATCAATCCAGTAGGAGACTACACGCAAGTCCCTCGTACCTACACAAACAAATAAGAACCTCGCAACCAACGCGATAAAGGGGTTGTTAATCCCTTCACGGTCACTTACGAGAGTGAGATCTGATAGATATAATAATAATAAGATAAATATTTTTGGTATTTTTATGATATAAATTGAAAGGAAAGATCACAAAATAAACGGTGTCAGAAATAGCTTGTTTACGAGAGATTAATATAAAGGAGAATAGACTCAGGGGCCATAGGTTTCACTAGTGGCTTCTCTCAAGATAGAATAAGTATTACGGTGGGTGAACAAATTACTATCGAGCAATTGATAGAAAAGTGCATAATTATGAGAATATCTAGGCATGATCATGTATATAGGCATCACGTCCGCGACAAGTAGACCGAAACGATTCTGCATCTACTACTATTACTCCACACATCGACCACTATCCAACATGCATCTAGAGTATTAAGTTCATAAGAACAGAGTAATGCATTAGGCAAGATGACATGATGTAGAGGGATAAACACAAGCAATATGATATAAACCCCATCTTTTTATCCTCGATGGCAACAATACAATACATGCCTTGCTGCCCCTGCTGTCACTGGGCAAGGACACGTAAGATTGAACCCAAAGCTAAGCACTTCTCCCATTACAAGAAAGATCAATCTAGTAGGCCAAACCAAACTGATAATTCGAAGAGACTTGCAAAGATAACCAATCATACATAAAGGAATTCAGAGAAGAATCAAACATTGTTCATAGATAAACTTGATCATAAACCCACAATTCATCGGATCTCGACAAACACACCACAAAAAGAGTTACATCAAATAGATATTCAAGAATATCAAGGAGAACATTGTATTGAGATCCAAAGAGAGAGAAGAAGCCATCTAGCTAATAACTATGGACCCGAAGGTCTAAGGTAAACTACTCACACATCATCGAAGAGGCTATGGTGTTCATGTAGAAGCCCTCCATGGTCGATTCCCCCTTTGGCGGAGCTCTGGAAAAGGCCCCAAGATGGGATCTCTTGGGTACAGAAGGTTGTGGCAGTGGAAATAGTGTTTCGTGGTGCTCATGGATGTTTTCGGGGTATATGAATATATATAGGAGGAAGAAGTAGGTCGGTGGAGCCACGAGGGGCCCACGAGGGTGGAGGGCGTGCCCAGGGGGTAGGCGCGTCCCCTACCTCGTGGCCTCCTTGTTGCTTTCTTGACGTCCACTCCAAGTCCCCTGGATCACATTTGTTCCAAAAATAACTCTCCCGAAGGTTTTATTCCGTTTGGATTCCGTTTGATATTCTTTTTTGCGAAACACTGAAATAGGCAAAAACATCAATTTGCACTGGGCCTTGGGTTAGTAGGTTAGTCCCAAAATTGATATAAAAGTGTATAAATATGCCCATCAACATCCAAAACAGATAATATAATAGCATGGAACAATAAAAAATTATAGATACGTTGGAGACGTATCACATATGTCTAGTTTCAAATGCTATCTTTGGTTGTTCGTAGCATGCCTTGTTTATTCTAGTTATTCACAACGTGAGGTTCCATATGTGCAAGTATGAACTGTTGTGCTTAGTATGCTTCTCGATGTACCTACACAGGACAATTTTGGGAATGACTGATGTTTTCCATCGAGGTTAGTTTCATCCCATGGCTTATATCTACTCACTGTTCACGATATCAGTAGTTGGTACCATATAGGTCGGCGGCTGATAAGGGACTAATCGGACTTTTAACTGAATATATCTGCAACCCATTTATCGTTAGGTTAACTAGGGCCATATGTAATATATCTGAGGCTACATAGCAACATGCACTGTACTTAATGTCTAAATATGCAATCCTAGGCTACATAGCAACAAGGAAGAGTGTTACATTAATGTTCTAATGATGTATAGATATACGTAGAAGAGCAGCAGCAGCAACAACAACAACAACACAACCCTGTTTGGATACTCAACTTAGCTAGAGGTTAGAGTTAGTTTCTAGCTCATTACTAACCCTGAACTAACTCCATCCAAAGAGTTTTTTGGATGGCAGGGTTAGATTGACAATAAATGCACTAGGAGAACTAGTTCCAATTAGCACCTCTTGGGTTGGATAGTTTTTTTGGGTGGGTTATAGATGCAACTAGCTCAAACTAGCCCTCATGTTTAGATATACTTAATGGCTATTTGAGCCCAAACTAGCTCAAACTAACTGTAACCCCTGGATACAGCAGCACTTAATCAGCCAATAATTTGTAAGAATACACTAAACTCCTTCCGGCCCATAATATAAGATGTTAATTCATCTAATATGTGAGTATATTGGATGTTATAAGATACTCCCTCCATTCCTAAATATTTGTATTTTTAAAGATTTCAAATGGACTACCACATACAGATGTATATAGACATATTATAAAAGAGTGTTGTACTACATCATTGTGCAATTGCTGTTTAACTTCTAATATTAACTTGGTGCTTTTAGGTACATATGTCATTGGTAAAGATCCGCGCTTCGACCCTTTCTTCGTATGGGGCAATGAGATATCGATGAACCAGCATCAAGTGAGGAAGCTGCTAAAGATTGTTAGTAAAATGGGTCCAAAGATGGCAATTAAACTATTTGTTTACACTTTATCCAAGACAACAGTGAACTGCAGGATGGTAAGTAAGAACTCTGCAACCTTCTTTTTACTACCCATAATGAGTTGTGTTAGATGACAATGTTTGAATCTTTTTCCTTTGCAGTGGTTGCCAAAGCAGTTTACTCAAGATTACCTCTCAAACTACATGATTGGTGGGCATGCAAAGTTTAAAGTATTTCTACTAGAACACGATGATTATCTAGATGTTTTCATGAAGACTGTGAAGGATGGGTGGTTGGTCATCACAATGGGTTGGACAAGAGTCATGCATGCCTACTGCATGGACGAGGGCACAATATGGGCATTCCGCTTCACCTTGTTCAGCAACCAGAATATATTTCGCCTCTTTCTTTACCATCTTTAATAGTACAAGTATACAACTATGGTTCACCATTCTTTATTTGGTTCTTATGTAATTCTTGAACATATGTACCTATGAATCGAATAATGCATTGGTTGTTTGAACCTGATTGATATGAACAAAGCTGTAGCATACATTCAAATTCAAATTCAAATCCGGTACAATTTGAAATAGCAGCAATTAAATTATGGTGAAATTACGCTCTCCGGGTTGTTACGGCACACATGGTTGGTAAAACACAAACATTTGCGATATACACCATAATCCGAGATGGTTCACAGAGAGGAAACGTGTGCAAGCATGCACACAGTTGCCGTTTCCAAAGCGTGTGCGATTTCAGACAATATCACAAATGATGCAGGCAAACTAATCATTTTTGTTAGTTGCCTTATCGTACACGATTCATAACCATGAACTATTTCTGATGAAGTATGCATCGTAAATGTTGCACCACAGAATAGCGTGTGCGATAGTTGTCGTGTACAATGATGTTACGATGGTCCGGCGTTTCATAATCCTGTCCGACACTCGTACGACGATTAGCTAATCTTCTTAACAGTGAACCGTTTGTGATGGGCCGCGCAACGTACACGTTCTATAATAGTGAGCCGTTTGTGATGGGTCGCGCATCGTAAACGTAGCACCACAAAATACCGACTGCGATGGCAATGCGAGCAGAAATGAGTTGGAGTACTGTAGGGTCCCTATCCTCGACGGTTTCTGGGTCGTGTGGGAAGGACCCCCCCTATCGCTCACACTCACTTGGCGACGGTTCCAAATGTTGTTGCGGAAAGGGGTTAAAATCGTTTGTTTAGGACCGACGCGCACCAGTGCTTGCTAAAAACCACTTGTCATTTCCTCCTGCTCCTCGTTGGGTTCGACACACTTACTTATCAAAAGGACTATGATAGATCCCCTATACTTGTGGGTCATCAAGGCATCACGTCCAAGATTACTAGACTGACTCCTGCCTGCATCTACTTCTATTACTCCACACATCGACCACTATCTAGCATGCATCTAGTGTATTAAGTTCATGGAGAAATAGAGTAATGCAATAAGAACGATGACATGAGGTAGACAAGATCTATCCATGTAGGAATAGACCCCATGTTTTTATCCTTAATAGCAACGATACATATGTGCCTCGCTACCCCTTCTGTCAATGGGTAATGACACCGCAAGATCGTACCCATGGCTAGTATCATCTACCACGTGGGAAAAATCCCACCCTTGCCTGTTTAATCGGGTTTGTATCGATGGATCGTGCTAAACAACAAGACTATAGTAGTACTACAGTACAAGTAACAGTTCACTGGGACATTGTGTCGTGTACTCCTTCGTCGTAAGAGTGGAGCGCTCGCTTTCATAAATGTTCTAATCCCTTTCGCCGACATGTGGGACATCAAGCAACCGGGTCCACATGCCATGCTGAAATAACAGTGCAGAGCAGCAGGGGTGAAGCACCCCGGTCATGGCGTCGGCGTGGTAATGAGCAATGAGGTGTCAAATCACAAAGCCGCACCTTTCTCGCAGTTAAGTTGGAGGGACGAAGTGATGCTAAAAGAAGAAGTTGAAGGGACGAGGCAACCATCATTTCACTCGTTGCTGAATCCACTTCTCCCTCATCTTCTTCAAGTTAACCACGTTTTGCTTCTGCCGTTGTTCTGCCTCATGTGGGACGCAGATCGACTTGGTAAATCACTGACACGTGGGACCGCATGTTAGCAAACCGTTAGGCCAACATCCTCTAAAAATAAGAAACTGAAAGTGCAACTATCCCTAGGTGGTTTTGGTAATTCATAACAACATATAGCTCATTGAGCTAATGCTATTCCAAGATGATTATTTCAGGAAAGCTCAATGATTGGCATGGCATGGATGGTGAAAGTGGAACCCTCAAAATGCTAAGGACAAAGGATTGGCTCAAGCTCAAAAGCTCAAGACTCTTCATTTTATATTTTAGTGATCCAAGATCACATTGAGTCTTTAGGAAAAGCCAATACTATCAAGGAGGGATGAGGTGTTGCTTAATGAGCCTCTTGCTTCATGTGCTTAGTGATATGCTCCAAAACCCTCAACTACTTTCCCATATCCACATTTGACCTAAACCCCAAGCCAAACTCGGCCCTACCGATTCTTTCAACCCGGCGTCACCGAGTTTCACTTGTCATAGCCATTGCCAAACCCTAGCAAATCGGTTCTACCGATAGGGATCTCGGTCTCACCGAGATGGGATTGCAAACTCTCTATTTCCCTTTCGTAACTTTTCGGTCTCACCGAAAGAGCGGATCGGTCCCACCGAGATTGCAATGTAAATTCAGTGTTTCCTTTTGTAACTTTTCGGTCTCACCGAAAGAGCAAATCGGTCCCACCGAGTTTGCCTGACCAACTCTCTCGTTAGCTTATTACCAAAATCGGTCTCACCGAGTTTGTGTAATCGGTCTCACTGAGATTACGTTATACCCTAACCCTAACAAAATCGGTCCTACCGAGTTGCATGTCAGTCCCACCGAAAATCTCTAACGGTCACTAGGTTTACTATTTCGGTCTGACCGAGTTTGTTAATTCAGTCCCACCGAGATTGGTAAATTGTGTGTAACGGTTGGATTTTGTGTGGAGGCTATATATACCCCTCCACCTCCTCTTCACTCGGAGAGAGAGCCATCAGAACACATCTACACTTCCAACTCATATGTTCTGAGAGAGAACCACCTACTCATGTGTTGAGACCAAGATATTCCATTCCTACCATATGAATCTTGATCTCTAGCCTCCCCCAAGTTGCTTTCCACTCAAATCTTATTTCCACCAGATCCAAATCCTATGAGAGAGAGTTGAGTGTTGGGGAGACTATCATTTGAAGCAGAAGAGCAAGGAGTTCATCATCAACAAACCATTTGTTACTTCTTGGAGAGTGGTGTCTCCTAGATTGGCTAGGTGTCACTTGGGAGCCTCCGACAAGATTGTGGAGTTGAACCAAGGAGTTTGTAAGGGCAAGGAGATCGCCTACTTCATGAAGATCTACCGCTAGTGAGGCAAGTCCTTCATGGGCGATGGCCATGGTGGGATAGACAAGGTTGCTTCTTCGTGGACCCTTCGTGGGTGGAGCCCTCCGTGGACTCGCGCAACTGTTACCCTTCGTGGGTTGAAGTCTCCATGAACGTGGATGTAGGATAGCACCACCTATCCGAACCACAGGAAAAACATCCGTGTCTCCAATTGCATTTGAATTCTCCAAACCCTTCCCTTTACATTCTTGCAAGTTGCATGCTTTACTTTCCGCTGCCAATATACTCTTTGCATGCTTGCTTGAATTGTGTGATGATTGCTTGACTTGTCCTAAAATAGCTAGAATCTTCCAAGAACTAAAATTGGGAAAAGGTTAAGTTTTTATTTGGTCAAGTAGTCTAATCACCCCCCTCTAGACATACTTTCGAGCCTACAAGTGGTATCAGAGCTTTGGTCTCCATTTTCTTTGATTTCCATAGCTTTTGGTGGTCATAGCCTTGGTTTCACCACCTAGGAGAGTATGGCGTCTAGCGAGGGAAATTATCACCGTAGATGTCCTTACTTTGATGGTACTAATTTTGCTAGTTGGAAGCATAAAATGAAAATGCATATTCTTGGACATAACCCCACCGTTTGGGCTATTGTGTGTGTTGGTTTGCAAGGTGACTTCTTTCATGGGAGAGAACCAAACCATGAAGCTACCGCGGATGAGTTGAAGATGTTGCAATAGAATGCTCAAGCTTGTGATATTCTCTTCAACGGATTGTGCCCTGAAGAATTCAACAAAATCAGTCGTCTTGAGAATGCAAACGAAATTTGGGACACTTTGATTGATATGCACGAAGGTACCGACTCCGTCAAGGAATCCAAATTGGATGTGCTTCAAAGTCAACTTGACAAGTTCAAAATGAAGGATGGTGAAGGTGTCGCTGAAATGTACTCTAGGCTTGCTCTCATCACAAATGAGATTACCGGCTTAGGAAGTGAAGAGATGACCGATAGATTCATCATCAAGAAGATTCTAAGAGCCTTGGATGGAAAATATGATACCGTGTGCACATTGATCCAAATGATGCCCAATTACAAAGATCTCAAGCCAACGGAGGTAATTGGAAGAATTTTTGCTCATGAGATGTCACTTAAGGATAAAGAGGAACTTCACAACAAATCAAGTGGTGCCTACAAAGCCTCATGTGAAGCCCCTACATCATCAAGTGAGAAACAAAACTTCAATGGAGAATTGAGCTTAATGGTGAAGAACTTCAACAAGTTCTACAAGAGTAGAAGCAAAGATAGAAGCTCAAAGTCAAGGTCCTACAATGACAAAAGATCTTCTAGTCGAGAGCGAAACTGCTACAATTGTGGAAGACCCGGGCACTATTCCAATGAGTGTACGGCTCCCTACAAGAGAAGAGAAGACTCTCCAAAAAGAAGAAGCAAAAGAGAAGAATCACCACCAACAGAGAGAAGGAGTAGAGATGATCTGAAAGCACAAGTGCTCCCTAGGTGGTTTTGGTAATTAATGACAACATATCTCTTGTTGGACTAACATTTCTATCTAGTATGTTTCATATAAGTTCAACAATGGAGTGACATGGACTAAAGGTTGTGGGAAGTTCTCCAAGATGCTAAGGATAAAGGATTGGCTAAAGCTTAAGGCTCAAGACTCTTCATTTTACATTTTAGTGATCCAAGATCACATTGAGTCCATAGGAAAAGTCAATACTATCAAGGAGGGATGAGGTGTTGCTTAATGAGCCTCTTGCTCAAGTGCTTAATGATATGCTCCAAAATCCACAGCTACTTTCCCACTTCCACATATGATCTAAACCCAAAGCCAAACTCAGACCTACCGATTATTTCTATCTGGCGCCACCGAGTTTCACTTGTCATAGCCACTGCCAGAAACCCTAATCAGTTCGGTCTCACCGATGGGATCTCGGTCTCACCGAGATGGGCTTGCAAACTCTCTGTCACCTATTGCAATACCCTCGGTCTCACTGAGATATGCAATCGGCCCCACTGAGTTTGCTTCGCCAACTCTCTGTTTTGCTTATTACCAAAATCGGTCCCACCGAGTTTGAGTAATCGGTCAAACCGAGTTGTGGATTTACCCTAACCCTAGCACATCGGTCCCACCGAGTTGATCCAGTCGGTCCCACCGAAAATCTCTAACGGTCACTAGGTTTACTATTTCGGTCTGACCGAGTTTGTTGATTCGGTCCCACCGAGATTGGTAAACTGTGTGTAATGGTTGGATTTTGTGTGGAGGCTATATATACCCCTCCACCTCCTCTTCACTCGTGGAGAGAGCCATCAGAACACATCTACACTTCCAACTCATATGTTCTGAGAGAGAACCACCTACTCATGTGTTGAGACCAAGATATTCCATTCCTACCATATGAATCTTGATCTCTAGCCTTCCCCAAGTTGCTTTCCACTCAAATCTTCTTTCCACCAAATCCAAATCCTATGAGAGAGAGTTGAGTGTTGGGGAGACTATCATAAGCACAAGAGCAAGGAGTTCATCATCAACACACCATTTGTTACTTCTTGGATAGTGGTGTCTCCTAGATTTGCTAGGTGTTACTTGGGAGCCTCCGACAAGATTGTGGAGTTGAACCAAGGAGTTTGTAAGGGCAAGGAGCTCGCCTACTTTGTGAAGATCTACCGCTAGTGAGGCAAGTCCTTCGTGGGCGGTGTCCATGGTGGGATAGACAAGGTTGCTTCTTCATGGACCCTTCGTGGGTGGAGCCCTCCGTGGACTCGCGCAACCGTTACCCTTCGTGGGTTGAAGTCTCCATCAACGTGGATGTAGGATAGCACCACCTATCCGAACCATGGAAAAACATCCGTGTCTCCAATTGCGTTTGAATTCTCCAAACCCTTCCCTTTACATTCTTGCAAGTTGCATGCTTTACTTTCCGCTGCCTATACACTCTTTGCATGCTTGCTTGATATGTATTGTGAATGCTGAAATTATGCCTAAACTACACTTAAACCAAAAAGGCTTAAAAATTGCAACTTTAGCATTAAGTGTCTAATCACCCCCCCCTCTAGACACATCTAGTTCAAGGTCCTACAAGAGGTATCAAAGCTTTGGTCTCCATTGCCTTGGTTTAATCACCATTGGAGGAAGATGGATGTGTCTACTTTAGGGAGTCTTAGACATAGAGTGCCTATTCTTGATGGAGAATATTTTCATGAGTGGAAAAATGAGATGCTTGTAATCTTCAATCAATATCATTTGAACAAGTATATTGCTAGTCCTTGTGCACCTCATATTGATCCTTTGCATCCTACCCTAGATGAAGATATTGACATGATTCGCAATCTTAGAACTATTGAGCTCATCATCAGAGGATTGCCCAAAAATCCGATTGCTAGTTTGCCTACTCTTAATTGTGCCTATACTATATAGAAATTTCTTGAGGAATGATTTCCCGATCATTCCTTGAAAAATTTGGATGAAATTCTCCATAAATCTATTGCCTTGAGTAAGATGAACTCTAGTGATCCTAATTTTGGTGATTGTCTATTTGAGATTACCAATCTCAAGCATGCTAAAGGAGATGTTGGAATTATTATATCCGATGCTATAAGAATTCATAAAAGTGACTACTTTGATGATCATTTATCTAATGAATTACCCTCTCTAGGAAATGATGAGTCACAAGATCATGGTGAACATGGATACTATGATGATGATGATGATGATGATGATGATGATAGTGACTTCAATCTTGATGATGCAATGAGACATTTTGGTCTTATGGCAAATCTTCGGGGATATGCGTCAGGAGGAAAGGAATGGGTTCTTGATAGTGGATGTACTGATCATATGACCGGAGATGAAGAGATGTTCCGTGAGCTTGCTGAAAATGATGGCCCTCGGAAATATGTCACCTTTGGTGATAATTCAAAGGGTAAAGTGGTTGGCCTTGGTAAGGTGGCCATCTCACATGATAGTTCCATTCAAAATGTTATGCTCGTTGAATCTCTCGGCTACAACTTACTTTCAGTATCTAGACTTGCTGATTTCGGTTTGAATGTCCTATTTACTGAGGTAGATTGCCAAGTGTTCCGTCGAGACAATCATAAAATGGCCTTTACCGGTATGCGTAGAGGTGATCTTTACATTGTCGATTTCTCTAAAAAGGCACAACCTAAAACTTGCTTTATTGCTAAAACCTCAAAAGGTTGGTTGTGGCATAGACGACTAGGTCACGTTGGCATGAGAAACCTTGACAAGCTTATTAAAGGAAATCATATCCTTGGAGTTAACGATGTCATATTTGATAAGGATAGACTTTGCAGTGCTTGTCAAGCAGGTAAACAGGTTGGAGGAAGGCATCCCGTGAAGAACATCATGACCACAAGGAGGCCACTCGAGCTACTTCATATGGATCTTTTTGGTCCCAACGCCTACAAGAGTCTTGGTGGAAATTCTTTTGGTCTAGTTATAGTTGATGATTTTTCAAGATTTACGTGGGTGTTCTTTCTTAATGACAAGTCGCAGGTCCAGAAGATCTTCAAAAACTTCGCTAGGAAGGCCCAAAATCAGTTTGACGTGAAGATCAAGAAGGTTCGGAGTGACAACGGAACGGAGTTCAAGAACGCAAATGTGGACACCTTTCTTGACGAAGAAGGGATTTCACACGAGTTCTTGGCTACGTACACACCTCAACAAAATGGAGTTGTTGAGAGGAAGAACCGGACGCTCATCGAAATGGCAAGAACGATGCTTGATGAATACAAGACGCCGAAGCACTTTTGGGCAGAAGCGGTTGAGACAGCTTGTCATGCAACAAATCGCTTGTATCTTCACAAGCTACTCGGCAAGACGGCATACGAGATCCTCACCGGTAACAAACCCCAAGTTGGATACTTTTGAGTATTCGGCTCAAAGTGCTACATTCTTGACAAGCATCGTCGTTCAAAGTTTGCTCCTAAATCTCATGAAGGTTTTCTACTTGGTTATGGCTCAAACTCTCACACTTACCGTGTCTACAACAATTTCACCCGAAAGGTTGAAGAGACGGTAGATGTGAAGTTTGATGAATCTAATGGCTCGCAAGTAGAGCAATTGCCAATCGATGTAGGAGACAAAGACCCTTCAGAAGCAATCCAAGACTTGTCTATTGGCAAAATTCGTCCAACGGAGGTGAAGGAGAGTACCTCGTCCGTCCAAGTGGAAGCTTCTACTTCACAACAAGGTCAACCAAGAATTGATACGGAAGCATCCACAAGTGGGACACACCAAGATGAAGAAGACAAGGAAATGCATCAAGACGAACATCAACAATCTCCTTCTCCACCACGACAAGAGAACGACAACGTCAACAATGAAGAAGGCCAAGAAGAAGAACAAGATGAAGAAGATGTTCAACGAAGACCCAAGCAAAAGCTCTCACGAGTTCGAGCAAGAATTGCCAAAGATCATCCCGTCGAACAATTCTTCAATGATATACAAACCGGGAGAATCACTCGCTCAAAGACTCGTTTAGCTAACTTTTGTGAAAACTATTCATTCATCTCTAGCATTGAACCTATGAAGGTTGAAGAAGCATTGGAAGATCCGGATTGGATAAACGCTATGCATGAAGAGCTACACAACTTTGAGAGAAACCAAGTTTGGACATTGGTTGAGAAGCCCGACAACAACCACAACATCATTGGTACCAAATGGGTGTTCCGCAACAAGCAAGATGAAGATGGACAAGTGGTTCGCAACAAAGCACGTCTCGTCGCCCAAGGGTACACACAAGTCGAAGGTATGGACTATGGTGAGACATATGCTCCTGTTGCTAGACTTGAGTCCATTCGCATCTTACTTGCCTATGCTAATCACCATAATATCACCTTGTACCAAATGGACATTAAAAGTGCTTTTCTAAATGGTGAAATAGAGGAGGAAGTTTATGTCAAACAACCTCCCGGCTTTATCAATCCTAAGAAACCAAATCATGTTTACAAACTTCACAAAGCTCTTTATGGTCTTAAACAAGCTCCTAGAGCATGGTATAAATGCTTGACCAAGTTCCTTATTGCAAGTGGTTTTGAAATTGGTAAAATTGATTCTACTCTTTTTACTAAAAGGGTTAATGGAGAACTATTTGTATGCCAAATTTATGTTGATGATATCATATTTGGTTCAACTAACCCTCTCTTTAGTGAAAAGTTTGGAAAGCTAATGTCAGAGAAGTTTGAGATGTCTATGATGAGTGAACTCAAATTCTTTCTCGGTTTGCAAATCAAGCAAACTAAGGAAGGTACATTTGTCTCTCAAATGAAGTACGCCAAGGACTTATTCAAGAACTTCAATATGCAAGAATGCAAAGGTATGCCTACACCCATGCCTACTAGTGGACATCTTGATTTGACCAAAGATGGTGAACCGGTTGATCAAAAGGTTTATCGCTCTATGATTGGTTCTTTGTTATACCTATGTGCTTCACGTCCCGACATTATGCTAAGTGTGTGCATGTGTGCACGTTATCAAGCTGCTCCTAAAGAATGTCATCTTAAGGCTATGAAAAGGATAGTGAGATACTTAATTCATACCTCAAATTTTGGCATTTGGTATCCTAAGAGGTCTTCTTTTGATCTTGTTGGCTATTCCGACTCGGATTATGCCGGGGACAAGGTTGATAGAAAGTCTACTTCGGGTACTTGTCAATTTCTAGGTAGATCTCTTGTGTCTTGGTCTTCCAAGAAACAAAACTCGGTATCCTTATCCACCGCCGAAGCGGAATACATTGCTGCTGGTTCATGTTGTGCTCAATTACTTTGGATGACCCAAACTCTTAAAGATTATGGGATCTATGTGAAACATGTTCCACTGCTTTGTGACAATGAAAGTGCTATCAAAATTGGTCATAATCTTGTACAACATTCTCAAACTAAGCATATTGAAGTTCGTGATCATTTCATTCGAGACCATGTTGCTAAGGGTGACATTGATCTTAAGCATGTTCGTACCGATAAACAATTAGCAGATATATTTACTAAACCTCTTGATGAGAAAGTATTTTGCAGGTTGAGAGGTGAATTGAACATTATTGATGCTTCGAACATGGAGTAGGAACTCCATTGGATACATGCAAGACATGAGCTTATGACTAATCCATGATATATCTCTTATGATGACTATCTTATGTCTTGGATATATTTGTACCTTGCATGTTGTCTAACCCATGTAGGTGCTTGGTTGAATCTAATTCCATGAGATTACGACTCACTCACATCTTGAGCAATCTCTACATCACCAAGTCTCTACACAATGGTGGTTGAAGAAAAGGAAGCACAAAACCATTCAAACATATCCTTTGACAAATTCTATGTTGAGCTTCATGATTGTAATTTTTGGATACACACGTGCTCTTCCTTGCAAGAACTAACCCATGTAGGTAGATGAACTCAAACTCCAAGTGGTGCTCCCAACTCTTGATGAGCTACATCAACACTGAGCACCCACACAAGTTCAACTACATGAGCAAGAACCACACCACCACCCAAGGTATGTTATTCCATCTTAGAGAAGCTTTACTCCAAGACATGAGTCAAAGCAACTCAACAAGATGTGAATACATCAAGATGCTTAAATGAAAAATGGTAACCCCATTTTGAGCTTAAACGATGAGTATGACCTATGATCAAGTGTTCTCACTTGACTCCTAAGTCAATATACTCTAACATAGGTGACTATGTCACCGCCCAACTCTAGATGAAGTTCTCTTGTGTTCTTTTATGTGTTATTGCATTTGTCTCATGCATGTTTATTTTCTTTCTCTTTTTCAAAAACAAAAAAAACTTCATCTAGTTCCTTCAGTTTCTTCTCTTTTCTTTTTTGTTTTTGTTCTGCATTTTCTGCATTCAATTCCTTGCAAATCCTTCAGGCAATTCATTGCAAATCTTTGTGAGATCCTACATGTCTAGTGAGCTGAGGTGACAAGTGTTTTTCTCTGTGTGAACTCGGTTTCACCGACTTGTAATTTTCAGTCCAACCAAATCTTTTTGGTACCACCGAAACATGCCACTCGGTGCCACCGACTTCGCAACAGGAAAAATAGTTTGCCACTTGTTTTATATTTCCTCTGATCCAGCTCTACTCAATGATTCTTGTCCTCTACAAGCATCACAGTTTTATCCATTGCTTTGTGCTGAGTCTCAAGGACCAAACCTATACGACGGATTCCAGAAAGCCCTTCTTGGAAATTGATGTCAAAGGGGGAGAGAGAGATCACATCAAAGCTCAAGGGGGAGAGAAAGTCTCAAGGACCAAACCTACAAGAGAGAAAGTATTAAGGGGGAGAAAGAGATTTCCAGGGGGAGAAAATACTCAAGGATCCCAGATGTCCCAGATGTCCCAGATACTTGATGTTCAAGAGGAGAGATGTCACATGTCTTTTTGTGGAAAGACATGTTCATATGTGCTTATTTGCATTAAGTTCTATCCATTTGTGTCTTTCAGCTCTGATTTTCTGTTCCCTATCTTCTCCCAATATCCCATGTAAGATTCAGGGGGAGCAAGACACCTAAGGGAAAGAAATCAGTCAAATTCATTGCATATCTTTACTCTTGGGGACATGTTGAATCCAATGTGGCACCTTGTACTCACTCTCTACATGTCATCCCGGTCTTGGTTCTCTTGTGGCTTCCTTGGTTTGCTCTGGCTAGTGGAGGTACCTGTGTTATCTAACCTTGTTTGTGCAGGTTCATTCCATCCTAAGCCAGCCAAAGACTACAAGGTAAGTGTATGCATCAAAATCATGAGTATGAGGAATTCTTGCTTATGTTCATACTGTTTGCAAGAAGGGCTCATGAGCATGAAGGTATTTTCCTTGATAATCTTTTGCTCTGATGCATATGGACAAGATACATGTAACACATTGCCTACTCTGTCATGGTTATGCTCTCACATGCCTCTATACTTCACATTTACATGAGTGCATACATGTAGGGGGAGCCTATGCTTGTTACATGTCCTTCCAAAGCTTTACTTGCTGTTCTTTATATCTTTATCTAAAGCTTTGATGTATGTCGCCATCAATTACCAAAAAGGGGGAGATTGAAAGCACAAGTGCTCCCTAGGTGGTTTTGGTAATTAATGACAACATATCTCTTGTTGGACTAACGTTTCTATCTAGTATGTTTCAGATAAGTTCAACAATGGAGTGGCATGGACTAAAGGTTGTGGGAAGTTCTCCAAGATGCTAAGGACAAAGGATTGGCTAAAGCTTAAGGCTCAAGACTCTTCATTTTACATTTTAGTGATCCAAGATCACATTGAGTCCATAGGAAAAGCCAATACTATCAAGGAGGGATGAGGTGTTGCTTAATGAGCCTCTTGCTCAAGTGCTTAATGATATGCTCCAAAATCCTCAGCTACTTTCCCACATCCACATATGATCTAAACCCAAAGCCAAACTCGGACCTACCGATTATTTCTATCCGGCGCCACCGAGTTTCACTTCTCATAGCCACTGCCAGAAACCCTAATCAGTTCGGTCTCACCGATGGGATCTCGGTCTCACCGAGATGGGCTTGCAAACTCTCTGTCACCTATTGCAATACCCTCGGTCTCACCGAGATATGCAATTGGCCCCACCAGGTTTGCTTGGCCAACTCTCTGTTTCGCTTATTACCAAAATCGGTCTCAGCGAGTTTGAGTAATCGGTCAAACCGAGTTGTGGATTTACCCTAACCCTAGCACATTGGTCCCACCGAGTTGATCCAGTTAGTCCCACCGAAAATCTCTAACGGTCACTAGGTTTACTATTTCGGTCTGACCGAGTTTGTTGATTCGGTCCCACCGAGATTGGTCAACTGTGTGTAACACGGTTGGATTTTGTGTGGAGGCTATATATACCCCTCCACCTCCTCTTCACTCGTGGAGAGAGCCATCAGAACACATCTACACTTCCAACTCATATGTTCTGAGAGAGAACCACCTAATCATGTGTTGAGACCAAGATATTCCATTCCTACCATATGAATCTTGATCTCTAGCCTTCCCCAAGTTGCTTTCCACTCAAATCTTCTTTCCACCAGATCCAAATCCTATGAGAGAGAGTTGAGTGTTGGGGAGACTATCTTTTGAAGCACAAGAGCAAGGAGTTCATCATCAACACACCATCTGTTACTTCTTGGAGAGTGGTGTCTCCTAGATTGGCTAGGTGTTACTTGGGAGCCTCCGACAAGATTGTGGAGTTGAACCAAGGAGTTTGTAAGGGCAAGGAGCTCGCCTACTTCGTGAAGATCTACCGCTAGTGAGGCAAGTCCTTCGTGGGCGATGGCCATGGTGGGATAGACAAGGTTGCTTCTTCATGGACTCTTCGTGGGTGGAGCCCTCCGTGGACTCGCGCAACCGTTACCCTTCGTGGGTTGAAGTATCCATCAACGTGGATGTAGGATAGCACCACCTATCCGAACCATGGGAAAAACATCCGTGTCTCCAATTGCGTTTGAATTCTCCAAACCCTTCCCTTTACATTCTTGCAAGTTGCATGCTTTACTTTCCACTGCCTATACACTCTTTGCATGCTTGCTTGATATGTATTGTGAATGCTGAAATTATGCCTAAACTACACTTAAACCAAAAAGGCTTAAAAATTGCAACTTTAGCATTAAGTGTCTAATCACCCCCCTCTAGACACATCTACTTCAAAGTCCTACATGATCGTTATGAACGAAGATACTCACGGAGAAGCAAGGATTCGGAAAGGAAGGAAAAATCATCAAGGAGCTACACAAAACGAAGACATCAAGATCATGTTGGTGAATGGGTATCCGGCTCCGACTCCGACAACCACTCCGAGAGAAGTTATCACTCCGATTCTGAATATACTCAAGATGAAGGTGTTGCCGGTCTAGCACTTGTGTCAACCAACTCCTACAACATATTTGACTCACCAAATGAAGGAATTGGAAGATGCTTCATGGCCAAAGGTCCTAAGGTAACACACCCCAAGTATGTTGATTTTAATAGTGATGAAGATGACTTGTTAGGTGATGATGATTTACTTGTTGACAACTCTAATAATGAATACTATGATGAAACATCAATTAATCATGCTAATCAAGATAAAACAAATGACAATGATAAGGAGAAGATTGATGCTCTAACTAAATAACTAAACACTCTTAAGTTAGCTCATGAAACTATCTTCGAAGATCATCGAGAACTTTTAAGAGCTCATGAGAATTTACGCTTTGAAAAGTTCAATCTTGAGCAAGAGCATGAGTTTTTAAAGGCAATCAATGATGATCTCCGCAAGAAAAGTTCTTCTTACATTGCCAAGCGTTTACTCTTATCCACTTACATGCCTCAAGTCAAGTCTAGTAACAAGAACAAGAAAGATTCTTCCTCTAGTAGTAACAATGATCATGCTAAATCCAATATTGTTGCTTCTAGTAGTTCTCTTGATTCCACTAATGATTCTCTTAGCCAAGTTACACTTGAGCAAGAAAATAGCTTATTGAAGGGAATTATAGAGAAAGGAGTGTACAAAAGCCTTGCCGGGAGTAAGCAATTCGAGGAAATTATGCGCAAGCAAGGAATGCACCGGAAGAATCAAGGTGTTGGTTTTGAACGAAAGTTCAATGCCAATGGAGTTCAGTGGGAAGAAGATCAATACCCCAAGACAAAGTTTGTTCCTCAACAAGAGAAGTATGATACTTCCTTCAAGGGAACATAATCTCAAGATGATCTTCCACCACAAGACTACAAGCAAAAAGGCAAGAACAAGCTTCAAGAGGAAATTGATGCATTTGAAGAAGCTCCTAAGACCTTAGTCAAGTGGATTCCCAAGACCACTTCAAGTTCCACTTCATCAAGTACGACTACAACTCCAAGGATTCCCATCAAGATGGTGTGGATCCAAAAGAAGAAGAACTAGAGAGTTCTTGAGGGTGACTCCGCCAACATACTTCACTCTTATCATTTTGGCAAGAACAAGTGCAATCAACTTCCACATCTTGCACTAGTTCAAGGAGTCACAAACCCTCTTGTTGGTAAGACAAGGGACAAGGTAACCTAAAGTTTTCATGGACATCATCTTGTGTGTGCATCACTCTATGTCTATGGATATCCTTGTTTGTTCCTTGTGGGACTAACCCATGTAGGTATTGAAAGTGCAATTCACTCAAATGGATAGCTCCAAGTGATCTACATCAACATTGAGCATCCACATCTTCAACATCTACATGAAGTCATCATCGACAAAACCCAAGGTTAGTTCATCCCTCTTAGGGGGGATATCACATCTAGGGGGAGCTTTACTCTAAGACTTGAGCTAAAGCAACTCTAAAGATGTGGACACAACAATGCTTTATGTAAAAGTGGTAACCCCACTTGAGCTTAAACGATGAGTATGACCTATGATCAAGTGTTCCCACTTGACTCCTAAGTCAATATACTCATATATAGATGACCTAGTCATCGCCAATTGCTTGATAGATGCTAGAATTGGTTGTGCATGCTTTGTCACATATTTCAATTGCCATTTTATTGTGTGAGCATGTTGGTTGCATATTTTACTCATTCGAGGACATCCACTTGTTGTTTTGATTGTTTGGTTTTATTTCCTTTTGCCAAGTGGATGGACAAGAATGCCTAAGAACCTTCTCTAGCTATCTATGCTTTTCTCGTCTCAAACTCTATTCATGCTACATCACAAAATTTGATCTAGTCAGATTCGAACCACTCTGTGTGAGGAGCACTCGGAGTCCCCGATTCGTCATAGACTTAAACTTCCAAAACCTCTTTGTGATTCTCGGTCTGACCGATATACCACTTTCGGTCGTACCGAGATCATTAAGTTGATCTGAATTTTCGATCTCAGTGCAACCGATTTGAACCATTCGGTCACACCGAGTTGCAACAATTGTATACAGTTTTTCATCTCGGTCACACCGACAGGGTCGGGCTATATATAGTCACGGGCAAAAATTTGGAAATTTCTCCGAACCCCTTCGCCCGCGCGATAGCTCGCTCTGCCAACGTGGTCTCCGGATCGTCTCCTCGCCGCCAGCCGCCTCCAGTCACTGGTCTCCATCACCGTCAGTGGAATTCAACCCTGCCGTTGCCGCCGTAGCGAGTCTCCGCCGAACTAGGGTATGGACTCGATCTTTATGCTATCCCCAATCTGATTCCTAGCACATTGTGTTCTTAATGATTCTTGCCACGACTGAAACACTCTTATCCAGTCAATGCGTTCGTAGAATAGGATTGATTTGAAAATTTTAGGGTTAGGTTTCCTCCGAAACCATCTCAGACCCACCGAGTTGAAAAACTCGGTCCCATCAATTTGGCTCATGCCATTGCACAAGTGAGACTCGGTCTGACCGAGAATTACTTATCGGTGGCACACTCTGTTGCCCAAGTCAGGTGATCACAAGATGATCAGAGGCCATGCAATCAATTTGCTTCATGTATTTGATGTGCCTCAGAAATTCAAGGTCATGAGCCTCATAGTAGAAACTATCAAGAGGACTGCAGCAGGTCAGAAGAGAAGCTGTGGTTATGCCCCTCAGATTCAGGAGTTAATCAACTCGAAGATGGGCACAGGCATATACTTGTTGGACAAGGAACACTTGCCTATTCATCCAGACTTTGAGGACAACCAAGTTGTGATGAATGAGAATGAACCATCATCAGTTCAAGCACAAGCAAAGAAGGAGCAGGCAAGGAAGGAGAAAGCTGCCAAGATGCCAACTCAAGAGGAGGCATCTGAGTATTTCTTGAAGACCAAACAAGAGCAGCTTGGTTACTTGATTGCATCCACACTGAGGATTGAGCAAGGACTGGCCACCCTCACTCAGAATCAGCAGAGCTTAGAGAGGATCATGGAACAAAAGTTCTATGACTTGGATGTCAAAGTAACAGAGATTCAGTCTGCAGTGGAACAACTTCAGGATGACATGCAGGAGAGGAGAGGCAAGACTACAACTGATGCATTTGCCAAAGTGCCAAGAGCTCAGAGATCACATGCAGTGCCAGTTGCTGACACCAGAGCCACCACTTCTGCACCAGCTACAGCTTCAGTTCCACCAGCTCCAGCATCTACTTCAGCCTCAACTCCAACCACGTCTACAGAAGGCTTCATCCTTGGAGTGCTCCGGACTCCACCACCACCAGAAGATCAAGCCTGAGAGTCGATCTAGCACTATGCATTTTCTAGGAACTTTTTGGTAACTTGTTGCCAAAGGGGGAGAAAAATGTATAGATCATAGGCTTCGAGAGAGAGAGAGTGTGTTGCTTTTATTCTCTCTTGCTTTATTTGGTGGTTCTTCGAACTTGGTTTGCTTTTGAGTTCTTAAGATACTATGCCGTTATCTGTGAGACATTGATGATCATGTGTTTGATCATAAGCTACACTTAATGCTTGGTGAATGCTATTATCTTATCTATCTTTTCTTGGTGATGAGTGCATGTATTTCATTCTTATCATTTTAAGCGCTCCACCAAGATGTATGTGACATGGAAGAGTAACCCATGACTCTAACTCTTTGTGCATTTGCAGTCCAAAGCAAATCTTAAATATGCACAAATTTAGGGGGAGCTCTTACTTATCACATACTTCTCAAAGCGACGATATATTTCATGCTTATTATCATTTGTCGAAGCTTTGATCTATATGTTTTCATCAATTACCAAAAAGGGGGAGATTGAAAGTGCAACTATCCCTAGGTGGTTTTGGTAATTCATAACAACATATAGCTCATTGAGCTAATGCTATTTCAAGATGATTATTTCAGGAAAGCTCAATGATTGGCATGGCATGGATGGTGAAAGTGGAACCCTCAAAATGCTAAGGACAAAGGATTGGCTCAAGCTCAAAAGCTCAAGACTCTTCATTTTATATTTTAGTGATACAAGATCACATTGAGTCTTTAGGAAAAGCCAATACTATCAAGGAGGGATGAGGTGTTGCTTAATGAGCCTCTTGCTTCATGTGCTTAGTGATATGCTCCAAAACCCTCAACTACTTTCCCATATCCACATTTGACCTAAACCCCAAGCCAAACTCGGCCCTACCGATTCTTTCAACCTGGCGTCACCAAGTTTCACTTGTCATAGCCATTGCCAAACCCTAGCAAATCGGTTCTACCGATAGGGATCTTGGTCTCACCGAGATGGGATTGCAAACTCTCTGTTTCCCTTTCGTAACTTTTCGGTCTCACCAAAAGAGCGGATTGGTCCCACCGAGATTGCAATGTAAATTCAGTGTGTCCTTTTTGTAACTTTTCGGTCTCACCGAAAGAGCAAATCGGTCCCACCGAGTTTGCCTGACCAACTCTCTGGTTAGCTTATTACCAAAATCGGTCTCACCGAGTTTGTGTAATCGGTCTCACTGAGATTACGTTATGCCCAAACCCTAACAAAATCGGTCCTACCGAGTTGCATGTCAGTCCCACCGAAAATCTCTAACGGTCACTAGGTTTACTATTTCGGTCTGACCGAGTTTGTTAATTTGGTCCCACCGAGATTGGTAAATTGTGTGTAACGGCTGGATTTTGTGTGGAGGCTATATATACCCCTCCACCTCCTCTTCACTCGGAGAGAGAGCCATCAGAACACATCTACACTTCCAACTCATATGTTCTGAGAGAGAACCACCTACTCATGTGTTGAGACCAAGATATTCCATTCCTACCATATGAATCTTGATCTCTAGCCATCGCCAAGTTGCTTTCCACTCAAATCTTCTTTCCACCAGATCCAAATCCTATGAGAGAGAGTTGAGTGTTGGGGAGACTATCATTTGAAGCACAAGAGCAAGGAGTTCATCATTAACACACCATTTGTTACTTCTTGGAGAGTGGTGTCTCCTAGATTGGCTAGGTGTCACTTGGGAGCCTCCGACGAGATTGTGGAGTTGAACCAAGGAGTTTGTAAGGGCAAGGAGATCGCCTACTTCGTGAAGATCTACCGCTAGTGAGGCAAGTCCTTCGTGGGCGATGGCCATGGTGGGATAGACAAGATTGCTTCTTCATGGACCCTTCGTGGGTGGAGCCCTCCGTGGACTCGCGCAACCGTTACCCTTCATGGGTTGAAGTCTCCATCAACGCGGATGTAGGATAGCACCAGTTATCCGAACCACGGGAAAAACATCCGTGTCTCCAATTGCGTTTGAATTCTCCAAACCCTTCCCTTTACATTCTTGCAAGTTGCATGCTTTACTTTCCGCTGCCAATATACTCTTTGCATGCTTGCTTGAATTGTGTGATGATTGCTTGACTTGTCCTAAAATAGCTAGAATCTGACAAGAACTAAAATTGGGAAAAGGTTAAGTTTTTATTTGGTCAAGTAGTCTAATCAGCCCCCCTCTAGACATACTTTCGATCCTACAAAAACCTCCCCCGCCTTCCTCGCGGAAAAATCGCCTCCTTTTTACTAATCTTGATATAATTTTTTAGATCAATATAATCAAGATTTGTATAGATAGCACACAGGAGCAAAACCAAGTGGTACGGTTAAGGGCATCCACAGTGTGTAGCCAAATATTAAAATAGCTTTTGGCAACGATGGGAACCATTATGGAGGGTGTTGCCTAAGCCAAAAAGAGGGAGACGAAGCTCCCTAATTGAATGATTGAAGGAATAGAAAAATGCAACATCTCTCCTCTTTCTCCCTTGCTTGGACGCATGTACAATATAGAGCATAGAGTCTACTCCCCTGTCTCTTCTATCACAAATCACAAAGTAGTGAGGCGTCAAATCACAAAGCACGGACGAAGCAACCATCATTTCACTCTTCGCTGACTCTGCTTCTCCATCGTATTCTTCAAGAAACCACCTTACCTCACTAGTCCCCCTGTCTGGTGAAGAGTGTACATTTGGGTTTGAAATTTGTGCACAAAAGAGTGTACTTCTATATTTCCAATTCACTTTAAAGTAGGAAAAATTGTTTCTCTCTCATCACATGGTAGTCAAGACCAACAACATTCTACACATGGTCTCCTTAATTTCTACTTGCACTTAGCTCACTGGGGGTTGGGTAATTAAAGAGGAGAGAGATGGTGTATTGCACCTTTCCAATGCATATTTTACTCCACTCCATAATTGGTCCTAAAATTTCTACATGTACATCATACGCCTCCATCGTATCTACTTTTCCTAATGCTTTTCCTGTTGTTTTGGACTTTAATTTGCATGATCTGAATGAAACTAACCCGGACTGACGTTGTTTTCCGCAGAACTACCATGGTGTTGTTTTTGTGCAGAAATGAAAGTTCTCGAATTGGAATGAAACTTTGTGGAGGATTTTATGCAATAAAATAAAATTACTAGAGCCAAGAACCACCGGAGGGGGCCCCTGGGTGAGCACAACCCACCAGGGCGCCCCCCCCCCCCCTCAGGTGTGCCCAGGTGGGTTGTGCCCGCCTGCTGGCCTCGCAGACCCTGAGTCCAACTCCATAAATACCTATTTTTCCAGAAAAAATGAGGGAGGAACAATTATCTTGTTTTGCGATACGGAGCCACCGCCACCTCCTATTCTTCATTGGGAGCCCAGATCTAGAGTCCGTTTGGGGCTCCTGAGAGGGGGATCTTCGATCTTCGTCATCACCAACCCTTCCTCATCGCCATTTCCACGAAGCTCCCCACTGGGAGTGAATAATTCCTTTGTAGGCACGCTGGTCGATGAGGAGTTCGATGAGATTCATCATGTAATCGAGTTAGTTTTGTTAGGGCTTGATCCCTAGTATCCACTATGTTCTGAGATTGATGTTGATATGACTTTGCCATGCTTAATTCTTGCCACTTTGGGCCCGGGTGCCATGATTTCAGATCTGAACCATTTATGTTATCACCATTATATCTATGTTCTAGATCTGGTCTTGCAAGTTATATTCACCTATTACGTGTTATGATTCGTAAACCCCAAAGTGACAGTATTTGGGATACTTTCCGGTGATGACCATAGTTTGAGGAGTTCATTTATTCACTATGTGTTAATGCCTTGTTCCGGTTCTCTATTAAAAGGAGGCCTTAATATCCCTTAGTTCCATATGGACCATGCTGCCACGGGAGGGTAGGACAAAAGATGTCATGCAAGCTCGTTCCATATGCATGTATGACTATTTACGAAATACATGCCTACATTACATTTATGAACTGGAGCTCGTTTTGTATCGCCCTAGGTTATGACTGTTATATGATGAATATCATACAACGAGTTCACCGATCCAATGCCTACAATTTTCCTATATATTGATCTTGCTAAGTTACTACTGCTGCCGTTACTGTTTCACTTGCTAAAAAATCATTGCTACCACATTTACCGTTACTATTGTTGTTGCTACTACTATCAAAACTATCATACTATTGTGCTACTGATCACTTTGCTACAGATAATTAATCTCCAGGTGTGGTTGAATTTGTCGGATCACGGGTTCCAGCAAAACCCTTATGGTTCAAACACTGGGGAGCGCACGAAGATCTCCCCCCTATCGATCTGCGTCCTAACTTAGCCTAGATCTCATGAACTAACTCGACGAACTCGCAAGACAAAGGACACAAGATTTATACTGGTTCTGGCCACCGTTGTGGTGTAATACCCTACTCCAGTGTGGTGGTGGTGGTGGATTGCCTCTTGGGCTGAGGATGAACAGTACAAGGTGAAGAACAGCCTCCTCAGGTTGAGGTGTTCTTGTGCTTGGTGCACTTGTGCGGCTGAGGATGATCTTGATCCCCCTCCTATGGTGGTGGCTAGTTCTATTGATAGAGGCGCTGGTCCTCTCCCAAAATATTGAGCGGGAAGGGAGCCAACAACGGCCAATTTGAAAGGGGACAGCCGGTACAAGCTATCCTGACAAAAGGTGGTCTTCGCCTGCTAAAGGTTCTGGTGGTGACGCCGTCCTGGGCTCCATGGTGACCTCTGTCTTGTCGTCCTTCTGGTCTTGGTCTTGTTGAACCAATATGGAAACCTTTGCTTGATTCCTCGGTACTCCGAGCCTGTGCTTGCCCCCTTAGCACCAAAGAGGAAACAAGGACGCTGCGCGCGCTGGCGCCCACCTGGTCTCGATCGTCATGGCTTACATCACGGAAACCTCACGAGGTTTGCCCGACCTTGAACTCTCCGCCCCTCATGAGCCAGCCTGGCGAGGCCGCTCCTAAGGAGGTCTTGTGTCATCCGCCTTGCGAGGCTTGGCCCCTCGCTAGGGTCTTGATTCCTTGTTGATGAAGATGGGTCGTATAGGCCTGCCAGCAAATCCACGTCGTGGGCCACAGGCAGGCAAGTCTGGGGACCCCCGTTCCCAGAATGCCGACAGTAGCCCCCGGGCCCAAGGCACGCTCGGGCTTGGCTTCAAGGCGAAGCCAAGGGTCAAGTGCGGAGCGCCGCGGGCCCCGCTAGCCTGCGGCCTCGGTCGACGTGTGGCGGTTGTTTGGACGTGGGCGTCTCCGCTTCCCCACGCTGCCTCGGCAACTGCCCGACGTGACAAGTCCCTGCAACATGCAAGGAAAACCATCATTACCTATGATCGTGGGGGTGCTTGTTGGCCTCCTCCTGGTATAAATGGGAGGGGGCGGAGCCCCCGTCGCCCATCCTTCCTCTTCCGCTTCTTCTCCTTCCTTGCTCCTCTCCTGCCACCAATGGCGCCATCAAGGAGGTTCACCGCCGTGGAGAAGGGGAAGGCCCCTCGCGAGGGGCCCGGCTCTCCGGTGCCCAAGCGTGGACGCGGCCATCCCCGCAAGCACACCGCAACTCCCGCCACGGCTCCATGTGGCTGCGGTGGTGCCACTTCGCGGGGCAGGGGTCACTCCGGTTGTGGTGGTCCCGTCGATGAGGGGGGCGTGCCGTGGTCGCGCGGCCTCCCCGGCCATGCTTCCACTCGGCGGAGATGCTACCAGAGTTCATCGTCTGGTCGGAGAACCCGGCCGGCAACTGGCTTCAGCTCCCACGCTTCCTTGTCGACGAGCTGCCGGCCTCAGCTCCTGGTGGGCTTGGGCTGTAGGCGAACGGCTGCTGCAGCAGGGCTTCCTGGGTTCCTGGGTTGCAATGTAGCTCTGGCCCGCAGTTGGTAGACGTTCGTCCGCGCGCGTGACCTGGGCAAGCTGTGCGCCCTTCACTTAAAGTACGACGGTGACGCGACCCTCTATGTGAGGGTGTTCGGGGAAGATGGTCGCCGTGTTAGGTGCTACCCCGAGGTGAACGACAGTGAGGAGGTGCTCTGCCTTGGCGACGGCCGCAACGAGGATGGGGGCGAGCCCAACCACGTCTCGTCCGGCTATGGCAGTTCTACCCCCAGCGACAGCTCCAGCAGCGGCGGCTACGACCAGCCGCCACGCCGTCGTGCCCGCTTCGAAGACGGTGGCGGGTCGTCTCGTCGCCGTGCCTCTGTGAAGCATGAGGAGGGGTCCGGCTGAGCTCAGGCAGGCACTGGGGCTGCGCCCATGGACCGCTGTAGGCGCCGCTTCTATTTTGTTCTTCTTTTCCTTCCTGCATCAGAAAGAAACCAGAATGGGCCCCGGAGGGGCATGTTTCGAACTATGATTTCAATTGTTATGCTATGTTTGTCGTTCCTGTGTCGTGTCGCAACATTATCGTTTTATGTAGGGATAACTTAGCTCGACTTGTTTTGAGTGACCTCCTCCTCACGAGGTGCTCGCTTCCTAGTGCTTGTCGAGGCCTCCTTGACCTGATATGTGCTTAGGAACTGCAAAAAATTTGTAAGAGGTTTATCGCTCACCCGGGGTTTGGTTATAGGCGCCGCTGGCCTTGACTCAGTGCTTCGCGTCGCGATGCCCGTGAGGCACGGACTGGGAGAGGTGCGCCAGCTTGTGGGCTCAAACGAGGGTGCCTCACGAAAAGATAGAAGGAGGAAGCTCACGAAGGTACCTGTCCAGCCCCCTTGCGAGGGACGCGAGGGAGAGTTTAGGTCGACCAAAGAGGCGAAGGCAGAAACAGAGGCAGAAAGCAATAAAACGGAACCAGCAATAGACACCAGAAAGCAAACTTAGATTAAAAGAGGGGCGAGCCAACTTTGGAAAGCAAATGAAAAGCCGCGTCCCGCACCTAGTATAGTCTTCGACGTCGTCTCACTAGCGCGGAGCTAAGTGCTGCCACTCGGCGTGGGAGGGAGCCCCCGAGGCCCAAGGGCGGCTCTCCTGAGGCTCCGGGCCGTGTACCACCCCACTCATTATTACGTGAGAGTGTCACGGGCGGCGATTCTTCACAGGTACGGGGCCTTGCTTCACAGGCACTGGGCCTTTCTTCACAAGCACTGGGCCTTCTTCACAGGCACTGGGCCTTTATTCATGGGTAGAACTTCCAGAGGTGTCGGATGTTCCAGGCGTTCTGGACGGGTACCCCGTCTCGTGTCTCCAGGCACGCGGTGCCAGGCCTGGAGACGTGGACGACCTTGAATGGGCCCTCCCACATAGGCGAGAGCTTATGCAGCCCCTCCCTGGAGAGCACCCACCTCAGGACGAGGTCACTCACCTCAAGAGTCATGGAGCGGACGCTGCGGCAGTGGTACCTCCGCAGCGCCTGCTGGTATCTTGCCGTCCGTAGTGCAACTTCACGGCGTCGCTCCTCCCCCAGCACGAGGTCCATCCCCCGCATGGCGTCCTGCTGCGTCTCATTAAACGCCAGGACCCTTGCGGAGCGATGCTCGACCATGTGGGGGAGTACTGCTTCTGCTCCATATACGAGGAAGAACGGGGTTTCGCCCGTTGGCTTGGTGGCGGTGGTGCGGATCGACCACAGCACAGACTGGAGCTCGCCGTGCCAGCCCCTGCCGCAAGCCTCGAGCTTTTTCTTGAAGGTCCTGGTCTTGAGGCCCCTCAGGACCTCCGTGTTGGCGCGTTCGGCCTGGCCGTTGCTCCTGGGGTGTGCTACTGAGGCATAGCAGATCAGCATTCCAAGGTTAGTACAATATGACTTGAAGAGATTACTAGTGAACTGCGAGCCGTTATCGGTGATGGTGCGGTTGGGGACCCTAAAGCGGCTCACGAGGCCTTTGATGAACTTGACTGCAGAGCCAGCTGGGATGGCGCGGACGGCTTCAACCTCCGGCCACTTGATGAACTTGTCGATGGCAACATAGAGGTATCGATAGCCCCCAGGCGCCCGAGGGAACGGGCCCAGAATATCCAGCCCCCAGACCGTGAACGGCTAGGAGAGTGGGATGGTCTGGAGGCCCTGAGCTGGCTGATGGATCTGCTTGGCGTGGAATTGGCAGGCCTCGCAGGACTTCACCAGCTCGGTCGCATCGTCGAGCGTCGTAGGCCAGTAGAATCCACTTCGGAATGCCTTGCCGACTAGGGTTCGCGACGATGAGTGGTGCCCACAGTCTCCGTCGTGTATGTCAGCTATCAGCTCTTTCCCCTGTTCCCTGGAGATGCAATGCAGTGTAACGTCATTTGGTCAGTTTCTGTATAACTCGCCGTCCTAGATGCACTATGCCGTGGCCTGACGGGCCACGCGCTCCGCGTCCTCCTCCTTCTCTGGCAGCACCCCTTGTATCAAGTATTCCTTGAATTCCTTGGTCCAGCATCCCTCCTGGGGCTCGAGCGCCAGGAGTAGGCGTGCTCCTAAGGTCTGGCCGCGGGCTGGGGCTCCTGAGGCTGGTGGTTGTGGGAGTTCCTCCCGAGGCTGAGTTGCTCTCGAAAGCGGTGGTGTTGCTGATGGCTTGAAGAGCCGCTCCTTGAAGACGCCAGGCTCTTGGGGTTGTCGCTTGGATGCTCTTCTGGCAATGTCGTCTGCTTCCTTGTTGGTGCCTCGGGGCATGTGCTGCAATTCCAGGCACAAAAATTGCTTCTCCATCTTGCACACCTCCATGAGGTATGATTCCATGTGCTCGTCCTTCAGCTCGTATACCTTGTTGGAGAAGTTGACGAGGAGCTGTGAGTCGCCCCTGATGGTGAGACGCTTTACCCCCAGCGCCGCTACAGCCTTCAGGCTGGCTATGAGGCCCTCGTATTCTATAATGTTGTTGGAGACCTTCTTGCCCTGCTGGAAGCAGAGCTGCACGACGTAGTAGAGCTTGTCCTGAGTGGGCGAGATGAGTACAACTCCAGCCCCCGCGGCCTGACGCGCGAAGGTGCCATCGAAATACATGACCCAGCCGTTAGGTGCCTCGCTTCCCGGCGAGAGGGACCCGTCATCGCCTTCTTCAAATGCTGGGTCATCTGTCCACTCTACCATGAAATCAACGAGCGCGGCCCCCTTGATGACCCTGGTGGTACTGAACTCCAGCTGGAATGCTTGCAACTCGATGTTCCATTCAGCGACTCTTCCGGCGGAGTTGGGGCTCCTGAGAACTCTCTCCAATGGGTAAGCTGAGACGACCTTGATGGGGTGGCCCTGGAAGTAGTGCCACAGCTTTCGCGAGGCGACTAGGAATGCGAGTAGGAACTTCTAAGGCATGGGGTATCGCGCTCTTGCGTCCCTCAACACCATGCTGATGAAGTATACCGGGTGCTCGACGAGGGTTGGTGTGTTGACGAGGTTTGTGTCTTCGGGGAGCTGAGGAGTCTCCTGACGGGGTAGAGCCCCCGATGCTTGGTCGCTTGCCAAAGTCTTCACGGGTTCGGGGGCAGCGTCCTGCCGAGCCTGACCCTCTGCCGCTGCTGCTTCGGCCCTCGCGGCGCCCTTCTGGTCTTTCGTCGTTTCCGCTGGAGGCATGGCACGGCGCGATGTGCCCTTGGTTTGGTATTCTTCCCGAACTGCCACCAGGGCCACGCTGGCTGAGTACGGAGTGGTAGCTAGGTAGAGCACTAGTGGCTCGCGAGGTCGCGGCGCCACCATTACTAGAGGGCTGGTCAGTTATCTCTTGAGGTCTTGGAAAGCTTGGTCGGCCTCCGGGGTCCACTCGAACGGGCCCTTCTCTTTCATCAGTTTGAAGAAGGGTAGGGCGCGCTCTCCCAGCTTGGAGATGAAGCGCCCCAATGTAGTCACTCGACCAGCCAGCTTCTGCATTTCCTTGAGGGTCTGTGGTGGACTCATGTCTTCAATGGCCTTCACCTTTTCTGGGTTGGCCTCGATCCCCCTATGGGACACCAGGAAACCCAGCAGCTTGCTGGAAGGGACGCCAAACACGCATTTCTCCGGATTGAGCCGCAAGTCCACATGGCGAAGGCTTTCAAAGGTCTCCTCTAGGTCTCGAATCAAGGTCTCCGCCTCCCGAGACTTCACCATGATGTCATCGACGTAGGCTTCAGCGTTTCTCCTGAGCTGCCGCCCTAAGGCGATGTGCATGAGTCGCTGGAAGGTTGCGCCCGCATTGCGCAGTCCAAACGGCATGCAGGTGTAGCAGTACACCCCCACACGGGGTCAGGAAGGCCATCTTCTCCACATCTTCTACCACCATCTTGATCTGGTGATATCCTGAGAATGCATCCAGGAAGCATAGCAAATCGCACTCGGCGGTGGAGTCGACGATTTGGTCGATGCGAGGAAGCGGTAACAGATCTTGGGGGCAGGCCTTGTTGAGGTTGGTGAAGTCGACGCACATCCGCTCCTTCCTGCCTTTCTTGGGTACGACGACAGAGTTCGCCAGCCAATCGGGGTAACGAACCTCGCGAATGACACCCGCGGCCTCCAACTTGCGGGTTTCTTGGACGATGAAAGCTTGCTTCTCCATGGACTGCCGCCTTGCCTTCTGCTTCATAGGGCGTACATTGGGGCACACCTTCAGGTGGTGCTCTATTACCTCTCTTGGGACCCCTACCAGTTGGTCGGGCTCCCAGGCAAACACTTCCTTGTTTGCACGCAAAAACTTCACTAGTGCCTCCTCCTGAGCGGGCTCGAGGTTGGCGCCTATGGTAAAGGTTTCCCCTGAGGACCCGTCCTCCTCCACCAACACTTGCTTGGTTTCTGCCTTGGCCTGAGTGAAGAACTGCTTCTTCTTGGTTGGTATGGCTCCCTTGGCCTTGGAAGTATCTGTGTCGGTGGGTCGCGCTGCCGCGGCGGCCTTGAGGGCGAGCTTGAGCACCGCCAGGGCCTCCTTGGCGTCCCCCTTGATGGTGAGGATGCCCTGGCTCCCCATCATCTTCATGAGATTGTAAGCAGGATGGGTTGCTGCCATCAACTGGGCCAAAGCTGGGTACCCGAGGATGGCATTGTATGGAAGGCCAATGCGGGCGATGTCGAAGTGGATGAGCTCGGTGCGATAGTTGTCGCATGTGCCGAAGGTCACGGGGAGGCAGATCTGCCCCAGGGAGCGGGCGGGGCCCCCGCCAACTCCCGAGAAGGGCTTGCTGGGGCGGAGTCGCTCGAACGGTATGTGAAGGAGGCTGAAGGCCTCGACAGAGAGCACATTGAGGCCGGCGCCGTCGTCGACGAGCGTCTTGGTGATGAATACATGATAGATGGTGGGTGCGCACAGCATCGGGAGTGCACCCAAACTATCGGTGGAGGCGGGATGGTCCTCTGAGTTGAAGGTGAGCTTGGCCTCAGGCGCGGCCCAGCCGGGTGGAGCCCCCGGGCGCTTGGAAGCGACGCCGATCTGGCGAAGGTACGGCTTGAGGTGCCGATCTGAGGGTGGTGCTTGCAAACCGCCGAGAAGAGTTGCGACGACAAGGGCCGTTGGTTCCCCTAAGTGTGTGACGAAGAGGTCGCACAGCTCCTCCCAGGTGGCGACAGAAGACTCCAGCAAGTGGAGGAGCCAGGCGCGCCCGCAAGGGCCATTGGGAACTAGTTGGCCATGACCTTGTCGTCGCCCCCGGCTTCTAGGACGGCCTCCTCGTATGCCAGCAGGAAAGCCGACGGGTCCGCCGTGTCGTCGTAGCGTGGCGGCATCTCCGGCTTGAACTTGGGTGGCCACTGCACCCGCCGCAAGGCGGGGGCGAGGGCTCGGAGCCCCTGAGCACCGCCGTGGGCACCGGTAGATCCAGCTGGAGGGGCGTCCGCCATGGGGAGCGGGCGCGAAGATGGTGGAGCGCGAGACAACGGAAGGAAAACTCCGGCGCACCCCTACCTTGAGCGCTAAATGTCGGATCACGGGTTCCGGCAAAACCCTTAAGGTTTGAACACTGGGGTGCGCGCGAAGATCTCTCCCTTATCAATCCGCATCCTAACTTAGCCTAGATCTCACGAACTAACTTGACGAACTTGCAACACAAAGGACACAATATTTATACTGGTTCAGGCCACCGTTGTGGTGTAATACCCTACTCCAGTGTGGTGGTGGTGGATTGCCTCTTGGGCTAAGGATGAACAGTACAAGGGGAAGAACAGCCTCCTCAGGTTGAGGTGTTCTTGTGCTTGGTGCACTTGTGTGGCTGAGGATGATCTTGATCCCCCTCCTATGGTGGTGGCTAGTTCTATTTATAGAGGCCCTGGTCCTCTCCCCAAATATTGAGCGGGAAGGGAGCCAACAATGGCCAATTTGAAAGGGGGCAGCCAGTACAAGCTATCCTGACAAAAGGTGGTCTTCGCCTGCTAAAGGTTCTGGTGGTGACACCGTCCTGGGATCCATGGTGACCTCCGTCTTGCCGTCCTTCTGGTCTTGGTCTTGTTGCACCAATATGGAAACCTTTGCTTGATGCCTCGGTACTCCGAGCCTGCGCTTGCCCCCTTAGCACCAAAGAGGAGACAAGGAGGTTGCGCGCGCTGGCACCCGCCTGGTCTCGATCGTCATGGCTTACATGATGGAAACCTCACGAGGTTTGCCCGACCTTGAACTCTCCGCCCCTCATGAGCCAGCCTGGTGAGGCCGCTCCTAAGGAGGTCTTGTGTCGTCCGCCTCGCGAGGCTTGGCCCCTCGCGACAGTCTTGATTCCTTGTTGATGAAGATGGGTCGTACAAGCCTGCCAGCAAAGCCACGTTGTGGGCCGCAGGCAGGCAAGTATGGGCACCCCTGTTCCCAGAACACCGACAGAATTGATAGTTCAGCTACTAATACTTGCAAATATTCTTTGGCTCCCTGTGTGTCAAACCAATAAATTTGGATTGAATACTCTACCCTCGAAAACTATTGCGATCCCCTATACTTGTGGGTTATCAAGACCTTTTTTTGGCGCCGTTGCTGGGGAGCATAGCTATATTTGTTGAGTCACTTGGGATTATTATCTACTTATCACTATGAAGAACCTGAAGGATATAAAAAACCAAGATCGTTCCCTCTAGGACGAGGGGAGGTAAGGAACTGCCATCACACTCTGCACTTGATTCAGCTTCTGTTTTGAGTAGACTAGCAACACCACCACATGCTATTAATCCTGATATGTCGCAAGTTATTGATGATGCTACTTCTATGAATACTACTCATGATGATGCTAGTACCTTGCTTGACGATGGTGTGCCACTAGGTGATTTTCTTGATGAACAAATTGCTAGAGCTAAAAAGAATGAAATTACTGAAATCAATGAAATTATTGAAACTGATGAAGTACTTGAAATTAAAAATCTTGAAACACCTATTAGACCTAGCCCTCCTAGATATGAAATGCCTAAGATACCTGAAGGTTATGTTATGGATGAGGAGACAGCTAGAGACTTTCTTGCTTGCAATGATAGAGATGATCTAAAGAAATTATTATGCAAACTGAAGGAAAAAATCTTTGAATGCTAGAATTAAATGTGATCCTAAGTTTGCTACTTCACCTATGTTTGTTGATGATAAGGATTATGAATTCTCTGTCGACCCAGAGTTAATTACTTTGGTTGAATCTGATCCTTTCCATGGTTATGAAACTGAAACTGTTGTGACACGCCTCACCAAATTAAATGATATAGCCACCCTTTTTTCTCATGATGAGAAGATTAGCTTTTATTATATCCTCAAATTATTTCCGTTCTCGTTAAAGGGTGATGCTAAGATATGGTTTAATACTCTTGCTCCTTGTTGTGTGCGTAGTCCCCAGGATATGATTTACTACTTCTCTGAAAAATATTTTCCTGCTCATAAGAAACAAGCTGCCTTACAGGAAATATTTAACTTTTTGCAAATTAAAGAAGAGAATCTCCCTCTCCCACAAGCTTGGGGGAGGCTTCTCCAGCTGCTTAATGCTTTGCCTAATCACCCTCTTAAGAAACATGAAATACTTGATATCTTCTATAATGGACTATTTGATGCTTCTAGGGACTTCCTAGATAGTTGTGCTGGTTGTGTTTTTAGGGAACGAACTATTGAGCAAGCTGAGGAATTATTGAATAACATATTGAAAAATTATGATGATTGGACTCTTCCTGAACCACCTCCTAAACCCACTCCGAAGAAGAGGCGTATCTTATATCTAAGTCCTGAAGATATGCAAGAGGCAAAGAAATGTATGAAGGAAAAAGGTATTAAAACAGAGGATGTTAAAAATTTACCTCCTACTGAAAAGATACATGGACTTGATACACCACCACCCAAGGTGGCAGAGGTAAACTCTTTACTGAAATTTGATGAAAGGGACAATTCTTATAATATGTATCCTAGTCAATGCCTTTATGAGTTTGATAACTACATTAGAAAACAAGATCACTTCAATGAAAATGTTATGAAACAATTGAAATACAACTCTGATATGATTGCTCGTTTGAGTGACTTGTTATTTAGAATCTCTAATGATGTTAGAGGTGTATGAAACATGCCTCTATGATGCACACTCAGTTAGAACAAGTTGCTAAATCTCAAAGAGAATTGCTTGATGAAATGAATAATAATATCAATGATCATGTTGTTAGAGTAATGACTAGAGGAGGTAGAATAACTCAGGAACCACTTCGTCCTGAGGTACACCCTAAAAGAATTGAACAAGACTCTCAAAGAATTAACATCGATGCACCTAGTCCTTCTAAAAAGAAAAAAGGAAAGGAAAATGATAGGACTTTGCATACCTCTAGGGAACCTGTCGTGGAATTGTCACAGCAGATGTCCTAATGTGAGGACTTCGTCGTGAGGCCAACGCATCTTTGTATTAGCTTGAGAGGGGTTAAGCAGAATCGAGAGACGCAACACAAGACAAGGATTTAGACAACTTCAGGCCCCAGGAAACATCATCCGGTAACAACCCTACATGCTGTTTGTGACTAGATCTCATTATGCTCATGAGAGAGTCGTCGTATAAATCGGCTCTCCTCTTTAGTCGTGTCTAGCCCTAGAGATTGTTTCTTGTCCCCTCTTGGGGTGCCCTGCCCCTCCTTATATATGTTGAAGGGGCGGGTTACATCACTAGTCCTAGTAGGATTAGGATTACTCTATTACAAGTGGAGTCCTAGTCTTGCTTCCTTGGTAGGAGAATATTCATTATGCCTTTCCTCTTAAGCCGGCCCACCATGGCATGAACCGGCCTTCTAGGCCTTGGGCCTTGTCATCCATCTGACCCACCGTCGGGGTCATCCGTAAGTCGCCAAATACTCGCCGGGTCTCTGTGAGCCACCAAGTCTGGCCGGGCCATACTTCCGGCCGGGTCATACCGCGGGGCATATCCCCGACATTAGCCCCTAGTTTAATTTGGATTTATCCATGTTAAACTGATCTGCAACATAAACGCAAGAACAAATTTGATAGGTTGTACTCCGGGTTAAATATTTTCGTAGGACGGCACCTAATCATCCTTAAGTCCTTGACATTTTCTCCTGGAAAATCGGGGTCAATAAGCCAGTTTCATAATCCATTTGCTGACATTGGCTCTTGTAAAGAAATATTATAAGAAATAATCCATTTGAGTCGGCCTTCAATGCTCTGATTTGACAAAAATATTGGTCTTAAATATTCAACTGATATTCAGCCGGTTTAAGGATGTAGACCTTGCCGATTTATGATTGCCAAAATTGTCGGTTATAAACAAATGATGCCGGGTCATGTAATTGTTGCTGATGTCGGGTTAATCTTATGATGACGGCGGGTCATAAACTTTGCAGATTTCTTCGATAATAATATAATACCTGATTTGCTCAAAATTGAGAATTTGAAGTTATCCCTCCCTTATATGCATGTCACCTATAGCCCCCAAGTGTCGGGTTGTCATGCTTGCAGCAACCTGGGACTTGTAATTGTCTTATGCTCATAAAAATTTCAACGAGTGTAGCCTGCAAGGACCGGGTCATTATGCAATAATTAGCAGGGACTTTGTAAATATGATCATGTAAACTTGAGCAGCGACGTGCAGCCCCCAAGGGTCGGGTCATTATGCAATAATGAGGAGGGACTTTGTAAATATGATCATTGATAATAACATCATATGATGTAATCTCCACCATGGGGCTTGAACCCACGTCCACAAGGTTAAGAGCTTTGTACTCTACCAACTAAGTAGTGGATCTTTTAGTATAATGGATTAAGGCTTGTGTACCTTAAATTTTTGACAGGAGCAATTGGTAGCCCTCAAGTGCCGGCTCATTTAGAATGTGATGAGTCGGGTCTTCAATAAGTTTGAGCAAAAAATGACTTTGCATTAGCCCCCAAGTGCCATGGTGCATGCTGGCAGTGACATGGGACTTGCATATTCGATGTAATCTCAATTTGAATAATGTAGCCCCCAAGTGCCGGGTCGTAAGCCTGCAGTGACTCGGGACTATTCCCTCCATTGTAAAAATAAATCATGTCCATTAATAATAACCATTGCGCTGAAGCAACTTTGAAGACCTCCATCATAATATTGGCTATTGATAACCATAATAAAAATTCAGCCATGTTGGCTATTGATACGTCTCCAATGTATCTATAATTTTTGATTGCTCCATGCTATGTTATCTACTGTTTTGGGCAATATTGGGCTTTATTATACACTTTTATATCATTTTTGGGACTAACCTATTAACCGGAGGCCCAGCCCAGATTTGTTGTTTTATGCCTATTTCAGTGTTTCGAGGAAAAGGAATATCAAACGGAGTCAAAACGGAATGAAATCAACTTGAGAAGTTATTTTTGGAAGGAAATCTACCAGATAGACTTGGACCCTATGTCAGAAGATGAAGGAGGTGCTCACGAGGGTAGGGGCGCGCCCACCCCCCTGGGGCGCGCCCCCTGCCTTGTCGCCCCCCTTCGGTCCACCGACGTACCCCTTGTACCCATATATACCTACGTATCGTAAAACTTCCAGAACGGAGATTAGATCGGGAGTTCCGCCGCCAGAAGCCTCTGTAGCCAACAAAAGTCAATCGGGACCCTGTTCCGGCACCCTGCCGGAGGGGGAATCCCTCTCCGGTGGCCATCTTCATCATCCCGGTGCTCTCCATGACTAGGAGGGAGTAGTTCTCCCTCGGGGCTGACGGTATGTACTAGTAGCTATGTGTTTGATCTCTCTCTCTCGTGTTCTTGATTTGGCACGATCTTGATGTATCGCGAGCTTTGCTATTATAGTTGGATCTTATGTTTCTCCTCCCACTCTACTCTCTTGTAATGAATTGAGTTTTCCCCTTTGAAGTATCTTATCGGATTGAGTCTTTAAAGATTTGAGAACACTTGATGTATGTCTTGCCGTGGATATCTGTGGTGACAATGGGATATCACGTGATTCACTTGATGTATGTTTTGGTGATCAACTTGCGGGTTCCGCCCATGAACATATGCATAGGGGTTGGCACACGTTTTCGTCGTGATTCTCCGATAGAACTTTGGGGCACTCTTTGAGGTTCTATGTGTTGGTTGAATAGATGAATCTGAGATTGTGTGATGCATATCGTATAATCATACCCACGGCTACTTGAGGTGACATTGGAGTATCTAGGTGACATTAGGGTTTTGATTGATTTGTGTCTTAAGGTGTTATTCTAGTACGAACTCTAGGGCTATTTGTGACACTTATAGGAATAGCCCAACGGATTGATTGGAAAGGATAACTTTGAGGTGGTTTCATACCCTACCATAATCTCTTCGTTTGTTCTCCGCTATTAGTGACTTTGGAGTGACTCTTTGTTGCATGTTGAGGGATAGTTATGTGATCCAATTATGTTATTATTGTTGAGGGAACTTACACTAGTGAAAGTATGAACCCTAGGCCTTATTTCCTAGCATTGCAATACCGTTTATGCTCATTTTTACCATTAGTTACCTTGCTGTTTTATAATTTCAGATTACAAAAACCTTTATCTATTATCCATATACCACTTGTATCACCATCTCTTCGCCGAACTAGTGCACCTATACAATTTACCATTGTATTAGGTGTGTTGGTGACACAAGAGACTCTTTGTTATTTGGTTGCAGGGTTGCTTGAGAGAGACCATCTTCATCCTACGCCTCCTACGGATTGATAAACCTTAGGTCATCCACTTGAGGGAAATTTTCTACTGTCCTACAAACCTCTGCACTTGGAGGCCCAACAACGTCTACAAGAAGAAGGTTGTGTAGTAGACATCAAGCTCTTTTCTGGCGCCGTTGCCGGGGAGGTGAGTGCTTGAAGGTATATCTTTAGATCTTGCAATCGAGTCTTTTAGTTTCTTGTTTTATCACTAGTTTAGTTTATAAAAGAAAACTATAAAAAATGGAATTGAGTTTGTCTCATACGCTTCACCTTTTTAATATCTTTCGTGAGTATGATGGAAAGGATAATTGTGCCCAAGTGCTAGAAGAAGAAATCTATAGAATATTTGGCACTAAATATTTGAATGATGAGCATGATTGCAATGTTGTTAGTATGAATTCCTTGAATATCCATGATGCTAATGATATGCAAAGCCACAAGCTTGGGGAAGCTATGTTTCATGAAGATGATATTTTTTGTCCCCCAAGTTTTGATGAGCAAATTTATTATGTTGAAAGCATGCCTCCTATCTATGATGATTATTGTGATGACACGTATGCTTTAAAGAATAATGATAACCATAAAACTTGTCATCTTGATCTTAATTTTCAATCACATGATAGTTACTTTGTTGAGTTCGCTCCCACAATTATTCATGAGAAGAATTTTTCTTATGTGGAGAGTAGTAAATTTTCTATGCTTGTAGATCATGAAAAGAATGCTTTAGGTGCTGGTTATATTGTTGAATTCATTCATGATGCTACTGAAAATTATTATGAGGGAGGAATATATGCTTGTAGGAATTTCAATAATATCAAGTTTCCTCTCTATGTGCTTAAAGTTTTGAAGTTATGCTTGTTTTGCCCTCCTATGCTAGTTGATTATTGTTCCCACAAGTTGTTTGCGCACAAAATCCCTATGCATAGGAAGTGGCTTAGGCTTAAATGTGCTAGTCATATTCTTTATGATGCTCTCTTTATGTTTCAATTCTTATCCTTTATGTGAGCATCATTGAAATCATCATGCCTAGCTAGGGGCATTAAACGATAGCGCTTGTTGGGAGGCAACCCAATTTTATTTTTATTCCTTGCTTTTTGTTCCTGTTTAGTGATAAATAATTCATCTAGCCTCCGTTTAGATGTGGTTTTATGCATTTAATTAGTGTTTGTGCCAAGTAGAACCTTTGGGAAGACTTGGGGGAAGTCTTTGCGATCATGCTGTAAAAAACAGAAACTTTAGCGCTCACGAGAATTTCTTCCATTTTTTATCTGAGAGTTCTATTTAGTTAATTATTTTTCAGATGATTAATAGATAAATTACTCAGGTCCATCAATTTATTTGATAATTTTATGAGTTCCAGAAGTATACGTTTGATCCAGATTACTACAGACTGTTCTGTTTTTGACAGATTCTGCTTTTCGTGTGTTGTTTACTTATTTTGATGAATCTATGGCTAGTAAAATAGTTTATAAACCATAGAGAAGTTGGAATACAGTAGATATTACACCAATATGAATTTATAATGAGTTCATTACAGTACCTTATAATGGTTATTTATTTTCTTATACTAACAGAGCTTACGAGTTTTCTGTTAAGTTTTGTGTTGTGAAGTTTTCAAGTTTTGGGTAAGGATTCGATGGACTACGGAATAAGGAGTGGCAAGAGCCTAAGCTTGGGTATTCCCAAGGCACCCCAAGGTAATATTAAAGGACAAACAAGAGCCTAAGCTTGGGGATGCCCCAGAAGGCATCCCCTCTTTCATCTTCGTTCATCGGTAACTTTACTTGGAGCTATATTTTTATTCGCCACATGATATGTGTTGCTTGGAGCATCAATTTATTTTGTTAGGATTTGCTTTCTGTTATTTAGAATAATGTTTTGCATCTTTTATTTCAATAAAAGTGGCATTGATAGCCTCTACTATGCCCATGTTACAAGTATACATGTCGCTGTTTGAAAACAGAAAGTTTACCGCTGTTGCAATAATTCCCTAGAAAAGTCAGAATGTGATAAAATGTTGAAACCTTTAGCATATTAAGATCTGATAAATTTACTAAAGTGGGAATTTTATTTCATAATTTTTGTAGCTAGGGAAGTATGGATGTTGCAGCATTCTTTACAGACTATCCTGTTTAGGCAGATTGCTGTTATGTTTGCATTGTTAGCATATGTTTGCTTCTTTAATGATTCTATTTGAAGATATGACTATTAAATATGCAGAGGAATTTAGTATGCAATGTCGAATAATAATTTTAGTGATTTTCTACAGCAGAGTATGATAAGGTTTTTGCAATGGTTTATACTAACTTATCTCATGAGTCCTTGTTGAGTTTTGTGTGGATGAAGCTTTTAAGATTTAGGGAGACCGTGATATGAGAGGAATTAAGGAGACACAAAAGCTCAAGCTTGGGGATGCCCAAGGCACCCCAAGATAATATTTCAAGAAGTCTCAAGCGTCTAAGCTTGGGGATGCCCCGGTTGGCATCCCACCTTTCTTCTTCAACAACTATCGGTTAGTATCGGTTGATCCTAAGTTTTTGCTTCTTCACATGATGTATGCTATTCTTAGATGTCATTTTATTTTGCTTTGCTTTCTGCTTGAACAAATTACCAAGATCTGAAATTATTAAATGTTAGAGAGTCTTCACATAGTTGCATAATTATTCGACTACTCATTAATCTTCACTTATATCTTTCGGAGTAGTTTGTCATTTGCTCTAGTGCTTCACTTATATCCTTTTAGAACACGGTGGTGGTTTTATTTTATAGAAATAGATGAACTCTCATGCTTCACTTAGATTATTTTGAGAGTCTTAAATAGCATGGTAATTTGCTTAAAATCCTAATATGCTAGGTATTCAAGAATAATAAAATTCTCTTATGAGTGTGTTGAATACTATGAGAAGTTTGATACTTGATAATTGTTTTGAGATATGGAGATGGTGATATTAGAGTCATGCTAGTTGAGTAGTTGTGAATTTGGGAAATACTTGTGTTGAAGTTTGTGATTCCCGTAGCATGCACGTATGGTGAACCGTTATGTGATGAAGTCGGAGCATGATTTATTTGTTGATTTTCCTCCTTATGAGTGGCGGTCGGGGACGAGCGATGGTCTTTTCCTACCAATCTATCCCCTTAGGAGCATGCGCATAGTACTTTGTTTTGATAACTAATAGATTTTTGCAATAAGTATGTGAGTTCTTTATGACTAATGTTGAGTCCATGGATTATATGCACTCTCACCCTTCCACCCTTGCTAGCCTCTCTAGTACCGCGCACCTTTCGCCGGTACCATAAACCCACCATTTACCTTCCTCAAAACAGCCACCATACCTACCTATTATGGCATTTCCATGGCCATTCCGAGATATATTGTCATGCAACTTTCCACCGTTCCGTTTATTATGACACGCTTCATCATTGTCATATTGCTTTGCATGATCATGTAGTTGACATCCTATTTGTGGCAAAGCCACCATTCATATTTCTTTCATACATGTCACTCATGCATCATTGCACATCCCGGTACACCGCCGGAGGCATTCATATAGAGTCATATCTTGTTCTAAGTATTGAGTTGTAATTCTTGAGTTGTAAGTAAATAAAAGTGTGATGATCATCATTATTAGAGCATTGTCCAAGTGAGGAAAGGATGATGGAGACTATGATTCCCCCACAAGTCAGGATGAGACTCCGGACGAAAAAAGAGAGGCCAAAGGAGCCCCAAAAAAGAGTCCATAAAAAAAGAGAAGGCCCAAATAAAAAAATAAAAAATAAAAAATGAGAGAAAAAGAGAGAAGGGACAATGATACTATCCTTTTACCGCACTTGTGCTTCAAAGTAGCACCATGGTCTTCATGATAGAGAGTCTCCTATGTTGTCACTTTCATATACTAGTGGGAATCTTTCATTATAGAACTTGGCTTGTATATTCCAATGATGGTCTTCCTCAAAATGCCCTAGGTCTTCGTGACCAAGCGAGTTGGATGCACACCCACTAGTTTCTTTTGTTGAGCTTTCATATACTTATAGCTCTAGTGCATCTGTTGCATGGCAATCCCTACTCACTCACATTGATATCTATTGATGGGCATCTCCATAGCCGGTTGATACGCCTAGTCGATGTGAGACTATCTTCTCCCTTTTTGTCTTCTCCACAACCACCATTCTATTCCACCTATAGTGCTATGTCCATGGCTCACGCTCATGTATTGCGTGAAGATTGAAAAAGTTTGAGAGCATCAAAAGTATGAAACAATTGCTTGTCTTGTCATCAGGGTTGTGCATGATTTAAATATTTTGTGTGGTGAAGATAGAGAATAGCCAGACTATATGATTTTGTAGGGATAGCTTTCTTTGGCCATGTTATTTTGAGAAGACATGATTGCTTAGTTAGTATGCTTGAAGTATTATTGTTTTTATGTCGATATTAAACTTTTGTCTTGAATCTTATGGATCTGAATATTCATACCACAATTAAGAAGAATCACATTGAAATTATGCCAAGTAGCACTCCGCATCAAAAATTCTGTTTTTATCATTTACCTACTCGAGGACGAGCGAGAATTAAGCTTGGGGATGCTTGATACGTCTCCAACGTATCTATAATTTTTGGTTGCTCCATGTTATGTTATCTACTGTTTTGGGCAATATTGGGCTTTATTATACACTTTTATATCATTTTTGGGACTAACCTATTAACCGGAGGCCCAGCCCAGATTTGTTGTTTTATGCCTATTTCAGTGTTTCGAGGAAAAGGAATATCAAACGGAGTCAAAACAGAACGAAATCAAGTGGAGAAGTTATTTTTGGAAGGAAACCTACCAGATAGACTTGGACCCTACGTCAGAAGATGAAGGAGGTGCTCACGAGGGTAGGGGCGCACCCACCCCCCTGGGGCGCGCCCCCCTGCCTCGTGGCCCCCCTTCGGTCCACCGACGTACCCCTTGTACCCATATATACCTACGTATCATAAAACTTCCAGAACGGAGATTAGATCGGGAGTTCCGCCGCCATAAGCCTCCGTAGCCACCAAAAGTCAATCGGGACCCTGTTCTGGCACCCTCCCGGAGGGGGAATCCCTCTCCGGTGGCCATCTTCATCATCCCTGTGCTATCCATGATGAGGAGGGAGTAGTTCTCCCTCGGGGCTGAGGGTATGTGTCGTGGTTTTGTCACGGCAGATGTCCTAGAGAAAGGACTTCGTCGTGGAGCCATCGCGACGGGTTAGCTTGAAGGGGTTAAAGCGGACACAGGGACGCAAGAGAGTTTATACTAGTTCGGCCCCTTCGATGAAGGTAAAAGCCTACATCTAGTTGTGATGGAATTGATGGGGTTTCGATGACCAGGGAGCAAACAAGCTTCGCCTATGTCTCGAGTTGTTGTCCGTTGTCCTTGAACCGCCGCCGGGTCGTCCCCTTATATACACGAGTGACACCCGTCGGTTCACAGAGTCCCAACACTAGTCGATATTCGTATCCGGGTTGGTCTCTCCTTATTCCTAACTTACAATACAAGTTTATATACAAATTCCGGTTTATAGCTACAAGTCTTGCACCGACTATGGGCCTTAGGCCCTCATTTTCCTTCTTGCGCTTTAGCACTCTTGAACTACTGATGAAGTTGACCCGGCCCAGATAGGCCGGTTTACGCCCAGCAGTAATATCCCCAACATTAGGCCCCATATTGATTTGAACGGGTTCATGTCAATCCTTTAACCAAAGCTTCATCTTCAACATCTTCTCATAAATTGGTGAACCGCCATGACGTCATCTTCTCTGATTGCTGTAAACCGGAGTGACGTCACATGTCATAACAAAGATATCCATTATGCTTCTTTGTTTAATAGATATGCGGAAATCGAGGCGACAGCTCCGTTCCGTAGCCCCTTGATTGCTGCGCCTAACACATGTCCTTTGCCTTATAAATAGGACCGAAGGGTCATTTCCTTTCTCTTTCCCTTCTTCCCCTTCTGCTTCGTCTTCCTCGCATCGCCCGGCTTCAGAGCTCCGCCGCCACCGTCGACCTCTGCCTCAACCTTGGCTGCTGCATCAACCTGGGTGCACCAGAGCATCGCGGCAACCTTCCGTGTCTTCCTCAGCTCCGGTAAACCTTCTATCATTTCCCCCGCAGACCTGTTTTAGGGTTTCACAGTTCTTCAGTATTCATCGTCTGCCTCTTGCTCATACGATAGATCTTTAGATGAATCCGCAAATCTTTATTCTGTGCAATGGTAGTTGTTTGACCTTCGCCTTCACTTATGCATCTCAAAACCATAGATCTATATGAACGTTTTGCTCATTGGTTGGGTACTGCTCCTTTTGAACCTCTAAGTATTTATCTCTTTTCTGAACTTGCTTCAGATCCAATGTTGTAAAGAAATCTTGTGAAACCTGTTTCTGCGTACTTGTCCATCCGCAATCTTAGCTGTTTCAATGCTTAGATCAGGCGGTTTAACCTTATAATTTTTTTTCCAAACCGGTATATGCCATTAGTCCCCTTGTTGAACCGCCAGATGTTGTTGCTTCATAAAACTCCGGTTCAGATAGATCTGTCTCCGGTTTAACATTGTACATACCAATGTACCTTGATCAATGCATTTTTGAACTGGGTTCTCCTACCTTGTAGATTCTATCATGGCCAAGCAAGTATATGAGTGCAATTGGGTTCCTTCTCGCGTCACCGAAGCTTAACTGGACGATTTAGTCCTGATTGGCACTTTAGGCAGCAAAGATACCATCTATTGGAGGGCTCCTGGCAAAGAATGCCCTCCCACACCTCGAGAAGGAGAGGTTGTTGTTTTCGTAGATCACTTAGCCCGGGGCTTTAAGCCGCCCGGTTCTAAATTTTACCGGGATGTTTTAGCCGATTTCCAGCTCCATCCACAAGATACTGGCCCCAACTCTGTTACAAATATGTGTCACTTCCAAGTGCTCTCTGAAGCGTTCTTTCAAGAGGAGCCCACAGTGGAATTGTTCAGAGACCTTTTCCATCTAAACCGCCGTACTGAGTTTACTGACGGCTCCAATACGGAGTTGGGTGGCGTGGCGATTCAGAAAAGGAAAGAGGTCACATACCCTCATGCCAAACTGCACAGCCACCCCAAAGAATGGAATCAGACATGGTTCTACTGCAAAGACACCTCCCCTGCTGGTGAGAATCCCTTGCCTGGCTTTCGTCCGAAGCGGCTCAGCAATACACACCCTTTTCCACAAAGATTGACTACCCAGGAGAGAAGCAAATATGCTCCTCAACTATCAAAGCTCAGAGCCTTTATGGCCAACGGTTTAACAGGGGTTGATCTCGCTCGCTGTTGGATATCATGGAGCATACTGCCCCTTAGTCAGCGCTCTGGTTTGATGTGCGAGTATACTGGCAGTGTTGATGACCCACTGGGACATTCCAAAATCCAGCTCACCGATGAAGAAATCACAGAGGCTGTGAATAAGATGCTGAATAAACGGGAACACATCTGTGCTAGAAACGGCCTGCTTCCCTTCTGTGCAACCAACAAACCGCCAGCTGTAAGACTTTGATTTTTCTTTTTGCTGAATCTGTTATTGATATATCTGGTCTTTGTTTAATATCAGTGTCTGTGTAATCAGGGCAATGATCCATTTTGGAGCAAGAAACTGCCGCAGGAGAAACCAGAAAAACCAGACAAACTGGAAAGAGCAACTCAGCAAAAGACTAAAGTTGTGAAGAAGACTGCCCATAGGAAAAGAACCACTCCATCCTCTAATCCGGCCCCTGATGATGATGTGGATAATCCGGACCTTGAGGTAGAGCTTGACTCACTTGGTTTATTTTTCATGCGTCTTATTGATGATGATATTTGTCAGGATTATGCCGAAGCCAGCCACGCGGATGCTGAAGAGGTAATTATTCTCTCTTCCGATTCAGAACCTTTGCCTTCACAAAAAATTCGTCAAGCAAACCGGAAAGTTAAATTTTCTCATCCTCTTGCTTATTTGGATCCTAAATTTCTTATGAAGACCCAACAACACGAAGCTCGTCGCACAACCCGGCACAGCGGCTAGGTAGTTACCTCCGCCGGTTTACCGAACAGTCCGGTTCAGAAATGCCGTTCAGAGGTCTCTAATTTGCTTGTCAGTGCTTGTCCTAAAGTGGGCTGCTTTTGTCAACCTCTTAATCCGTCTGACTCCGATTACCAGGTTACTTCCCACTCATCTTCTGGCGAGTCATCGGCTACTCAGCTACCACCGCTCAAAACGGTGCTTGGGTAAGCTATACTTATTGTGATATTTGCAGTACATCGTCTTAGAACATATGCTGTATTTGATTTTGTTATTCTTCTCAGGGCCAAACCTAGGCCAAGCAAGAAGGCCCGCCTAGACAAAGCGGTCGAAGAAGATGCCGTTCTTGAGCCAAGCAAGACACCCGATCTTGAAGCGGCTATTCCTGAGGATATACCCAACGATCCACCGCTGCAAGACGACGATCTTATTGCTGAAGAGAGACCTACTAATGCCTCAGGTCCTGTCAATCAGCCCACAGGCTCCATCCGGATTGAAAGGTCCACCGGTCCAGCAAAACCTACTAACAAGCCAACAGCCCTAGTGCAAACCGGCGATACTCAGGAGGATGAGGTTGTCATTACTAGCACTAGCCATACCGAGCCAAGCAATCCTGTTGCTTTGTCCAAACATTCTGCCAAGGAAGAATTTGCTGCCTTTGGTAAAGGCAAGTGGAATGCTGACCTGGCAACTTACGCTGCTCTGAACGCCCAAGATATCCATTTCGGCTACCTGAACCGACTGTATACCAGCCGTGACTATGAAGCCAGTCTGGTTAATATGATGAAGGATAAATACGAGGTAACTTCCATATGCTCTTTCATGCTTGTATGCTTCAATAGTTGCTGACTCTCCTAGCCCCCAAGGGCCGGGTTGCAATCTTCTTTCAAACCGGGACTTACTAATATAAATCTTAATACTTTGAAATTCGCCGATGTAGCCCCCAAGGGCCGGTTCAGCTTAGCGTAGTTAAACCGGTACTTTAAGTAATTGAGATTGCCGCATCAGAATATATATACGAGCAAATAGCCATTAGCCCCCAAGTGCCAAGTTGAATACTTGTATTGATCTTGGGACTTTGTAAGCAATTGAAAGATGAAGATCGAATATGCATTAGCCCCCAAGTGCTAAGTGCATAACTTGTTATGTGGTTGGTACTTCAATCCTTGTACCGTTTTGTTGAAGCATATAACTGTCTGCATGCAGGCGGAGCTGAAGACGAAAGAAAGCCAAGTCGCCGATCTCCAAGAAAACCTGAAAACCCAACAAGCTAAAACCTCCAAAACAAAAGAGGAATTAGCCAACGCTTTAAGCGCCATGGAACAGCTTAAGGAGATCTTCAAGAAGAAACGGGCGGATTGGGCCACTGAAAAGTCCACTTTAATCAAACGAGCAGAGGATGCCGAGGCTGCACTAAAACCGGTGGCGGATGAACTGACCAGTATAAAGCGGCACGTGCATACTATGACCACTGCTATCTTTGGTAAGCCAGTTTGACTTCTGAATTGACTCGGCCTTCTTACAGAGCTGCCGGTATAACCCTTTATGATATTTCAGGGACACGCATTGGTCACTTGGGGTGAGATGTGCGGAAGAAATTGAAAGTCGTCTACATGTTGGTCGAACAGCTGTACACTGGTGCACAGCGGATCATCTGTACCGCATCCCACAACAAACCAGCGCCCACTTTGATTCAAGATACTCTGATGAAACTGTCGGTGCTTCCTGCCCAGATTGAAGAGCTGAAGAAATCTGCTGCTCGAACCGGTGTAATCAATGCCTTAATCCGGGCAAAAGTCTGGGTGCCGGATTTTGATCCTATTGAAGCGGCTCAGGGCTATCCCAGCTTGAAAGAAGACGGGTCAGAGTTTAGTGAAGCGGATCAGCGAGCCATAAACCAGGAGGTGCGTCCGCTTGCTTGTCAATTGGCTGAAGAAGCAGACTTGTCTCATTATCAAGCCCAATATGACAATCAGAACAAGCGAATAGCTGCACCAATTCATGAGTCGGAAAATCTTATCCCTCCAATCCGTAAGCACACTTACGCTCCCGATATTGACCCGTCATTGCTGATCCATGATGAAGCTATTTTTCAACCATTAATGGGAATCGACTGGACAACTGTTGATTTCCAGCCACTGGGTAGAGAAACAGAGGCTGAAGCGGCGCAGGATGACCCACAACCATCAGGCCACGCTGGTGACCAAGCTTGAACCGGAAGCCGGTTTAAAACTGCTTATCCTTTGCAAAAAACAATGATCTTATTGTGGGCATCGTGTTGCCTTGTAATAAGTTAGCTGATACTTTTGATGTTGATATGCCTTCGTGCATAATTTGCTCTTCCTTTGGGTGATGAACTTTCCAAAGTACTTTCTGCAATAAAAAATCTTCAAGTTCCATCGCGGTTGTACCGTCAGGCGGAATATGATGTCTGCATACATGAAAGCAAAACATCCAAATTTTTTTAAGTATATGACCAAATTTTTGAGATACATAATACCTGCCATCTTTGAGCGTGAAGTTGGCTTGGCCAATCTTGAAGCAGAGTTTTATAAACCCACACTGTTGGAGGAGATAGAAGCTCCCATATATATATCATGCCGGTTTACTATGTAAACCGTGTCGGGGTATAATAAACACCGTGTTACTCCATAAGAGGATGTTAACAAGGATTAAACCGGGCAAATAGTCTCCGGATTGACGTGAACTGTGTTCCGTCAATTGATTGGTTAAAAAAATTTGTCGGTTTAAAAAACACAATAAAAAAGAAAAAAGAATCTTGCAAAGAAAAGTGCAAAGCAAAAGCAATGACAAAATCGTTTGCAAAAAAGGTTTATTTGAGCTGATCAAATGGTGTTACCATGGTCGAACACGACCAAGCTCCCATTAGGTGTAACTATGGTTCTAGTCAGCCAGGTCCCCAAATGAAATCGTGGCATGTATGCCGACCAAGTGGCATGGCAATGGTTCGGGTTCGACCAAGCCCCCAAGTGATTCTGTGGCCTTAGGCCGATCAAGAGGCATGACTGGTTCAGACGTGACCAAGTCCCCAAGTGATCTAGTGGCTCTCGCCTATCAAGAGGTATGGTATTGGCTCGGACATGACCAAACCTCCAAGTGATATAACATGATGCTTTTAAAAAGTGAAGTCAAGGGGTAAACCGAAGGCCGCTTTAGAACAACTCCGTGTAACCACACATGATGTAAAAAGAACAGATACCCCGCTTTAGCTGAGGTTCCGGTTTATTTTATTTAATCATAATATATACATCGTCGTAATATGTACATAAGTATAGCCAATGGTTCAGGTATAGTAAGGCCGAAGATGAGCTAAGTTCCACGGCCTGTTGGTTTCCTCCTCTGATGTGCATGAGTCCTTATGCTCTCGAATATCGATCAGATAGTATGACCCGTTGTGCAGATTCTTGCTGACCACGAAAGGCCCCTCCCAAGGTGGGGATAGCTTATGCATATCAGTCCGATCTTGGATGAGCCGAAGCACCAAATCTCCTTCCTGAAAGGTTCTGGTTCTGACTCGGCGACTGTGATAATGACGAAGATCATGTTGGTAAATCGCCGATCGGGCGGCTGCTATGTCACGCTCTTCATCCAACCGGTCCAAAGCATCTTGCCGTGATGTCTCGTTGTCCGCTTCAATATAAGCCATCACACGAGGTGAATCATGACGGATATCACTGGGGAGAACCGCCTCCGCTCCATAAACCATGAAGAACGGTGTGTATCCTATTGATCTGTTGGGTGTTGTATTGATGCTCCATAACACAGATGGTAATTCTTCTACCCAACAACCCGACATTCTCTGTAAAGGAACCATGAGCCGGGGTTTGATGCCTCTCAAGATCTCTTGATTAGCCCTTTCTGCTTGACCATTGGACAGTGGGTGTGCCACTGATGAAACGTCGAGCCGGATGTGCTCCCGTTCATAGAACTCCTTCATGGCACCTTTGGACAAATTGGTACCATTATCTATGATCATACTATGTGGAAAGCCAAACCGGAAAATCACTTTTTTGATGAACTAAACCGCCGTGGCCGCATCACACTTGCTAACAGGTTCTGCCTCCACCCACTTTGTAAACTTGTCAACCGCCACCAGGAGGTGGGTCTTCTTATCTTTGGACCTTTTGAAAGGCCCAACCATATCCAGCCCCCAAGTTGCAAATGGCCAAGTAATTGGAATCATTCTCAATTCTTGAGCCGGTACATGAGCACGTCTTGAAAACTTTTGGCAACCATCACATCGTCTGACCAGATCCTCCGCATCAGCATGAGCAGTTAACCAATAGAAGCCATGGCGAAACGCTTTAGCCACCAGAGACTTTGAACCGGCGTGGTGACCACAATCTCCTTCGTGGATCTCACGCAAAATTTCACGGCCTTCTTCAGGAGACACGCAGCGTTGAAATGCTCCTGACATACTGCAATGATGCAACTCACCGTTGATAATAGCCATGGACTTGGATCGCCGGATTATCTGCCGGGCCAGAATCTCATCCTCTGGTAACTCGCCCCGGCTCTTGTACGCCAGGTAAGGAAGCGTCCAATCCGGAATAACATGAAGAGCTGCCACCAATTGAGCCTTCGGATCAGGAACAGCCAAATCCGCTTCACCAGGGATCTTGACCGACGGGTTGTGCAGCACATCCAAAAAACATTGGGCGGGACCAGTTTGCGCTGAGAGCCCAGCCGGCTTAAGGCGTCCGCCGCTTCATTTTTCCGCCGGTCCACGTGGTCCACCTGGTAGCCTTTGAAATGACCTACAACAATATCCACTTCACGATGATATGCTACCATGAGTGGGTCCTTGGAGTCCCAAGTGCCAGACACTTGCTGAGCCACAAGGTCTGAGTCACCGAAGCACTTAACTCGACTTAGATTCATCTCCTTAGCCATCCAGAGACCATGGAGCAAGGCTTCATACTCAGCTGCATTGTTAGTACAAGGGAACATTAAGCGGAGAACATAACAAAACTTATCACCTCGTGGGGAAGTTAATACGACTCCAGCCCCCGAGCCTTCCAATTGCCTGGATCCGTCAAAATGGATGGTCCAATACGTGTGATCCGGCTTTTCTTCAGGTGCTTGCATTTCCATCCAATCATTGATGAAATCAACAAGTGCTTGAGACTTAACCGCCGTCCAAGGCACATTCTTCAAACCATGCGGCCCCAGCTCTATAGCCCACTTGGCAATCCAGCCAGTTGCTTCCCGGTTCTGGATGATATCTCCCAAAGGAGCAGAACTGACCACCGTAATCGGGTGCCCTTGGAAGTATTGTTTAAGCTTCTGGCTTGCCATAAAAACTCCATACACCAGCTTCTGCCAATGCGGATACCTTTGCTTGGACTCGATTAGTACCTCGCTGATATAATAGACCGAATGTTGAACCGGATGCTCCTTACCTGCCTCCTTTCGCTCCACCACAATAGCTACGCTGACCGCCCGAGCATTAGCAGCAACATATATCAGTAACGGCTCCTTGTTAATGGGAGCGGCGAGCACAGGCGGATTGGCCAATTGCCGCTTTAAGTCCTCAAATGCTTCATCGGCGGCGGAACTCCAAACAAACTGATCCGTTTTTTTCAACATCTGATACAAAGGGATTGCCTTCTCACCAAGACGACTGATAAACTGGCTTAACGCGGCAATCCGGCCTGCTAGGCGTTGAACATCATTGATACACTTCGGTTTAGCCAGGGAGGTGATGGCCGTGATATTCTCCGGATTAGCCTCAATTCCCCTGTTGGACACCAGAAAACCCAATAATTTGCCTGCCGGTACACCAAAGACACACTTGTCTGGGTTAAGCATCATCTTGTATGTCCTCAGGTTATCAAAGGTTTCCTTCAAGTCATCAATCAGAGTCTCCTTCTCCCTGGACTTAACCATGATATCATCCATGTAAGCATGTACATTATGGCCTATCTACTTGTGAAGACAATTTTGTACACACCATTGATAAGTTGCCTGGGCACTCTTGAGCCCGAAGGGCATAGACACATAGCAGAAGGCTCCAAAGGGAGTTATAAATGTTGTCTTCTCCTGGTCCTTAAATGCCATTTTGATCTGATGATAGCCAGAATATGCATCCAAAAAACTTAAACGCTCACAACCCGCCGTAGCATCAATAATTTGATCAATACGAGGGAGAGCAAAAGGATCTGCTGGACAAGCCTTATTAAGATCTGTGTAATCCACACACACGCGCCAGGTGCCGTTTTTCTTGAGGACCAGCACCGGATTGGCAAGCCACTCAGGGTGAAAAACTTCAACAATAAAGCCAGCTGCTAAGAGCCTGGCTAACTCTTCTCCAATCGCCTTGCGTCTTTCTTCGTTAAACCGGCAGAGGAACTGTTTCACCGGTTTATATTTAGGATCCACATTAAGGGTGTGCTTAGCGAGTTGCCTCGGTACACCTGCCATGTCAGAGGGCTTCCATGCAAAAATGTCCTGATTCTCACGGATGAACTCGATGAGCGCGCTTTCCTATTTCGGATCCAAGTTGGCACTGATGCTGAACTGCTTGGACGAATCGCCAGGTACGAAGTCAACAAGCTTAGTTTGTGCCGCCGATTTGAAATTCAGGGCCGGATCATGCTCTGTAGTTGGCTTCTTTAATGGAGTCATGTCCGTTGGATCAACATTGTCCGTATAATACTTCAACTCCTCGGTGGCACAAACCGACTCTGCATAGGCCGCATCTCCTTCCTCGCACTCCAAAGCGATTTTGCGGCTTCCGTGAACCGTTATTGTCCCCTTGTGACCCGGCATCTTGAGCTGCAAATACACATAACAGGGTCGTGCCATAAACTTGGCGTAGGCCGGTCGCCCAAACAGGGCGTGATATGGACTTTGGATTTTCACCACTTCAAACATCAATGTCTCCGACCTGGAATCATGATCATCCCCAAAGGCCACTTCCAGAGCTATCTTACCAACGGGATATGCTGATCTGCCAGGCACCACACCGTGGAACACTGTATTAGACGGATTGAGATTTTTATCTGTTAGTCCCATATGACGGAAGGTCTCATAGTATAGGATGTTAATGTTGCTCCCTCCATCCATGAGCACCTTATTGAACTTATAACCTCCCACCTGAGGCACCACCACTAGAGCCAGCTAACCCGGATTATCAACCTAGGGAGGGTGATCCTCTCTGCTCCATATGATTGGCTGTTCAGGAGAGAAGCAAATATGCTCCTCAACTGTCAAAGCTCAGAGCCTTTATGGCCAACGGTTTAACAGGGGTTGATCTCGCTCGCTGTTGGATATCATGGAGCATACTACCCCTTAGTCAGCGCTCCGGTTTGATGTGCGAGTATACTGGTAGTGTTGATGACCCACTGCGACATTCCAAAATGGTTGTGGGCGCCAACTGTCGTGGTTTTGTCACGGCAGATGTCCTAGAGAAAGGACTTAGTCGTGGAGCCATCGCGATGGGTTAGCTTGAAGGGGTTAAAGCGGACACAGGGACGCAAGAGAGTTTATACTAGTTCGGCCCCTTCGATGAAGGTAAAAGCCAACGTCTAGTTGTGATGGAATTGATGGGGTTTCGATGACCAGGGAGCAAACAAGCTTCGCCTATGTCTCGAGTAGTTGTCCGTTGTCCTTGAACCGCCGCCGGGTCGTCCCCTTATATACACGGGTGACACCCGTCGGTTCACAGAGTCCCAACACCGGTCGATATTCGTATCCGGGTTGGTCTCTCCTTATTCCTAACTTACAATACAAGTTTATATACAAATTCCGGTTTACAGCTACAAGTCTTGCACCGACTATGGGCCTTAGGCCCTCATTTGCCTTCTTGGGCTTTAGCACTCTTGAACTACTGATGAAGTTGACCCGGCCCAGATAGGCCGAATTACGCCCAGCAGTAATATCCCCAACAGCATGTACCAGTAGCTATGTGTTTGATCTCTCTCTCTCTCTCTCTCTCTCGTGTTCTTGATTTGGCACGATCTTGATGTATCGCGAGCTTTGCTATTATAGTTGGATCTTATGTTTCTCCTCCCCCTCTACTCTCTTGTAATGAATTGAGTTTTCCCCTTCGAAGTAATCTTATCAGATTGAGTCTATAAAGATTTGAGAACACTTGATGTATGTCTTGCCGTGGATATCTGTGGTGACAATGGGATATCACGTGATTCACTTGATGTATGTTGTGGTGATCAACTTGCGGGTTCCGCCCATGAACCTATGCATAGGGGTTGGCACATGTTTTCGTTGTGATTCTCCGGTAGAACTTTGGGGCACTCTTTGAGGTTCTATGTGTTGGTTGAATAGATGAATCTGAGATTGTGTGATGCATATCATATAATCATACCCACGGATACTTGAGGTGACATTGGAGTATCTAGGTGACATTAGGGTTTTGATTGATTTGTGTCTTAAGGTGTTATTCTAGTACGAACTCTAGGGCTGTTTGTGACACTTATAGGAATAGCCCAACGGATTGATTGGAAAGGATAACTTTGAGGTGGTTTCGTACCCTACCATAATCTCTTCGTTTGTTCTCCGCTATTAGTGACTTTGGAGTGACACTTTGTTGCATGTTGAGGGATAGTTATGTGATCCAATTATGTTATTATTGTTGAGGGAACTTACACTAGTGAAAGTATGAACCCTAGGCCTTATTTCCTAGCATTGCAATACCGTTTACGCTCACTTTTACCATTAGTTACCTTGCTGTTTTTATAATTTCAGATTACAAAAACCTTTATCTATTATCCATATACCACTTGTATCACCATCTCTTCGCCGAACTAGCGCACCTATACAATTTACCATTGTGTTGGGTGTGTTGGGGACACAAGAGACTCTTTGTTATTTGGTTGCAGGGTTGCTTGAGAGAGACCATCTTCATCCTACGCCTCCTACTGATTGATAAACCTTAGGTCATCCACTTGAGGGAAATTTGCTACTGTCCTACAAACCTCTGCACTTGGAGGCCCAACAACGTCTACAAGAAGAAGGTTGTGTAGTAGACATCAAGCTCTTTTCTGGCGCCGTTGCCGGGGAGGTGAGTGCTTGAAGGTATATCTTTAGATCTTGCAATTGAGTCTTTTAGTTTCTTGTTTTATCACTAGTTTAGTTTATAAAAGAAAACTATAAAAAATGGAATTGACTTTGTCTCATACGCTTCACCTTTTTAATATCTTTCGTGAGAATGATGGAAAGGATAATTGTGCCCAAGTGCTAGAAGAAGAAATCTATAGAATATTTGGCACTAAATATTTGAATGATGAGCATGATTGCAATGTTGTTAGTATGAATTCCTTGAATATCCATGATGGTAATGATATGCAAAGCCACAAGCTTGGGGAAGCTATGTTTGATGAAGATGATATTTTTTGTCCCCCAAGTTTTGATGAGCAAATTTATTATGATGAAAGCATGCCTACTATCTATGATGATTATTGTGACGACACGTATGCTTAAAGAATAATGATAACCATAAAACTTGTCATCTTGGTCTTAATTTTCAATCACATGATAGTTACTTTGTTGAGTTCGCTCCCACTATTATTCATGAGAAAAATTTTGCTTATGTGGAGAGTAGTAAATTTTCTATGCTTGTAGATCATGAAAAGAATGCTTTAGGTGCTGGTTATATTGTTGAATTCATTCATGATGCTATTGAAAATTATTATGAGGGAGGAATATATGCTTGTAGGAATTGCAATAATATCAAGTTTCCTCTCTATGTGCTTAAAGTTTTGAAGTTATGCTTGTTTTGCCCTCCTATGCTAGTTGATTATTGTTCCCACAAGTTGTTTGCTCACAAAATACATATGCATAGGAAGTGGGTTAGGCCTAAATGTGCTAGTCATATTCTTTATGATGCTCTCTTTATGTTTCAATTCTTATCCTTTATGTGAGCATCATTGAAATCATCATGCCTAGCTAGGGGCATTAAACGATAGCGCTTGTTGGGAGGCAACCCAATTTTATTTTTGTTACTTGCTTTTTGTTCCTGTTTAGTAATAAATAATTCATCTAGCCTCTGTTTATATGTGGTTTTATGCATTTAATTAGTATTTCTGCCAAGTAGAACCTTTGGGAAGACTTGGGGGAAGTCTTTGCGATCATGCTGTGAAAAACAGAAACTTTAGCGTTCACGAGAATTGCTGCCATTTTTTATTGGAGAGTGATATTTAGTTAATTCTTTTTGAAGATGATTAATAGATAAATTCCTCAGGTCAAGCAATTTATTTGATAATTTTATGAGTTCCATAAGTATACGTTTGATCCAGATTACTACAGACTGTTCTGTTTTTGACAGATTCTGCTTTTCGTGTGTTGTTTACTTATTTTGATGAATCTATGGCTAGTAAAATAGTTTATAAACCATAGAGAAGTTGGAATACAGTAGATATTACACCAATATGAATTTAGAATGAGTTCATTACAGTACCTTATGATGGTGATTTATTTTCTTATACTAACGGAGCTTACGAGTTTTCTGTTAAGTTTTGTGTTGTGAAGTTTTCAAGTTTTGGGTAAGGATTCAATGGACTATGGAATAAGGAGTGGCAAGAGCCTAAGCTTGGGGATTCCCAAGGCACCCTAAGGTAATATTCAAGGACAACCAAGAGCCTAAGCTTGGGGATGCCCCGGAAGGCATCCCCTCTTTCGTCTTCGTTCATCGGTAACTTTACTTGGAGCTATATTTTTATTCGCCACATGATATGTGTTTTGCTTGGAGCGTCAATTTATTTTGTTAGGATTTGCTTGATGTTATTTAGAATAATATTTTGCATCTTTTATTTCAATAAAAGTGGCATTGATAGCCTTTACTATGCCTATGTTACAAGTATACATGTTGCTGTTTGAAAACAGAAAGTTTACCGCTGTTGCAATAATTCCCTAGAAAAGTCAGAATGTGATAAAATGTTGAAACCTTTTGCATATTAAGATCTGATAAATTTACTACAGTGGGAATTTTATTTCATAATTTTTGGAGCTAGGGTAGTATGGATGTTGCAGCATTCTTTAGAGACGATCCTGTTTAGGCAGATTGCTGTTATGTTTGCATTGTTAGCATACATTTGCTTCTTTAATGATTCTATTTGAGGATATGACTATTAAATACGCAGAGGCATTTAGTATGCAATGTTGAATAATAATTTCAGTGATTTGTTACAGTAGAGTGTCACAGCCCTAGCTTTGGCCTTTGCTTGTCATTGCATATGCATCCATGCATCATCTTAAATTCAAGGAAATTGAATTGAGGGAATTCTCAAGCCTCGAAAATCTTTTTAAAATGATCAACATTAAAATATTTCAAATGAGCCCAACAAAATGTTCCTGCTAACCTTTGAAAATATTGGCAAGAGCTATAACTCAAACCAATATTTTTGGAACCACAGAAATAATTATTCTTGGGCCTTTGAATTAAATCACTAGCTATTTGATTTGGGTTTATATTTACTATAAAATAGATATAAGCCCAATAATTTTGAAAATTTGTATGTGGCTCTGAATTAGTTTCCTAAGTCCACATAATAATTTTAAGAAGCATAAAAATTGGTTTGTTTGAAAACCAAACTCAAAACAAACTTCAAATAAATAGAAAATAGAAAGAAAAATAGGAAAAGAGAGGGACTTACCTGGCTTACCTGTTGCGGCCCAGCTGGCCAGCCCACCTGGCGGCCCAGCCCACTGGCAACTGCCAGTCATCTCCCACCTCTGCCAGAAGGCAGAAGCGTGTCGCTCGCGCGCGCACCGGACGCCACCTCCTGCTTCCACCTCCTGCTTCCTCCCCACCATCCTCGACCGAGCGCCTGGAGACGCCCCAAGCCCCCTGGTCCTTCTCCCTCACTCTCTGCTCTCCCCCTCGCCCTCTAGCCCCCATCCCCGACCTCACCACAGAGCGCTCCACCGTCACCGTGTTTCACCCGTGTGGCCACCGTCCTCCTTTCGCCGCGTCGCCGTGTCCGGCATCTCCGCTGTCGAGCACCACGTCTCCACGCTGAAGGAAACAAGCCGGAGGGCTCCGCTTCATCGCCATCGTCGTCGCCTTCGCCATCGGCCGCCGGAGATCCGCCTCGTCGCCCCGCTCACTCCGACGCTCCCCCGGCCTCGCCGACCTGCTTGTCCGACTCGCCGTGAGCCACTGACCCGAACCCCCCTCCTTTGCGCTCCGTTTGCACACTGTAGTCGTCGCTCCGCTGGAGACCGAACCGCACCGCCGCTCGAGCTTCTTGCCACCGTGGCCACAGTCGTCGTAGCTCCCAACCGAGCACACCCACGTGTTCACCGCGCCGAGTAGGTGCCGTAGGGGCTAAGCACGCCACTCCACGGCTACCGCAGCCCCGTTCCCGAGTGCGCCCGAACTCCGGCCACCGCCAAGGTCGACATCGCGCTCAACCCCGGCCACCCTAGCTGCTACCGCTTGCTGCACTAGACGCGGGCGAGCTCCAGCATCACGTGGAGCCTCTCCGCCGTCGTTTTGGTCGCCGGAGGAGCATTTCCAAGCCGCCCCGCCATCTCTGCCATCGCCGGCGATGAGCCGTGGGCCAAGCCCGTGGGTTTGACCCCGGTTGACCGGGATTTGACTTCCCCTGTGCCACTGACAGGTGGGTCCAGCCCCTGTTAATCTCTGGTTTAGTTTAAAGTTAAACCCAATTAGACCTGAGACACTGACTTGCGGGGCCTAGTGGTCAGGTATGACCTGGGCTGACCATGTTGACCTGCTAACGCAGTGATGATGTCATGCTGACTCAGTTAATAATTTTCTGGTTTAAAAATAATCCAGGAAATTTCAGAAAATAGTTATAACTTCTAAAAATCATAGAAAATCAACCGTAACTCCAAATGAAATAAATTATATATGAAAAATTATCAGAAAAATTCAAGGAATCCATCTGTACCATTTTCATGCATGTTTGAACAATGTTTGTCCTCTGTTTTGGACAAAACAACTAAAGGGCATTTAAATAATCATATATGGAGTTGGAATTTGAATCATGTATTGAAACCAACTTCATTTAAATGATAGCTAGATGCATTATCTCAAATCACAGCATATTGCCATGTCATGATCATGCATCATATTGTGGCATTGCATTGATTGTGTTCTTTCTCAGTTGCCGGTGTTTGTCCCCTCTCGATAGACGTGTACCGACGACGAGAACGATGACACCGATGAAGTGTGTTCCTCTTCAGAAGTGTCAGGCAAGCAAAACCCCGTTGTTCATTCCGATACAATCCCACTCTCTCGCTCCTGCTCTCTTTTACTGCATTAGGACAACAACGATTCAACTATTACATGCTGCGATAACTGAACCCCTTTCCTCTGCATGACCTGTCATTGCCACAGTAAATAGATGAAACCCACTAGCATGAGTAGGAGTTGTTTGAGCCCTGATGTGCCTACTCATTCATGCTTGTTGTCATGCCTGCTACTGCTTAGAGTTGAGTCAGGTCTAATTCATCAGGAATGAATTGGAACATGGCGAACATGTCCTACTGTTGAGAGCTAAGTGTGTGAACACGATTTGGTAAAGGTAGGGTGAGAGGCCATGTAGGACTACATGGTGGGTTGTCTCATTGCAGCCATTCTCAGGAACTGAGTTCTGTGTTTGTGATCCATGAACCGTTACTACCACACACTGGGTTCCGGTAACTCGGCCCCTCTCGGCTTATTAATCAACTCGATCTCTGTCCAGGAGTTGCAACTAGTTTCTGGTATTTGTAGGTAGTGTTAGTAGTCTACCAAGTGGCACCCGGTACAGGTGGGCTTGGGACAGACTAGGCATAGTGGCACGGTGTACCAAGTGGCACCCGGATGGTGGGCTTGGGAACCCTACACACATCGTTTGGGGCCGTGAGCGACACCTTGGCCGGATCTCCTTGCGGATTGAACCCGAATAGGCGATAAACCTGGACGAGAGACTTGTGTGGTTAGTCAGGTCCTGGCCGACACCCTCGCCCGGCTTCCGCTTGAAGGTTGCCGAGGTACATGACGTGTACAGGGCAATAAGTGGCGAGAGCGTGTGTGAAGAAGTACACCCCTGCAGGGTTATCATTATCTATTCGAATAGCCGGATTCCTTGGATATGGAAACTTGGGCCCCTTGCATAGTTCATAGACAAGTGAAAGTTGATACTCTAATATGCGCAAGATAAGTGTGAGTGCTATGGATGGCGTTCTCGCAGGGAGGCGGGAGCGGACACATAGTGGATTATTGATATGGTGAATATGTGGACTCGTGTGCGCCACCTCAAAAGAGTTACTTGTAGTCATAGTTTAGGATAGCCACCGAGTCAAAGCTGGCTTGTTGCAGTTAAACTCCACCACACCACTTTGTTTATACTAATGTATATGTAGCTAGCTCTGATGTAAGTCTTGCTGGGTACATTTGTACTCATGTTTGCCTATTCTATGTTTTGCAGAGAGACGTCAGTCTTGCTAGTAGTTCCACATGGACTTCGACATTTACCTTGTTACCTCAGCTACGATCTTGTACCCTTGGGAGGGTCTTGTAGATAGTTAGGCTTCTGAGCCTTCTTCATTTGTAGTTGTCTGTACTTAGACAAGTTAAGCTTCCACGTGTGCTTTGACTTGTATGCTCTGAATGTTGGGTCATGAGACCCATGTTTGTAATATCTCGCTCCTCGGAGCCTAATGAATAAATACTCTGAGTCGTAGAGTCTTGTTGTGATGCCATGTTGTATTGCACATATTGAGCATATTGTGTGTATGATTGAAATGCTTGGTATGTGTGGGATCCGACAACCTAGTTGTTTATCCTTGGTAGCCTCTGTTATGGGGAAATGTAGTCTTGTGCTTCCATGAGCCATAGTAGTCCGCTATAGCCCGGTTCATCGGAGACCTACTAGCCCAGCACTACTGCTCCGGAACACTTGACTGGCCGGCATGTGATTCACTTCGTTCATGTATCTGTCCCTTCGGGGAAATGTCACGCGGTGACATCCGGAGTCCTGCCTAGCCTGGTACAGCCCGGTTCACCGGAGTCCTGTTAGCCCAGTGCTACAGCCCGGATTCACACGCTGCTGACCGACATGCTTGATGTTGATTCATGTATGCCTGTCCCCGTAAGTTAGTGCCACTTTGGGTTCACGACTAGTCATGTCGGCACGGGTTCTCTGTCATATGGATGCTAGCGACACTATCATATACGTGAGCCAAAAGGCACAAACGGTCCCGGGCCATGGTAAGGCGACACCCGTGGGAATACCGTGCGTGAGGCTGCAAAGTGATATGAGGTGTTACCGGCTAGATCGATGTGACTTGGAATCGGGATCCTGACAGCTTTGGTATCAGAGCCTGACTGCTTGTAGGATTACCAAGCCAAACGGGTCGAAGTTGTGTCTAGAAATGCTTTAGTTATATAAGGGAATTGATTGTGGATGGGAACGTAAGGCTCTTTTTACTCCTTTACCTTATGACCTCCTGCTCTGAGTCAACCTCTTCTTTTCTATGGGGGTTAAGAACTAGGCTTCTCTTCTATCTCTCAGGATGACGTGTTACTAAACCGTAGTTGCCTAGGATTGTTGAGTTCAAGCCTCAGTTCAGCTCCTACTACTTCCATATGTTCATAGCTGGCCTCAGAACCTTGATATTGTGATGTTGAGTGGTTATGCCACCATTTTGCAGGATGTCTCAAATCTTTTTGAGCATTTACAGTCGTTATGCTATCCGAGTCATCCCAGGTTTCTAAATAATCTGATGCACTTGCAAATCTTTCCTCCGTTTTCCCGATATCCTTTTGGGCCAGATTAAGCACACTAATCGGTGTGTTGAGGTACTCCATTGCCTTGACGTATATGTTGAAGCTTATTATGACCCTGGTGTCTTAGAGAACAACCCAGTAATCTAGCCATGCTTTGTATCCTTAGTGTGATGATTTTGGCCACCATTCTTGAAAGCATCCTATGATGCCATTTAGTAGTATGTATTCTACTCCTGGGTTCTTGACCCAAGATTCACACTACTTACCTCGTGTTGATAGTGTTGCTCGTACCTTTAGGATATTAGTAACCTTTGTGATAGCCTTCGAGGTCCGTGGTATCTCATTCTTCCAATACCATGAACTATCATGGCAGAAGTTCCTTTGAACTAAAAGATTACAACCAGGGTGCTCTTGAGGAGTACTCCATTCATATTGTGACTCTGCCAATCCTACCCTTCCACATGGGTTACCCGGAAGAAATGTTGAGCTCCGCTTGACATACTAATCTATGCGTCCACAACTCAGAAAAACATATGTTCCTTTGAGTTGTCTCTCTTTAGTTGTATTCTGACCTTTGTCTATCAATTGATAGTCGGGACTAGTTGTGCATTCTTGTTATCGATGCCTATTATTCTTGTGGTCCGTCAAGCCATTCTATTCCAGAATGACTAGGAGAAACAAACTCCAGCACCTCATCCATTTCTTGGACTGGTCAAAGTAGTTGTATTTTCATAGAACAAAATGCCAATCCAGCTTTTGCTCTGTTCTACCTCAGAGTATTACCCCCCCCCCCCCCTTCTGTCAGGATTGTCATGAGAATTGCACCATCTCTCATGAATTCTTGATGCAGTGATACTTCTTGCCATCATTTTTCATTCCTCGGTTCCGTGTTGTCGCAACCGGAATGCCGACAAGTGAACCATGATGTGTGAAATCAATACTCCTAGCAACTGTGTTTCTTGGTAGTTATGGACATTATTATCATTCTTAGCGTGTTGGTTATCGAATCACTATTCTAGGATTGATCGTGCTACCTTGTCCTTATTTCTGGTGCACTATTCGATCTTGGAGTTAGGATTGAGTCACTTGCTCTTCTGATCATGTCGTCTTGCCTTGAAAAGCAAGATTGTTCTCGAGCTTAGTGACATATCGATGGTTCGTGATTTTCCGAATATCTTCTCGGAGATATCACCAGGCTGTCACATGATCGCTATGTTGAGTTCGTGATCAAGTTGCTTTCTTGTAGCTACCCTTTTCTCCAAGAATCTGTGTTGGATACCCCTGAGCTAGTTGGTTAAGCTTGCCTATTCTATGTTTTGCAGAGAGACGTCAGACTCGCTAGTAGTTCCACGTGGACTTCGACGTTTACCTTGTTTCCTTAGCTACGATCTTGTACCCTTGGGAGGGTCTTGTAGATAGTCAGGCTTCTGAGCCTTCTTCATTTGTAGTTGTTTGTACTCAGACAAGTTAAGCTTCCGCGTGTGCTTTGACTTGTATGCTCTGAATGTTGGGTCATGAGACCCATGTTTGTAATATCTCGCTCCTCAGAGCCTAATGAATAAATACTCTAAGTTGTAGAGTCTTGTTGTGATGCCATGTTGTATTGCACATATTGAGCATATTGTGTGTATGATTGAAATGCTTGGTATGTGTGGGATCCGACAACCTAGTTGTTTATCCTTGGTAGCCTCTCTTATGGGGAAATGTAGTCTTGTGCTTCCATGGGCCATAGTAGTCCGCTACAGCCCGGTTCACCGGAGTCCTGCTAGCCTAGCACTACTGCTCCGGAACACTTGACTGGCCGACATGTGATTCACTTTGTTCCTGTGTCTGTCCCTTCGAGGAAATGTCACGTGGTGACATCCGGAGTCCTGCCTAGCCTGCTGCAGCCCGGTTCACCGGAGTCCTGTTAGCCTAGTGCTACAGCCCGGATTCACACACTGCTGACCGACATGCTCGATGTTGATTCATGTATGCCTGTCCCCGTAAGTTAGTGCCACTTTGGGTTCATGACTAGTCATGTCGGCCTGGGTTCTCTATCATATGGATGCTAGCGACACTATCATATACGTGAGCCAAAAGGCGCAAACGGTCCCGGGCCATGGTAAGGCAACACTCATGGGAATACCGTGCGTGAGGCCGCAAAGTGATATGAGGTGTTACCAGCTAGATCGATGTGACTTGGAATCGGGGTCCTGACATAGAGTATGATAAGGTTTTTGCAATGGTTTATACTAACTTATCTCACGAGTCCTTATTGAGTTTTGTGTGAATGAAGCTTTTGAGATTTAGGGAGACCGTGATATGAGAGGAATTAAGGAGACACAAAAGCTCAAGCTTGGGGATGCCCAAGACACCCCAAGATAATATTTCAAGAAGTCTCAAGCGTCTAAGCTTGGGTATGCCTGTTGGGGATCGTAGCATTTTAAAATTTTCTACGCATCACCAAGATCAATGTATGGAGTAATCTAGCAATGAGGGAAGGAGAGTGCATCTACATACCATTGTAGATTGCTAAGAGGAAGCGTTGCAAGAACGCGGATGAAGGAGTCGTACTCGTAGCGATTCAGATCGCGGTTGATTCCGATCTAAGCGCCGAACCACGGCGCCTCCGCGTTCAACACACGTGCAGCCCGGTGACGTCTCCTACGCCTTGATCCAGCATGGGAGAAGGAGAGGTTGGGGAAGACTCCATCCAGCAACAGCACGACGGCATGGTGGTGAAGGAGGAGAGTGGCAATCCTACAGGGCTTCGCCAAGCACCGCGGGAGAAGAGGAGGACTTGGGAGAGGGGGAGGGCTGCGCCAGAACTTGGGGTGTAGCCGCCCTCCCACCCCTCCACTATTTATAGCTGGGGAGAGAGGGGGCCGGCCCGCTTTAGATCCCATCTAGGGTTGGGGGCGGTGGCCAAGGGGGGGAGGAGTGCCTCCCAAGTCAACTGGAGGCCCTCCCCTTTAGGGTTTCCCCTCTCCCATGCGCATGGGCCTTGGGGGGGCTAGTGCCCTTGGCCCATTAAGGTTAGGGCGCCCCCTACAGCCCATGTTGCTATATTGGACGTGGTGGAACATTTTCCGGACCTCCGGACCCCTCCGGAATCCTCCGGAACCTTCCGGAAGCTTCCCGGTACAATACCGGAAAAAATCGAACTTTCCCCGGAACCTGAACAACAACTTTCCATATATAAATCTTTACCTCTGGACCATTCCGGAACTCCTCGTGACGTCCCGGATCCCATCCGGGCTCCGAAAAACATTTGGTGACCACGTACATACTTTCCCTATAACCCTAGCGTCATCGAACCTTAAGTGTGTAGACCCTACGGGTTCGGGAGTCATACAGACATGGCCGAGACAACTCTCCGGTCAATAACCAACAGCGGGATCTGGATACCCATGTTGGCTCCCACATGCTCCATGATGATCTCATCGGATGAACCATGATGTCAAGGATTCAATCAATCCCGTATACAATTCCCTTTGTCCATCGGTACGATACTTGCCCGAGATTCGATCATCGGTATCCCGATACCTTGTTCAATCTCGTTATCGGCAAGTCTCTTTACTCGTTCCGTAACACATCATCCCGTGATCAACTCCTTCATCACATTGTGCACATTATGATGATGTTCTACCGAGTGGGCCCAGAGATACCTCTCCGTTTACACGGAGTGACAAATCCCAGTCTCGATTCGTGCCAACCCAACAGACACTTTCGGAGATACCTGTAGTGAACATTTATAGCCACCCAGTTATGTTGTGACGTTTGGTACACCCAAATCATTCCTACGGTATCCGAGAGTTGCACAATCTCATGGTCTAAGGAAATGATACTTGACATTAGAAAAGCTTTAGCTTACGAACTACACGATCTTTGTGCTAGGCTTAGGATTGGGTCTTGTCCATTACATCATTATCCTAATGATGTGATCCCGTTATCAACGACATCCAATGTCCATGGTCAGGAAACTGTAACCATCTATTGATCAACGAGCTAGTCAACTAGAGGCTTACTAGGGACATGGTGTTGTCTATGTATCCACACATGTATCTGAGTTTCCTATCAATACAATTCTAGCATGGATAATAAACGATTATCATGAACAAGGAAATATAATAATAACCAATTTATTATTGCCTCTAGGGAATATTTCCAACAATGCCCCGGTTGGCATCCCACCTTTCTTCTTCAACAACTATCGGTTAGTATCCGTTGATCCTAAGTTCTTGCTTCTTCACATGATGTATGCTATTATTAGATGTCATTTTATTTTGCTTTGATTGCTGTTTGAATAAATTACTAAGATCTGAAATTATTAAATGTTAGAGAGTCTTCACATAGTTGCATAATTATTCGACTACTCATTGATCTTCACTTATATCTTTCGGAGTAGTTTGTCATTTGCTCTAGTGCTTCACTTATATCCTTTTAGAACACGGTGGTGGTTTTATTTTATAGAAATAGATGAACTCTCATGCTTCACTTAGATTATTTTGAGAGTCTTAAATAGCATGGTAATTTGCTTAAAATCCTAATATGCTAGGTATTCAAGAATAATAAAATTCTCTTATGAGTGTGTTGAATACTATGAGAAGTTTGATACTTGATAATTGTTTTGAGATATGGAGATGGTGATATTAGAGTCATGCTAGTTGAGTAGTTGTGAATTTGAGAAATACTTGTGTTGAAGTTTGTGATTCCCGTAGCATGCACGTATGGTGAACCGTTATGTGATGAAGTCGGAGCATGATTTATTTATTGATTGTCCTCCTTATGAGTGGCGGTCAGGGACGAGCGATGGTCTTTTCCTACCAATCTATCCCCCTAGGAGCATGCGCGTAGTACTTTGTTTCGATAACTAATAGATTTTTGCAATAAGTATGTGAGTTCTTTATGACTAATGTTGAGTCCATGGATTATACGCACTCTCACCCTTCCACCCTTGCTAGCCTCTCTAGTACCGCGCACCTTTCGCCGGTACCATAAACCCACCATTTACCTTCCTCAAAACAGCCACCATACCTACCTATTATGGCATTCCATAGCCATTCCGAGATATATTGCCATGCAACTTTCCACTGTTCCGTTTATTATGACACGCTTCATCATTGTCATATTGCTTTGCATGATCATGTAGTTGACATCGTATTTGTGGCAAAGCCACCATTCATAATTCTTTCATACATGTCACTCATGCATCATTGCACATCCCGGTACACCGCCGGAGGCATTTATATAGAGTCATATCTTGTTCTAAGTATTGAGTTGTAATTCTTGAGTTGTAAGTAAATAAAAGTGTGATGATCATCATTATTAGAGCATTGTCCCAGTGAGGAAAGGATGATGGAGACTATGATTCCACCACAAGTCGGGATGAGACTCCGGACGAAAAAAAGAGAGGCCAAAGAAGCACAAAAAAGAGGCCATAAAAAAGAGAAGGCCCAAATAAGAAAATAAAAAAATAAAAAAATGAGAGAAAAAGAGAGAAGGGACAATGCTACTATCCTTTTACCACACTTGTGCTTCAAAGTAGCACCATGACCTTCATGATAGAGAGTCTCCTATGTTGTCACTTTCATATACTAGTGGGAATCTTTAATTATAGAACTTGGCTTGTATATTCCAATGATGGGCTTCCTCAAAATGCCCTAGGTCTTCGTGAGCAAGCGAGTTGGATGCACACCCACTAGTTTCTTTTGTTGAGCTTTCATATACTTATAGCTCTAGTGCATCTGTTGCATGGCAATCCCTACTCACTCACATTGATATCTATTCATGGGCATCTCCATAGCCCGTTGATATGCCTAGTCGATGTGAGACTATCTTCTCCCTTTTTGTCTTCTCCACAACCACCATTCTATTCCACCTATAGTGCTATGTCCATGGCTCACGATCATGTATTGTATGAAGATTGAAAAAGTTTGAGAACATCAAAAGTATGAAACAATTGCTTGGCTTGTCATCGGGGTTGTGCATGATTTAAATATTTTGTGTGCTGAAGGTAGAGAATAGCCAGACTATATGATTTTGTAGGGATAGCTTTCTTTGGCCATGTTGTTTTGAGAAGACATGATTGCTTAGTTGGTATGCTTGAAGTATTATTGTTTTTATGTCAATATTAAACTTTTGTCTTGAATCTTATGGATCTGAATATTCATACCACAATTAAGAAGAATCACATTAAAATTATGCCAAGTAGCACTCCGCATCAAAAATTCTGTTTTTATCATTTACCAACTCGAGGACGAGCAGGAATTAAGCTTGGGGATGCTTGATACGTCTCCAACGTATCTATAATTTTATATTGCTCCATGCTATGTTATCTACTGTTTTGGGCAATATGGGGCTTTATTATACACTTTTATATCATTTTTGGGACTAACCTATTAACCGGAGGCCCAGCCCAGATCTGCTGTTTTATGCCTATTTCAGTGTTTCGAGGAAAAGGAATATCAAACAGAGTCGAAACGGAACTAAATCAACTAGAGAAGTTATTTTTGGAAGGAAACCTACCGGATAGACTTGGACCCTACGTCAGAAGATGAAGGAGGTGCTCACGAGGGTAGGGGCGCGCCCACCCCCCTGGGGTGCGCCCCCTGCATCGTGCCCCCCCCCTTCGGTCCACCGACGTACCCCTTGTACCCATATATACCTACGTATCGTAAAACTTCCAGAACGGAGATTAGATCGGGAGTTCCGCCGCCAGAAGCCTCCGTAGCCACCAAAAGTCAATCGGGACCCTATTCCGGCACCCTACCGGAGGGGGAATCCCTCTCCGGTGGCCATCTTCATCATCCCGGTGCTCTCCATGACGAGGAGGGAGTAGTTCTCCCTCGGGGCTGAGGGCATGTACCAGTAGCTATGTGTTTGATCTCTCTCTCTCTCTCTTGTATTCTTGATTTGGCACGATCTTGATGTATCGCGAGCTTTGCTATTATAGTTGGATCTTATGTTTCTCCTCCCCCTCTACTCTCTTGTAATGAATTGAGTTTTCCCCTTTGAAGTAATCTTATCGGATTGAGTCTTTAAAGATTTGAGAACACTTGATGTATGTCTTGCCATGGATATCTGTGGTGACAATGGGATATCACGTGATTCACTTGATGTATGTTTTGGTGATCAACTTGCGGGTTCCGCCCATGAACCTATGCATAGGGGTTGGCACACATTTTCGTCGTGATTCTCCGGTAGAACTTTGGGGCACTCTTTGAGGTTCTATGTGTTGGTTGAATAGATGAATCTGAAATTGTGTGATGCATATCGTATAATCATACCCACGGATACTTGAGGTGACATTGGAGTATCTAGGTGACATTAGGGTTTTGATTTATTTGTGTCTTAAGGTGTTATTCTAGTATGAACTCTAGGGCTGTGTGTGACACTTATAGGAATAGCCCAACGGATTGATTGGAAATGATAACTTTGAGGTGGTTTCGTACCCTACCATAATCTCTTCGTTTGTTCTCTGCTATTAGTGACTTTGGAGTGACTCTTTGTTGCATGTTGAGGGATAGTTATGTGATCCAATTATGTTATTATTATTGAGGGAACTTACACTAGTGAAAGTATGAACCCTAGGCCTTATTTCCTAGCATTGCAATACCATTTACGCTCACTTTTACCATTAGTTAGCTTGCTGTTTTTATAATTCCTGATTACAAAAACCTTTATCTATTATCCATATACCACTTGTATCACCATCTCTTCGCCGAACTAGTGCACCTATACAATTTACCATTGTATTGGGTGTGTTGAGGACACAAGAGACTCTTTGTTATTTGGTTGCAGGGTTGCTTGAGAGAGGCCATCTTCATCCTACGCCTCCTACGAATTGATAAACCTTAGGTCATCCACTTGAGGGAAATTTGCTACTGTCCTACAAACCTCTGCACTTGGAGGCCCAACAACGTCTACAAGAAGAAGGTTGTGTAGTAGACATCACCTATTAAAGATTTGAATAATATAATCGGTTTGGAAAACCGGTTCCTGTGATATTTAATCATACTGGCGGTTTAGGATACCTGTGCAGTAAGGGTCATAACCCAATCTTTAGAAGCCAAAACTTCCAAATGTTTATGATTGTGATATATGGTGACTTATCATCCAAAGTCAAGCCGAGTTTAAATGAAACCACATATATGCTTCAGATATGAACAAAAAGGTCTCAAGACAAAACCAAAGAATGTTTTCAAAAAACTTAAGCCAAATAGAGAAAAAAATGAGGCTTTTGATTCGAATACGATCAGTAAACTGGACCGAAAGGGGTTAAGCTAGGATTCGAATAAGATCATGAAGCCCCCAAGTGGTTTTGGCATTGCGCCGATCAAGAGGGTACCGACAGCTATGTTCTCTTTGGTTCGAATACGACCTATGTTTGAACAGGAAGCCCCCAAATGACCTTGAGAGTTTTTTAATGACTCTTATTCGAATATGATCAAAGTCGGACCCAAAAGGGGTTAAGCTATGATTCGAATACGATCAAAGTCGTCGCCCTTCTTTCTCCTTGCTTAGATCCATGGATTAGATCCATTAACCACATAAATCTTGCGTGGTAGTAGTTTTAGCACTTTTTTGATACTAGAATATATCCTCATCGCGACATATTTCCTCTAGGGCACCTCTGCTTTTCTACTGTCGCATCTGTAGGTTTCGAATTTATTCTCTTTTCTGAACAGTGGTAGATCCGAATTTACAGCTTCAACTTGTGGAACTTGTTTGTCCCAACACTTAGCAAATTTACTCTTGGTAGCTCTTTGAATATCTTAGTCATGGTGGCTTATTCTGCCGGCTTATCATTACTTCATATATCATTAGCCCTCGCTTAAGCCGCCATTCTGAACATGCACTGCAATTGTTAACTTGTAATCCCACCAACTAACTTGAGCCGGCAAATTATTTCCTTTCTTTAGGTTGACCTTTCACCATGCCGCCAAAGACAATTACGACCTGTAACTAGGTTCCATCCATCGTCACTTAGAGCACTTTGAAGGATTTTGTCACCGTTGGATATTTGCTAGAGAAAAGTGTCATGCATTACCATGCCCCTGACCCAGGCGAAGAGAGACCTCAGCCAAAGGGCGGTGAAGTTATTGTCTTTACTGATCATATGAACCAGGGCTTCTCGCCGCCCGGCTCTAAGTTCTTTAGGGATGTCCTGCACTTCTTCAAACTCCATCCACAAGACATTGGACCCAACTCTATATCAAACATCTATAACTTTCAAGTTTTCTGTGAGGTATATCTTCAAGAACAGCCTAGCGTTGAGCTTTTCAGGGAATACTTCTACCTGAACCAGCAAAATGAGTTCACCAATGGGCCCAGCTTGGAACTTGGTGGAATTTCAATTCAATGCAGAAGAGATGCCATCTTCCCTCAAGCAGCTCTGCCGAGTCACCCCAAGGACTAGAATCAAACATGGTTCTACTGCAAAGATATCTCGCTGTCTGATGAAAATCCATTGCCGGGCTATCGTACTGAACATCTCGACTCAATTTATCAACTCCCTGATAAACTTACCATTGCCAAACGCAAGAAACTCATTCCTACCATCAGGAAAGTCCAAGCCTTGCTAGGAAATGGTTTAACCAGAGTCGATTTAATCTGCTGCTGGGTCGCATGGCGGATCATACCCTTACATCGCTGACCCGGCTTAATGTGTACTTATACTGGAGGAACAAACGATCCCTTACGCCATAGCTCCCTGCGTCTAACTGAAGAGGGCATCATTGAAATGGCAACAACGCTTGTAAATAGCAAATTTGAAGACTGCAGCAAAGTGGGCTTGAATCCTTTCTGCAATCTTAACCCGCCGCTAGATGTAAGTCTCTTGATTTCTTTTACCTTACTTCATCACCCAAAGATTGCGTGAACCCAAATATATTATTCTTCCGCAGGCTAAATCTGACTTCTGGAAGGAAAAATATGACCATGAGGCTGCAAAAAAGGCTAGGGGTGCCGCGAAAGCCGCCAAGAAGACCATCAGGAGATCTAGGAAGGAACCAATCACCTCTGATCTACTTAAGCTGGACGAAACCTCTAAGTTGGAGGTAGCCCTTGACTCTCTTGGCTTGTTTTTTCAACCACCTTATTGACACTGATTATTGCCAGGACGACACGGGAGCCAGCCAAGCAGTTGAAGAAGAGGTAACTATCATTTCCTCTGACTCAGAACCTTTACCAAGGCAAAAACTTCGGCGAGTAACCCGGAAAGTAAGGTTTTCACACCCCTTGGCTTATTTAGATCCTCATTTTCTTTTGAAACGACAGCAACATGAGAGCCGCTGCCAGACATGGACCAGCGGAGGTGAAGACTTACCCTACGATTTACCAAACACTCCTCGAAAATGCCAAAATGAAGTTCTTTTTAACCTTAACTCTTTTATTTACCGGCTAGTTTCTTTCGTTAACCACTCAATTCCTTTGATTCCATTTTTGCAGTAGATTTCTTGTTCTTCCTCTGGCGATTCATCGCAAACTCAACTGTCGGCTTTCAAGAATGCCCCTGGGTAAGAATAAGTATATTTCTTCTGTACCTTTATATCTTTATCATTATGCTGACTTGTCCAAATTCTTTTTAGCTATCAAGCAAATCCCAACAAGAAAGCGAAGGTGACAAAGCCGACTGAATCCCCTAAAGCCACTGAAGCAGACCAGTCAACTTCTGCACCACAAGCCTCTAAACAACCAGAAGATCCTGCTCCCAATATTCAACCTGAGATGTCTGAGTTAGACGACACCAATATTGACCCGTCAACCACTGAACCGTCAAGCTCCCTTAACCCGCCAGAAACTCATACTGATGATGTTTTAATCACTGGCACTGGATTTACTGAGCCGGGGAATCCAACTGTACTAGCGAGACATTCTGCCAAACAAGAAGTCATGGAAAGACGGAAAGTGAGGTTCGATGTCTCCCACTATGCTCAATTGAGTAATAGTGAAGTATTATCTGGTTATATTAGTCAAGTACACTCCAGCCATGACTTATAAATTGAGATGGTCAAATAGATGCACCAGAAGTATGAGGTACGTCGCGTCCCCTGCACTGGCATCATCGGCACCTCATCTGGTTTTGGAAGTAATCTGTGAGTCACGGGGACTCAGCAATCTCACACCCTCGCGACCAAGACTATTTAAGCCTATGGGTAGGAAAAAGGTAGTGAGGTGGAGCTGCAGCAAGCACTAGCATATATGGTGGCTAACTTACACAAATGAGAGCGAGAAGAGAAGCAAAACATGGTCAAGAAGCTATAAAGATCAAGAAGTGATCCTGAAACTACTTACGTTCAAGCATTACATGAGACCGTGTTCTCTTCCCGGACTCCGCCGAAAAGAGACCATCATGGCTACACACGCGGTTGATTCATTTTAAATTAAGTTAACTTTCAAGTTCTCTACAACCGGATATTAACAAATTCCCATCTGCCCATAACCGCGGGCACGGCTTTCGAAAGTTCAAAACCCTACAGGGGTGTCCCAACTTAGCCCATCACAAGCTCGCGCAGTCAACAAAGGATATTCCTTCTAGCGGGAAGACCCGACCAGTCTCGGAATTCCGGTTACAAGACATCTCGACAATGGTAAAACAAGACCAGCAAAGCCGCCCGATGTGCCGACAAATCCCGATAGGAGTCGCATGTATCTCGTTCTTAGGGCACACTGGATAGGTCAAACTATGAGTAAAACCAACCCTCGAGTTGCCCCGAGGTGGCCCCGCAGGTTGCCCGTTTCGGACCAACACTCAGATGAGCACTGGCCCAGGGGGTTAAAATAAAGATGACCCTTGAGTCTGCAAAACCCAAGGGAAAAGGCTTAGGTGGCAAATGGTAAAACCAAGGTTGGGCCTTGCTGGAGGAGTTTTATTCAAAGCGAACTGTCAAGGGGTTCCCATAACACCCAACCGCGTAAGGAACGCAAAATCAAGGAACATAACACCGGTATGACGAAAACTAGGGCGGCAAGAGTGGAACAAAACACCAGGCATAAGGCCGAGCCTTCCACCCTTTACCAAGTATATAGGTGCATTAAAGTAAACAAGATATAATAATGATATCCCAACAATATCAATGTCCAACATGGAACAAACTTCATCTCCACCTGCAACTAACAGCGTATAAGAGGGGCTGAGCAAAGCGGTAACATAGACAAACAACGGTTTGCTAGGAAAGGTGGGTTAGAGGCTTGACATGGCAATATGGGAGGCATGATATAGCAAGTGTTAGGTATCGCGGCATAGCAATAGAGCGAACAACTAGCAAGCAAAGATAGAAGTGATTTCGAGGGTATGGTCATCTTGCCTGCAAAGTTCTCTGAGTTGACGAAAGCTTGATCCTCATAAGCATACTCAAAGGGTTCCTCGATCACGTAATCGTCCCCCGGCTCTACCCAAAGCAAGAACACAAGCAAAAGAAACAATAATCAACCACGGTGCAATGCGCAAGCAACATGGCGTGACATGCGGGATGTGATATGCAATGCATATGCATGCTCCGGAAGGAAAGGATTGATCAAGGCATCAAATTGGCAAACCAAGTGCGCCGCTGGAAAGATGAGTTGATTTCGGTCCAAATCAATATAAAGATCACCGAAATCGGATGCACGGTATGCAAATGGCAAGCAAAACAAGAATGGTACAATTCTGCGATTAACAACACGATGCCATCTAGAATGCAACAAGAAACTAAGATAATGCACTCCAACATAGCAACAAAGCACATGGCAGTGATCTACTCAAGATGCTTGACAAAAGATGAACACTGAGCTACGGCTAAAACACACAAGAGCAGGTTCAAACAAGCATGGCAAAAGTGCAAAAGATATCAGCATCACAGACTTAGTGAAAATACTAACATGCCAGGAATTAACATCAGGAAGCAATGTTTAGAGCAAGATAACAACATGCTACAGGAACATAACATAGCAAACAAAGGCATGGCATGAATCTACTCAAAGCATAGAACAAAAGTCCCTTACTGACCATAAGCCAAAAGGGAACAACAAATATGATGGCACCCATGTAAACATAGCAAGTTTCGTTAACAGATTCAGACTTAGCAAAAAACTGGGCATGGCAAAAATAGAATTATGAAGGCCTCTTTGCGAGCTCAATTCACTCACCACAAGGCATTTCATGACAATATAAGCATAGCAATAGTAAGAAGACATGTTCATGAAGCTAACCATGGCAAGAACAATCTCATAGCATGCATGGATCAACTACAACAACCTTGGCAAAATTGATTAACACGTAAACAATCTGCCAGGAACATTTTATAGCAAAAGTAGAGCAAGATTGAGTCATGCTAGGGCACTCGATAGATGCAAACAGGGACATGGATGGATAGAGCATGACCATATGTCCAAATCATCCTTACTAAACATACTCAAAAGAAGCACGGATCTCACTGTAGCAACATGAATACATGGCATAAAAATAACAGCAGAGCAAAGACTTAGTGAAATTCCAAGTCCCTGAAAACAACAATATTATGTGAGCTACTTTGCATGCTTGTGCTAGTCACCACACTGATCACAAAAATACATGTCATACACCCCTGTAAAGATGGCATGGCATAGCCCAAAACACATGTAGAGATCAAGTCCATATGCAGCACACAGTAAATGTAGAAAAATGACAAATGCTCATACTCTGCTAAGAAACAGGAACTAACATTTTATAACACTCTTCCATCAACTATTTGGGCATCAATATGGACTCAAACAAGCAGGTCACAATGGAACAAAATGAAGAGCACATCATGATGAACATTTTGATATATCATGCATGCAAAACGGATCTATGGATGAGGAGTTATGACATGTTGAACAGGGCTTGAAAATATAGCAGAAAATGACTTAGGCAAAATTTCAACCTCCAGATCTAGGGTTGACTTTGGCACGTGAACCGAGGCAGGGTCTGGATCTCGTCGGAAAAGCTTGAACTCGCCGGAGTTCGTCGCCGGACGGTGGCCGGAGCTGGGGAGGGCGCGGATCCGGTGAAGTGGAGAGCAGGAGGAGGCGTGCGGGGTCGGAGGAGAAGGCGGCGGCACGGGCGGAGGCCGGCGCGGAGTCGGCGGCGGTCGGCCGCGGGGTCTCCGGCAGGCGGAGGCGGCGGCGCAGTGGAGGCAAGTGGCGGCGGCGCGGCTCCCGGGTGGTGGTGCGGTGGAGGGAAGCGACGGTGGTGCGCGCGGGCTCGCGCGGGCCTGACTCAGGCCCCGCGGGCCGCGGCGGCGGTGGGCCGCAGAGAGGGCATGTGGCGCGCCCTGATTCGCCTGGCGGCGGCAGGCAGACGTGTCCGGCGCGGTCCGGACACGTTCGGCAGCGAGGAGGGAGGTTTGCTTGGGTTTCGTCCACGAAAATGGAGGAGGAGGCACCTATTTATACATAGAAGGAGGTGGGAGTGTCCAAATGGAGAGCGGTTTTCGGACACGCGATTGTGATCGAACGGCCGAGAGGATGGAGGGGTTTTGGATGGGTTATTGGGCCACTTTGGAGGGGTGTTGGGCTGCAACACACACGAGACCTTTACGGTTCCCCGGTTAACCGTTGGAGTATCGAACGAACTCCAAATGGCACGAAACTTGACATGCGGTCTACCGGCGGTGTACCAAGGCCACTTGGCAAATCTTGGTCCATTCCGAGAAAGTTTAACACCCGCACACAAAAAGAGACAAAAGGGGGCGCCGGAGGACATAGGAGTGTCGGATTGCAAAACGGACAACGGGGAAAATACTCGGATGCATGAGACGAACACGTATGCAAATGCGATGCACATGATGACATGATATGATATGCATGACATGAACAAAATGCAAAACGAAGACAAAACCCAACCACGGGGAAATCTCATAACTTAGAGCCGAAAATGGCAAGAGTTGGAGTACAAATATGGTAAGTTACATCCGGGATGTTACAACTAGCGAGACATTCTGCCAAACAAGAAGTCATGGAAAGACGGAAAGTGAGGTTCGATGTCTCCCACTATGCTTAATTAAGTAATAGTGAAGTATTATCTGGTTATCTCAGTCAACTACACTCCAACCGTGACTTATAAATTGAGATGGTCAAACAGATGCACCAGAAGTATGAGGTACGTTCTCCGGCTTATATAAGTTATATATCCAACCAGCCCCCAAGTCTTCTGATTATGACAAGATTGAATAATCTGTAGACTTAAAAAACTTACAAGCTTTTGTCCTAGACTCCCTCCATGTCCGGTTTACAACTAAGCCAGATGCTGATAGTATCACAATTTTGCATGTATAGTCCCCAAGGGCCGGTTTAATAAGTATGAATGAGCCGGTCCTATTAATCACTGTAAAAGAACATAACTGAACTGTATAGCCCCCATGAGTCTGCTAAGATTGTTGATAGCTCACACGGCTCATCTTTAGGAAGAAACAAGCAATATGCATTAGCCCCCAAGTGACAAGTGTTGTTGCTTGCAAAGCACTTGGGACTTTAGAAAATCCATTTCCGTTGAAAAATTGTGTTGACAGACATTAGCCCCCAAGTTCCAAGTGGTTTCGCTTGCAAAGTGCTTGGGACTTAACTGTTGTAATCCGCCTTGAAATATGTGTGATAAACTTGTGATGTATGTAGGCTGCTACTGCTGAACTAGAGTCTCAACCGAACGATGCCAAGGCTCGGCTGGCGGCTCAAGAAAATGAGACTCGGAAAGCTGAATCAAAGTTCTAGTTCAGTGGGTACGAGTCGGAAAAATTGAAGACCAGTTTGGCTGAGGATAAAAAGGCTTGGGCTGAGGAAAAACTGCCTTGATACAGCATGCTGAAAAGGCAGAGGCGGCTCTTGAGGAAGCTACCACTGAACTAACCGGTTTAAAACACCCTGTGTCTCAGATGGTTTCTGCTATCTTCAATAAGTCCCCTTGTTATTTATCCAAAGTATTTTTCGTCATAATGTAAACCGCCACTTGACCAATCTTTGAACTTTTTCAGGTCCTAGGAGCAGCAACCTTAGCCAAGACACACTAGTGAAGTTCAAGGCGGTTTATACTCTTGTTGAGCAATTATACACTGGAGCTCAGCGGACTCTCGCTGCTATCTCCCCAACGAATCAAGGACCAAATCTGTTAAGTGATGTTTTGAAGAAAATGTCCATCTTACCCACCAGGTTTCAAGAAATCAAACGGTTTTGTGCTAGAGCCAGAGTTGTAACAGCCTTGAGCCGTGCCAAAGCATGGGTACCCGAACTAGACCCGGCAGATGTAGCTAGTGGGTATCCTAGTCTGAAGGAAGATGGAACCTCACTTTGCCACCTGTGTCAAAGAGATTCGTCCACATGCAACAATCATCGCTGAAGAGACCAATCTCTCCAAGTACCAGCCGGCTTATAATGCAGATAATCAGAAGATGCAGACTCCTTCGTATAAAGTGATGGATTTAATTCCGCCAATTCGTAAGCACACTTTCGCCCCTGATATTGACCCGTCTAATCTGATTGACGACGAAGCTGAATTCGTCGCCTTGCGTGGCTTTGACTGGTCCAAACCCAACTTACAAACAATGTAGGAGGAAGATGAACTGGCAAGGGATGAATCGCAACCTTCAAGCCAGCCAGGCCAAGATTCATGAACCGGGGCCGGTTTATCATATGCTTTCTGCAAGACTTAAAAACAATGATCCTTTTTGGGCACCAAGCGCCTTGTAATAGGCTAGCTTTAAACTCTTATTCTGCTATGCCATCGTGCATATTTTCTATGCAAGACACTATTCATCCGCCATGTTAAGATATGCCATGTATGCTTTATGATATTAGCAATTTTGAATCTGTTCCTGCATACAACAGGTGAAAAAGTGTCCTGGCGGTTTACCGCTGGATGGGTTATAATGCCCGATATAAACCATAAGAAACTATCACAGTTTATAACCAAGGCGGGACTTAATGATAACCATATATGATTGAAAATATGTCATACCTGTGATATTTGATCACACTGTTGGTTTACCAAGCCAGTGCGGTAAGGGTGATAACCCAAAATTTGAGCACTGGTAATTATCAGAGATTGCCGGTTTATAAACAAAGCCGGGCCGGGTTAATAAACACCGGATATTATCTTATCTCAAACTGGCGACTTATAGTCAAAAGCCAGGCCGAGTTAATAAACACCAGATAGCATCTCCTCTCACACTGGCGACTTATAGTCAAAAGCCAGGCCGGGTTAATAAACACCGTTGAATTATAATCATAAAGCTTTATAAGCCTCATCAAATAAACCTCAGAAAGAAAATTTGTCGAATAAAAACAAACGAAAACGAGGCTTTTCATGGGCTACCAGGCCGAAAATCGAGTGCTTTCACGGGCCGCACGGCCACTGAGTTCAACCTATATACAAACCTTATAAGATGGACCTCACATAACCAATCGTCGTTTTAACTTTGAAAAGTTCAGTGTCTGCATAAGATTGACTTGTCAAACGTTCGGCGGGTCATTCCAGGATTACCTGGGCGGAGTGGCTTACTTAAAAAGGCAGGATAATCTGGGGTTTTGGGTGAATACACCTGGCTTCCAAGCTTGGCTTTTAAGCCTATTACAAAGGTTATAAAAACTCTTTGTTCTTTAGAACAAAAGAGCCCCCGAGCAATTTTTTGAGCTGTGCTCAAGGGGCACCTATGTTTGAGTTGTGCTTTTGCAACAGACTCTCTTTGGTCCCTTTAACTTGGGTAAAAGCCCCCCAAGTTTTTTTTGTGTGGCCAATAAGCCGGACCAAAGGGTAATCATAACTTCGCTCTATAAAGCAAAAGCCCCCAAGTGACCAAAAACTCATTATTTAAAAGAAAAGGCGACATAGGCCCTGCTTTAGCAGGGATGCCGGTTTATTATATTGATCATAATATATACATTGTCAAAAATATGTACATCAGAAGAGCCAGTGGCTCAAGTGTAGTAAGGCCGAAGATGAGCAATATTCCACGGCCGGCGGGTCTCTTCCTCCGACGTGCGTGAGTCCTTGTGGTCTCGAACATCGATAAGATAATATAACCCGTTGTTCAGATTCTTGCTAATCACAAAGGGTCCTTCCCAAGGTGGGGATAACTTGTGCATATCAGTCTGATCCTCGATAAGCAGGAGCACCAGATCGCCTTCTTGGAAAGTTCTGGTTTTAACCCGGCGGCTGTGGTAACGGCGCAGATCTTGCTGGTAAATCGCCGAACGAGCCGCCACGATGTCAAGCTCCTCATCCAACAGGTCAAGTGCTTCCTGACGTGTTTTTTCATTGTCAGCATCAACATAAGCCGCCACACGAGGTGAGTCATGACGGATGTCACTAGGGAGAACCGCCTCTGCTCCGTAAACCATGAAGAAAGGCGTGTATCCCGTAGATCTGTTAGGGTTGGTATTAACGCTCCATAACACGGAAGGTAACTCCTCCACCCAACAAACCGGCGTCCTCTGCAGGGGAACCATAAGTCGGGGCTTGATGCCTCTCAAGATCTCTTGATTGGCTCTCTCAGCTTGACAATTAGATTGGGGGTGAGCCACTGACAATACATCAAGCCGGATATGCTCACGTTGACAAAATTCTTCCATGGCACCTTTAGAGAGATTAGTGCCATTGTCTGTTATGATGTTGTGTGGAAACCCAAAATGGAAGATCATCTTCTTCATGAATTGAACCGCCGTTGTTGCATCACACTTACTGACTGGCTCTGCCTCTACCCACTTAGTGAACTTATCAACCGCCACCAAAAGGTGGGTCTTCTTATCCTTGGATCTTTTGAAAGGTCCAACCATATCAAGCCCCCAAACTGCAAACGGCCAAGTAATTGGAATCATCCTCAATTCTTGAGCCGGCACATGAGCTCGTCATGAAAATTTCTGACATCCATCACACCTACTGACCAGGTCCTCCGCATCCGCAAGAGATGTTAGCCAATAAAACCCATGACGAAAAGCTTTAGCAACGAGAGATTTTGAACCAGCATGATGACCACAGTCTCCTTCATGAATCTCACGCAGGATCTCACAACCCTCTTTTGGAGAAACACAACGTTGAAACGCCCCTGTGACACTGCGATGATGTAGCTCTCCATTAACAACTGTCATTGACTTAGACTGCCGGGTTATCTGCCTGGCTAAGGTTTCATCCTCAGGTAACTCGCTCGAGCCATATAAGCCAAATAAGGGACTGTCCAATCCGGAATTACATGAAGAGTCACCGCCAACTAAGCTTCCGGGTCAGGAATAGCCAAATCCTCCTCTGTAGGTAACTTGATCGACGGGTTATGCAAAACGTCAAGAAAGACATTAGGCGGCACCGGTTTACATTGAGAACCAAACCGGCTTAAAGCATCCGCCGCTTCATTTTTCCTCCGATCAACACGCTTAACTTGATAACCCTTGAAGTGACCAGCAATAACGTCCACCTCTCATCGATAAGCCGCCATGAGTGGATCCTTGGAATCCCAAGTACCAGAGACTTGCTGAGCCACCAAATCTGAGTTGCCAAAGCACCTAACCCGGCTTAAGTTCATCTCCTTAGCCATCCGAAGACCGTGGAGCAAGGCATCATATTCAGCTGCATTGTTAGTGCAAGGGAACATCAAACAGAAAACATAACAAAATTTATCACCTCGAGGGGAAGCGAGCACAACTCCAGCCCCCGAGCCCTCCAATTGCCTGGACCCATCAAAGTGAATAATCCAATACGTGTTATCTGGCTTTTCCTTAGGCATCTGTAGCTCTGTCCAGTCATTGATGAAATCCACCAGCGCCTGAGACTTGATGGCCGTGCGAGGCATATATTTCAAACCATGAGGACCAAGCTCAATGGCCCACTTGGCTACCCGACCTGTGGCTTCTATGTTCTGAATAATGTCCCCTAAAGGAGCAAAACTAACCACAGTGATGGGATGATCCAGAAAATATTGCTTAAACTTCCGGCTGGCCATGAACACCCCATATACAAGCTTCTACTAGTGCAGATATCTCTGCTTGGACTCAATAAGCACCTCACTGATGTAGTAAACCGGCCTTTGAACCGAATATTCCTTGCCTACCTCCTTCTGTTCCACCACAATATCTACGCTAACAGCCCGGGCATTGGCTACTATGTACAACAATAATGGCTCTTTAGCAACAGGAGCAGCCAGAACAGGCGGCTCAGCCAGCTGCTTGTCCAAGTCCTCAAACGCTGCATTAGCAGCATCACTCCAAACAAAATTATCTGTCTTTTTCATCATCTGATATAGAGGGATGGCCTTCTCTCCCAACCGGCTTAATGCCGCAATACGACCCGCCAGACGTTGCACATCATTGACACACGCTGGTTTAGCCAGAGAAGTGATGGCTTTGATCTTCTCTGGATTAGCTTTAATGCCCCTGTTAGACACCAAAAAGTCCAAAAGTTTGCCTGCCGGCACACCAAAAACACACTTGGCCGGGTTAAGCATCATTTTATAAACCCGGAGATTATCAAAGGTTCCTTTCAAATCATCTATCAATGTCTCTTTCTCTCTGGATTTCACCACAATATCATCCACATAAGCATGAACATTGCACCCAATTTGATCATGAAGGCAATTTTGCACACATCTCTGATAAGTTGCCTAGGCACTCTTGAGCCCAAACGGCATAGACACATAGCAGAAGGCTCCAAAGGGAGTTATGAAAGCTGTCTTCTCCTGGTCCTTAACCGCCATCTTGATCTGATGATAACCAGAATAAGTATCCAAAAAACTCAAACGCTCACAACCCGCAGTAGCATCAATAATCTAATCAATATGAGAGGAAGAGCAAAAGGATCAGCCGGGCAAGCCTCGTTTAAATCTGTGTAGTCCACACACATGCGCCAAGCGCCGTTCTTCTTAAGTACCAGCACCGGGTTAGCCAACCACTGAGGATGGAAAACTTCGACGATAAACCTGGCTGCCAAGAGCCGGGCCACTTCCTCTCCAATGGCCTTCCGCCTCTCTTCATTAAACCGGCGGAGAAACTGCTTAACCGACTTAAATTTTGGATCAATATTAAGAGTGTGCTCAGCGAGTTCTCTCGATACACCCGACATGTCTGAAGGCTTCCATGCAAAGATGTCCTGGTTCTCACAGATGAACTAGATGAGCGCGCTTTCCTATTTCGGATCCAGATTAGCACTGATACTGAACTGCTTGGATGAATCGCCAGGAACAAAATCAACCATCTTAGTATCATATGCCGATTTAAACTTTAAGACCGAATCATGCTCTGTAGTTGGCTTTTTCAAAGATGTCATATCCGCCGGATCAACATTGTCCTTATAGAATTTTAACTCCTCCGTTGCACAAACCGACTCGGCATAAGCCGCATCACCTTCTTCGCATTCCAGAGCTATCTTACGGCTCCCATGTACTGTAATGGTCCCCTTGTAACTCGGCATCTTGAGCTGCAGATAAACATAACAAGGCCGTGCCATGAACTTGGCATAAGCCGGCTGTCTGTAACACCCCAAAATTTTGACCTTGTTTTATTAATTAAAATTTTGCGAGGAAATTAAAACTTTTATTTTCTGGGCTCCCTTTTTATTTTTGAACCTTTTTCTCCCTTGTTATTATGGAGTTTTTCCCCAAAGTGAAAACTTTTCAAATATGTTTTGGACTTGTTTAACCTCTCAAGAAAAACTTTTCTTTTATTAGTAGAACTAATTACATAATTAAATTGCTTGATCTTTATTTTCTTGAAAAATGGTTTTCCAAGGTTATATGGCCATATTTGAACTACAACCATTTGATAAATTCATTCAAAAATCCCACAAAAATTTGGAGATGTCATGTGATGTTTTTAAATAACTTTTGCGCAAAAATATATTTTTCTCTTGAAATATTTTGAGCTCTGCATCAATTTTTCTTCTCTGGTCCAGAGTGCAATTTTGCACTACAACTCTTTTAAATATTTCTTTCTAGCCTTCACCAAAATTATGGGATGTTAGTAGTAGCATATGATTCAACTTTATGCAAAAACCTAGTGATGTTATTTGAAAATTTTGAGTGAATCAACCTCTTTTCCATTCTGGTCCAGCCCTGTGATTTCTACTGCAACCATATTTTTGCTTGCTCTTTGGCTCTTGATTCTTTTTCCTACTTGTAGTCCTCCCTGCAAAACCCTTAAGTCCAGGAGCATGCACCCTTTGGGTTATTTTTGGTTCATGAAATGATGCCATTTACTTTCTGTCCAGAAGTGAAGTTTTGCAAAACTTGCACTAGCAAGTTTCTCCTTGTGGCAAACTAACCTCACCACACTCTTATTCTTCTAAGGAGACACTGATCTGGAGTTTTTGACCACTCCAAGATCTGCCTAGATGCCTCTGGCATTTTGTCAAACACCCTGTGGGCATGAACAGTTTTGGCATGAGTGTAAGTTTGTGTTGTGAACCTGATCCTCTGACCCATCAAACTTGTCCACAGAACTCCCTGCAAGCCCAAGCCTAGAACTGCTAACCCCCAGCTCCAACCGAGCCACCTACCATGCCATGGCATTTCGTCGAGCATGTCCCGTGCGTGCACTGGGCGCGCCCAGAGCGCGCCAACTGCAGCCGCGTGCCCGAGCCGACACGCTGGCCCCCCTGGTTTTTGCCTGCTCTGCAGCGCCACGCCACGTGCTACCCTCCTTGCAGCAACGCGCCAAGCCGCCCTGGCAGCCAACAGTGCCGCCACCAGAGCCCTCTTGGCGGCACGCCACGGCCGCCCGACAGCCCCTGCTCATGTCGGCGCCGCCCGAGCCACTCCCGCTCGCCAGCTCGCCCCTGGAGCAGTGCCCACTCGTCCGCTAGCTCCTGCCGTCATCCCCAGCCACGCCACGTCGCCCTGCAAGCTACAGAACGTCGGTTCGCCAGCGACCTTATCCTCGGCCGCGGAACCGCCATGGATGCACTATAAATGGGAGGCCCGAGCTCGTCCAGGCCTCAGGCAACCTCTCTCACTCCCTCACTAACCCTCCCGTAGCAATGTATCGACCCGGGGAGGTCTCCTTCCCCACCTCTGGCAACTCCTGCTGCCGCCACTGCCCCGGCCGTTCCGGCGCCACCAGGACCTCCCCCGCTCCACTCTCTTCACCAGGAACTCCCTCTCCCTCTCATGAGTCCAAACCCCCACTCAATTTTGCTCGGGACTCGCCGCGAGCAAAAATTCACTTCGCCCCCGAAACCTTCTCCGCCGCGAAGCTCGCCGCCGGCAGCTCGCTCCGTCCCCGCCGACCCAACGACTACCGAGAGGACCGCCCCGGTCTCGCGGATCCACCCAGACCCTATGGAACCCGCGGGGAGCCACCGTTCGCAGGCGTTGATCATCGTTGCCTCGCTGCTGTTCGGGCAGAGGAAGAGGAGGGAGGGATGGACCGGTCAAACCTGACCAGTGGGCCAGGCGGGCCCACTGTCAGTGACCCCCGCACCAATCCACGTGTTTTAAGTAAAGGCGTATAACTCCCCAGTACGTTTCCCCGCTTCGAAAGCGTATTCCCCTCTGAAACGTTTTCTTTTCTGTTTTATTTTAAATAACAGATTTTGACCACAACTTTGACTGCCTATAACTTTTTAAATATAACTCCAAATGAATTGATTCTTTTTCCTACGTCTCTCAAATTCTGTCTAGTTTATTTTAAGATTTAGTTGAAAAATTTCCAAACAACTTTTTTGTACTGTTTTTGAAATATGTGTTATTTGCATATTTTTGAAAATAGGATTTTTGAAGAGAAGAAAACTTTCAAAAGTTTTGGAGAGCACCTCACCCCTCCACAACTTGAAGGCAAGCATTCTGAACCCCGGGATAATATTTTTGGTGTGTTAGTTGACACGTTTATAACACCACCTTATTTCGTAGAACTTGTTATTTCATGTGACATGATCATTTTGCATGGATGCATATTAGTGATTTCCTTGCTGTTGGAAATGAATATACTTGTGATGGTAATCATCCTCATGTGCCTTGTATGCATGCCGGAAAGGAATCCGGGAAAGCCTCTGCCTTGGGTAGGAGTGAGCTTGTCGCCGGTCCCCGTCAGGACGGTTATGTCCGGTATGGCATAGTAAGGTATAATGGGTGGTGATTTCGTCGGTTGAAATATATTTGATATACATGTCATGCAGGGAACTCATAAGCCTCCTGAGTCGGCCATAGATCGAGTCTTGTTCCGGTAACCCCCATACTTGTTTCGTACTGCCACTAGTCCCTACCGTACGTGGGGTATGGTTCAGTAAGTTGTTAACCCTTGTCTTGGCACACACCGTACAGAGAGGCCATGGTGGAAGATATCGGTTGTAGCCGGTAGGCATGCCACCTGGTCTGGGGGCATGGGTGTATCCGGTTGGGACCGAGAGGGGGGCACCCCTTAGAGCGCGCGATAGAAATTTGATCCCATGCTACGCGAGGTTGTAGCCTCCCCACTTAGAGTTTTGCTTAACAGGTGTTATGGGTGATTCCAGACACGAGTAAAAGCTGGTGTGTGCAAGTCAGGTGTGTTTCAATTAAAAGACCGTAGACGGAATTAGTCCGATGGACTAAAGGAATCCGTTACTCGTGGGTAAAGAGTACACTCTCTGCAGAGATATTAAACCTATTCGAATAGCCGTGTCCATGGTTAAGGATTACAGTCTGGGATGGGTCAAGTGTCGGTCTTAGTGTCGGTCTTCGGAGGAGAAACCACTAAACTCGAATATTGATGACGACATGTGATATATGATGGTTATGATTGTTATCATTATGGACTAACCGTTTGCATTGTTTGAAATAATGAATATCCCTGGGACGGTACCACCTCCTGGATATTCACTATGATTATAAGCCCTTTATGTGGCGTCGCTCAGACGCCCGACTGTGGCATGCTTGTTATTTTATTTACTTTATAAGCCCTTTATGTGGCGTCGCTCAGATGCCCGACTGTGGCATGCTTGTTATTTTATTTACTTTATAAGCCCTTTATGTGGCGTTGCTCAGACGCCCGACTGTGGCATGTTTGTTATTTCATTTTCTCATAAGCCCTTTATGTGGCGTCACTCAGACGCCCGACTGTGGCATGCTTGTTATTTTATTTGCTTTATAAGCCCTTTATGTGGTGTCGCTAAGACGCCCGACTGAGGCATGCTCACTTTTACTATCCTTTCGAGACGTCGCTTCAGACATCCGATCGGTGCATTTTATTTCTATTCTGTCATTGCATATTCCAGTTGCATATAAATAACCTGCTTGCATCAAGATTTTATTTATGACTGACGACGTGATCATAGAATATTTCAGTACACGTTGATCAATTATATTATACCTGTGTTCTTAATGTTTGCGAGTACATTCAAAGTACTCACTGGCTTGTCCCTGGCTATTGTCTTGGCTAGATTGCTTGCTTGGAGAGGAGCGTGGCGATGACAGCCTCGGGACCTAAGCAACGGTGATTGCAGCCTCGCGAAGATAGGAGTTAACCTGGTCAGCTGTTCCTGTGGGAAATGGAGTCCCATAGACCGTGGTGATCCACAAACCGCTTCCGCCCTCAACCACTAGAAACCATTTGATGTACTCATAGGCCACAATGGTCTTGTACTACATATTTTGCACTTTTGCTTGGAATTTCTGTAACAAGTTGGTGCCTCATCAGCTAACAGTAATCCTGGGGCTGGTGAGCACAAGGGCCATTTTCTGGAAAGTATATCCTGGAAAACCGGTCGCGACAAACTAGGTATCAGAGCCAGGCTGACCATTGGCTAATCCTATCTTAGCCAGATCAATAAACCTAGGTAAACCAACCCACCAGACCTCAGCCAAACCCCAGTCAAGCTTCCCTTGCAAGATAGCCACACCGTGACCCGACACCTTTTGGCATTCGGTGCCCAACCTATCAACCCAACCTGTCGCTCATGCACCAGTGACCGAATCCTGAATAGTCTTTTCGCAAGCGTGCGAAGGAAGACTCCGTCCCCTTTTCTATAAAAGGGCACACTAGCCTCAACCCACTCCAGCTAATCCCGACAGTGAGACCCGAAGAGAAGCCCCGACATCCACAAGGCACGCCCGCTTGGATATGAACGAGGTAGACTAATTTACTCGATTAGTACCGAACCTTAGTACGGCCACGCCCTGTATTTGTGTGTCGCCATGATTGAATGCTGTTTGCTTGAGCGCCTCGATTTTTTTTACCATGCTTGTGTACATCGGTGAATGGTTGCATTTTACTTCGAGCGTACCAAAAACCAACCCCGGCCACAAAAAGTTTGTGCTATGAGTAAGCTTTTTGGTTCCAAATAATAGGGAAGATATTTTCGAAAAAACAACCCTTATCAAATCTCGAGGACGAGATTTTTTTAAGGGGGGTAGTGTTGTAACACCCCAAAATTTTGACCTTGTTTTATTAATTAAAATTTTGCTAGGAAATTAAAACTTTTATTTTCTGGGCTCCCTTTTTATTTTTGAACCTTTTTCTCCCTTGTTATTATGGAGTTTTTCCCCAAAGTGAAAACTTTTCAAATATGTTTTGGACTTGTTTAACCTCTCAAGAAAAACTTTTCTTTTATTAGTAGAACTAATTACATAATTAAATTGCTTGATCTTTATTTTCTTGAAAAATGGTTTTCCAAGGTTATATGGCCATATTTGAACTACAACCATTTGATAAATTCATTCAAAAATCCCACAAAAATTTGGAGATGTCATGTGATGTTTTTAAATAATTTTTGTGCAAAAATATATTTTTCTCTTGAAATATTTTGAGCTCTGCATCAATTTTTCTTCTCTGGTCCAGAGTGCAATTTTGCACTACAACTCTTTTAAATATTTCTTTCTAGCCTTCACCAAAATTATGGGATGTTAGTAGTAGCATATGATTCAACTTTATGCAAAAACCCAGTGATGTTATTTGAAAATTTTGAGTGAATCAACCTCTTTTCCATTCTGGTCCAGCCCTGTGATTTCTACTGCAACCATATTTTTGCTTGCTCTTTGGCTCTTGATTCTTTTTCCTACTTGTAGTCCTCCCTGCAAAACCCTTAAGTCCAGGAGCATGCACCCTTTGGGTTATTTTTGGTTCATGAAATGATGCCATTTACTTTCTGTCCAGAAGTGAAGTTTTGCAAAACTTGCACTAGCAAGTTTCTCCTTGTGGCAAACTAACCTCACCACACTCTTAGTCTTCTAAGGAGACACTGATCTGGAGTTTTTGACCACTCCAAGACCTGCCTAGATGCCTCTGGCATTTTGTCAAACACCCTGTGGGCATGAACAGTTTTGGCATGAGTGTAAGTTTGTGTTGTGAACCTGATCCTCTGACCCATCAAACTTGTCCACAGATCTCCCTGCAAGCCCAAGCCTAGAACTGCTAACCCCCAGCTCCAACCGAGCCACCTAGCATGCCATGGCATTTCGTCGAGCACGTCTCGTGCGTGCACTGGGCGCGCCCAGAGCGCGCCAACTGCAGCCGCGCGCCCGAGCCGACACGCTGGCCCCCCTGCTTTTGGCCCGCTCTGCAGCGCCACGCCACGTGCTACCCTCCTTGCAGCAACGCGCCAAGCCGCCCTGGCAGCCAACAGTGCCGCCACCAGAGCCCGCTTGGTGGCACGCCACGGCCGCCCGACAGCCCCTGCTCATGTCGGCGCCGCCCGAGCCACTCCCGCTCGCCAGCTCGCCCCTGGAGCAGTGCCTACTCGTCCGCTAGCTCCTGCCGTCATCCCCAGCCACGCCACGTCGCCCTGCAAGCTACAGAACGTCGGTTCGCCGGCGACCTTATCCTCGGCCGCGGAACCGCCATGGATGCACTATAAATGGGAGGCCCGAGCTCGTCCAGGCCTCAGGCAACCTCTCTCACTCCCTCACTGACCCTCCCGTAGCAATGTATCGACCCGGGGAGGTCTCCTTCCCCACCTCCAGCAACTCCTACTGCCGCCACTGCCCCGGCCGTTCTGGCGCCACCAGGACCTCCCCCGCTCCACACTCTTCACCAGGAACTCCCTCTCCCTCTCATGAGTCCAAACCCCCACTCAATTTTGCTCGAGACTCGCCGCGAGCGAAAATTCACTTCGCCCCCGAAACCTTCTCCGCCGTGAAGCTCGCCGCCGACAGCTCGCTCCGTCCCCGCCGACCCAACGACTACCGAGAGGACCGCCCCGGTCTCGCGGATCCACCCATACCCTATGGAACCCGCGGGGAGCCACCGTTCGCAGGCGTTGATCGTCGTTGCCTCGCCGCTGTTCAGGCAAAGGAAGAGGAGGGAGGGATGGACCGGTCAAACCTGACTAGTGGGCCAGGCGGGCCCACTGTCAGTGACCCCCGCACCGATCCACGTGTTTTAAGTAAAGGCGTATAACTCCCCAGTACATTTTCCCCGCTTCGAAAGCGTATTCCCCTCTGAAACGTTTTCTTTTCTGTTTTATTTTAAATAACAGATTTTGACCACAACTTTGACAGCCTATAACTTTTTAAATATAACTCCAAATGAATTGATTCTTTTTCCTACATCTCTCAAATTCTGTCTAGTTTATTTTAAGATTTATTTGAAAATTTTCCAAACAACTTTTTTGTACTGTTTTTGAAATATGTGTTATTTGCATATTTTTGAAAATAGGATTTTTGAAGAGAAGAAAACTTTCAAAAGTTTTGGAGAGCACCTCACCCCTCCACAACTTGAAGGCAAGCATTCTGAACCCCGGGATAATATTTTTGGTGTGTTAGTTGACACGTTTATAACACCACCTTATTTCGTAGAACTTGTTATTTCATGTGACATGATCATTTTGCATGGATGCATATTAGTGATTTCCTTGCTGTTGGAAATGAATATACTTGTGATGGTAATCATCCTCATGTGCCTTGTATGCATGCCGGAAAGGAATCCGGGAAAGCCTCTGCCTTGGGTAGGAGTGAGCTTGTCGCTGGTCCCCGTCAGGACGGTTATGTCCGGTATGGCATAGTAAGGTATAATGGGTGGTGATTTCGTCGGTTGAAATATATTTGATATACATGTCATGCAGGGAACTCATAAGCCTCCTGAGTCGGCCATAGATCGAGTCTTGTTCCGGTAACCCCCATACTTGTTTCGTACTGCCACTGGTCCCTACCGTAGGTGGGGTATGGTTCAGTAAGTTGTTAACCCTTGTCTTGGCACACACCGTACAGAGAGGCCATGGTGGAAGATATCGGTTGTAGCCGGTAGGCATGCCACCTGGTCTGGGGGCATGGGTGTATCCGGTTGGGCCGAGAGGGGGGCACCCCTTAGAGCACGCGATAGAAATTTGATCCCATGCTACGCGAGGTTGTAGCCTCCCCACTTAGAGTTTTGCTTAACAGGTGTCATGGGTGATTCCAGACACGAGTAAAATCTGGTGTGTGCAAGTCAGGTGTGTTTCAATTAAAAGACCGTAGACGGAATTAGTCCGATGGACTAAAGGAATCCGTTACTCATGGGTAAAGAGTACACTCTCTGCAGAGATATTAAACCTATTCGAATAGCCGTGTCCATGGTTAAGGATTACAGTCTGGGATGGGTCAAGTGTCGGTCTTAGTGTCGGTCTTCGGAGGAGAAACCACTAAACTCGAATATTGATGACGACATGTGATATATGATGGTTATGATTGTTATCATTATGGACTAACCGTTTGCATTGTTTGAAATAATGAATATCCCTGGGACGGTACCACCTCCTGGATATTCACTATGATTATAAGCCCTTTATGTGGCGTCGCTCAGACACCCGACTGTGGCATGCTTGTTATTTTATTTACTTTATAAGCCCTTTATGTGGCGTCGCTCAGATGCCCGACTGTGGCATGCTTGTTATTTTATTTACTTTATAAGCCCTTTATGTGGCGTTGCTCAGACGCCCGACTGTGGCATGTTTGTTATTTCATTTTCTCATAAGCCCTTTATGTGGCGTCGCTCAGACGCCCGACTGTGGCATGCTTGTTATTTTATTTGCTTTCAAAGCCCTTTATGTGGTGTCGCTAAGACGCCCGACTGAGGCATGCTCACTTTTACTATCCTTTTGAGACGTCGCTTCAGACATCCGATCGGTGCATTTTATTGCTATTCTGTCATTGCATATTCTAGTTGCATATAAATAACCTGCTTGCATCAAGATTTTATTTATGACTGACGACGTGATCATAGAATATTTCAGTACACGTTGATCAATTATATTATACCTGTGTTCTTAATGTTTGCGAGTACATTCAAAGTACTCACTGGCTTGTCCCTGGCTATTGTCTTGGCTAGATTGCTTGCTTGGAGAGGAGCGTGGCGATGACAGCCTCGGGACCTAAGCAACGGTGATTGCAGCCTCGCGAAGATAGGAGTTAACCTGGTCAGCTGTTCCTGTGGGAAATGGAGTCCCATAGACCGTGGTGATCCACAAACCGCTTCCGCCCTCAACCACTAGAAACCATTTGATGTACTCATAGGCCACAATGGTCTTGTACTACATATTTTGCACTTTTGCTTGGAATTTCTGTAACAAGTTGGTGCCTCATCAGCTAACAGTAATCCTGGGGCTGGTGAGCACAAGGGCCATTTTCTGGAAATTATATCCTGGAAAACCGGTCGCGACAAACTTGGTTTCAGAGCCAGGCTGACCATTGGCTAATCCTATCTTAGCCAGGTCAATAAACCTAGGTAAACCAACCCACCAGACCTCAGCCAAACCCCAGTCAAGCTTCCCTTGCAAGATAGCCACACCGTGACCCGACACCTTTTGGCATTCGGTGCCCAACCTATCAACCCAACCTGTCGCTCATGCACCAGTGACCGAATCCTGAATAGTCTTTTCGCAAGCGTGCGAAGGAAGACTCCGTCCCCTTTTCTATAAAAGGGCACACTAGCCTCAACCCACTCCAGCTAATCCCGACAGTGAGACCCGAAGAGAAGCCCCGACATCCACAAGGCACGCCCGCTTGGATATGAACGAGGTAGACTAATTTACTCGATTAGTACCGAACCTTAGTACGGCCACGCCCTGTATTTGTGTGTCGCCATGATTGAATGCTGTTTGCTTGAGCGCCTCGATTTTTTTTACCATGCTTGTGTACATCGGTGAATGGTTGCATTTTACTTCGAGCGTACCAAAAACCAACCCCGGCCACACAAAGTTTGTGCTATGAGTAAGCTTTTTGGTTCCAAATAATAGGGAAGATATTTTCGAAAAAACAACCCTTATCAAATCTCGAGGACGAGATTTTTTTAAGGGGGGTAGTGTTGTAACACCCCAAAATTTTGACCTTGTTTTATTAATTAAAATTTTGCTAGGAAATTAAAACTTTTATTTTCTGGGCTCCCTTTTTATTTTTGAACCTTTTTCTCCCTTGTTATTATGGAGTTTTTCCCCAAAGTGAAAACTTTTCAAATATGTTTTGGACTTGTTTAACCTCTCAAGAAAAACTTTTCTTTTATTAGTAGAACTAATTACATAATTAAATTGCTTGATCTTTATTTTCTTGAAAAATGGTTTTCCAAGGTTATATGGCCATATTTGAACTACAACCATTTGATAAATTCATTCAAAAATCCCACAAAAATTTGGAGATGTCATGTGATGTTTTTAAATAATTTTTGTGCAAAAATATATTTTTCTCTTGAAATATTTTGAGCTCTGCATCAATTTTTCTTCTCTGGTCCAGAGTGCAATTTTGCACTACAACTCTTTTAAATATTTCTTTCTAGCCTTCACCAAAATTATGGGATGTTAGTAGTAGCATATGATTCAACTTTATGCAAAAACCCAGTGATGTTATTTGAAAATTTTGAGTGAATCAACCTCTTTTCCATTCTGGTCCAGCCCTGTGATTTCTACTGCAACCATATTTTTGCTTGCTCTTTGGCTCTTGATTCTTTTTCCTACTTGTAGTCCTCCCTGCAAAACCCTTAAGTCCAGGAGCATGCACCCTTTGGGTTATTTTTGGTTCATGAAATGATGCCATTTACTTTCTGTCCAGAAGTGAAGTTTTGCAGAACTTGCACTAGCAAGTTTCTCCTTGTGGCAAACTAACCTCACCACACTCTTATTCTTCTAAGGAGACACTGATCTGGAGTTTTTGACCACTCCAAGACCTGCCTAGATGCCTCTGGCATTTTGTCAAACACCCTGTGGGCATGAACAGTTTTGGCATGAGTGTAAGTTTGTGTTGTGAACCTGATCCTCTGACCCATCAAACTTGTCCACAGATCTCCCTGCAAGCCCAAGCCTAGAACTGCTAACCCCCAGCTCCAACCGAGCCACCTAGCATGCCATGGCATTTCGTCGAGCACGTCCCGTGCGTGCACTGGGCGCGCCCAGAGCGCGCCAACTGCAGCCGGGCGCCCGAGCCGACACGCTGGCCCCCCTGGTTTTGGCCCGCTCTGCAGCGCCCCGCCATGTGCTACCCTCCTTGCAGCAACGCGCCAAGCCGCCCTAGCAGCCAACAGCGCCGCCACCAGAGCCCTCTTGGCGGCACGCCACGGCCGCCCGACAGCCCCTGCTCATGTCGGCGCCGCCCGAGCAACTCCCGCTCGCCAGCTCGCCCCTGGAGCAGTGCCCACTCGTCCGCTAGCTCCTGCCGTCATCCCCAGCCATGCCACGTCGCCCTGCAAGCTACAGAACGTCGGTTCGCCGGCGACCTTATCCTCGGCCGCGGAACCGCCATGGATGCACTATAAATGGGAGGCCCGAGCTCGTCCAGGCCTCAGGCAACCTCTCTCACTCCCTCACTGACCCTCCCGTAGCAATGTATCGACCCGGGGAGGTCTCCTTCCCCACCTCCGGCAACTCCTGCTGCCGCCACTGCCCCGGCCGTTCCGGCGCCACCAGGACCTCCCCCGCTCCACTCTCTTCACCAGGAACTCCCTCTCCCTCTCATGAGTCCAAACCCCCACTCAATTTTGCTCGGGACTCGCAGCGGGCGAAAATTCACTTCGCCCCCGAAACCTTCTCCGCCGCGAAGCTCGCCGCCGGCAGCTCGCTCCGTCCCCGCCGACCCAACGACTACCGAGAGGACCGCCCCGGTCTCGCGGATCCACCCAGACCCTATGGAACCCGCGGGGAGCCACCGTTCGCAGGCGTTGATCGTCGTTGCCTCGCCGCTGTTCGGGCAGAGGAAGAGGAGGGAGGGATGGACCGGTCAAACCTGACCAGTGGGCCAGGCGGGCCCACTGTCAGTGAACCCCGCACCGATCCACGTGTTTTAAGTAAAGGCGTATAACTCCCCAGTATGTTTTCCCCGCTTCGAAAGCGTATTCCCCTCTGAAACGTTTTCTTTTCTGTTTTATTTTAAATAACAGATTTTGACCACAACTTTGACTGCCTATAACTTTTTAAATATAACTCCAAATGAATTGATTCTTTTTCCTACATCTCTCAAATTTTGTCTAGTTTATTTTAAGATTTATATGAAAATTTTCCAAACAACTTTTTTGTACTGTTTTTGAAATATGTGTTATTTGCATATTTTTGAAAATAGGATTTTTGAAGAGAAGAAAACTTTCAAAAGTTTTGGAGAGCACCTCACCCCTCCACAACTTGAAGGCAAGCATTCTGAACCCCGGGATAATATTTTTGGTGTGTTAGTTGACACGTTTATAACACCACCTTATTCCGTAGAACTTGTTATTTCATGTGACATGATCATTTTGCATGGATGCATATTAGTGATTTCCTTGCTGTTGGAAATGAATATACTTGTGATGGTAATCATCCTCATGTGCCTTGTATGCATGCCGGAAAGGAATCCGGGAAAGCCTCTGCCTTGGGTAGGAGTGAGCTTGTCGCCGGTCCCCGTCAGGACGGTTATGTCCGGTATGGCATAGTAAGGTATAATGGGTGGTGATTTCGTCGGTTGAAATATATTTGATATACATGTCATGCAGGGAACTCATAAGCCTCCTGAGTCGGCCATAGATCAAGTCTTGTTCCGGTAACCCCCATACTTGTTTCGTACTGCCACTGGTCCCTATCGTAGGTGGGGTATGGTTCAGTAAGTTGTTAACCCTTGTCTTGGCACACACCGTACAGAGAGGCCATGGTGGAAGATATCGGTTGTAGCCGGTAGGCATGCCACCTGGTCTGGGGCATGGGTGTATCCGGTTGGGACCGAGAGGGGGGCACCCCTTAGAGCGCGCGATAGAAATTTGATCCCATGCTACGCGAGGTTGTAGCCTCCCCACTTAGAGTTTTGCTTAACAGGTGTTATGGGTGATTCCAGACACGAGTAAAAGCTGGTGTGTGCAAGTCAGGTGTGTTTCAATTAAAAGACCGTAGACGGAATTAGTCCGATGGACTAAAGGAATCCGTTACTCGTGGGTAAAGAGTACACTCTCTGCAGAGATATTAAACCTATTCGAATAGCCGTGTCCATGGTTAAGGATTACAGTCTGGGATGGGTCAACTGTCGGTCTTAGTGTCGGTCTTCGGAGGAGAAACCACTAAACTCGAATATTGATGACGACATGTGATATATGATGTTTATGATTGTTATCATTATGGACTAACCGTTTGCATTGTTTGAAATAATGAATATCCCTGGGACGGTACCACCTCCTGGATATTCACTATGATTATAAGCCCTTTATGTGGCGTCGCTCAGACGCCCGACTGTGGCATGCTTGTTATTTTATTTACTTTATAAGCCCTTTATGTGGCGTCGCTCAGATGCCCGACTGTGGCATGCTTGTTATTTTATTTACTTTATAAGCCCTTTATGTGGCGTTGCTCAGACGCCCGACTGTGGCATGTTTGTTATTTCATTTTCTCATAAGCCCTTTATGTGGCGTCACTCAGACGCCCGACTGTGGCATGCTTGTTATTTTATTTGCTTTATAAGCCCTTTATGTGGTGTCGCTAAGACGCCCGACTGAGGCATGCTCACTTTTACTATCCTTTCGAGACGTCGCTTCAGACATCCGATCGGTGCATTTTATTTCTATTCTGTCATTGCATATTCCAGTTGCATATAAATAACCTGCTTGCATCAAGATTTTATTTATGACTGACGACGTGATCATAGTATATTTCAGTACATGTTGATCAATTATATTATACCTGTGTTCTTAATGTTTGCGAGTACATTCAAAGTACTCACTGGCTTGTCCCTGGCTATTGTCTTGGCCAGATTGCTTGCTTGGAGAGGAGCGTGGCGATGACAGCCTCGGGACCTAAGCAACGGTGATTGCAGCCTCGCGAAGATAGGAGTTAACCTGGTCAGCTGTTCCTGTGGGAAATGGAGTCCCATAGACCATGGTGATCCACAAACCGCTTCCGCCCTCAACCACTAGAAACCATTTGATGTACTCATAGGCCACAATGGTCTTGTACTACATATTTTGCACTTTTGCTTGGAATTTCTGTAACAAGTTGGTGCCTCATCAGCTAACAGTAATCCTGGGGCTGGTGAGCACAAGGGCCATTTTCTGGAAATTATATCCCGGAAAACCGGTCGCGACAAACTTGGTATCAGAGCCAGGCTGACCATTGGCTAATCCTATCTTAGCCAGGTCAATAAACCTAGGTAAACCAACCCACCAGACCTCAGCCAAACCCCAGTCAAGCTTCCCTTGCAAGATAGCCACACCGTGACCCGACACCTTTTGGCATTCGGTGCCCAACCTATCAACCCAACCTGTCGCTCATGCACCAGTGACCGAATCCTGAATAGTCTTTTCGCAAGCGTGCGAAGGAAGACTCCGTCCCCTTTTCTATAAAAGGGCACACTAGCCTCAACCCACTCCAGCTAATCCCGACAGTGAGACCCGAGAGAAGCCCCGACATCCACAAGGCACGCCCGCTTGGATATGAACGAGGTAGACTAATTTACTCGATTAGTACCGAACCTTAGTACGGCCACGCCCTGTATTTGTGTGTCGCCATGATTGAATGCTGTTTGCTTGAGCGCCTCGATTTTTTTTACCATGCTTGTGTACATCGGTGAACGGTTGCATTTTACTTCGAGCGTACCAAAAACCAACCCCGGCCACACAAAGTTTGTGCTATGAGTAAGCTTTTTGGTTCCAAATAATAGGGAAGGTATTTTCGAAAAAACAACCCTTATCAAATCTCGAGGACGAGATTTTTTTAAGGGGGGTAGTGTTGTAACACCCCAAAATTTTGACCTTGTTTTATTAATTAAAATTTTGCTAGGAAATTAAAACTTTTATTTTCTGGGCTCCCTTTTTATTTTTGAACCTTTTTCTCCCTTGTTATTATGGAGTTTTTCCCCAAAGTGAAAACTTTTCAAATATGTTTTGGACTTGTTTAACCTCTCAAGAAAAACTTTTCTTTTATTAGTAGAACTAATTACATAATTAAATTGCTTGATCTTTATTTTCTTGAAAAATGGTTTTCCAAGGTTATATGGCCATATTTGAACTACAACCATTTGATAAATTCATTCAAAAATCCCACAAAAATTTGGAGATGTCATGTGATCTTTTTAAATAATTTTTGTGCAAAAATATATTTTTCTCTTGAAATATTTTGAGCTCTGCATCAATTTTTCTTCTCTGGTCCAGAGTCCAATTTTGCACTACAACTCTTTTAAATATTTCTTTCTAGCCTTCACCAAAATTATGGGATGTTAGTAGTAGCATATGATTCAACTTTATGCAAAAACCCAGTGATGTTATTTGAAAATTTTGAGTGAATCAACCTCTTTTCCATTCTGGTCCAGCCCTATGATTTCTACTGCAACCATATTTTTGCTTGCTCTTTGGCTCTTGATTCTTTTTCCTACTTGTAGTCCTCCCTGCAAAACCCTTAAGTCCAGGAGCATGCACCCTTTGGGTTATTTTTGGTTCATGAAATGATGCCATTTACTTTCTGTCCAGAAGTGAAGTTTTGCAAAACTTGCACTAGCAAGTTTCTCCTTGTGGCAAACTAACCTCACCACACTCTTATTCTTCTAAGGAGACACTGATCTGGAGTTTTTGACCACTCCAAGACCTGCCTAGATGCCTCTGGCATTTTGTCAAACACCCTGTGGGCATGAACAGTTTTGGCATGAGTGTAAGTTTGTGTTGTGAACCTGATCCTCTGACCCATCAAACTTGTCCACAGATCTCCCTACAAGCCCAAGCCTAGAACTGCTAACCCCCAGCTCCAACCGAGCCACCTAGCATGCCATGGCATTTCGTCGAGCATGTCCCATGCGTGCACTGGGCGCACCCAGAGCGCGCCAACTGCAGCCGGGCGCCCGAGCCGACACGCTGCCCCCCCTGGTTTTGGCCCGCTCTGCAGCGCCCCGCCATGTGCTACCCTCCTTGCAGCAACGCGCCAAGCCGCCCTAGCAGCCAACAGCGCCGCCACCAGAGCCCTCTTGGCGGCATGCCACGGCTGCCCGACAGCCCCTGCTCATGTCGGCGCCACCCGAGCCACTCCCGCTCGCCAGCTCGCCCCTGGAGCGGTGCCCACTCGTCCGCTAGCTCCTGCCGTCATCCCCAGCCATGCCACGTCGCCCTGCAAGCTACAGAACGTCGGTTCGCCGGTGACCTTATCCTCGGCCGCGGAACCGCCATGGATGCACTATAAATGGGAGGCCCGAGCTCGTCCAGGCCTCAGGCAACCTCTCTCACTCCCTCACTGACCCTCCCGTAGCAATGTATCGACCCGGGGAGGTCTCCTTCCCCACCTCCGGCAACTCCTGCTGCCGCCACTGCCCCGGCCGTTCCGGCGCCACCAGGACCTCCCCCGCTCCACTCTCTTCACCAGGAACTCCCTCTCCCTCTCATGAGTCCAAACCCCCACTCAATTTTGCTCGGGACTCGCCGCGGGCGAAAATTCACTTCGCCCCCGAAACCTTCTCCGCCGCGAAGCTCGCCGCCGGCAGCTCGCTCCGTCCCCGCCGACCCAACGACTACCGAGAGGACCGCCCCGGTCTCGTGGATCCACCCAGACCCTATGGAACCCGCGGGGAGCCACCGTTCGCAGGCGTTGATCGTCGTTGCCTCGCCGCTGTTCGGGCAAAGGAAGAGGAGGGAGGGATGGACCGGTCAAACCTGACCAGTGGGCCAGGCGGGCCCACTGTCAGTGACCCCCGCACCGATCCACGTGTTTTAAGTAAAGGCGTGTAACTCCCCAGTACGTTTTCCCCGCTTCGAAAGCGTATTCCCCTCTGAAACGTTTTCTTTTCTGTTTTATTTTAAATAACAGATTTTGACCACAACTTTGACTGCCTATAACTTTTTAAATATAACTCCAAATGAATTGATTCTTTTTCCTACATCTCTCAAATTCGGTCTAGTTTATTTTAAGATTTATTTGAAAATTTTCCAAACAACTTTTTTGTACTGTTTTTGAAATATGTGTTATTTGCATATTTTTGAAAATAGGATTTTTGAAGAGAAGAAAACTTTCAAAAGTTTTGGAGAGCACCTCACCCCTCCACAACTTGAAGGCAAGCATTCTGAACCCCGGGATAATATTTTTGGTGTGTTAGTTGACACGTTTATAACACCACCTTATTTCGTAGAACTTGTTATTTCATGTGACATGATCATTTTGCATGGATGCATATTAGTGATTTCCTTGCTGTTGGAAATGAATATACTTGTGATGGTAATCATCCTCATGTGCCTTGTATGCATGCCGGAAAGGAATCCGGGAAAGCCTCTGCCTTGGGTAGGAGTGAGCTTGTCGCCGGTCCCCGTCAGGACGGTTATGTCCGGTATGGCATAGTAAGGTATAATGGGTGGTGATTTCGTCGGTTGAAATATATTTGATATACATGTCATGCAGGGAACTCATAAGCCTCCTGAGTCGGCCATAGATCAAGTCTTGTTCCGGTAACCCCCATACTTGTTTCGTACTGCCACTGGTCCCTATCGTAGGTGGGGTATGGTTCAGTAAGTTGTTAACCCTTGTCTTGGCACACACCATACAGAGAGGCCATGGTGGAAGATATCGGTTGTAGCCGGTAGGCATGCCACCTGGTCTGGGGGCATGGGTGTATCCGGTTGGGACCGAGAGGGGGGCACCCCTTAGAGCACGCGATAGAAATTTGATCCCATGCTACGCGAGGTTGTAGCCTCCCCACTTAGAGTTTTGCTTAACAGGTGTCATGGGTGATTCCAGACACGAGTAAAAGCTGGTGTGTGTGCAAGTCAGGTGTGTTTCAATTAAAAGACCGTAGACGGAATTAGTCCGATGGACTAAAGGAATCCGTTACTCGTGGGTAAAGAGTACACTCTCTGCAGAGATATTAAACCTATTCGAATAGCCGTGTCCATGGTTAAGGATTAAAGTCTGGGATGGGTCAAGTGTCGGTCTTAGTGTCGGTCTTCGGAGGAGAAACCACTAAACTCGAATATTGATGACGACATGTGATATATGATGGTTATGATTGTTATCATTATGGACTAACCGTTTGCATTGTTTGAAATAATGAATATCCCTGGGACGGTACCACCTCCTGGATATTCACTATGATTATAAGCCCTTTATGTGGCGTCGCTCAGACGCCCGACTGTGGCATGCTTGTTATTTTATTTACTTTATAAGCCCTTTATGTGGCGTCGCTCAGATGCCCGACTGTGGCATGCTTGTTATTTTATTTACTTTATAAGCCCTTTATGTGGCGTTGCTCAGACGCCCGACTGTGGCATGTTTGTTATTTCAAATTCTCATAAGCCCTTTATGTGGCGTCGCTCAGACGCCCGACTGTGGCATGCTTGTTATTTTATTTGCTTTATAAGCCCTTTATGTGGTGTCGCTAAGACGCCTGACTGAGGCATGCTCACTTTTACTATCCTTTCGAGACGTCGCTTCAGACATCCGATCGGTGCATTTTATTTCTATTCTGTCATTGCATATTCCAGTTGCATATAAATAACCTGCTTGCATCAAGATTTTATTTATGACTGACGACGTGATCATAGAATATTTCAGTACATGTTGATCAATTATATTATACCTGTGTTCTTAATGTTTGCGAGTACATTCAAAGTACTCACTGGCTTGTCCCTGGCTATTGTCTTGGCCAGATTGCTTGCTTGGAGAGGAGCGTGGGGATGACAGCCTCGGGACCTAAGCAACGGTGATTGCAGCCTCACGAAGATAGGAGTTAACCTGGTCAGCTGTTCTTGTTGGAAATGGAGTCCCATAGACCGTGGTGATCTACAAACCGCTTCCGCCCTCAACCACTAGAAACCATTTGATGTACTCATAGGCCACAATGGTCTTGTACTACATGTTTTGCACTTTTGCTTGGAATTTTTGTAATAAGCTGGTGCCTCATCAGCTAACAGTAATCCTGGGGCTGGTGAGCACAAGGGCCATTTTCTGGAAATTATATCCCGGAAAACCGGTCGCGACACCGTCCAAACAGAGCGTGATACGGGCTGTGTATCTTGACTACTTCAAAGGTCAATGTCTCTGACCTAGAGTCATGATCATCTCCAAATGCAACTTCCAGAGCTATCTTACCAACTGGGTACACCGACTTACCAGGCACCACGCCATGGAAAACAGTGTTTAACGGCTTAAGATTTTTATTAGTCAACCCCATGCGACGGAAAGTTTCGTAATAAAGGATATTTATGCTGCTCCCTTTGTCCATGAGTACCTTGGTAAAATTATACCCTCCGACCTGAGGTGCGACCACCAAAGCCAAGTGACTCGGATTATCAACCTGGGGCGGGTGATCTTCCCGACTCCACACAATGGGTTGCTCAGACCAGCGCAAGTAACGGGGAACCGCCGGCTCCACGACATTGACTGCCCTCTTATGAAGCTTCCGGTCATGCCTACATAAGCTAGTAGTAAAGACATGACATTGTCCACTATTCAACTGCTTTAGGTTGCTCTGATAACCAGACTGTTGCTGTTGTTGACTCCCCTGACTACTCTGCTGATTGTAACCACCCTGGTTGCCGTGGTTACTTTGATTTCCATGGAATCCAGAGTCAGAGCCGCCACCGCCATAACCCGGTCCGTGAGAGCCGAATCCTGAACCTCCACCTGGCCCATGACTGTCTTGAAAAAGATTGGAATTCTTGTACTCCTTCATAATGTAACAATCCTTACAGAGGTGTCCGGGCGGTCTTTCTCGCGTACCATGTCTTGGGCAGGGCTGATTTAGCATCTGTTCAAGATTGAAGCCGAATCCTCCAGTCCGTGGGGGCGGTTTACCCTTACGACACTAACCATTATTTTGCGCATTGGTGTTAGCCATAAAGTCAAAACTATTATCAGCTTTGCGCTTACCGTTGCCTCCCTGGTTCGTCGGGTTATGCTGTTGCCCCTTGGTGTTGCTACTCTTCTTTCCCTTTCTTGACTTTTCGTCATCAGACTCGGGGTCCTTGATACCATTAGAGTCAGCATACCTAACCAGAGCTGCTATCGGTGTCCCCATGTCATTGCAGTGGCGTTTGAGCCGCCCTAATTTCTACTTTAGGGGCGTGAAATGGCAATTGTTCTCCAACATCAACACTGCTGAGTCGACATTGATGCGATCCAACGAGTGCAGGATTGTTGAGACCCGGCGCACCCAATGGGCCTTCTTCTTGGACACAGGAGGCTAAATCCACAATTGACATGGGCTGCTTACATGTATCCTTGAAATTCTTGATGAACCGGGCTTTTAACTTGGCCCATGACCCGATGGAATTGGCAGGGAGCCCCTTCAACCAAGTGCGGGTCGTTCCTTCCAACATCAAGGGGAAATATTTAGCACACGCAACATCGCTGACCTCTAGCAATTCCATGGCCATCTCATAACTCTCGATCCATGCCTCAGGAGGTAAATCGGCTGTATAATTAGGCACCTTGCGAGGACCCTTGAAATCCTTGGGCAGACGCTCATTACGTAGAGCCGACACTAAACATGGCACACCCAAATTCCTGAAGGTTACCCCTGGCTCCATAGAAGTGGACGGATGAACCGGAGTAGCGTGACGGGCCGCATACTGTGCCGCCAGCTCGGCCTCTCGACGTGCTCTACCTTGATCCACTACATTCTGAGCATCAGCGCCACCGCCCGCCGGGTCATATCCACGAGGCGGGTGATGGTTCCTCACACTGCTTGACATAGCCGGCTCATCGATATGCCTGTTGTAACTCCGGCTCGGACGTGGGGTGGAGTGAATCCTGTCACGACTGTAAGAATAAGCCTGCTGCTGTACCAGTGCTGTCTGAAGGAGCTCTCTAGCCTTTCGTGTTTCAACCGCCGTCGGTGACTCGCCTTCAACTGGGAGAAATCGTGACGTCGCAGCGATCATGTTATCCAAAGGGTTAGAGTAATGACCCGGTGGCGTCGGCATGTGCTGCGCCGGGTTATTGTTCTAACGAGGCGGGTCCGTCGTGCGCGGCTGAACCGGCGTACCCGTCTCAGGTGCTTTGACCCGGTTTACCACTGCCGGGTTACTGGTTCCTGCTCCTGGTGTGTTAAAGAGATTTCTTTCTTCGTAAACCGAGGGTAGACGAGTCTGATGCCTCCTCCTCATGACTTTGTTTGAAGCGTTCTGATCTAGCATGAACCGGTAAGACTGTGACTGAATCCGTTGCACCTGAGCATCCAAAGCAGCCCGCTCCTCAGCCATCCTGGTGTTTTCTGTGCTTAGCTCCTCCTTGGTCTGTGCTATCTCATCAGGCAATTTTGCGATCGTTGCATTAATGCTGATCTTGATCCGCCGGGTTAACCACCGCTATTAACAGTGCTGTCAGCTTATCCAGCAAGTCAGTTAAAACCTGAGCCCGTGGGCGCTCAAGGCCTCTTGCCCCGGCAGCCGTTGCCGTTGCTGACCCAGAAACCAGCTCTGCCGCAGTCGACGAGTGTTGCACGGGCTGTGTACCGACCATGAAGATTGCAACCCGGTTTGGCGGCTCGCAGGGGTCCGGATACTATCACCATCAGAACAGCCCCCAAGCCGGCCGTCTTGCAGCTGATACAATGACTCGGTCTCACTGATGGACGACTCACCATCAGAATAAATGACCGTCTCACCACCAGATGCCGATCTATCCTTAGATTCTGCTCCATGGATAAATCCCATGAAGGTACGATTCATGGCGGGCCGAACCCGGGCGGGTCTCGCACGCTGAGCCGGCTCGATAATGTTAGTGCGGATGTCCGGCTCAGGGCCCGGTTCACCGATCTTGCTGATGAAAACGTGAATTCCGCCTAAGGGGACCCGGTACCCGTACTCAATTGAACAAGCCTCGGGGCCCCAGCCTGCGTCGTAGATGTAGAGCTTGCCGCGAAGACTCTTGGTCATCCGGCCCACTACGTATCCCTTGATCCCCTCGAAGTTGCCCTCTAAGAACTTGAAACCATCGTGCGATAGCCCCACGGTGGGCGCCAACTATCGTGGAATTGTCAGGGCAAATGTCCTAGTGTGAGGACTTAGTCATGGAGCCATCGCGATGAGGTTAGCTTAAAGGGGTTAATCGGGACAAAGGACACGGGGAGTTTATACTAGTTTGGCCCCTTGCGGTGAAGGTAAAAACCTAATCCAGTTGGAGGTGGTATTATTAGGGTTTCGATGAGCAGGGAGCAAATACGCTTAACCTGGCTCTCGATCTGTTGTTTCTTGTCCTAAGCCGCCGCTGGGTCGTCCCCTTATATACATGAGTCGATGCCCTGCGGCCTACAGAGTCCCGGCCGGCTCATACAACGTATCCGGCCCGGTGACTTTTCTTACATGCCTTACAATACAAGTCTATATACATGGCGGTTTATATCCGTGGGCCTTAAGCCGCCTTCCGGTTTGGGCCCTCTACTAAGCCTATCTATGAACCACCATTGTTACTATGCTCTTGGGCTTCATTGAGATGAACCGCCATAGGGATGACCCGGCCCCTCCTGGGCGGGTCATACTTGATAGTCATATCCCCAACAAGAAACATGGTTTTTTCCTTTCCGAAGATGCATGACTGTGCCTCTCACAAAAGCAAAATTGTGCCTCCATGAGAAGTAAATTCGTGCCGCTCATGGAAGAAAAAAAACACATTTTTACCTTTTTAGAGAGGCACGCTCGCAGAAGCAAATCCGTGCCTCCACGAGAAGTAAATTTATGCCTCTTAGGGAAGGAAAAAAAGAAAACACATTTTTTTCTTTTCTGAGAAGTATGACTATGCTTATCGCGGAAGCAAATCCGTGTCTCCATTAGAAGTAAATATGTGCCTCTAGCGGAAGCAAATCCGTGCCTCCATGAGGAGTAAATATGTGCCTCTCGTGAAAGGAAAAGGATAAAACACGCTTTCCCCCTTTTCGAGATGCACAACTGTGCTTCTCGCGAAAGTAAATCCATGTCTACACGAGAACTAAATACGTGTCTCTTGCGGAAAAAAAGAATACACGTTTTCCCCTATTTTCAAGAGGCACAACTGTGCCACTGACGGAAGCAAATTCGTAACTACACGAGAACTAAATCCATACCACTCGCAGAAGGAAAGAAGCCATGTTTTTTCATTTTTCCAAGAGGCACGACTATGCCTCTCGCACAAACAAATCAGTGCCTCCATCCTTACCTCTCGCGGAAGGAAAGAAATAAAACGTATTTTTTCCTTTTCCAAAAGCCACAGAGGAAAAATTACATTTTTTCGTTTTTTCGACTTTTTGTCCAAAACTTAAGGAAAAACGAAAAGCCAAAAAAAGCTAAAAAGGAAACCATCTAAAATCTAAAAATACGTACGAAAAAATAAATAAAAAAATTCACAGGGAGCACCAGAGCGCAACACGTGGCGTGGCACGCTCCCAGCCTACCCAAAGTGACCCTTGTCGGGGCTCCGAAGGAGGAACCACTAACTAGTTGCTCCCACATCTTATTTGACGCTATGAGCAACTTATATGGGCCAACCGTGGCGCGGCCCTTTAACGTCCCTAATTTTTAAATGTCCTTATTTTAAAATAGTATTTTGATTAACATGTTTTAAAAAATATCTTTTAAAGAAAATGATAAAAAATAATCTTGTACACATATCTAAATGGTCATAAGTGTGAAATAAAATGTTCATCACTTATTCAAAAATGTTTATGTGTACAGAAAAAATATATTCATTAATTGAAAAGTTCATGTGCTTTAAGGAAAATGTTTGTATATTTTTAAAAGTATTTCATACACGTATTGATATATGCTCACATACTTTAGGGAAAATGCTAGAAAAGTTATAGAAAAAACATGAGTATATTTCTTAAATAAAATAGAACAAGCAAATGACATAAAAAGAAAATCAAACCAACAGATGGAGGAATAAGAGAGAAAACAAGATGAAAACCAGCAATGGGACAACTCACGATGCACATGACCTATGCATTTGGTTGACACTTTGATGCTTTGAGCGTCAGATAGAGTTTGCACTTCCATACATCTGGGTATGTCGGCTGGTGTCTTCCACTTTTGGTGTTAGCAGGGTGCACCTTCTACACGCCTAGTATGAGTTTACTATGATAATTTCACTCTACTCTCTAACGCTTAGCGTGAGAAAACCCAGAGCCCTTAACCGAATCAAGGTCTCCTTGAATAATCTACCGCTAGTACCACATAGAGTCACGGTTAGAGTTTGACTCGACCAAAGGATGTTTTTAAGTGATCAAAGGAGCACAACCGTCGTTGGAATCTGCCCGGTTCCCATCTCCTTCTTTGCTCCTGCCTTGACGATGTGAGATGGCGAGGGGAGTCTCAAGTCCTCGTAGGTGTGTATAAGAGTTCCGGGATGAGTTTTACGGCCCGGAACGACAAATTTTTGGCAATATGCGTGATGCTGTTGAAAATAAATGTTTTCTGGTTATTCCCTGTCGCAGTTATGCTTTACCGGACAACTTCACTAAACTAGAATCATGTATTATCTGTATTTCGATGTGATCTTGAAGAGTTTAGGTTTGTGTCTTCAAGTGATTAATCGGATTTGTGGAGTTTGTTTTAATGTGTCTTTTTGTTTTTTGTTGATTCGATTTTCTGCGGAGTTGAAATCTTCCTCGATATCATGGAGAATATCTTATGGTTCAGCTCACATCTTTAAGGAATTGTCTTGAGACCAAGTTCATCGGATGACTCAAAGGCCCCTCTAAAATCTTTATTGGTAATTGAGCTCGTGCAAGTGTATGAATATCAGCGTTGTTGGTTTGGTTTAATCGTTGTTTGTGTATTGAAGTTCAGGTGGAATTTCGTTTTGCAAAAGATGATACATAAAGAGGAAAATGTGTTAGAGATATTTTAATGTAATTATTAGTTTTCCAAGTCACTAGACCCAAAGCATGCTAATGGTTGAATATAAATTTTATATTAATAAGAAATAAAAAACCAATAGCCAGTGAAAGTTCATTGTGGGGCATGGTAAATGTAAACATTTTCTATGATAAATTCTTCACAAACACATCACAACTTCTGACAACGGAGAGCTGCGGAAATTACCATGTTCGCTTCAAAACATTGCCATCCATGCTCTCAACATATAAATTGTCGCAAAAAACGTTTGTTTTGCAAAACGTATTACCCGAAAGGAAACTCCGTCATTTTTTTCAAAGTATTCTGCGTGGCATCCACGGGGGTTTTATCTTCCAAATCCGCGAATGGTAGGGCACGGAGCCGCCGAGGTGTCGCCGGAGAAGACGAAGTGTGGGCGGATAGGGAGGCGCCAGGGGCTGCTGGCAATGGCGCCCGTCGGGATCGGCGCCGGCGGCTGCGGCTGCTCATGGGTTCTGATCTACGACCAGGTGGTGCCTTCAGGGACGTCGCGCCGTCGGCGGTGGGTGCCCCTGCTTCGCATAGAGGCCGGCAGCGCCAGGGAGGCTGCTGCTACAGGTGAGGAACAGTTGAACATAGATTATCCTCTCCTTCCCTTCTTTTTTCAAGTCAACGGTTACTGTCAGGTATTGGTGGATTGTTGTTCTCATTTGGGTGGAATATTAATCTCTGTTGCAGTTTGCCGAACTTTAGACCAAACTTAGCATTGTAAGGTTTTTGATTTGCCTAAGCATTTTGCTGATATTGTGAGATGGCTAGAGATTTTAAGATTGGTATGTGATAGTAAATGTGGTTGATGGGAACCCCGTCCAGGGAAACTCAGAATCCAATTGATCCCTGCGTCGGCAGGGCGTTATGGTCCTGATCTTTTGGCGCATTCCCTAGCAACTTTTGGCGGCACATTGTCACCTTTCATGATTTGTGTAGCGGGTGGTGGTCATGATAAGGACGGAAATTTTGGAGGCTGCACAATTTGTGTCACCATGCATGATTTGTGTATAATGGGCTGTGGTCCAAGCTAAACATGCTGGAATTGATGGCATTTCTAATGTTGCCAATGTTGCCAACCTGTGACTGCAAGCAAATGTCTTGTTCCGACTTCTGGAAGGCAGAAGCTTGTACTTTCTTGCTTAGTTTCCAGCACTGGATCATTACATTTATGGAGCTTCTGCGAAGTTTCATGTAGGCGTGCCGCGCGTTACCAAGTTTCATTGTCTAATACACTTACAAAGGTTCTGTAAAATCTAATTCATATATTGGAATTGTAAGGTAAATGACGTTGTACATAACTTGATCTTTTTGTCCGCACTTGTCTCTCTTAGGTTGTAACATTTCCATTGGTTAAAACGCTTTCATAGCATATATTCGTCAATTTAACAAACTTAACGAATTCAACCAGGAATAATTTGTGACAGCAATATCTACTGATTTTCGTCCCCTTTATGATTGCTGGAGGTTGAGCTTCAAGGACGGGTTTGCTTCCCATATGTTTCTTAACGCTGATGCTATTTTTGAGCACCATCCTTTTTCTTTAATTTGTAGCATTCACCAGCATTTTTACTATATCCAATTCAAATTGCTAGTGTAAAACATAAAACTGTCACATTGCTCCATAGAACTCTCATTGTTAAACATGATATATATGACAATACTAAACTTTTTGTGGAATAGATTCCAGACTGCACTCTGAGCAGTTTTCACCATCTCATTCATTGTTTTTGGTTGGTCACGTATTCATGTTCTGTAGCTTTGTTCTATCTTCCAAGAGTTACTTTTTATTCAATAATATCCTGTCGCAACGGTGGATCTTGACGTAATCTACAGTGGCTGGTACATGTTGATATCATGAAATTGCTTTCAAGTTTCTGCCTTCCCTTTTCTTTTGAGAAAGAATATTGATGATGCTCTACATTACGAATTTGGAGAAATAAGGTTAAGTAAAGAAAAAAGGGAGAAAAAATGGCCCAAACTTTCTTGCCCAACCTCATCTCTGTGGACTGTTGCTAACACTTTACCTTGTTTGTTCTGTAGCTTATATAAGCCTGGATGAGCATGGAGAGGCCAGAAGGGCCATTAATGCACTGGTCACTGGTCAATCGCAAGAACGATTGTGACACTCTGCCTCATGGATTTAAGTGGAAGCAATCATAGCCATACCAGACGTAGATTATTGCTTGGTTTGTCCTCTCCAAGATGTTTACAGAAATCCCAAGGCTGGCCAACATTCTGACTTGCCAGTGGGCGTTGAGCTGCTTGATGACTGTACCTACTGCTTTGCAGAGGAATGCCAAGTTACTAATGCCATCCAGCTAATTTTTCACATCAATAGGTAAAATATCGAACCTCATCATTTCGTTATAAAATGCAATCTTAGTATCCGCACCTGTGAATTATCTTTCAGAGAGAGCCACATCATATAGCAGAGAAAACGTTAGGTGTATGACATTATTTACGATACCGAAGCCTTAATATTTTCGCACATTGGATTTCTCATTTTATATTCGCGTTGTGCCGCCATCGGGTGATAAGGGCACTTGAGGAGTGTCAAGTGCATATAACTAGTTGACAACAGACTTAAACAGCCGTCATAGAGAGTCTAGACAACTGTGACTTGGAGTAGTCAGTGCTAGGTGAAAGATGGGTACCTGATAGGGTAGGAATAGGCCTCAAATAGCTTGTCAAAAGGAAAAAAAATCCACAACATGATTTTAAGAACTATGATACTTAGCTTAATTCATGTTTAGTTTAAAGAGGAGAAGATGCAATATGATCCCTATAATATGAATGACTTGACTTGACTCTTGAGAATATCTAACATAAATGAAACAATCTACCAAAGACATCCAAACTAACAAAATCAAAGCAATGGCCAGTGCTATGGGATCAGCGGATGTGCTCCTCGATGCCTTCGTCAGTGAAGAATTTCCCCCTTGCACACTCTCGTTCTGTAATTTCCTGAGGTTTTTGTTTACCTGATGAATGGGGGTTATGTTGTGAAAATGTTGAGTTTCATGACTCTTTTTCTTCTTTAAGTTCTCTGTATTGTAAGCTGGTATCCCCAGCCTGAACCTTGTCAGACTGTTTGCTTTCTATAAAGCAGGGCGCCAAGCCTTTTCTCTGTAAAAACTAAGAAACTCAATCTAATCCCCCGCATGAATAGTAAGTACTGCACAAATACCTGGTGCTATAGTACCTTGTGCTTAATAAGAAGAACAAAATCAATTCAGATCGAGCGCACTTCAATTTAGAAAATTGGATCACCATCTCCCATTTGGGGATGTGGCTCGAGCTAATATATGCCTTAAACATTGCATCTTATGATAACTTCTTAGTTAAATTTGTGCGCTGCTGCATATGTCCAATCATATGTATTTTCTTGCGGATGACACTACCATCTGTATTTGATTATAGTCTACTCGACATTGCTGCCTCTGTCTGGCTTGGCCTTTAGTTTCCGTGAAATCTGAAAATTGTAAATTTGAGTTTAGAGTTAGGTCTCACTTTTGTGGAAGACTTTGCTGTAAGGAAAGTCCAATAAGGGAGAGAGCAGAAATATAAGTTGCACAGGAACAACCAGTTCGCTGAAGGCAATAGTACATTACTATCATACAACCATCACTTCTATACAAAGCTAGCCAGGTCATGGACACACACACACACTACACCATCATAATACTGAGATATCTGGCAATAGCTGTCAGAGAGCCAAAATTTTGGGGACGATTCTTATATCTAACTAATCCCCATCATACAGATTGCCTGCAACTCAAGCAGTCATCCCTCTTATTTTCCTTTGCTGCCATTGCCGCTTTCGTCATCATCAACATGGAAGAGCTCCAGGCGGCTGTGGCTTAGGCGGAGTGAGTACATTGCTGTCTTGTACTCGGCCCAGGTGAATGACCGGTACCGGGGTGGTGAGTCGGCTGTGACCATCTCTGGGAGCGCCGAAATTCGTGCATGCAGTGGTGGGGCTGCAAAGTAGATGGTGGACAGCCTTGGCCTGCAGGCACTTGCAATTACTCTGTGCCGGACGCTTACTAACCTCCCATTTGTCAGAGCCTGAAAAGTACAAGGCAGATGAGAAGATAAGACAAAACAAATCATCAAAGAATAGTGATTTGTGCTGTTAGGCTAACTTACACAGCTTCAGATGTGACTTTTTTGGGTGACAACTGGTAAGAGGGTACTTGAGGAAATCCAGTAGTGGGTTTTAAAATAAGCAAAATATCATGTTGGAGTGTCTTGGTAAACTAGTTTTGAACATGAGTGTCCAATCAGACAGTCTTATGTACATGAAAGGATTAAGTGCAGATCATTTTTACATGTTTTCTGTAGTATAAGTAATCTGTTCATATGAGCCGCTGGAAAGAAATTGCTTAACTTCTAAATCGTATGCGAGTATTTATGGTTGGTCCCAGATCAATGCCTTTGACAGTTTGTTTACCTTTCTTTAACAGTTCCTATAAGCATAGTTTTTCTTGTAATTAAAAATATATCTAATGATGTTCCTCTTACTCAGATTAAATGATGTGACTACCTGAAGGAGATCACCAACATTGACGAAATAGGCCGACGAGTCTGCTGGCACCTGAATCCACGTGTCCTTGCCGTTGATGTCTGGCAGAAGCACCTGCAAGCCATCAACGTCGTTTGCTCGGAGCAAGCTAAGTAGCTGTGGGTCGGAGTGCTCACCGAACCCGATCCGGCCACCCGCCGCCGGATTCCCACCGCTACCAGCCTTGGTCCTGGCAACCCCCTTGAGGTTGCATTGGTCATCATGGTCAAGCTTGTGAACGGTGCATGATGGAGGGTAGTGGTTGATCCTCAGGAGGGAGTCACTGTCAGTTTCTGTGATGAGCTTGCTGAAGAGCCTGGGGTCCTCCAGCCCTAGCCCCTCTCCCAACAGGTCCAGGATGTTACATGCAAGCTGCTTCACTGCTTCCACATACTCATTCACAACAGAACTGCAAGAAAGTGGGAGGAGGGGATTTCAACATGTGAGTCAAATCAAACACCTGGTTAAATATTTTTATCAAAAAGAGTGATGTCACAGGATCAGGTGCGCGCATGTGCCATGGCAAGTATACTAGAAAGAAAGAGAAAGATGGAGAAGATTTTGACCGATTGATGCATGAGCACTCAAAAGCTGCATCCCTTGCCTGCCTGCATCCACACACATGCTATATTCGTTTCTTTGTAGTCGAGATGCAGCTGGGGGTGACAAAATTTCCAGTGGGCAAATGGGTTCTTGACAGGATTGGTCATGCCCTTTCCCACTGCTCCACGGAAAGACCCATCGGTGCTGGGATCATATATCACTTCCCTGCCAGTGCCACAACACAAGCTCTCGAACATTTCATTTATGTTACCATAAAAAGGACCCCTTTGCATCTGTGCCTCCTTTCTTTTGCTTGGCTTTATATGGATAGCATGGATATGCTCTTTATGGGTGGCTTGGGGACCATTTTTATTCCCATCAGACCTTTGTACTTCAACTGGGGCCCCCCTCTCCTTTTATTTGATGACAAAAGGAGGTTATTCTGTTTTCCAAGAAAAAAATATACAGTGTATGTATACACCGGGTACATGCATATACATCATTGTCTATACGAAAAAACTTGATGTACTTTGCTAATTAAGCCCACAGAACTATCTGGTAGATATGGATGGTTCAACTTTCTTGTACTCCCATTCTATTGCTGCACCAGTTGGTGGTTGGATATTGCCATTAATTGGAGGCCACTGCAGCATATATGTGTCAGATTAGTTGATACACAGATATACACAGTCTGTTGGAGAGGGCCTGAGAGGGTCCTTCTAGCTAACTACCCAAGAGAGTGTTTTATTGTCCCTTTCATCTTATTTTGCTCTCAACAAACTCTGATTAGGCCACTTTCTGATATGGGTAATGAGTGCTACGCTCATAGTACTTCATAAATGACCTTTCATATTCAGCGTATATACGCGCAAACATAGTTAAGAAGATCTTATCTGTTATGTTCAGTCAGTTATAGCTTAACATCCGTGAGCATTTCTCCCTTCACCAGGGACAAATGTATCTTTCCAAGGCAGAAATTGCCGAGTCAAATTTCTTAGCTAAGATTTAAAATGACCGATTTTCCAGTGTTTTCCTTTTCCAATGTTTGTATAGGGTTAGACAACTCTAGCCTAACTTTCATGAGGAAATCTCTCATGCCCATCCTGCGTAGCTATCAAGTTTGTTGTGTCACATCAATTGTATGCTTTTATTTTGCTTTAGAAACTAGCTATGTTGATCTTAATCGCCGGAACCAACTTATCATTGGCCTGCCTAGCACAGCATCAATTATGCCATTATTGCAAAATAATTATTGTTTCGGAAACTATGTGCTCATGCATTCCCACGATTTAATCGATGGGACCTATCTGAAATGATACTTATGTGTGCATATTGATGTTAATTCTGTCATGAACTAAAAACATAAAAATAGAGAAACTAATAGGCATATATGGTAGCACAAAGTATATATAAATTAGTCCCACAATAACATTAGCTACATCTCCCCCGCAAAAAAAAACATTAGCTACATCTGTTTGGAGTTAAAATATTATTTTGTATTCATTCAACAACTGTCCACGTGGTGATATATATTTTCGACTTATACATTAGCTACTTCTCTCACTTTGGCTTGAATTATATTTTTTCTATCTATACATGTAACTTTTTTCGTCCTTGAAAGAATCTGTGCGTAACATGTAGTGCATCACGACACGGCAAAACAAGAAGTAGCTAGGCCCTTTCAAAAAAAGAAGCAGCTAGGCAAAGCTCAGCTTTGCAACACGAGTGTGCATGCATGCATGATTCCAACATTGGCTTCTTTTTTGCCTGTGTGCACAAGACAGCATTGTACCGAGCAGAAAGTCCTCTGTGCATGCACGCCCTTGCTACTTGTGTACACACAGGCCATGCCCTAGCTAGCTAGTCCTGCCTCACAAATAAATCGGTCCATGCCTGACGCCCACATATATCACCTCTCTAGGCCGGCCCCACTTGTCGGTCTGGAATTAACAAAGGTTGACTGTAACCATATCTTCCAAATCTATTAGGGGATAGCTAGCTAGCTAACCTCATAACCAATATGCAAATGGGGCAGGCCCAGGATTATTATTATGATAAGCAAACCACATCACATTCACACCAACATCAGCATAGTCATGAGTTGGTTAAGTGGCACTGCTGCTAGCTATATGCAGCCTCTAGCTTTGGATGTTGATCATGTCACATCTGACGCCTCGGGCGCCATCAACGCATGTATAAACGCCCATCTACACATCGGCTTGTCGACGTCTTGAGCTTTGAAACCCTCTGGACCTAATGTGATAATTAATGGCGGTGGAGCGACGCACTTCAGTGGTGTATAGGAAACCGAAAGTGACACTGTCTTTCTCTCTCTCTCTCTCTCTCTCTCTCTCTAACGCCTCGAGCTGATTAGACTGTTATGTAGTAAAACCGTGCTTTTGCCACGAGGCCCTAGTGTCACTGGCAGGTGGGCCTGAATACAGCACCAGTATGTTTCATGTTTGAAGGTTTTGTTAATGCTTGCAGGATTAAGAAACCCTTAGAACGTTAGGCAGATGTATAATGATGCTTCACTGATGTGGTATGTGTGTGCCTTGTGCGTAAGCATGTACTCCTCTGTGCACTAATATAAGACGTTTTTGCAGTTACAAGTACAGTACTTATTATATATAGAAAGACATATATACGTATGTATGAGTGTATGTACCTGAAGCGTGAGGGGTCGTTGGTGTCGATGGAGCTGGCCCTGTGAGCGACGGCGGCGGGGTTGGCGTGGAGGAGGAGGTACTCGAGCTCGCCCACGTCGCCGTTGAAGCCGATGCTGCGGCAGCCGTAGCCGAGCGGGCTCGGCGGGCCGGCGCGCTGCTTGTCGTGTGCCGCGAGCGCGAAGAACGCCGAGGTGGCGGCGTCCAGCCGTGCCGCGGGTCCCGCCGGAGGCACGCCGTGGTTGACGGCACGGAAGAAGCCTTGCTCCGTGCACGCACGCGCCACCTGCCGCGACAGCGCGCCGCGGCCGCGGGGTGCGGACATGTCAACCGTCGGTATGGCGCCGCCGCCGGGGCACGGCGGTGGAAGCAGCATGGTCGCCGTCTCTTGCCGCGCCGACGTCGTGGAAGGCACCACCATCGCGTTGGCTCAGCGGACGGTCGCTTCACGTGCGTATGCAATGCGTCGAATTGTGGAGAGAGAGAGAGAGAGTATGCGCCCGCGCGTGTGTGTGGGAGTGTTTTTTAGAGAGAGAGAGAGGGGGAGTGTGTGTGCTGGGTGATGGACACTATGATCGAGCTGGGAGTTGTGTCACTTGTGTGTAGGGGGGGTCTTCCAACTCGAGGGGAGAATGGCACCCGTATATATGGACATGAAGATAGAGAGAGAGAGAGAGAGAGAGAGAGAGAGAGAGAGAATCACTGCTAGACTGGTGAGTTGTTGACACCCCGTGATCTTTCGATTTAGTGTAACGTAGTACCCGTTCTCTTTTTGTGGGGGTCATGAGCTTAATTGTCTATGCTTACCTCAATGACATCGCTCTCCCTTCCCCTCTGTTTCTCTCTCTAATTTGTAGGCCCTTAAATTCTCTTGGTTGCAGAAATGGGTTGTGTTTATGGCTGAAGAAAGAAGACCATTTACGATTAATATGAATGAATACTAGTCGGGTCGATCAATCGTCCTGTGACAGCCACGTCGCTCCCATGAGGGGCGACTCGGGCGGAACAGTAGAGCAGCCCCCCCTCCCCCCACCCCTCCCCGCCCGCCTTCGAAGGACGCCTCCGGTCAAAGGCCGAGAGGCTGACGGCGGTGGGGGTCCCATCCGCCTCGCGTGGCGGGATCTCCGCCGGAGCTTCATGGTGGCCCTGGACGGCGCGACTCGTCCAGAGGAGATGGACGTCGGGGCGGTGGCCTCGGACTTCTTTGGCGACTTCGGCTGTAGGCTGTCGCTGTGGCTGCGAGGGCGACACGGCGACTGGTTCGGGGGGCTCGGTGCGGCTCACCTCCTTATATCCGCATGATGTGGGTGGTGGCGGCGGTGCCCACTGAGATCTCCGGCTTACTATTGGGAACCGGCAGGCGGCGACGTGGGGGGATGCCAGATCCGCCTAATAAAGGAGGCGGTCCTAGTGCTTTCCTCGTGTCATGGCAACGATCTGCGTGATCTGTCCTCCTCGATCTAGTGGCCGATGTGTTCCGGAACTATTGCCAGAGGTCTTCACAGGTTGGCGCGGGTATCCAGATCGGACAGAACCCGGTTGTGCGCGCCCATATCAGCCTACGCGGCTTCATGAAGGCGCGACGCGAAGCTCCGCAGTTTGTTGACACTATGGGACATTGCCGGCATCTCGATTTTCATGCTGTAGACAACAATGGAGAAGGTCATGGTGGCTAAGATTGGAGGTCCAGTAATGGCGAAGGGGGCCTTCGAGGTGATGGAGGCTTTGCTTCACAGGCTGGTGCTCGGATTTGGCTTGCGGAATTTTTCCCGTCCACTCTGGACACGATACCTGTGAGTTTGGTGTTTGATAACTTTCAGGAGCAGCAACAACAAGTGGGGGCGGTAGCACCGGAGGATTTCATTTTTGGTGGTTCTCCTCAAGTGCTGAGTCATGACTTTGAGAGTGAAAACCTAAGGTTTGATTTTTCATTGGTTGTGCCTGGCGATGGCCTTGCTGAATGTATTATTTTGATAGCTCTGACTTCTCTAGGATGAAAACCTAAGATCTTCGATCGGGCGACGACGACGCTTGTGCACTGTTCCCTTCTTAGAGGTGACGCTTTTGGGAAACATTTTTGCATTCCAAGTGTTGTCTTTGGTGGTGGTTTGTGTGTTGCTACTGAGAGGAGTTGATCACTATGGCGTGGCCTTTGTTTTTTCCTTTCTTTTTTGTTTTCTTATCAGGCTGTGTGCATCTTGGATGTCTTTTGTGACATTTTGTTGGTGCAGAAGCTAGGTATAATTAGTATCTTCGCGGTATTAATATATTTCCTTTGTCAAAAAAAGAATAATAGTCATAAACTGAAATTTCAGATGAGGATTTTGTATGGCGCTCCTCTCTCCTTCCTCCCATCCACCCCAGCCCTACCCATCGCCGCCGGCCACCATGTAGCTGCTAGAACCCAACCACCTCCTTGATCTATTTTTTTTATAAAGAGTGGCTTTTATTGATTCATAATGTTGCATCAAGATAATACAAATATCAAGAGCACATACTAACTTTTACACGATTAGAATGCACACAATCAGCACTAACACACAAAAAAACTTTGAATGTCCCGTCAAAGCAAGCATACATAAACAACCATTAACATCAACCAACACTGATAACAACACCTGAACAGTGGAAAACAAACCAACATGTGGTTGGATGGTTAGGAGGATAGTGTTATTCCCAGCCCACCAGAGTTCAAGTTCTAAGACTTGACATTGGTCCTCGCATTTTCCTGGATGTATTTCAGGTCTTCCGGCGATGCGCGTTTAGTGGGAGGAGACGTTCTCATCGACTACGAAAGCGTTTGTGACGACTTCGTCAATCTCAAGATAATGTGCCGCCTCAGTCTCTCGGAGGTGCTCGTACGGGTAGGGTATGCATGCGTGCATTCATAGGGGTGAGTGTATGTGCATATGTATGAGCGTATGTGTCTGTACTATGTAAAAAGGAACAACAGTGAGAAAATTGCTTCAGCAACAACGCCTCCAAGAATGGAAAATTGCGCAAACGCCACCATCACCAGATCCTACACGATCTTAGGTTTTCACTCCGAAGAAGATGCCCTAGCAAACTCTAGGCACTACAAATCAACTTTTTTTATAAGCCACTTTTGTTCGTAAAACCAATTTTGTCAGCAAAAATGTGTTACTGGCGGTTTTCAACCTTCACGCGGTCCGCCACTGAAGCGATGTCACAAGAAATAAAATGCCGATGGTACCACTTTTTCTAAAGGAGTCTCCAACACTGACCCTCAAACCACTCGCATACACCCGCATCCCTAAAAGTTTAGTCTTTTCCACACCCCTTCTGGTCCTTTGAAGAACGAGAGCATGAACATAGGTAGCTTCGCGAGAGCCTAATTAACAAGAACCAATTGTCCACCATAAGACATCATTTTACCTTTTGAGCAATTGAGCTTCTTTTCAAACTTGTCCTCTATACAATTGAGCTTCTTTTGAAACTTGTCCTCTATACGATTGAGCTTCTTTTCAAACTTTTCATCTATACACTTTCACTCGTTATTGGTAAGTTTAGATAGTGAATCGGTATCTCGAGATAAGTAAAAGGGAACTTAACGACCTGACAACCAAAGAGTTGTTTATAATGGCTTTCCTCTTCTTTGGTACGTTCAAAGGAAAATAATTCGCTTTTGTGGAAGTTTATTTTAAGTTTGGATAGTTTCTCAAAACGATAAAGGACAAGTTTCATATCAACTGCATTGCTCATATCATGCTCTATTAAACTGATAGTGTCGTTCGCATATTGTAGAATTGATACCCCCATCAACCTGACCATTCTCCTTTGCTCTTGTGATGATGATTGCTAACATATTGACAACAATGATAAAAAGGATTGGAGATAAAGGATCCTCCTCCCACAATCCTTTCATGGTCTGGAAATAGTGCTCAATATCATTGTTGACTCTCACACCCACACTGCTACCCTGAACAAAGCACTGGATGTTGGGGAACGTAGTAATTTCAAAAAAATTCCTACCCACACGCAAGATCATGGTGATGCATAGCAACGAGAGAGAAGAGTGTTGTCTACGTACCCTCGTAGACCGTAAGCGGAAGCGTTATGACAACGTTGTTGATTTAGTCGTACGTCTTCACGATCGACCGATCCCAGCACCGAAGGTACGACACCTCCGTGATCTGCACACGTTCGGCTCGGTGACGTCCCGCGAACTCATGATCCAGTAGAGCTTCGAGGGAGAGCTTCGTCAGCACAACGGCGTGATGACGGTGATGATGTTCTTATCGGAACAAGGCTTCGCCTAAGCACCGCTACGATATGGCCGAGGAGGATTATGGTGGAGGAGGGCACCGCACACGGCTTGGAACAATCAACTTGTGTATTCTAGGGTTCCCCTGCCCCCGTATATAAAGGAGCAAGGGGGGAGGCCGGCCGGCCCTAGTGGCGCCCAAGGAGAGGAGGAATCCTCCTCCTAGTAGGAGTAGGATTCATCCTTTCCTAGTCCTACTAGGAAGGAGGAAGGGGGAAGGAAAGAGAGGGAGAGGGAGAGGGAAAGAGGGGTCGTGCCCCCCTCCCCTAATCCTATTCGGACTCCCCTTGGGGGGGGGGCGCCACCTCCTGGGCTGCTGCCCTCTCTCTCCCCTAAGGCCCACTAAGGCCCAATACTTCCACGGGGGGTTCCGGTAACCCCTCCGGCACTTCGGTTTTCTCCGAAATCACGCGGAACACTTCCGGTGTCCGAATATAGCCGTCCAATATATCAATCTTTATATCTCGACCATTTCAAGACTCCTCGTCATGTCTGTGATCATATCCGGGACTCCGAACTACCTTCGGTACATCAAAACACATAAACTCATAATACCAATCGTCACTGAACGTTAAGCGTGCGGACCCTACGGGTTCGAGAACTATGTAGACATGACCGAGACTCATCTCCGGTCAATAACCAATAGCAGAACCTGGATGCTCATATTGGTTCCTACATATCCTACGAAGATCTTTATCGGTCAAACTGCATAACAACACACGTTGTTCCCTTTGTCATCGGTATGTTACTTGCCCGAGATTCGATCATCGGTATCTCAATACCTAGTTCAATCTCGTTACCGGCAAGTCTCTTTACTCGTTCTATAATGCTACATCTTGTAACTAACTCATTAGCTACATTTCTTGCAAGGTTTATTGTGATGTACATTACCGAGAGGGCCCAGAGATACCTCTCCGACAATCGGAGTCACAAATCCTAATCTTGATCCATGCCAACTCAACAAACACCATCGAAGACACCTGTAGAGCTCATTTATAATCACCCAGTAACGTTGTGACGTTTGGTAGCATACAAAGTGTTCCTCCGGCATTCGGGAGTTGCATGATCTCATAGTCATAGGAACATGTATAGTTATGGAGAAAGCAATAGCAACAAACTAAACAATCATCGTGCTAAGCTAATGGATGGGTCAAGTTAATCACATCATTCTCTAATGATGTGATCTTGTTAATCAAATGACAACTCATGTCTATGGTTAGCAAACATAACTGTAAGTGCATCTAGTGCCACCCCTAGTTGGTTTTGGAGTATTGACGACAAACCTAGTTGAGGGACTAATGTGTTTGTGAGAATTGCAGGATAACACAGGTAGAAGTCCCTCATTGATTCGGTTTTCCCACCAGAGATGACCCCTAAAAATGTATGAAGACATTGATGTCAAAGGTGGTATATGAAGATATTCACATTGAAGACTATGACAAGAGAAGACACCGCTTGAAGCCTATGGAGCTCGAAGACTTAGATCTTTCATAGTTCTTTTTCTTCTATGTTGAGTCATAGGAACCACCGTACTGCTAAGTGGGGTCCAAGAGAACCAGTCAGAATGACTGAACTAATGCTTAAACAAAAACCTATGTCTTCGAGTGAAGACTATGAGAGCAAATCTTGTCCAGAGTCGGACAAGTCAGCTTTGCTTGTAGCCCAAGTAAAGTTGCCGTGTGAGTTTGAAATCTGACCGTTGGAACACGTGTCAGTTCCTTAGTGACCCAGGGTCATTTCGGACAAATCAGGTCGGGTTGCCTAGTGGCTATAAATAGCCCACCCCCTACAACCATAAACGATTGGCTGCTCAGATTCAAAGTACGGCTTTTGTTGTTTGAGAGCAACCCACCTTGAAGCCTTTGAGAGAGAATTCCTTGCGAGGATAAAGCCCTAACCACCCAGAGCCAAAGAGAATTAGGCATCACTTAAGTCTTCTTGTCTGAGTGATCTGAAGACTTATTACACTTGAGGACATTGCATCCTACAGCCGGTTAGGCGTCGCATTCTGAGCATCCAAGAGACATTGTGGATTGCCGGTGAACGAAGTTTGTGAAGGTTTGGGAGTCTACCTTGAAGACTTACCAGAGTGATTGGGCGAGGTCTGTGTGACCTTAGCTCAAGGGGAATACGGTGAGGACTGGGTGTCCTGAGCTGCGTGTTCAGGACTGGGTGTCCGGGACTGTGTGTCCTTTGGTTTAAATACCTAGCCGCCCTAACCAGACGTACAGTTGTCACAGCAACTGGAACTGGTCCAACAAATCTTTGTCTTCAACGAGTCACTGGTTTCACCCTTCCCTTCTCTTTACTTACTGTTACTCTGTGTGAAGTCAGTGTATGTTTGCTCTATCTTTTGTCTTCACTGAGTGACTGTGTGATCTGTTTGGCTTCTTAATATCTTCCTGCCTGATCCTTACTACCTAGCTACTATTAGTCATTGTCCTTTCACTTCATTGAATACATGATTATGGTTTATCTAGTGTAGTCTAACTTCCGCTGCATGGTAATAGGTTTATTTCTATCGTTTGTCTTCGAAACTTCCATGTTTTGAAGAGTTTCATAAAAATCGCCTATTCACCCCCCTCTAGTCGATATAACGTACTTTCAATTGGTATCAGAGCAAGGTGCTCCCTTGTTCTGTGTGATTCGGTTTAACCACCTGGAGTTTTAGCTATGTCGACTATAGGGATAATTAAAGTCTCCACTGTGTGCCTCGTCTTCGATGGAACTGAATATTCCTACTGGAAGAATAAGATGCGCATGCATCTTGAAGCCATTGACGTCGACCTATGGTATGTCGTCAAGAACGGCGTTCCCAAGGCTGGAGAAGGTGTCACTGCTGCTGATGTCAAGAAGTTCGTTCAACTGGACTCTACTGCCAAGAACATTATCTGTGATCATCTGACCAAAGGACAGTATGGCCGTGTGAGTGCTTTGGAAACATCTAAGCTGGTCTAGGACTAGCTCTCCAAGGTCAACGAAGGCGTCTCAACCCAGAGAGATCACAGAATCAGCGTTCTTCGCAACCTCTTCAACCGCTTCAAGCGAAATGACAATGAGAATGTCCAGCTCACATTTGACCGACTCACTGACATCACAAATGAGCTTCAAGTCCTCGGCGCCACTGAGATCACCAAGCATGAAGTCGTCAAGACACTACTGAGATCACTTGACAGTTTGTTTGACACCCTAGCCCTGATGATTCAAGAACGACCTGATTTCAAGACACTCGATCCGTCCGACATACTTGAGAGGCTCAACACACATGAGTTTCAGCTTTCTGAGAAAAGAGATATCTACGGTCCAAACTATGGGCGAACTCGTGCTCTGAAGGCAAAAGTTGTCTCCTCATCTGAAGAAGAATCTGACAGCAGTTCTGACGATCCTGAAGACATTGGAAAGGAACTTGCTATGCTTGTAAAGAGGTTCCAAAGATTCACCAAGAAGAAAGGCTTCAGAAAGTCTTCACGATCAAGCTCAAGGAATGACGAAGTTTCTGCTCATGACTACAAGAAGAAAACATGTCACAAGTGCAAGAAAACTGGGCACTTCATCTCTGAGTGTCCGCAGTGGGACAATGAGAACAGAAAGAAGAAGAAGAGCAAGGAATATGACTCTGGCGACAAGAAGAAGAAGAAATACTCAAAGTCTTCTTCCAAGTCTTCCTCAAAGTCTTCATCACACAAGAAGAGCTCATTTGGCAAGGCACGTGCATTTGTTGGCAAGGAAATGGATTCAGAGGAGGAGTCCGCGTCTGAGGAGGCGGAGGTGGAGTCTGAGGAGGAGTCCGATTCTGGTGTTGCAAGTCTGGCTACAACATACGTTGCCAAGTCCATCTTCAACACTGAAGACAATGACTTCACCACCGACGCCGATGCAAATGACAAGAACGACTCTGCTCCTACCTACTGCTTCATGGCACGCGGTGCCAAGGTAAACACACGCACTACTCACTATCAAACATCTAGTGACGATGACTCTGATTGTGATTCAAGACCCAGCTACAAAACACTTGCTAAAATTGCAACTGAACAATAGAAAGCCATGGAACATATTCAAAAATTGTTAGACAAAAGTGATGATCTGTTGGGCGCTGAAATGACTCGATCTGAATCCTTAATTGAAGACATAAAAAATCTTCACGTTAAGTATGAGGAACTTGAAAGTCATCATGAAACGCTCTCAACAACTCATGAAAAGCTTTCCTATGATTATCTTCAAAGGAAGCAAGATCTTGAGAAATTGAGAGCGGCTCATGAAGATCTTCAAAAGGAAAACGAGTCACTTCGCGCCGAACAGATCAGTTCCGCTCAGGAAGGATTTGAACCACCATGTCTTAAATGCATTGAGCGTGATAATGCTGCTTCTGTTGCTGAATGTTCTACTGCTGCTACTATTGCAATATCTTCAACTGTTGATGTGGTAACTAACCCCTCTACTGAGGATACTACTGCGGTTGCTGATGAGAATGCTAGGTTGAAGACATTGCTTGAAACAGGGATGTACAAAAGTCTTAAAGGGCATCAGACACTATGTGATGTCCTCAAAAGGCAGATTCTGAACCGAAACCCGAGGAAAGAGGGTGTTGGGTTCATAAGGAAAATGAATGCTGATGGCTCTTACTGGAAACCCGAGCAGTATCCCAAAACCACATGGGTTGCTGTAAAGGAACCTTCAGAAGATCCATCCAGTCTATCTGGCTTCACTTGTGCTAACCCCATTGTCATTGATGAATCCTTTGATGCAAACTATAAACTATTTAAGAATCAGAATGGTGAAGTGTTTGCCAGGTACATTGGTACTAACTACAGGAATGGACCGCCTATGAAGAAGATCTGGGTGCCCAAAAGGTGTTTGGAAAATCTTCTTGTGAATGTCATCATGACACCACAGATGAAGAAGACAAACCCCAGACCACAGGCTTCATATGGCCCAAAGGCTTCATACAGACAGAGGACTCACCTGGGTCGCACTAATGCAAATGTTTTGCAGGGAAACCATACTCAGGCCTATGAATATGAGCGCGGTTCATCGAATCGCCATGTTCATAAGACCAAAAACTATTCTGCTTATTCTTATGAGTATTATTGTCCACCTGCAAGACTTTTTGCTAGAGCCCCAAAGCCAAAGTTTTCAGACGCTGCACTTAGACTTATCGCTTCTAAGCCACCCTTGAAGATGTGGGTGGTTAAGAAGGGTTAACTCTCTTTTGCAGGGAAAGGTCTCCAGCAGAAAACCAAAATCTTCTGACGCTATCGCTGGGGACCTTAAACATCTTGTAGGGTGCAAGATGAAATGCCCTAATGGTCTTACTATGTACTTCGTTCCTGAATCGCTTGCTACTCTCCCTATCAGTCCTAATCTGGATCTAAGCTTTCATAACCCACTGGTTCGTCAAATGTTTTTGCTTCACAACTCTCTTCGTGAAGCCTATCCCCCTAACTGCACTGTAGGGTACGACACCAGCGTCTACAGAATGGATTATTGATAGTGGGTGTACAAATCACATGACTGGCAAAAGAAGCCTTCTGATGGACTCAACCTTACGTCCATCCGACAAGAGCCACATCACATTTGCTGACACTGATAAAAGTAAGGTATTGGGTCTAGGTAGAGTTGCAATCTCAAAGGATCAACACATGGATAAAGTCATGCTTGTTGAATCCCTTGGCTTCAACTTAATGTCTGTCTCAATGCTATGCGATTTGAACATGATCATAATATTTGGAAAATATCGTTGCCTTGTTCTAATGGAATCTGACAAGTCTCTAGTGTTTGAAGGGTATCGGAAAGATGATCTCTACGTGGTAGATTTCTCAGCAGGACCACAGCTTGCCGTATGTCTTCTAGCAAAAGCTTCAGAATGCTGGCTCTGGCATCGGAGGCTTGGGCATGCTGGCATGAGGAACCTCCACACCCTTGCAAAGAAGAAGCATGTCATAGGCATCGAGGGCGTCAAGTTCAAGAAAGATCACTTATGCGGTGCCTGTGAAGCAGGAAAGATGACGAGGGCCAAACATCCCTCGAAGACAATCATGACTACAACTCGACCCTTCGAACTGCTTCACATGGATCTTTTCGGTCCCACTCATTACTCAACTCTTACTACTATTGCTTGTCTCTATGGCTTCGTCATTGTTGATGATTATTCTAGATACACTTGGGTGCATATAATCCTTTACAAGACTGAAGTGCAGGATGTCTTCAGACGCTTCGCTAATCGAGCAATGAACAACTATGGCGCCAAGATAAAGCACATCAGAAGTGACAATGGCACTGAATTCAAGAACACTGGCCTTGATACATATCTTGACACCTTGGGCATCACACATGAATTCTCAGCCCCGTACACGCCACAGCAGAATGGCGTCGTCGAACGCAAGAATAGAACACTCATTGAGATGGCCAGAACAATGCTAGATGAATACAAGACTCCAAGAAAATTCTGGCCTGAAGCCATTGATACTGCATGCCATACAATCAATCGTGTTTATATTCACAAGCTTCTGAACAAGACATCGTATGAGCTCCTCACTGGCAAGAAACCAAATGTCAGTTACTTCAGAGTATTTGGCGCAAGGTGCTGGATCAAGGACCCACATCACACTTCAAAGTTTGCCCCAAAAGCACATGAGGGTTTTATGCTTGGATATGGAAAGGATTTGCACTCCTACAGAGTCTTCAACCTCTTTCATTATAAAGTGGTTGAAACCGTGGATGTGCGGTTCGATGAGACTAACGGTTCACAAAGAGAGCACCTGCCAAATGTGCTATATGAAGTTCCATCCAGTGAATCAATCAAGCTAATGGGAACTAGAGAAATCATACCTTCTGAAGCTCATCCTGAAGAGTAACTCATCATCTCCGCACCAGATCAACCTGAAGACAATGCTCAACCTGAAGACAATCCCTCCAACAACGACAATGATCAGCAAGAGCAAAGTCTTCACCCTGTACATCCTCGTGTTGCCAATGAAGTGCAGATTGAGAGAATAATTGACAGCATCAATGCACCTGGTCCGCTCACTCGATCAAGGGCAACCCAGCTGCTAAATTTCTGTGGGCACTTCGCATTCGTCTCAATAACAGAACCCAAGAAAGTGGAAGAAGCCTTCATGGAACCTGAATGGATTCAAACTATGCAAGAAGAGCTTCAACAGTTTGAGCTGAATAATGTATGGGAAGTGGTTAAGCGTCCTGATCCTCGGAAGCACAACATAATAGGCACAAAATGGATATACCGCAACAAGCAAGATGAGCATGGTCAAGTTGTCAGAAACAAAGCTCTTCTAGTTGCTCAAGGATATACTCAAGTGGAAGGCATTGACTTCGATGAAACATTTGCTCCTGTGGCTAGACTTGAAGCCATACGCATACTGCTGGCCTATGCAAATCATGACAACATTCTTCTTTATCAAATGGATGTGAAGAGCGCCTTTCTCAATGGAAAGATTAAAAAAGAAGTGTATGTTGCACAACCACCTGGCTTTGAAGATCCAAAACATCATGATATGGTATACAAGCTCAACAAGGCACTGTATGGCCTCAAACAAGCCCCTCGGGCCTGGTATGACACACTCAAATACTTCCTGAAGAGCAAAGGCTTCATACCTGGTTCCCTCGACCCCACTCTCTTCACGAAGACATATGATGGTGAACTATTTGTGTGCCAAATATATGTGGATGACATTATCTTTGGCTGCACAAATCAGAAGTACAGTGAAGAGTTTGGATATATGATGCAAGAGCAATATCAGATGTCCATGATGGGAGAGCTGAAGTTTTTCCTCGGTCTTCAAATACGACAGCAACGCAACGACATCTTCATATCTCAAGAGAAGTATCTCAAAGATTGCCTTAAGAAGTTCGGTATGCAAGACTGCAAAGGGTTCATGACGCCAATGCCAGCCAAGCATCATCTGGGTCCTGGCGACAATGGTAAAGAGTTTGATCAAAAGGTATACCGCTCCATGATTGGTTCTTTGCTTTATCTATGTGCATCTAGGCCAGATATTATGCTTAGTGTTTGCATGTGTGCTCGATTTCAAGTGGCACCAAAGGAGTCGCATCACTTAGCTGTGAAGTGAATTCTTCGATATTTGGCTCACACCCCAACTCTAGGATTATGGTATCCAAAGGGCTCAGAGTTTGATCTGGTTGGATTCTCGGATGCTGATTATGCTGGTGACAAGGTGGATCACAAGTCTACATCAGGCACATGTTGTTGGAAATATGCCCTAGAGGCAATAATAAATTGATTATTATTATATTTCCTTGTTCATGATAATCGTTTATTATCCATGCTAGAATTGTATTGATAGGAAACTCAGATACATGTGTGGATACATAGACAACACCATGTCCCTAGTAAGCCTCTAGTTAACTAGCTCGTTGATCAATAGATGGTTACGGTTTCCTGACCATGGACATTGGATGTCGTTGATAACGGGATCACATCATTGGGAGAATGATGTGCTGGACAAGACCCAATCCTAAGCATAGCACTAGATCGTGTAGTTCGTATGCTAAAGCTTTTCTAATGTCAAGTATCATTTCCTTAGACCATGAGATTATGCAACTCCCGGACACCGTAGGAGTGCTTTGGGTGTGCCAAATGTCACAACGTAACTGGGTGACTATAAAGGTGCACTACGGGTATCTCCGAAAGTGTCTGTTGGGTTGGCACGAATCGAGACTGGGATTTGTCACTCCGTGTGATGGAGAGGTATCTCTAGGCCCACTCGGTAGGACATCATTATAATGTGCACAATATGATCAAGGAGTTGATCACGGGATGATGTGTTACGGAACGAGTAAAGAGACTTGCCGGTAACGAGATTGAACAAGGTATCGGGATACCGACGATCGAATCTCGGGAAGTATCGTACCGCTAGACAAAGGGAATTGTATACGGGATTGATTAAGTCCTTGACATCGTGGTTCGTCCGATGAGATCATCGTGGAGCATGTGGGAGCCAACATGGGTATCTAGATCCCGCTGTTGGTTATTGACCGGAGAACGTCTCGGTCATGTCTGCATGTCTCCCGAACCCGTAGGGTCTACACACTTAAGGTTCGATGACGCTAGGGTTATAAAGGAAATTTGTATGTGGTTACCGAATGTTGTTCGGAGTCCCGGATGAGATCCCGGACATCACGAGGAGTTCCGGAATGGTCCGGAGGTAAAGATTTATATATGGGAAGTCCTGTTTTGGTCACCGGAAAGGTTTCGGGTTTTATCGGTAACGTACCGGGACCACCGGGAGGGTCCCGGGGGTCCACCAAGTGGGGCCACCAGCCCCGGAGGGCTTCATGGGCCAAGTGTGGAAGGGGACCAGCCCCAAGTGGGCTGGTGTGCCCCCCCCACAAGGGCCCAAGGCGCAAGGGAGAGGAGAAGGGGGCAAACCCTAGGGCAGATGGGCCCTAAGGCCCATCCTGGTGCGCCTCCCTCTCCCCCTCCCCCTTGGCCGCCTCCCTTAGATGGGATCTAGGCTGGCCGCCACCCCTAGGGGTGGAAACCCTAAAGGGGGCGCAGCCCCTCCCCTTCCCCTATATATACTTGGCCTAGGGGCTGCCCAATACACGCGATTTGATCTCTCTCATTGGTGCAGCCCTCCCTCTCTTTCTCCTCATATCCCGCGGTGCTTGGCGAAGCCCTGCAGGATTGGCACGCTCCTCCACCACCACCACGCCATTGTGCTGCTGCTGGATGGAGTCTTCCTCAACCTCTCCCTCTCTCCTTGCTGGATCAAGGCATGGGAGACGTCACCGGGCTGTACGTGTGTTGAACGCGGAGGTGCCGTCCGTTCGGCACTAGGATCTCCCATGATTTGGATCACGACGAGTACGACTCCTTCAACCCCATTCGCTTGAACGCTTCCGCTTAGCGATCTACAAGGGTATGTAGATGCACTCTCCTTCCCCTCGTTGCTGGTCTCTCCATAGATAGATCTTGGTGACACGTAGGAAAATTTTGAATTTCTGCTACGTTCCCCAACAGTGGCATCATGAGCTAGGTCTATTGCGTAGATTCTATGCACGAGTAGAACACAAAGTAGTTGTGGGCGTTGATATTGTTCAATATGCTTACCGTTACTAGTCAAATCTTGTTTCGACGGCATCGTGGGATGAAGCGGCTCGGACCAACCTTACACGTACGCTTACGTGAGACCGGTTCCACCGACTGACATGCACTAGTTGCATAAGGTGGCTGGCGGGTGCCTGTCTCTCCCACTTTAGTTGGAACGGATTCGATGAAAAGGGTCCTTATGAAGGGTAAATAGCAATTGGCATATCACGTTGTGGTTTTGCGTAGGTAAGAAACGTTCTTGCTAGAAACCCATAGCAGCCACGTAAAACATGCAAACAACAATTCGAGGACGTCTAACTTGTTTTTGCAGGGTATGCTATGTGATGTGATATGGCCAAAAGGATGTGATGAATGATATATGTGATGTATGAGATTGATCATGTTCTTGTAATAGGAATCACGACTTGCATGTCGATGAGTATGACAACCGGCAGGATCCATAGGAGTTGTCTTAATTTATTTATGACCTGCGTGTCAACATAAACGTCATGAAATTACTTTACTTTATTGCTAACCGTTAGCTGTAGTAGTAGAAGTAATCGTTGGCGAGACAACTTCATGAAGACATGATGATGGAGATCATGATGATGAAGATCATGGTGTCATGCCGGTGACGATGATGATCATGGAGCCCCTAAGATGAAGATCAAAAGGAGCAATATGATATTGGCCATATCATGTCACTATTTGATTGCATGTGATGTTTATCATGTTTATACATCCTATTTGCTTAGAACAACGGTAGTAAATAAGATGATCCCTCTTTAAAATTTCAAGAAAGTGTTCCCCCTAACTGTGCACCGTTGCGACAGTTCGTTGTTTCGAAGCACCACGTGATGATCGGGTGTGATAGATTCTAACGTTCACATACAATGGGTGTAAGACAGATTTACACACGTGAAACACTTAGGTTGACTTGACGAGCCTAGCATGTGTACAGACATGGCCTCGGAACACAGAAGACCGAAAGGTCGAGCATGAGTCGTATAGAAGATACGATCAACATGAAGATGTTCACCGACGTTGACTAGTCCGTCTCACGTGATGATCGGACATGGCCTAGTTGACTCGGATCATGTAATCACTTAGATGACTAGAGGGATGTCTATCTGAGTGGGAGTTCATAAGATGAACTTAATTATCCTGAACATAGTCAAATGGTCTTCGCAAATTATGGCGTAGCTCGCGCTTCAGTTCTACTGTTTAGATATGTTCCTAGAGAAAATTTAGTTGAAAGTTGATAGTAGCAACTATGCGGACTAGGTCCGTAAACTGAGGATTGTCCTCATTGCTTCTTAGAAGGCTTATGTCCTTAATGCACCGCTCAGTGTGCTGAACCTCAAACGTCGTCTGTGGATGTTGCGAACATCTGACATACACGTTTTGATAACTACGTGATAGTTCAGTTAAACGGTTTAGAGTTGAGGCACCGAAGACGTTTTGAAACGTCGTGAAACATATGAGATGTTTCGAGGGCTGAAATTGGGATTTCAGGCTCGTGCCCACGTCAAGAGGTATAAGGCCTCCGACGATTTTCTTAGCCTGCAAACTAAGGGAGAAAAGCTCAATTGTTGAGCTTGTGCTCAGATTGTCTGAGTACAACAATCATTTGAATCAAATGGGAGTTGATCTTCCAGATGAGATAGTGATGTTTCTCCAAAGTCATTACCACCAAGCTGCTAGAGCTTCGTGATGAACTATAATATATCAGGGACATATATGATGATCCTTGAGATATTTCGATGTCTGACACCGCAAAAGTAGAAATCAAGAAGGAGCATCAATTGTTGATGGTTGGTGAAACCACTAGTTTCAAGAAGGGCAAGGGCAAGAAGGGATACTTCATGAAACGGCAAATCAGCTGCTCTAGTGAAGAAACCCAAGGTTGAACCCAAACCCAAGACTAAGTGCTTCTGTAATAAGAGGAACATCCACTGGAGCAGAATTACCCTAGATACTTGGTAGATGAGAAGGCTGGCAAGGACGATAGAAGTATATTGGATATACATTGTGCGAATGTGTACTTTACCAGTACTCCTAGTAGCACCATGGTATTAGATACCGGTTCGGTTGCTAAGTGTTAGTAAACTCGAAATAAAAGGCTGCGGAGTAAACGGAGACTAGCTAAAGGTGAGCTGGCAATATGTGTTGGAAGTTTTTCCAAGCTTGATGTAATCAAGCATCGCACGCTCCCTCTACCATCGAGATTGGTGTTTGCGTTGAGCATAGACATGATTGGATTATGTCTATCGCAATACGGTTATTCATTTAAGGAGAATAATGGTTACTCTGTTTATTTGAATAATACCTTCAATGGTCTTGCACCTAAAATGAATGGTTTATTGAATCTCGATCGTAGTGATACACATGTTCATGCCAAAAGATATAAGATAGTAATGATAGTACCACCTACTTGTGGCACTACCACGTAAGTCATATCGGTATAAAACGCATGAAGAAGCTCCATGTTGATGGATCTTTGGGCTCACTCGTTTTTGAAAAGTTTGAGACATGCGAACCATGTCTATTGGTGTATATGCATGAAGAAACTCCATGCAAATGGACCGTTTGGACTCACTTGATTTTGAATCACTTGAGACATGCAAATCATACCACATGGGCAAGATGACTGAAAGCCTCATTTTCAGTAAAATGGAACTAGAAAGCAACTTGTTGGAAGTAATACATTTTGATGTGTGCAGTCCAATGAGTGCTGAGGCGTGTAGTGGATATCGTTATGTTCTTACTTCACAGATGATTTGAGTAGATGTTGAGTATATTTACTTGATGAATCACGAGTCTGAATTATTGAAAGGTTCAAGTAATTTCAGGGTGAAGTTGAAAGATCATTGTGACAAGAGGATAAAATATCTATGATATGATCATAGAGATGAATATCTGAATTACGAGTTTGGCACAGAATTAAAACATTGTGGAAATTGTTTCACAACTAATACAGCCTGGAACACCATAGTGTGATGGTGTGTCCGAACATCATAACTGCACCCTATTGGATATGATGCATACCATGATGTCTCTTATCGAATTACCACGATAGTTTATGGGTTAGGCATTAGAGACAACGACATTCACTTTAAATAGGGCACCGCGTAATTCCGATGAGATGACACCGTATGAACTATGGTTTAGAGAAACCTAAGCTGTCATTTCTTAAAAGTTTGGGGCTGCGACGCTTATGTGAAAAAGTTTCAGGCTGATAAGCTCGAACCCAAAGCGGATAAATGTATCTTCATAGGACACCCAAAACAGTTGGGTATACCTCCTGTCTCAGATCCGAAAGCAATAAGGGATTGTTTCAAGAATCGGGTCCTTTCTCGAGGAAAAGTTTCTCTCGAAAGAATTGAGTGGGAGGATGGTGGAGACTTGAACCGTCTCTTCAACTAGTGTGTAGCAGGGCACAGGGAGTTGTTCCTGTGGCACCTACACCAATTGAAGTGGAAGCTTATGATAGTGATCATGAAACTTCAAATCAAGTCACTACCAAACCTCGTAGGATGACAAGGATGCGTACTACTTCAGAGTGGTACGTAATCCTGTCTTGGAAGTCATGTTGCTAGACAACAATGAACCTACGAGCTATGGAGAAGCGATGGTGGGCCTGGATTCCAAAATGGCTCGAGGCCATATAATTCGAGAGAGGATCCATATATGAAAACAAAGTGTAGACTTTGGAAGAACTACTTGATGGTCATAAGGCTGTTAGGTACATATGGATTTTAAAAGAAGACGGACAATGATGGCAAGTATCACCATTAAGAAAGCTCGACTTGTCGTCAAGATGTTTTCCGACAAGTTCAAGGAGTTGACTACGTTGAGATTTTCTCACTCGTAGCGATGCTAAGAGTCTGTTGGAATTATATTAGCAGTCACTGCATTATTTATGAAATCTTGCAGATAGGATGTCAAAACATTGTTTCCTCGACGATTTTCTTGAGGAAAGGTTGTATGTGATACAACCGAAAGGTTTTGTCAATCCTGAAAGATGCTAATAAGTATGCAAAGCTCCAGCAATCCTTCTGAGGACTGGAGTAAGCATCTCGGAGTTGGAATGTATGCTTTGATGAGATGATCAAAGATTTTGGGTGTATACAAAGTTTATGAGAAACTTGTATTTCCAAAGAAGTGAGTGGGAGCACTATAGAATTTCTGATGAATATATGTTGTTGATCAGAAATGACGTAGAATTTCTGGAAAGCATATAGGATTAAGCTACTTGAACATTGAGCATCAAGATCTATAAGGATAGATCAAAACGCTTAATGGTACTTTCAAATGAGCACATACCTTGACATGATCTTGAAGGTGTTCAAGATGGATCAGTCAAAGAAGGAGTTCTTGCCTGAGTTGTAAGGTATGAAGTTAAGACTTAAAGCTAGACCACGGCAGAATAGAGAGAAAGGACGAAGGTCGTCCCCTATGCTTAAGACATAGGCTCTACAGTATGCTATGCTGTGTACCACACCTGAAATGTGCCTTGCCATGAGTCAGTCAAGGGGTACAAGAGGGATCCAAGAATGGATCACAGGACAACGGTCAAAGTTATCCTTAGTAACTAGTGGACTAAGGAATTTTCTCGATTATGGAGGTGGTAAAAGAGTTCGTCGTAAAGGGTTACGCCGATGCAAACTTTGACACTAATCCAGATTATTCTAAGTAGTAAACTGGATTCGTATAGTAGAACAGTTATTTGGAATAGCTCCAAATAGAACGTGGTAGCTGCATCTAGGAGATGACATAGAGATTTGTAAAGCACACACGGATCTGAAAGGTTCAGACCCGTTGACTATAACCTCTCTCACAAGCATAACATGATCAAACCCAGAACTCTTTGGGTGTTAGTCACATGGGGATGTGACCTTGAGTGTTAATCACATATCGATGTGAACTGGATTATTGACTCTAGTGCAAGTGGGAGACTGTTGGAAATATGCCCTAGAGGCAATAATAAATTGATTATTATTATATTTCCTTGTTCATGATAATCGTTTATTATCCATGCTAGAATTGTATTGATAGGAAACTCAGATACATGTGTGGATACATAGACAACACCATGTCCCTAGTAAGCCTCTAGTTAATTAGCTCATTGATCAATAGATGGTTACGGTTTCCTGACCATGGACATTGGATGTCGTTGATAACGGGATCACATCATTGGGAGAATGATGTGATGGACAAGACCCAATCCTAAGCATAGCACTAGATCGTGTAGTTCGTATGCTAAAGCTTTTCTAATGTCAAGTATCATTTCCTTAGACCATGAGATTGTGCAACTCCCGGACACCGTAGGAGTGCTTTGGGTGTGCCAAACGTCACAACGTAACTGGGTGACTATAAAGGTGCACTACGGGTATCTCCGAAAGTGTCTGTTAGGTTGGCACGAATCGAGACTGGGATTTGTCACTCCGTGTGACGGAGAGGTATCTTTGGGCCCACTCGGTAGGACATCATCATAATGTGCACAATGTGATCAAGGAGTTGATCATGGGATGATGTGTTACGGAACGAGTAAAGAGACTTGCCGGTAACGAGATTGAACAAGGTATCGGGATACCGACGATCGAATCTCGGGCAAGTATCGTACCGCTAGACAAAGGGAATTGTATACGGGATTGATTAAGTCCTTGACATCGTGGTTCGTCCGATGAGATCATCGTGGAGCATGTGGGAGCCAACATGGGTATCCAGATCCCGCTGTTGGTTATTGACCGGAGAACGTCTCGGTCATGTCTGCATGTCTCCCAAACCCATAGGGTCTACACACTTAAGGTTCGAGGACACTAGGGTTATAAAGGAAGTTTGTATGTGGTTACCGAATGTTGTTCGGAGTCCCGGATGAGATCCCGGACGTCACGAGGAGTTCCGGAATGGTCCGGAGGTAAAGATTTATATATGGGAAGTCCTGTTTTGGTCACCGGAAAGGTTTCGGGTTTTATCGGTAACGTACCGGGACCACCGGGAGGGTCCCGGGGGTCCACCAAGTGGGGCCACCAGCCCCGGAGGGCTTCATGGGCCAAGTGTGGAAGGGGACCAGCCCCAAGTGGGCTGGTGCGCCCCCCCCCCCCCCCACAAGGGCCCAAGGCGCAAGGGAGAGGAGAAGGGGGCAAACCCTAGGGCAGATGGGCCCTAAGGCCCATCCTGGTGCGCTTCCCTCTCCCCTCCCCCTTGGCCGCCTCCCTTAGATGGGATCTAGGCTGGCCGCCACCCCTAGGGGTGGAAACCCTAAAGGGAGCGCAGCCCCTCCCCTTCCCCTATATATACTTGGCCTAGGGGCTGCCCAATACAAGCGATTTGATCTCTCTCATTGGTGCAGCCCTCCCTCTCTTTCTCCTCATATCCCGCGGTGCTTGGCGAAGCCCTGCAGGATTGGCACGCTCCTCCACCGCCACCACGCCATTGTGCTGCTGCTGGATGGAGTCTTCCGCAACCTCTCCCTCTCTCCTTGCTGGATCAAGGCATGGGAGACGTCACCGGGCTGTACGTGTGTTGAACGCGGAGGTGCCGTCCGTTCGGCACTAGGATCTCCCATGATTTGGATCACGACGAGTACGACTCCTTCAACCCCATTCTCTTGAACGCTTCCACTTAGCAATCTACAAGGGTATGTAGATGCACTCTCCTTCCCCTCGTTGCTGGTCTCTCCATAGATAGATCTTGGTGACACGTAGGAAAATTTTGAATTTCTGCTACGTTCCCCAACACATGTCATTTTCTGGGACGATCACTTGTATGTTGGTCTTCAAAGAAGCAGAACTGTGTATCTCTCTCCACTGCTGAATCTGAATACATTGCTGCTGGATCTTGCTGCGCTCAGCTTCTGTGGATGAAGCAAACCCTCAAGGACTATGGCATTCATCTGAAGCAAGTGCCACTCTACTGCGACAACGAAAGCGCCATCAAGATTGCCAACAACCCTGTTCAGCACTCGAAGACAAAGCACATTGAAATTCGTCATCACTTTCTCAGAGATCATGTTGTGAAGGAAGATATTGATATCATACACGTCAACACTGAAGAGCAATTGGCAGATATCTTCACCAAGCCCTTGGATGAGAAGAGATTTTGCAAGTTACGGTGTGAGCTAAATATCCTGGAATCCTCAAATGTCCTGTGATTAGGCACACATCCTAACCCTTATGCATATTGATGACTTAGATGTGCAACACATGAAGTAAAGTATATCTTCAATCAATGAAGACATACATTCTAAGTGAATACATTAAAGTGGAATTTGACTTCGGAGCGCCACGATAATTGTGCGCCGTGTCTGGGTCTAATACTTCCTATACGGTGGGTAACGCCACCACCAAATGTTCTATTTGAAGTGTTTCTCTCATGGCGTTACCTTGCTATGTCTTCACATTTGGTTTGGTTTCAATCTCAACATGTTTTCATGATTATCTTCACTATGTTGATTATATATATACTAGTGTTCTGTCCTCTACAGCATTCACTTATAGCTATGTCTTCTTGTTAAATCTTTTGATCTAAGTGAATGTGATCGGACCCTAACCTCTCTGTGTTCTCTATCTCAAACTCTATCTCTCCAAATCATATGCATTCTATTGAAACTGTCGAATGTCTTCTCTGCGTCCTTGTCAGCAGAAGATACAGAGACAAACATTAAGTCCGTTTTCAATGCTCATTCCTCCACATGAAACCCGGAGAAGTAGGAACGACCACCCGGCAATCCAGGCATGCGTGGGACGTGGAACAAACCCCAATATACTACATGATGGCCACGTGTTCCTCAGATGTGAATCGCCAGGGGCACCTGTGTAATAACGCAGTGCCGCCCCTGTACCTATAAATACACCCTTCACAGCGGTCATTATCTCTTCTTCCACTCTCGCACGAACCCTAGCGCCACCGCTAGCCCTCGACGACGCCGGCGACGAAGCGCTTCACTACCGCAACCTCTCTGACGCCGTCTTCACGCCGACCACGGACATCGTCCTCTCCGCTGTCGCCGTAGGTGTCCTCCGTCGCCAAGTTAGGGCACGGAAGATCGAACTGCTCGGCCTCCTCTTCCACTCCGTCTAGCAGTTCCCAGTGTGGTAAATAAAACTTCCTTTTACGACCCCTTTTGATCCTATGGCTTTGTCACTTTCTACCCCAAGAAGTTTCTATTCACACAAGTTGGATCTCTTTCATACTGCATCTCATAACATGCCTAGTATATTCACTTATGCTTCACAAGTAGTTAGATTCCTCACTTGTACTGATCTCTGGATTCGTACAAATCTGGAACCAACTCCTTATCTATGAGTGAATGTCTTTGCACGATGAGGTCAAAGTCTTCTAAACTGGTTTATCTTCAAAATCTTCTGAGAATGCATATGACCTCTTCCCCTTCCCTCGCACCTTAATGCTGTCACAGGTACATGTCCGTGGGAGAATCCCTTGGTTCTCATAGTCTGCATTCATTTGCAGAATTCTTACATCATCATATAAATTCTCCCGAAGCCAGTTCTTGTTTGTCCAGCAAGCGAAAACCTTTGAAGCCTTTGAACATTTTGAAGCCTTTCAGTTTGAAGTTCATGGCTGCAGAGAAATCAGTAAGGAAGGGTGGCAGACAGCATCGTGGGGGAACATCAAGAGATTTGCCTGATGACCTCTCAGAGCTTTACAAGACAGATCCTGAAGAGGATTTCAATCAGCGCAAGACCCGAATCCAATGGATTCGAAGATATTGGGCAGAACAATGGTTCAAATACCGGTTTGTGACCCAAGAATATGCTGAGAAAAATGCCATCAAAAGACCGTGGGGAGATATCCTATACAAGAATCTTCAACCCAGGTCCAGAGAAGAAGCCATTGAACAAGGCTTCTATCCCTGCATGGTCCGTGGGCCATAGCCTGCAGGTGCCCACCCATCGTCACTACTATGGTGTCGTGACGACAATCTGTTCAAGCGCAACTTCCAGTTTGCCAAGAACTCAGCGAAGCAGAACAAGAAGTCTTTTGGATTAGACTTCAACCCTAGTCCTTCTGCTCCAAGGGCTGACGGCACACGCGATGCGGAACCCAATGTCGTCGGTCCTTTCTACAACCTTGCAGGTCTCATCACCCATATCTTGGTTCAAGGGACAGCCGTGAATGAGCCTGCAGCTGACGCTGAATCAGATGAAGCACCTGCAGCGCCAACGCCAAAGAAGTTGAAGAAGCCCAAAGCTTCAAAGCCTGCCCCTTCACCAAAAATCTCAAGGGCGAAGCCACTGGCAACTGCACCTCCTGAAGACAGTGTGCAGTCCGAAGATTTATCACGCATCTCCAAGCCCCAGAAGGCCAAGATGCCTCTGCCACACACCGGCCAAGAGCTAACAGCTGCTGCCATTCTGCGCAATGATGACATTGATCTGTCAAGTGATGAAGATCTTGCAGATGACGCTCTTGAGCAACTCATCAAGAGCAAAGAAGAAGCAGAAATCTTCAATGATCTGCCTCTCTTTGATGTAACCATCATCCACAACTTCATTGACGAGTGGTTTGACACGCCAAACATCAGCTTTGATGATCTGCAGCTACCCATTGGCCTCAGTGTCGCCTTCCATGGCGCCATTGCTTCAGAGCTAGCTGTCGCCCAACGCATTGTTGAACTGAAGCAAAAGATTGACTATGAAAAGGTTCAGTTCAAGAAGCATATGGCAAAGCTCAGTGTGCAAGAAGTGAAAAACTTCAAGATCATGATGCACGAGCTCAAGGAAGCCTTTCTGAAGAAACGTGCAGAAGCTCAGGGTTCACGTGAGCGCATGAAGGCTCTGGCTGACAGATGTGTGCAAGCCTACAATGAGGCTGAGAAGCACAAGGCCCTTGGGCGTCCTGGCATTGACCCCAGGATGGCCGCAAAGAAGAAGAAGAAGCCTGCTATGGCTGAACCCGACGCACCAAGGCAGGAAGCAGTTCCGATTGTCTTCCCAACTAGACTGACTGGCTCGAAGCCAAAAGGCCGGTCAACCGCTTCAGAGCTCAAGAAGACAAGGATTGCTGAGGTTGAAGCCAGGAAGAGGAAACATCCTGAAGCCTCTCCTACTGCCCCCTCCAAGAAGAAGAGGAAGACCAAGAAAGATCGGGCTGCTCCCACAGAGCCTTTGATAGTTGAACCTATTTCAATGGTCTATCCTAAAGCAGAACGCCAACTGACAATCCATGAGCCTGCTTCCACAGAGGCTCGTGAAGCTGAAGACTTTCCAGCAGCTGATCCCATCACTGCTGAAGACATTGGTCAACATGACCATGTAGAAGATGGTGCAGTTCTTCCTCAGCTTGAAAACAGCGAACTCATCAGCATTGGTCGTCCACTGACGCCAATTGCACAGGATGCTTCATGGGAAGATCACCCATAAGAGAAAGAAGACTATGAGGCCCAGCCCACTCTAGCTCCACAGGCGTTGCCCGCGTTGCGCAGGCTTCGCAAAGGTCCAAGGCCTCAAGTCTCTGCTGAAGACAATCCGGCTGCATCAGCCGCGGAAGAAGAAGTTCCACAAGCTGCTACTCCCCTGCCCCACCAAGAAGCGGTTCTCGAGGAGAACGTGATCGTGACCGACCCTCCAGCTCGTCAAGTGGAGGTTGAAAATCTAGAGGCTGCCACCACCAACACCACTGAAGCCACTGACGCCGTCATGGCTGAAGCTAATGTGGAGCCCTCACCCCCAACAGCACCAGAAGTCAGCGAAGCCACTGATCCTGCTACTTCTGTTCCTACGTCTGCTGCCGGTCCCCAATTCGACTATCATGTTGAGCACAGGCCTCAGGTCCAGAAGCCAATCCCAAGATTGCCCAGGTTCCCAGGTCCTGCATCAGCACCTGGCTCCTTCAACATCAATGGCTTTAGAGCAGACAACACATTCTTCAATAGCTCCAGGAACCCATACTCTAGGGAAAGAATATCATCTGATCGATTCTGGAGCTATCAGCAACGAAGCTATTACTCATGCATTCTTTACAACCAAGGTCGCATCTTCCCACACAAGCGCCTTGACATTGAAGCTATAGCTGGTCTGCCCTATCTGGAAGAAGCTTTGGATTGCTTCAAGGAAGTTGGGCTGCTGCCATTCGTCACTGACCAAGAGCATTGGAATGAAGAGTTGCTGCTCCAGTTCTATGCCACACTTCACATCCGCGGGTATAACAGAGATCCAAAGACTTGGGTCCTGGAGTGGATGACTGGAAACGTTCATCACGAAGCCAAAGCCTTTGACATCATTGAGCTCACTCGCTTGCCCACTCCTGGCGATCTCTATGAGCATGGCTGTCAGCTTCATAGTGAAGCTGTTGAGAGCATCTTTCAGAAGACTGAACCCAATATGAGTCAGATGCTTAGTATGATGAAGCCATTGCCCCAAGATGCTGCTTATCCCACGGAGTTCTTTGTTGAAGACCTTGAGTATCTGCCAAGGACCATTTATCATATCATAAGGCGAACTCTCTGGCCAATCATAGGACATTCTCCCCATGCCAAGCTGGAAGGTGCAATGAAGACTTTGGTCTTCTATATTCTTCATGGAAAATGCTTCAGTACACAGGATTTCTTCAGTCGCCAACTTGCTGCATCTGGCTTTGATCCGTTCGGGTTGAAGTTCTACGCCCCTTGGGTGATGCGGCTGATCAAACTTCACTCTGCTATCTCATATCAGCCATCTGCCCGCAATCATCGGATCTTTTTGCCTGATGTGGATATGTCTATTGAAGCCATATATCTTGAGCCTGCCAAGGAACCTCTCAGTCTTCAGAATGCAGAGCATCAAAGTTTCTCTCAGAACGTTGAAGGCGTTGAAGCAGTAACTCGTGTGTATCCTTTGGCTGGCACTACACGTGCACCACATCCTGCTCTTACTGAAGCCACTGATAGCACCATTGCTCAACGACCCAAGAAGCACACTCGTGTCCTCAATGACCGAGAGCTTCTGGTGGCCCTTCATCAGAAACAGGATAGGCATCATGACTGGCTAAAGCGTCAAATGCAAAGCCTCTTGGTGGATGTTAATCGCATTCGCAATCTTGCCACCAAGAACGCCTTTGTTGCTCATGAAACATCTCGACGCACATGGAAAGGGCTGACGCTACTGTGTTCTGAAGATGATCTGCAAGAGGATGCCTTCACTGAGCGCTTCAAGTTTGACTCCACACCTCCTCGCAGGGCTATGCTGCGATGAACTCCATCACTTGAAGACTCTGAGTTCTCGTCCTCTGCTGCAACCGTGAATGCCACAGTGATCGAGGATGAAGACGATGCTACTTCTTCGCCACCTCCTTCAGCACACGCCGACACTGCTCCAAGCTCGTCTGCACCGCCAAACACCATCAACGACCCTGCTGCTTCACCTACTCCTCATGGGAACGAGTAGAGGCTCTATGTCTTCAAACCTTTTTGGTCCTTACTGACAAAAGGGGGAGAAGCATATGAGTTTGATAGTCTTCAAGCGGGTCCATATGGGTGGGTGTTTTATATTTTGCTTCGTGCTTACAACTCTCGTTTTGAAACATTTGGTTCTTTGAGTTGTAACACTTAAACTTGATGGTCGTCTGCTACTTATTTGCCACCTTGTGTTGCGATGATAAATTCCGCATGTGCGACGATAAATTCCGCACTTAGATCATTTTGCAGACGTCCATTTTCCATTATGCATGTCATTATCTTCACATACTTTCACATGCATAGTGGATTGTCATCATAAGTTGAAGTGGATCTCCACAAGCACAACCTGCCATGTGCATTTGCATTCCAAAAGCAAATTACTTATATGCACATCTTCAGGGGGAGCCCTTGCACCTTATGAAGACAATTCCTTATCCTTTACAATTTCACACATTATATTCCCCATTGAAAACTTCAACTAGTTTGTCATCAATCACCAAAAAGGGGGAGATTGTAAGTGCATCTAGTGCCACCCCTAGTTGGTTTTGGAGTATTGACGACAAACCTAGTTGAGGGACTAATGTGTTTGTGAGAATTGCAGGATAACACAGGTAGAAGTCCCTCATTGATTCGGTTTTCCCACCAGAGATGACCCCTAAAATGTATGAAGACATTGATGTCAAAGGTGGTATATGAAGATATTCACATTGAAGATTATGACAAGAGAAGACACCGCTTGAAGCCTATGGAGCTCGAAGACTTAGATCTTTCGTAGTTCTTTTTCTTCTGTGTTGAGTCATAGGAACCACCGTACTGCTAAGTGGGGTCCAAGAGAACCAGTCAGAATGACTGAAGTGATTCTTAAACAAAAACCTATGTCTTCAAGTGAAGACTATGAGAGGAAATCTTGTCCAGAGTCGGACAAGTCAGCTTTGCTTGTAGCCCAAGTAAAGTTGCCGTGTGAGTTTGAAATCTGACCGTTGGAACACGTGTCAGTTCCTTAGTGACCCAGGGTCATTTCGGACAAATCAGGTCGGGTTGCCTAGTGGCTATAAATAGCCCACCCCCTACAACCATAAATGGTTGGCTGCTCAGATTCAGAGTACGGCTTTTGTCGTTTGAGAGCAACCCACCTCGAAGCCTTTGAGAGAGAATTCCTTACGAGGATAAAGCCCTAACCACCCAGAGCCAAAGAGAATTAGGCATCACTTAAGTCTTCTTGTCTGAGTGATCTGAAGACTTATTACACTTGAGGACTGTGCATCCTCCAGCCGGTTAGGCGTCGCGTTCTGAGCATCCAAGAGACATTGTGGATTGCCGGTGAACGAAGTTTGTGAAGGTTTGGGAGTCTACCTTGAAGACTTACCAGAGTGATTGAGCGAGGTCTGTGTGACCTTAGCTCAAGGGGAATACGGTGAGGACTAGGTGTCCTGAGCTGCGTGTTCAGGACTGGGTGTCCGGGACTGTGTGTCCTTTGGTTTAAATACCTAGCCGCCCTAACCAGACGTACAGTTGTCACAACAACTGGAACTGGTCCAACAAATCTTTGTCTTCAACGAGTCACTGGTTTCACCCTTCCCTTCTCTTTACTTACTGTTACTCTGTGTGAAGTCAGTGTATGTTTGCTCTATCTTTTGTCTTCACTGAGTGATTGTGTGATCTGTTTGGCTTCTTAATATCTTCCTGCCTGATCCTTACTACCTAGCTACTATTAGTCATTGTCCTTTCACTTCATTGAATACATGACTATGGTTTATCTAGTGTAGTCTAACTTCTGCTGCATGATAATAGGTTTATTTCTATCGTTTGTCTTCGAAACTTCCATGTTTTGAAGACTTTCATAAAAATCGCCTATTCACCCCCCCTCTAGTCGATATAACACACTTTCAATAACCATCATTGATTCAACGAGCTAGTCAAGTAGAGGCAAACTAGTGACACTCTGTTTGTCTATGTATTCACGCATGTACTAAGTTTTCGGTTAATACAATTCTAGCATGAATAATAAACATTTATCATGATATAAGGAAATATAAATAACAACTTTATTATTGCCTATAGGGCATATTTCCTTTAGTCTCCCACTTGCACTAGAGTCAGTAGTCTAGATTACACTGTAATGATTCTAACACCCATGGAGTCTTGGTGCTGATCATGTTTTGCTCGTGAGAGAGGCTTAGTCAACCGGTCTGCAACATTCAGATCCATATGTATCTTGCAAATCTCTATGTATCCCTCCTTAACTTGATCACGGATGGAATTGAAGTGTCTCTTGATATGCTTGGTTCTCTTGTGAAATCTGGATTCTTTTGCCAAGGCAATTGCACCAGTATTGTCACAAAAGATTTTCATTGGAACGATGCACTAGGTATCACACCTAGATCGGATATGAACTCCTTTATCCAGACTCCTTCATTTGCTACTTCCAAAGCAGCTATGTATTCCGCTTCACACGTAGATCCCGTCACGACGCTCTGCTTGGAACTGCACCAACTGACAACTCGACCATTTAATAAAAGAACGTATCCGGTTTGTGACTTAGAGTCATCCGGATCAGTGTCAAAGCTTGCATCGATGTAACCGTTTACGACGAGCTCTTTGTCACCTCCATATACGAGAAACATATCCTTAGTCCTTTTCAGGTATTTCAGGATGTTATTGACCGTTGTCCAGTGATCCACTCCTGGATTACTTTGGTACCTCCCTGCTAAACTTATAGCAAGGCACACATTAGGTCTGGTACACATCATTGCATACATGATAGAGCCTATGGCTGAAGCATAGGGAACACCTTTCATTTTCTTTCTATCTTCTGCAGTGGTCGGGCATTGAGTCCGACTCAACTTCACACCTTGTAATACAGGCAAGAACCCTTTCTTTGCCTGATCCATTTTGAACTTCTTCAAAACTTTATCAAGGTACGTGCTTTGTGAAAGTCCAATCAAGCATCTTGATCTAGCTCTATAGATCTTGATGCCCAATATATAAGCAGCTTCACCGAGGTCTTTCATTGAAAAATTATTATTCAAGTATCCTTTTATGCTATATAGAAATTCAGTAACATTTCCGATCAAAAATATGTCATCTACATATAATATCAGAAATGCTACATAGCTCCCACTCACTTTATTGTAAATACATGCTTCTCCAAAAGTCTATACAAAACCATATGCTTTGATCACACTATCAAAGCGTATATTCCAACACCGAGAGGCTTGCACCAGTCCATAAATGGATTGCTGGAGCTTGCACACTTTGTTAGCACCTTTTGGATCAACAAAACCTTCTGGTTGCATCATATACAACTCTTCTTTAAGATATCCATTAAGGAATGCAGTTTTGACATCCATTTGCCAAATTTCATAATCATAAAATGCGGCAATTTGCTAACATGATTCGGACGGACTTAAGCATCGCTACGGGTGAGAAGGTCTCATCGTAGTCAACACCTTGAACTTGTCGAAAACCTTTTGCAACAAGTCGAGCTTTGTAGACAGTAACATTACCGCCAGCGTCAGTCTTCTTCTTGAAGATCCATTTATTCTCTATGGCCTGCCGATCATCGGGCAAGTCAACCAAAGTCCACACTTTGTTCTCATACATGGATCCCATCTCAGATTTCATGGCCTCAAGCCATTTTGCGGAATCTGGGCTCATCATTGCTTCCTCATAGTTCTTAGGTTCATCATGGTCAAGTAACATGACTTCCAGAACAGGATTACCTTACCACTCTGGTGCGGATCTTACTCTGGTTGACCTATGAGGTTCGGTAGTAACTTGATCAGAAGTTTCATGATCATCATCATTAGCTTCCTCACTTACTGGTGTAGGAATCACTAGAACTGATTTTAGTGATGAACTACTTTCCAATAAGGGAGAAGGTACAATTACCTCGTCAAGTTCTACTTTCCTCCCACTCACTTCTTTTGAGAGAAACTCCTTCTCTAGAAAGGATCCATTCTTAGCAACGAATATCTTGCCTTCGGATCTGTGATAGAAGGTGTACCCAATAGTCTCCTTTGGGTATCCTATGAAGATACATTTCTCCGATTTGGGTTCGAGCTTATCAGGTTGAAGCTTCTTCACATAAGCATCGCAACCCCAAACTTTAAGAAACGACAACTTGGGTTTCTTGCCAAACCACAGTTCATAAGGTGTCGTCTCAATGGATTTAGATGGTGCCCTATTTAATGTGAATGCAGTTGTCTCTAAAGCATAACCCCAAAATGATAGCGGTAAATTAGTGAGAGACATCATAGATCGTACCATATCTAGCAAAGTACGATTACGACATTTGGACACACCATTATGCTGTGGTGTTCCAGGTGGCGTGAGTTGCAAAACTATTCCGCATTGTTTCAAATGAAGTCCAAACTCATAACTCAAATATTCACCTCCACGATCAGATTGTAGAAACTTGATTTTCTTGTTACGATGACTTTCCACTTCACTCTGAAATTCTTTGAACTTTTCAAATGTTTCAGACTTATGTTTCATTAAGTAGATATACCCATATTTGCTCAAATCATCTGTGAAGGTGAGAAAATAACGATGTCCGCCACGAGCTTTAATGTTCATTGCACCACATACATCAGTATGTATGATTTCCAATAACTCTGTTGCTCGCTCCATTGTTCCGGAGAACGGAGTTTTAGTCATCTTGCCCATGAGGCATGGTTCGCAAGTACCAAGTGATTCCAGAAGTCCACTAGAATGGAGTTTCTTCATGCGCTTTACACCAATATGACCTAAACGGCAGTGCCACAAATAAGTTGCACTATCATTATCAACTCTGCATCTTTTGGCTTCAATACTATGAACATGTGTATCACTACTATCAAGATTTAGTAAAAATAGACCACTCATAAAGGGTGCATGACCATAAAAGATATTACTCATATAAATAGAACAACCATTATTCTCTGATTTAAATGAATAACCGTCTCGCATCAAACAAGATCCAGATATAATGTTCATCCTCAACGCTGGCACCAAATAACAATTATTTAGGTCTAAAGCTAATTCCGAAGGTAGATGTAGAGGTAGCATGCCGACGGCGATCACATCGACTTTGGAACCATTTCCCACGCGCATTGTCGCCTCGTCCTTAGCCAATCTTTGCTTAATCCGTAACCTTTGTTTCGAGTTGCAAATGTTAGCAACTGAACCAGTATCAAATACCCAGGCACTACTGCGAGTATTAGTAAGGTACACATCAATAACATGTATATCAAATATACCTTTCACCTTGCCATCCTTCTTCTCCGCCAAATACTTGGGGCAGTTCCGCTCCCAGTGACCAGTTTCTTTGCAGTAGAAGCCCTCAGTCTCAGGCTTAGGTCCAGACTTGGGTTTCTTCACTTGAGAAACAACTGGCTTGTTGTTCTTCTTGAAGTTCCCCTTCTTCCCTTTACCATTTTTCTTGAAACCGGTGGTCTTGTTGACCATCAACACTTGATGCTCTTTCTTGATTTCTACCTCCGCAGCCTTTAGCATTGCGAAGAGCTCAGGAATCGTCTTATCCATCCCTTGCATATTATAGTTCATCACGAAGCTCTTGTAGCTTGGTGGGAGTGATTGAAGAACTCTGTCAATGACACTATCATCAGGAAGATTAACTCCTAGTTGAGTCAAGTGGTTGTGGTACCCAGACATTCTGAGTATATGTTCACTGACAGAACTATTCTCCTCCATCTTGCAGCTGTAGAACTTATTGGAGACTTCATATCTCTCAATCTGGGCATTTGCTTGAAATATTAACTTCAACTCCTGGAACATCTCATATGCTCCACGAAGTTCAAAATGTCGTTGAAGTCCCGGTTCTAAGCCGTAAATCATGGCACACTGAACTATCGAGTAGTCATCAGCTTTGCTCTGCCAGGTGTTCACAACATCTGGCGTTGCTCCTGCAGTGGGTTTGTCACCTAGCGGTGCTTCTAGAACGTAATTCTTCTATGCGGCAATGAGGATAATCCTCAAGTTATGGACCCAGTCCGTGTAGTTGCTACCATCATCTTTCAACTTAGCTTTCTCTAGAAATGCATTAAAATTCAACGGAGCAACAGCACGGGCCATCTATCTACAACAACATAGACATGCAAAATACTATCAGGTACTAAGTTCATGATAAATTAAAGTTCAATTAATCAAATTACTTAAGAACTCCCACTTAGATAAACATCTCTCTAATCATCTAAGTGATCACGTGATCCATATCAACTAAACCATGTCCGATCATCATGTGAAATGGAGTAGTTTTCAATGGTGAACATCACTATGTTGATCATATCTACTATATGATTCATACTCGACCTTTCGGTCTCAGTGTTCCGAGGCCATATCTGCATATGCTAGGCTCGTCAAGTTTAACCCGAGTATTTCGCGTTTGCAAAACTGGCTTGCACCCGTTGTATGTGAACGCAGAGCTTATCACACCCGATCATCACGTGGTGTCTCGGCACGACGAACTGTAGCAACGGTGCATACTCAGGGAGAACACTTATACCTTGAAATTTAGTGAGAGATTATCTTATAATGCTACTGTCGAACTAAGCAAAATAGGATGCATAAAGGATAAACATCACATGCAATCAATATAAGTGATATGATATGGCCATCATCATCTTGTGTCTTAATTTGATATCATCTCCAAAGGACCGTCATGATCACCATCGTCACCGGCTTGGCACCTTGATCTCCATCGAAGCATCGTTGTCGTCTCGCCATCTATTGCTTCTACGACTATCGCTGCCACTTAGTGATAAAGTAAAGCAATTACATGGCGATTGCATTTCATACAATAAAGCGACAACCATATGGCTCCTACCAGTTGTCGATAACTATGTTACAAAACATGACCATCTCACACAATAAAATTTAGCATCATGTCTTGACCATATCACATCACAACATGCCCTGCAAAAACAAGTTAGACGTCCTCTACTTTGTTGTTGCAAGTTTTACGTGGCTGCTACGGGCTGAGCAAGAACCGTTCTTACCTACGTATCAAAAACCACAACGCGGTATAGTGATTGCTTTTTAATCTTTAGAAAGAACCATGTTCATTGAATCTGATTCAACTAAAGTTGGAGAAACTGACACCCACCAGCCACCTGTGTGCGAAGCACGTCGGTAGAACCAGCCTCGCGTAAGCGTACGCGTAATGTCGGTCTGGGCCGCTTCATCCAACAATACCTCCGAATTAAGAATCAACTAGTGACAGCAAGCAATATGTATATACCCACGCCCACAACTCTTTTGTGTTCTACTCGTGCATATAACATCTACGCATAAACCCGGCTCGGATGCCACTGTTGGGGAACGTAGTAATTTCAAAAAAATTCCTACGCACATGCAAGATCATGGTGATGCATAGCAACGAGAGAGAAGAGTGTTGTCTACGTACGCTCGTAGACCGTAAGCGGAAGCGTTATGACAACGCGGTTGATGTAGTCGTACGTCTTCACGATTGACAGATCCCAGCACCGAAGGTACAACACCTCTGTGATCTGCACACATTCGGCTCGGTGACGTCCCGCGAACTCATGATCCAGTAGAGCTTCGAGGGAGAGCTTCGTCAGCACGACGGCATGATGATGGTGATGATGTTGTTATCGGAACAGGGCTTCGCCTAAGCACCGCTACGATATGACCGAGGTGGATTATGATGGAGGGGGCACCGCACATGGCTTGGAACAATCAACTTGTGTGTTCTAGGGTGCCCCCTACCCCCGTATATAAAGGAGCAAGGGGGAGGCCGGCCGGCCCTAGTGGAGCCCAAGGAGAGGAGGAATCCTCCTCCTAGTAGGAGTAGGATTCATCCTTTCCTAGTCCTACTAGGAAGGAGGAAGGGGGAAGGAAAGAGAGGGAGAGGGAGAGGGAAAGAGGGGCCGCGCCCCCTCCACTAGTCCTATTCGGACTCCCCTTGGGGGAGCGCCACCTCCTGGGTTGCTTCCCTCTCTCTCCCCTAAGGCCCACTAAGGCCCAATACTTCCACGGGGGGGGGGGGGGGGGAGGGGGTGTTCCGGTTACCCCTCCAGCACTCCGGTTTTCTCAGAAATCACCCGGAACACTTCCGGTGTCCGAATGTAGTCGTCCAATATACCGATCTTTATGTCTCGACCATTTCGAGACTCCTCGTCATGTCCGTGATCATATCCGGGACTCCGAACTACCTTCGGTACATCAAAACACATAAACTCATAATACCGATTGTCACTGAACGTTAAGCGTGCGGACCCTACGGGTTCGAGAACTATGTAGACATGACCGAGACTCATCTCCGGTCAATAACCAATAGCGGAACTTGGATGCTCATATTGGTTCCTACAAATTCTATGAAGATCTTTATCGGTCAAACCGCATAACAACATACATTGTTCCCTTTGTCATCCGTATGTTACTTGCCCGAGATTCGATCGTCGGTATCTCAATACCTAGTTCAATCTCATTACCGACAAGTCTCTTTACTCGTTTCATAATGCTACATCCTATAACTAACTCATTAGCTGCATTGCTTGCAAGGCTTATTGTGATGTACATTACCGAGAGGGCCCAGAGATACCTCTCTGACAATCGGAGTGGCAAATCCTAATCTTGATCCATGCCAACTCAACAAACACCATCGGAGACACCTGTAGAGCACCTTTATAATCACCCAGTTACGTTGTGACGTTTGGTAGCACACAAAGTGTTCCTCCGACATTCGGGAGTTGCATGATCTCATAGTCATAGGAACATGTATAGTTATGGAGAAAGCAATAGCAACAAACTAAACGATCATCGTGCTAAGCTAACAGATGGGTCAAGTCAATCCCATCATTCTCTAATGATGTGATCCCATTAATCAAATGACAACTCATGTCTATGGTTAGGAAACATAACCATCATTGATTCAACGAGCTAGTCAAGTAGAGGCAAACTAGTGACACTCTGTTTGTCTATGTATTCACACATGTACTAAGTTTTCGGTTAATACAATTCTAGCATGAATAATAAACATTTATCATGATATAAGGAAATATAAATAACAACTTTATTATTGCCTCTAGGGCATATTTCCTTCACTGGACCTGTGGCCGCCAAGAAGCATTAAAACCCTTCATTCTTAGAGCTTGTTGTAAGAAAGTTCACTTTCCTTTATCATAGACTTTCTCAACATCCACTTTAAAGGTAACTCTGTCAAATTTCTTCGAGTGAAGCTCATGGACTGTTTCATGTAGGACAACCACCCCCTCCAGGATATGACGTCCAAGCATGAAAGCAGTCTAGGTAGGGTGAACTATGATGTGTGTGATGGCCATTAGTCTATTAGTGCCCACTTTGGTAAAAATCTTGAAAGTAACATTGATCAAACAAATAGGATGTAATTGACCACCTCATCCTTCTTAGGAAGAAGAGTGATCGTCCCAAAGTTGAGCTTCAACACTTGGAGTTTGCCATTGAATAAGTTCACAAATATTGGCATCACGTCCCCCTTAACCGACCCCAACATCTTCGATAAATACTGCATGGAACCCATTTGGACCTAGTGCCTTATTATTTTTCATCTGTAAGATGACATCGCATACCTCCTTCTCCGTGAAGGGTACCACCGATACAACATTCTCTTCCGGACGGAGCTGTGGTATATCCTTTGAGGTGTTTTCATCCATTGCCACGAAGCTCCACACTGACGACCCAAACAAATTCTTATAGAAGATGAAGATATAGGACTTGATGTTTCCTAGCCAACAATGGTTCCCTCATCCTATTCCAAATGAACTTCTTTTTATGTTTCTCATTGGTGATCAAATGGAAAAACTAGGTATTATTATCACCCATCCCCACCCCCCGAACGTGTTTCACTTTAGCTCGTTGGGCTCATTTAATCTCTTCTCTCTCAAAAGTTTAGCAAACTCGCTTCGGCTTCCCCTTTAGCAGCACATTCTCCTAATTCAAGGGGAGAAGTTCCCGGTTGTGACGGCAGATGCTCGATGCCCGTCATTGATGGTTGCTTACCCATGAAGGGCGGTGTCCTATCCCCCGTTACTTATGTACATTATGCTTCACACACCACTGATGTGATAGTAGGCATTTTTGCCCGTCAATAGCAATCAATTCCACAGTAATGATTGCATGGATATATTTGACAAAATAGTTATTGCTTAGTTCCCAATAATATTGACCCTCTCAATTCCATACCTTAGCATGATCATGACATGGCTACTTGTCAATATGTATATGTCTTTGCGCGAATATGTATATGTATTAAACAACTATGAATCATTAGTGACAATTGACATGCATTTATTTATTTTTATTTAAGATCTAACGGGGATTCACAAGGGAGAGACCTCATCCTCCATGAGTTATTCATTGAACTAAAAAAATAACTTTTGTTTTCATATCATCCTACATACTCGAGAATGAGTATTGGGATTTTGGATGGCAAAACTAAGGACTTGTCCTCTTGAACCACTATGAGAAGCCTAAGCCAAAAAAAGAAACCCACATCTGGTAACACTCGGTTGTATATCAACTGCCTTGGTTATCGAGAAGAGTCGGTATAAGTTTTTTTTTTTGCGGGGGGAGTCGGTATAAGTAACAGAGCAATGGACGTCATGCTACATCCAAGTAAATGAAGAAACAATAAAATGTCATTACTCTTCAATATATAACTGATCTTCACCTTCTTCCAGATCAAACTTAAAATTGGTTGGCCTAAGATGCCTCGAATGACCACTTACATGACCGATAGTCCTTTTCCAAGACAAGACGGACCAGCCTTTTCTCAAAACCAACAGCCGAAGCACACTTATTTTTGAATGCCCAACATTTAAATTATTGTTAGTCTAACAAAAGAACAGAATAATGTTCTCCCAGCTAGTATCTGTTATTTAGAATACAGTTGTTGTTCTAGCACATATAGTCTATACACGCACGGCCGGCCGATTCCTGCTCATGCATGCACGTAATTTGTTTAATCCCCATATAATTGGTTTGCAGTTTGTAGAAGTGCCAACTGTCGGCTCAGTGGTCGGCATTAGCTTGCATCAGCGCCTAATTATGAAAATCATAGCCGGCAAAAAGGTTGCAGCTAATTAGCACCTTTTCGTTCCGTCTCTAGATTACCTACAACGGCATCTAGACATACAATATATATACATTAGATTCCAAAACAGTTACATATATGATAAGTAGTCAAAAGCATAGTACACATCACAAACCCATATAGTAGTGTCTAGTTAGCTAATTAATTGCCTAACAAACACAATTAATTAGTGTTGAATTGTTCAGGTGCAGTGCTCATCAATAATGCGCGCATGCTTTCCGCTGTGTGTAATGTGATTATGCATGAATGTGGTGAGTTCGACAATGCCGAGGGTAGCTATGTTTTATTATCAAAAGGGAAGTGATATACATAAATATAGGTAAGAGCAAAATGTTCCAAAACTGAAACTAATTATTGAACCGTCTGGAATAAACTATGCATTTCGGCAGGCTGCAGATATAAAGTTTGAGAACTCATTTGAATAACTTCCATATATTATGCACCTAATCCTGGAATCTTATTAGTGGGACCTGAAAGTCTAACACAAACATAGGTTTATGCGCAGATGCACCCTTAATTAGTTTGGCGAGTTCGTGCAGGAGACTTCAAATTTCAGATATGTTAAGTTGTTGATGTGTTAGTGCTGTTTGATAAAAGCAAATAGAGCATAGTCACACAGTTTACCGAAGACCGGAGTCATAGAGTATCGATAATAAATCACTACTACTATCTCACTCCATTTCTTTAACACCGCAAATTTAATGGACATAATTTAGCTGAATATAATTTTCTGTCCGCACCTTCGCCCGACTCGAACCGGATCCTCTAACATACAATTAAGGCTAAAATAACTTAAATTAATTTTTAAATTACAGATCTGGCATGCACATTCATAGACCATAGTAATTACATACAAACAAGTTGATGGTGAGATAAAATTAATTTTGGATTTTTTTATATCTACAGTAATTACCAAAAGTAAATAACCTGCTAATAATCCGTAACATTCCTTCTTCATTTACACCAGATGAACACTGTACCACTGTGACTTCCCTTCTTCTAAGTTAGAGGATCCGGCTCCGATCATTGAAGTATTATTTTCCTGATAAAAAGCTGAATCATTTGCTTATGCTCCATTCACGGTACCTATCAACCTGACCAATAAGCAGTTATCTTCCACATACATTTACTAAGTGTTAGTCTGTTAGACACCATCAAACTAGGACCAACTAGGCTAGCTGATTGTTGACTAATGCCATGTTAATTTACATGTACTTCATCAGCTAATCTCACCCGAACACTATAAACTAGTAGGAGTGTTACTTAAGTAGACAAATAAAATTCACGAGTTTATTAGCACTTAATTATATGGCAGACAAGACCCTGTTCTGTTCGGCGCCGTGCATGATTGATGCTGATGGGAACCAATTAACCACTAATTAGTTAAGTGTTGTTTTGCGAAAGCAGAAGCACTACAGGAGAACTATACTTATCTTAGATTCTTGCGAGACAATGTCAAACGGCAAGAACACTTGGATTGTGGCTATGCTTTATCCTCTCACACGCATGTGCGCGAGGTATATAGAACACTTGGTTTGTGGCTAGTTAGTTTAAGATGAGATGGCACGAACTTTTCTGGACAAGATGGAGATTTGTGCAATGCTGGCTACCTTAGACTCTCCTTTTGTCTCTTGTCTCCATGAAATTAAGCAATCCCTAGCTAGCTTGCTAGTAGTGCCTTGTGGGTTAGGTAAATAAAAGCCCCTAAAAACCGGTAGCTTTTCTGTGCACGTAGCCTTATCCTCTTTGTAAACAACGAGAAGGACGGGCTAGTTCATGATGTCTTAGGAAAGACAACCAACTTACAATCCAGTTGTATAGAATCCCAATATATATTGTACAAAAACTACCGTGAAAATCTTCTCGCGGGCGAAAGTATTGTCTAACTAATTTGACCTTTTTTTAAAAATCAATTGTATTTGTGTCTACTTTTTAACACCACTACCTCCGTCCCACAAATATAAAATGTTATTACATCCAATATATTATGAGATGGAGAGATTTTTTTATTTGTGGATACTTTTCAACACTGTTTGACAAGCTCCTTTATGATGCTCGTTGATCCATAGATCACTCCCCATGCGCTTCTTGACCACCTCGGTGCAGGACTGGAGCATATCCATCATCTTGTTGACCTTGGTACCCTGGATCGTAAGTCATTGAGTCGTTCCGGAATTCGCTTCATCTCTACTTCTATAGAAAACTCAGTTGATAATAATGGTGTATTTGTCATCCATTATTTCTGACCATCAGATCTGTATCTAACGACTGTAATGTAAGTTGTAGCATTTTTACAACAAGACCCGATTTCTCTGCTCCAATTTGTAGAAACCCTTTAGAGCATCTCCAGCCGCGCCCACAACAGGCCCCCTAGGCGACTTTTTACGTGCCGGTGCCGAAAAAACGCCCCAGTCGCGCCCCCAAGACGCTGGAATCCACCGACTCGGCCCGTTTTTGGGCCCGGCGATCGCAGGCCGAACCTGGCGCGCTGGGGGGTGGGGGGGCGCTCGGGGCTCCAGCGTAAGGGGAAAACACGTTTGGCTCACACTGTCACGCGAAAAGTCAACCCAATCGTCCAGATTCGCCTCCCACCCTCCGCGCGCTCGGCCGCCACCCTGCCGATCCAAGCGCCGCTCACCGCCCACCACCCACCACCTCTAGATAGCCCATTCCCCGCCGGAAAAGAGAAGAGGCTTCGCCGCGGCAGCCTCTCCACCGCCGTCTGGGCGAATTTTCCGACGTTCTGGCCGTGCAGAGGCAGTGTACCGGCGTGTGTGTGTGCCCACCACGCTCGCAAGGTGTTCGGCGATTTGCCCGCTCGGCAATGGGCTCGGACGACGAGGAGGCGCTTGCCGCGCTGCTGGAGGAGGAAGCTGATGCCGACGTCCAAGAAGAGGAACATCTCATTGTCCTCGCCGCTCTCTCCGGCCTGCTCGTGAGCAATGAAAAGCCGCGGCGAGGTGGCTCGGCGTCGGGAAGGATGAAAGCAAAGAACCGGCATCGTCTGGAAGGCTACTGCATGCTCTACTCCTACTACTTCGCCGACGCTCCACTGCATGGCGACAAAGTATTTCGGCACCGTTATCGGATGAGCCAAAAGCTTTTCCTCAGGATTGTGAATTCCATCCGGGAGTTTGATAGCTACTTCAAGTGCAAGAAGGATTGCACCGGCAAACTTGGATTCACCTCAATCCAGAAGTGCATGACATCGATGAGGATGCTTGCATATGGAGGTCCCAGTGATTCACTCGACAACTATGGGCGCATGGCCGAGTCCACCACCATTGAGTCTTTCTACAAGTTCTGCAGGGCAGTGGTGATAGTGTTTGGACCGCAATACTTGCGAACACCCAATGCGGAAGAGACTGCTTGGATCCTAGCACAGAATGCAGCAAGAGGATTTCCTGGGATGCTTGGAAGCATCGAATGCATGCATTGGAAATGGAAGAACTGCCCATTTGCTTGGCAGGGGATGTAAAAAGGCGCCAAAGGCGGTTGCAATGTGGTACTTGAGGCGGTGGCCACGCATGACCTTTGGATTTGACACTCCTTTGGTATGCCAGGAACTTATAATGACATCAACGTGCTGCAGTGCTGAAAGCACAAGTGCTCCCTAGGTGGTTTTGGTAATTAATGTCAACATATCTCTTGTTGGACTAACACTTTTACCTAGTATGTTTCAGATAAGTTCAATAATGGAGTGGCATGGACTAGAGGATGTGGAACCCCTTCAACATGCTAAGGACAAAGGATTGGCTCAAGCTTCAAGATCAAGACTCTACATTTTCTATTTTTAGTGATCCAAGATCACATTGAGTCTACAGGAAAAGCCAATACTATCAAAAGGGGATGAGGTGTTGCTTAATGGCTTGCTTGCTCAAAGTGCTTAATGATATGCTCCAAAACCCTCAACTACCTTCCCACATCCACATATGACCTAAACCAAAAGTCAAACTCGGCCCCACCAATTCTATCTATCCGGCGCCACCGAGTTTCAGATGTCATAGCCACTGCCACAAACCCTAGCAAATCGGTTTCACCGATAGGGATCTCGGTCTCACCGAGATGAGATTGTAATCTCTCTGTGTATGTCCATTACCAAGATCGGTCTCACCGAGTTTGGGCAATCGGTACTACCGAGATTACAATGCAAACTCTCTGGTTAGCTTATTACCAAAATCGGTCCCACCGAGTTTGTGTAATCGGTCTCGCCGAGTTTGCCTGACCAACTCTCTGGTTAGCTTATTACCAAAATCGGTCCCACCGAGTTTGTGTAACCGGTCACACCGAGATTACGTTATGCCCTAACCATATCGGTCCTACCGAGTTGCATCTCAGTCCCACCGAAAATCCTAACGGTCACTAGGTTTGCTGAATCGGTTCGACCGAGTTTAACCATTCGGTCCCACCGAGTTTGGCAAATTGTGTGTAACGGTTAGATTTTGTGTGGAGGCTATATATACCCCTCCACCCACTCTTCATTCGTGGAGAGAGCCATCAGAACATACCTACACTTCCAATACACATTTTCTGAAAGAGAACCACCTACAGTTGTGTTGAGGTCAAGATATTCCATTCCAACCATAAGAATCTTGATCTCTAGCCTTCCCCAAGTTGCTTTCCACTCAAATATTTTTTCCACCAAATCCAAATCCTGTGAGAGAGAGTTGAGTGTTGGGGAGACTATCATTTGAAGCACAAGAGCAAGGAGTTCATCATCAACACACCATTTGTTACTTCTTGGAGAGTGGTGTCTCCTAGATTGGCTAGGTGTCACTTGGGAGCCTCCAACAAGATTGTGGAGTTGAACCAAGGAGTTTGTAAGGGCAAGGAGATCGCCTACTTCGTGAAGATCTACCGCTAGTGAGGCAAGTCCTTCGTGGGCGACGGCCGTGATGGAATAGACAAGGTTGCTTCTTCGTGGACCCTTCATGGGTGGAGCCCTCCGTGGACTTGCGCAACCGTTACCCTCCGTGGGTTGAAGTCTCCATCAACGTGGATGTACGATAGCACCACCTATCGGAACCACGACAAAAACATCCTTGTCTCCAATTGCGTTTAAATACTCCAAACCCTTCTCTTTACATTCTTGCAAATTGCATGCTTTACTTTCCGCTGCTCATATACTCATTGCATGCTTGCTTGATATGTATTGTGTTTGTTAAACTTGTGCTTAAACTCCACTTAAACTTAAGAATATTAAAAACTGTAACTTTTGGCACTTAGGGTCTAATCACCCCCCCCCCTCTAGACACCTCTTCTCGATCCTTTCAATTGGTATCAGAGCTTTGGTCTCCATTGCCTTGGTTTAAACACCATTGGAGGAAGATGGATGTGTCTACTTTGGGGAGTCTTAGACATAGAGTGCCTATTCTTGATGGAGAGTATTTTCATGAGTGGAAAAATGAAATGCTTGAGATTTTCAATGAATATCATTTGAACAAGTACATTACTAGCCCTTGTGCACCTCATGTTGATCCTTTGCACCCTACCCTAGATGAAGATATTGACATGATTCGCAATCTTAGAACTGTTGAGCTCATCATTAGAGGCTTGCCTAGAAACTTGATTAGATGTTTGCCTACTCTCAAGTGTGCCTACACCATATGGAAATTTCTTGAGGAACTCTTTCCTGATTACTCCTTGAAAGATCTAGATGAAATCCTCCATAAGTCTATTGCTTTGATTAAGATGAGTTCCAATGATCCCAAATTTGGTGACTGCTTATTTGAGCTTACTAATCTTACGAGTGCCAAAGGAGATGTTGGAATCATTAGCAATATCATTTCAAGAGCTATTAGAATTCATAAAGATAACTATAGAAATGATCATTTATCTAATGAATTGCTGTAACGCCCCAAGACCGGAGCTTCAGTTGCCTTCCAGGGTTTCCGGGTTTTCGTCGTGTGTTTTGTTTGGTCCGCTGCTTTTCATCTTTGCATCATGTGCATTGTATCATGTCATCATGCAACCCGTTTTAAAACTCAGCTAAACAAATGGTATGGATCTTTGATCCATTTAAATCGAGGGATTTCACATGGTGATTCTCTTTACAACTTATCCTCTCGATATTTAGAGAGCTATAGTAATTATTCCAATTATGTGGAATTACCTTAACACACTTGCAAAAATCCCAATGCCTTTTACTATTTCAACTCTTGGCCTCTAACTTTGCCACTTGTCCTTTCATCATTTTCCGGAGCTCCACCTAATTTCTCAACATTTTTGGACACTTCGAAAAACCTATCCTAGTTCAAACCTTTTGAATTAAATTCAAAGGAATTTGAATTTAATCTTTCAACTTGACCTTTTTCTATTTTCCCGGACCGTGCACATTTTTCTGAGTCCGTGAAAATTATCCCCGTGCCCAAATTCTTCCTCTAACCTTCTCTTCTCTCTTTTCCTTTCTCCTATTTTTTGTCTCTGTTTTTGTTAAGAGTAGAATCAAGAGAGGGAGAGAAGGGAGCCCAGCAGGCCATTTGGGCCCAGCTGCATCTAACCTAGCCGGCTCCAAGGCCCACTCCCTAACCTAACCCTAGGCCCAGCCTCTCCCCTCGCTACCCTGTCCCGATCTCATCTCTCCCTCGTTTCCCTGCGCGCGCCGCCACACGCTCAATGCACGCATCGAGCCAGGGAGGAGCCCGATCCCCATCACCAATGCTCGCAGGCTCCTCTGCTCGATCCCCACTTCTCCCCCTCGCACCTCACTTGCCTCCCCTTGCGCCGCCCTCTCTCTCTCTCTAGTTCTCCTCCCTCACGCCGCCAGCGAGCGCCCTCGCTCAGCCCAGCCTCCTCGCTAGCTCCCCATCTCTTCCTCCTGGCCAGCCGTGCCCCTCCATGGCGCTGCCTTGCTACTCCCTCCGGCGAGCATCGTGCTGTCTCCCTGCCTTGCCTGCTCTATCGGCGTCACCAACAACAGCGGTCCGGCGCCCAAGCTCCTCTACCGCCCCGCCCATTCCCGGCCGGATCCCGCCGGCAGGGCCTCGCGTCCCCGCTTCAGACGACCATTGCTGCGTCACGACCTCAGCTCCACCTGCGAAGCCCGATGCCCCTCGGCGCGTCAACTTCGACCTCGATCAAATGCGCCCGAGGAGCTCCCCGAGCGAGCTCGCCGGCGGCCCCTGCGTTCCCCGTGACCTCTACTGCCAGCCGGCCCCTTCTCCGGCTCGCCGTCGTTTTGCTACAGGAGTCGAGGTGTCGCCTCCTTCAGTTCGTCAGCCAACATCGCGGCCTCAACCTCCATGGATGGCCTCCTGTACTTCGAACGGGGGGAGAACCGCTGCGTTGACTAGATCGGTGCCGCTCCAGGCCACTGCACTATACAACTGCTTTGAGAGAACACGGATACGTCAAGACCCGGGCCGACAAGTACCACGACGTCCGTCGATCGCCAAGTACCCCTTCGGATACGCAAGTCCCTCGAAGGTCCACCGATGCCTAGTACGACTACAGGACCGGAACGAAGTACCACGATGACCGTTGACATGTACCCTACACCGCACTGAAATGTCAAGACCGTCCCGGATATTGTCAAGTACCACTTCGGTTTCGAAACGCGACGAGTACCACGGTTACCCTCGTGGACTTTGGTTCCATCAAGTTCGACTACAACGTGTGACAAATACCGCCGCCGTGATTTTCGACAAGACGTCGTGTGCCTCTACTTCCACTACCGAACGTCCCGAGAACGTCTACTTCCCCTACACCGCATCGAACTCGAACCGCTCCGATAACGCACGCTTCGAAGGTATAACCCCGAGACGATGTCCGTGAACGAATGCTTGCGATGTTTGAAATGCTCGTGTTTGCTCCGTGTCGGAGTTGTTCGGTGCATGTTGCCCCTCTTTAACCTTGCCACCGACATGTGGGAACCCCGTAATCGGGAGCACCCCACCATCCTTGCATGACACGCTCCCGTCACTTCCTTTTGCACCGGTATCCCCGTGGGCTACCGGAGAACCGATATGTTGTCGTGGCATCATTTTCGGATTCGTCGTCGTGGCACCCTTTTCCTTTCCACCACGATGTCAAATGCTTCATAATAATGCTCTTGTCAAGTTTTAATAAAAATTGCATAAACTTGTTCATGTCATCTGCATCATGATAACAACAATTAAAAATATTTAAATTGTTGTTTGCATTAATTTACTAAGGCATGTGGGGATTTACCGGAAATGTTGTTCGGTGCATCCGGCCTCATTTAAACTTGGCTAGATAGGTAGTTTTATTTTGCTTCACCCTCTTGCCATGTTTTAACAACATTTAATATTGTTGGGTACATAAACAAGATCGAAACTAAATAACTTGAATGTGGTGTTTTGTCAATATGTAACTCGTTGCATATTGAGCTCCACTTAATTTGTAGGATTGTTTTGTGCATTTTTCCATGCCATGTTTCTTTAAACCGGACATGCATCATACTCGGTTGTGCATCATACCATGTTCATGTGTTGGTTGTTTACTATGTTGTTTGCTTTCTTTCCGGTGTTGCTTCTTCGGGTTGGTTCCGATAACGTCGCATTTGTGAGGACCCGTTCGTCTACGTTTCGTTTGTCTTCTTCATGGACTCGTTCTTCTTCCTTGCGGGTTTTCAGGCAAGATGATCATACCCTCGAAATCACTTCTATCTTTGCTTGCTAGTTGCTCGCTCTTTTGCTATGCCTATGCTGCGATACCTACCACTTGCTTATCATGCCTCCCATATTGTGAACCAAGCCTCTAACCCTGCTTGTCCTAGCAAACCGTTGTTTGGCTATGTTACCGCTTTGCTCAGCCCCTCTTATAGCGTTGTTAGTTGCAGGTGAAGATTGAAGTTTTGTTCCTTGTTGGAACATGGAGATGTTGTTCCTTGTGGGAACATGTTTACTTGTTGGGATATCACAATATATCTTATTTAGTTAATGCATCTATATATTTGGTAAAGGGTGGAAGGCTCGGCCTTATGCCTGGTGTTTTGTTCCACTCTTACCGCCCTAGTTTCCGTCATATCGGTGTTATGTTCCCGGATTTTGCGTTCCTTACGCGGTTGGGCTATTATGGGAACCCCTTGACAGTTCACCTTGAGGAAAGCTCTTCCAGCAATGCCCAACCTTGGTTTTACCATTTGCCTCACCACCACCTAATTTTCCCTTGGGAGTCGCTCTCTCAAGGGTCATCTTTATTTTAACCCCCCCGGGCCAGTGCTCCTCTGAGTGTTGGTCCGAACTGAGCTGCCTGCGGGGCCACCTCGGGGAAACTTGAGGGTTGGTTTTACTCGTAGCTAGTCTCATCTGAGTGTGCCCTGAGAACGAGATATGTGCAGATCCTATCGGGATTTGTCGGCACATTCGGGCGGTGTTGCTGGTTTAGTTTTACCCTATCGAAATGTCTTGTAGAACCGGGATACCGAGTCTGATCGGAATGTCTCGGGAGGAGGTCTATTCCTTCGTTGACCATGAGAGCTTGTGATGGGCTAAGTTGGGACACCCCTGCAGGGTTTTGAACTTTCGAAAGCCGTGCCCGCGGTTATGGGAAGATGGGAATTTGTTAATGTCCGGTTGTAGAAAACCTAAAGTTGACCTTAATTAAAATGCATCAACCGTGTGTGTAACCATGATGGTCTCTTCTCGGCGGAGTCTGGGAAGTGAACACGGTGTTGGAGTTATGCTTGGCGTAGGTTGCTATAGGATCACTTCTTGATCATACTTTTATCGACCGTGCTTTGCCTTCTCTTCTCGCTCTCATTTGCGTATGTTTAGCCACCATATATGCTAGTCGCTTGCTGCAGCTTCACCTCATACCTTTTACCTTACCCATAAGCTTAAATAGTCTTGATCGCGAGGGTGCGAGATTATTGAGTCCCCGTGGCTCACAGATACTTCCAAAACCAGCTTGCAGGTGCCGATGAGTCCGTGCAGATGACGCAACCAAGCTCAGGAGGAGCTCGATGAAGATTGTGTTCTTTTGTTGTTCTGTTTTCCAGTTGATCAGTAGTGGAGCCCAGTTGGGGTCGATCGGGGACCTTGTCGCATTTGGGGTTCTTCTTTTATTTTGGTTCCGTAGTCGGACCTTGATTGTATCTGGTTGATGTAATGCCTTATTCATGTAATTGTGTGAAGTGGTGATTGTAAGCCAACTATGTATCTTTTCCCCTATTATATTACATGGGTTGTGTGAAGATTACCTCACTTGCGACATTGCTTTCAATGCGGTTATGCCTCTAAGTTGTGCTTCGACACGTGGGAGATATAGCCGCATCGAGGGCGTGACAATTGCCCTCTCTAGGAATTGATCAATCACAAGATGATGTTGAACATGAATACTCGGATGATGATGATGATGATAGTGACTATGATCTCGATGATGCGATGAGACACTTTGGTCTTATGGAAAATCTTCGTGGCTACATGGCTGGAGGAAAGGAATGGGTCCTTGATAGTGGATGTACTGATCATATGACCGGAGATAAAGACATGTTCCGTGAGCTTGCTGAAAATGACGGCCCTCGAAAGTATGTCACTTTTGGTGACAATTCAAAGGGTAAGGTGGTTGGCCTTGGTAAGGTGGCCATCTCACATGATAGCTCCATACAAAATGTCATGCTCGTTTAATCTCTTGGCTACAACTTACTTTCAGTATCTAGACTTGCTGATTTCGGTTTGAATGTCCTATTTACTGAAGTAGACTGCCAAGTGTTTCGTAGATATAATCATAAAATGGTCTTTACCGGTATACGTAGAGGAGATCTTTACATTGTTGATTTCACTAAAAAGGCTCAACCTAAAACTTGCTTAGTTGCCAAATCTTCTAAAGGCTGGTTGTGGCATAGAAGACTAGGTCATGTTGGTATGCGAAATCTTGATAAGCTTATTAAAGGTGATCATATCCTTGGAATAAAAGATGTCATATTTGACAAGGATAGACTTTGTAGTGCTTGTCAAGCAGGGAAACAAGTTGGAGGAAGTCACCCCGCGAAGAACATCATGACCACTCGAGCTACTTCACATGGATCTCTTTGGTCCAAATGCCTACAAGAGTCTCGGTGGTAACTCATTTGGTCTAGTCATAGTTGATGATTTTTCAAGATTTACGTGGGTGTTCTTTCTTGATGACAAATCGCAGGTCCAAAAGATCTTCAAAAACTTTGCTAGGAAGGCCCAAAATCAGTTTGACGTGAAGATCAAGAAGGTTCGGAGCGACAACGGAACGGAGTTCAAGAATGCAAATGTGGACACCTTTCTTGACGAAGAAGGGATTTCACACGAGTTCTCGGCTACGTACACACCTCAACAAAATGGAGTTGTTGAAAGGAAGAACCAGACTCTTATCGAGATGGCAAGAACGATGCTTGATGAGTACAAAACGCCAAATCACTTTTGGGCGGAAGCGGTTGAGACAGCTTGTCATGCAACAAATCGCTTGTATCTTCACAAGCTACTCGGCAAGACGGCATACGAGCTCCTCACCGGTAACAAACCCCAAGTTGGATACTTTCGAGTATTCGGCTTAAAGTGCTACATTCTTGATAAGCATCGTTGTTCTAAATTTGCTCCTAAATCTCATGAAGGTTTCCTACTTGGTTATGGCTCAAACTCTCACACTTAGCGTGTCTACAACAATCTCACCCGAAAGGTTGAAGAGACGGCAGATGTGAAGTTTGATGAATCTAACGGCTCGCAAGTAGAGCAATTGCCAATTGATGTAGGAGACAAAGACCCTTCGGAAGCAATTCAAGACTTGTCCATTGGCAAGATTCGTCCAACGGAAGTGAAGGAGAGTACCTCGTCCGTCCAAGTGGAAGCTTCTACCTCACGACAAGGTGAACCAAGAGTTGATATGGAAGCATCCACAAGTGGGACACGCCAAGATGAAGAAAATGAGGAAGCGCACCAAGATGAACATCAACAACCTCCTTCTCCAGCACGACAAGAGAACGACAACATCAACAATGAAGAAGGCCAAGAAGAAGCACAAGATGAAGAGGATGTTCCACCCCGACCCAAGCAAAAGCTTTCACGAGTTCAAGCAAGAATTGCTAAGGATCATCCCGTCGAGCAAATCTACAATGATATCCAAACCGGGAGAATCACTCGCTCTAAAACTCATTTAGCTAACTTTTGTGAACATTACTCATTCATCTCTAGCATTGAACCTATGAAGGTTGAAGAAGCATTGCAGGATCCGGATTGGATAAACGCTATGCATGAAGAGCTACACAACTTTGAGAGAAATCAAGTGTGGACATTGGTCGAGAAGCCCGACAACAACCACAACATCATTGGTACCAAATGGGTGTTTCGCAACAAGCAAGATGAAGATGGACAAGTGGTTCGCACAAAGCACGTCTCGTCGCCCAAGGCTACACACAAGTTGAAGGTATGTACTATGGTGAGACATATGCTCCCGTTGCTAGACTTGAGTCCATTCGCATCTTACTTGCTTATGCTAATCACCATAATATCACCTTGTACCAAATGGACATTAAAAGTGCTTTTCTAAATGGCAAAATCGAGGAGGAAGTTTATGTTAAGAAACCTCCCGGCTTCGTCAATCCTAAGAAACCTAATCATGTTTACAAACTTCACAAAGCCCTTTATGGTCTTAAACAAGCTCCTAGAGCATGGTATAAATGCTTGACCAAGTTCCTTATTGAAAAAGGCATTGAAATTGGTAAAAATTGATTCTACTCTTTTTACTAAAAGGGTTAATGGAGAACTATTTGTGTGCCAAATTTGTGTTGATGATATCATATTTGGTTCAACCAACCCTCATTTTAGTGAGAAGTTTGGAAAGCTAATGTCGGAGAAGTTTGAGATGTCTATGATGAGTGAACTCAAATTCTTTCTCGGTTTGCAAATCAAGCAAACTAAGGAAGGTACCTTTGTCTCTCAAACAAAGTACACCAAGGACTTATTCAAGAAGTTCAATATGCAAGAATGCAAAGGTATGGCTACACCCATGCCTACTAGTGGACATCTTGATTTGACCAAAGATGGTGAATCGGTTGATCAAAAGGTTTATCGCTCTATGATTGGTTCATTGTTATATTTATGTGCCTCTCGTCCCGATATTATGCTAAGTGTGTGCATGTGTGCACGATATCAAGCTGCTCCTAAAGAGTGTCATCTTAAGGCTGTGAAAAGGATAGTGAGATACCTAATCCATACACCAAATTTTGGCATTTGGTATCCTAAGAGGTCCTCTTTTGATCTTGTTGGCTACTCCGATTCGGACTATGCCGGAGACAAGGTTGATAGAAAATCCACTTCGGGTACTTGTCAATTCCTTGGTAGATCTCTTGTGTCTTGGTCTTCCAAGAAACAAAACTCGGTATCCTTATCCACCGCCGAAGCGGAATACATTGCCGCTGGTTCATGTTGCGCTCAATTACTTTGGATGACCCAAACTCTTAAAGATTATGGGATATATGTGAAACATGTTCCATTGCTATGTGACAATGAAAGTGCTATTAAGATTGCTCACAATCCCGTGCAACATTCTCGAACTAAGCATATTGAAGTTCGTCATCATTTCATTCGAGATCATGTTGCCAAAGGGGACATTAATCTTAAGCATGTTCGCACAGATAAGCAATTAGCGGACATATTCACTAAACCACTTGATGAGAAAGTGTTTTGTAGGTTGAGAGGTGAGTTGAACATCATTGATGCTTCAAACTTGGAGTAGGAACTCCATTTGATACATGCGGGGCATGAGCCTATGACTAATCCTCGATATTTCTCTTATGATGCTATTCATATGTCTTGGATATATTTGTACCTTGCATGGTATCTAACCCGTGTAGGTACTTGGATGAATCTAAATCTATGAGATTGCCACACACTCACATCTTGAGCAATTTCTACATCACCAAGTCTCTACACAATGGTGGTTGAAGACAAGGAAGCACGAAACCATTCAAACATATCCTTTGGCAAATTCTATGTTGAGTCTCATGATTGTCATTTTGGATACACAAGTGCTCTTCTTTGCAAAGCTAACCCATGTAGGTATATGAACTCAAACTCCAAGCGGTGCTCCCAACCCTTGATGAACTACATCAACCTTGAGCAACCCACACAAGTTCAACTACAACACCACCACCCAAGGTATGTTATTCCATCTTAGAGAAGCTTTACTCCAAGTCATGAGTCAAAGCAACTCGACAAGATGTGAATACATCAAGATGCTTAAACAAAAATGGTAACCCCATTTTGAGCTTAAACGATGAGTATGACCTATGATCAAGTGCTCTCACTTGACTCCTAAGTCAACATACTCTAACATAGGTGACTTTGTCACCGACCATTTCTAGATGAAGTTCTCTAGTGTTTCTCCGTGCTTTTGCATTTGCATATTTGTTTTCCCTTCCAAAAAAACTTCATCTAGAACTTTTAGTTTCTTTTCTTTCCTTTTTGTTCTGCATTTTCTGCATCCAATTCATTGGAAATCTTTCAGTTAATTCCTTGCATATCCTTGTGAGATCTTACTTGTCTAGTGAGCTGAGGTGACAAGTGGTTTCACTCTGATGAACTCGGTCACACCGGTTTGTTCTCTTCGGCCCAACCGAAATCTTTCGGTGCAACCGAAGCACACAACTCGGAGTCACCGATTCCACCACAGGAAAACCAACTTGCCACTTATTCCTGATTTCTGTTTGCTCCAGCTCCACTCACTGATTCTTGTCCTCTGCCAGCATCATATTAGACATGCTGCTTTGCTCTGTGACTCGAGGACCAACCCATGTGTATCACATGTCCATAAGAACCCTTCTTGGAAATTGATGCCAAAGGGGGAGAGAGAGATCACATCAAAGCTTAATCCTTCCTATAGGGGGAGAAAGAGAGAATACTCAGGGGGAGAGAGTTTCTCAACTGGGAAAAAGTAATATCATCAAAGACCCCAGATGCTTGGTGTTCAAGAGGAGAGATGTCACATGTCTTTAAGAGGGGAAAGACATGTTTGGTTACTTGCTTTAGCTCAAGCTCTGTTGTTTTCTTTTTTGTTTCTCTGATTTTCTGTTCCCTATCTTCTCCCAATATCCCATGCAGATTCAGGGGGAGTAAGACATCTAAGGGAAGGAAATCTCTGATTTTATTGCATATCTTTACCTTTGGGGACATGTCTATATCCAATGTGGTACTTAGTACTCACTCTACATGTCATCCCAGTTTCGGTTCTCTTGTGGTTTCTCTTGCTTGCTCTGGTCAGTAGGTGTATCTGTGTTATTTAACCTTGTTTGCGCAGGTTCATCCCATCCTAAGCCAACTCAAGACCACAAGTAAGTATATGCATCACAGTCATGTGAATGAGAAGTTCTTGCTGATGTACATACTGTTTGCAAGAAGGACTCGTGAGCATGATGGTACATTTCTCACATTCACATCATGTGCTCTGATGCATATAGCCAAGATACATGTAACACATTGCTTACTCTGTCATGTTTACGCATTCACATGCTCCTATATTCAATATTCACATGATTGCATACATATAGGGGGAGCCTATGCATGTTACATGTCTTTCCAAAGCTTTACTTGCTATTCTCTATACCTTTATCTAAAGCTTTGATGTATGTTGTCATCAATTACCAAAAAGGGGGAGACTGAAAGCACAAGTGCTCCCTGGGTGGTTTTGGTAATTAATGTCAACATATCTCTTGTTGGACTAACACTTTTACCTAGTATGTTTCAGATAAGTTCAACAATGGAGTTGCATGGACTAGAGGATGTGGAACCCCTTCAAGATGCTAAGGACAAAGGATTGGTTCAAGCTTCAAGATCAAGACTACATTTTCTATTTTTAGTGATCTAAGATCACATTGAGTCTACACGAAAAGCCAATACTATCAAGAGGGGATGAGGTGTTGCTTAATGGCTTGCTTGCTCAAAGTGCTTAGTGATATGCTCCAAAACCCTCAAATACCTTCCCACATCCACATATGACCTAAACCAAAAGTCAAACTCGGCCCCACTGATTCTATCTATCCGGCGCCACCGAGTTTCAGATGTCATAGCCACTGCCACAAACCCTAGCAAATCAGTTTCACCGATAGGGATCTCGGTCTCACCGAGATGGGATTGTAATCTCTCTGTGTATGTCCATTACCAAGATCGGTCTCACCGAGTTTGAGCAATCGGTACTACCAGATTACAATGCAAACTCTCTGGTTAGCTTATTACCAAAATCGGTCCCATCGAGTTTGTGTAATCGATCTCACCGAGTTTGCCTGACCAACTCTCTGGTTAGCTTATTACCAAAATCGGTCCCACCGAGTTTGTGTAACCGGTCACACCGAGATTACGTTATGCCCTAACCCTAACCATATCGGTCCTACCGAGTTGCATCTCAGTCCCACCGAAAATCCTAACAGTCACTAGGTTTGCTGAATCGGTTTGACCGAGTTTAACCATTGGTCCCACCGAGTTTGGCAAATTGTGTGTAACGGTTAGATTTTGTGTGGAGGCTATATATACCCCTCCACCCACTCTTCATTCATGGAGAGAGCCATCAGAACATACCTACACTTCCAATACACATTTTCTGAGAGAGAACCACCTACACTTGTGTTGAGGTCAAGATATTCCATTCCAACCATATGAATCTTGATCTCTAGCCTTCCCTAAGTTGCTTTCCACTCAAATCTTTTTTCCACCAAATCCAAATCCTGTGAGAGAGAGTTGAGTGTTGGGGAGACTATCATTTGAAGCACAAGAGCAAGGAGTTCATCATCAACACACCATTTGTTACTTCTTGGAGAGTGGTGTATCCTAGATTGGCTAGGTGTCACTTGGGAGCCTCCAACAAGATTGTGGAGTTGAACCAAGGAGTTTGTAAGGGCAAGGAGATCGCCTACTTCGTGAAGATCTACCGCTAGTGAGGCAAGTCCTTCGTGGGCGACGGCCGTGATGGAATAGACAAGGTTGCTTCTTCGTGGACCCTTTGTGGGTGGAGCCCTCCATGGACTCGCGCAACCGTTACCCTCCGTGGGTTGAAGTCTCCATCAACGTGGATGTACGATAGCACCACCTATCGGAACCACGACAAAAACATCCTTGTCTCCTATTGCGTTTGAATACTCCAAACCATTCTCTTTACATTCTTGCAAGTTGCATGCTTTACTTTCTGCTGCTCATATACTTATTGCATGCTTTCTTGATATGTATTGTGTTTGTTAAACTTGTGCTTAAACTCCACTTAAACTTAAGAATATTAAAAACTGCAACTTTTGGCACTTAGGGTCTAATTACCCCCCCCCCCCCCCTCTAGACACCTCTTCTTGATCCTTTCAAGTGCTCCCCTGTCTTTGCTAAGCTTGTTGAAGGTCATTCTCCTCCGGTGAACTTCGAGGTCAATGGGCGGCACTACAACAAGGGGTACTACCTAGCTGATGGCATCTATCCAAGACGGTCGACATTTGTGAAGTCTATCTCAAACACTGGCAAGAAGTCCTACTTTGCCAAGGTTCAGGAGGCTGGCCGGAAGGATGCCGAGCGAGCATTTGGTGTTCTCCAATCTCGATTTGTTGTTGTCTGGTACCCTGCTCAGACCTGGTCGAAAGATCAAATGTGGGAGATCATGACTTGCTGTCTTATCTTGCACAATATGATCATTCAGAGCGAGCAGGAAGAGCCAGTGTTTGACATTGAACCATACTACAGGCAGGGTCCTTTTGCCGAAGTTGATCACCAGGTACCGGCAACCTGGACTGCCTACCTCAATATGCGTCAGGAGATCCAAGACCCACAGGTGCATCAACAACTGCAGCATGATATGGTGGAGCACCTATGGAGGATCAAGGGCGACGCCTAGCTCGACGTGTGATGAAATATGAGTTTTTATTTGTTGAACTATATAATTTGTATTGAACTATTTGTTGAACTATGTGATAAAAAAATTATTTATGTTGAGAATTCACGCCGAACCACGTCGAATATGAGCCGATTCTCGCCGATATCGAGCCATTTTTCGCCAAAAGTGGTCCGAAAACTGGGTCAACATGGGTGCCTGGGGGCGACGGCTGGGTGCCCAACCACCCCCAGAGCCGATTATACCACCGGCTCACCCCCAGGCGGCAATTTTTATGCCTCCTGGGGGGGGGGGGGGGGGCAACGGCTGGCGATGCTCTTAGTAACTTGAAATCAACCACATCCCTCCCGCACTTCATCAAAACAGCCATGAGGAATATATTTTGAGTGAAACCTAATACGAGTATATTTTTAGTGATATATATACCAAAACAAGAGTGTTTATCTTTCAAGTTTGTGAACATGTATTATTCTACTTTGGATCCATTGCAACGCACACAGGCACATTGCTAGTCAGCTATTGTACTCCAATCTCTGAGCTACTACCTCCTTGGTAGTCATTTATTCTCCTGGAACTGCATGGAGGCATTCTTCCTCAATGATAGGGCGATGCTCGATTTCGCAGCAATTTACAAGTTGATCGACCTTATATTAGATTCATAGCCACCAAGTGAATCGACAACCGACCTCTCGTTGGGATTACAGATCAAAGCAGGAAACACACATGATCGGCGACTCTAGATGCCAATTGCAACATGTATCTACTTGATTTGTACTGCTATGAGATGAATTGATCCAGAGTAGCTAGTTCCAGAAGGAACCAGAGATAGGAAGGGGAAAGAACGGGAGTCAGGAATTCGTTCTAGGGTTCTTCAATACCCGCTCACACGTGGCTGAGGACTCAAGTACTAGAGTTCACGTGCTGGGCCCGAATCTCTGCACGTAGGTGGGTCAGTCACGTCGGGTGGGCTTCGACACATGAGTGCTTCGACGGAGCGGCGTAGGCCCATAAGCCATGGACGTAGATGCCCCAGCCCTTTTGGTTCTTGTAGGTGCCTCACACTGGTGGATCCACCAAAGCCCAAGTTTTGCTAAAAAAACAAAGCCCAAGGCTGAGGATGCTGGATCCTAGTCCACGCAGTGTCGTGATCAACACGGGAGGGGGAGGCGGCCATCCAAGGCGTGAGGTCTATATCTTGCTTATAGTGAGACTGAATGAGCTCTCACCTAAAGCATCAACAATAACGGGTCAACCAATTAACGCACGCTTAAAAGAAATAGAGAAGAAAAAGAGACAAGCGAGGGATCAGATCCAAGTCTCCTGAATGCAGCGTTGACTACAAGGCACTGAGTTATCAGTTTGGTGGTAAAACAATGGGGCATGACCAAGTTAAGGTAAAAGAGCCGGGTTTTCCACTCATTTTTTCAGTTTTTTAATTTTGTCTTCTCAAGGATTTTCTTTGTTTCTTTCTCCGTTTTCACTTTTTTTTCTTTTCTTTTCTTTTCTTTGTTTTTCTTCGGTTTTCTTCGCTTCTTCCTTGTTTTTACCAAAAAAAATCTTTGGTTTTGTTTGTTTCTTTCACTTTTTTTGGTTTTGCTTATTTCCTTCACTTTTTCATCGGGGTTTTCTTTCTCAGTTTTCACTGTTTTCTACACATATTTTTGTTATATATCTAATACATTTTCCTAATGCTCATTTAGCATTTTCAAATGCTTGCACTAACATTTTTTTAGTACGAGTTTACAATTTTTTTTATTACATGCTCAACATTTTTTCTATAAACATTTAATTTTTTCAAAGCTTGATTAATTTTTTTGACATACTTGATTAATATTTTTTTCAAATACTTAGATCAACATTTTTAGACACAAGTTTAATAATTTTAATACATAGTCAACAATTTTTCTACACGCAGTTAACATTTTCCAAATGCTTGATTAACATTTTTGAGAAACTTGATTAACATTTTTTCAATTGCTTGGATTAATATTTTCTAAATACAAGTTTAACATTTTTTAATACATGGTCAAGACTGTTTCTATACACATTAAAAAAAATTCAAATGCTTGATTAGCATTTTTGAAATACTTGTTTAACATTTTTTTAAAAGCTTGGTGTAACATGTTTTGAATACTTGTTCAACTTTTTTTAACCCACGTTGTATATTTTTTCTATACATTTTTCGTATATGTGAGGAACATTTTCTCTGTACACATTTTACAGTTTTTTAATTGGTTGTGTAAATTTTTTTCAAAAAATTTAAAAGTGTTTTTGTATTTATTAGAATATTTCAAAGCATAAAAGAAAGTAATAAAAAGAAAGAAAACAGAAAAACGTGAAGAAAAAAAAACGAGGCTATGGCCTCCCACGCAGCTGGGCTGGCCCATATGGCGCTCGGTTTGACGCGTGGCTTCGCTAAGTCCCGCTATATGCGAGACACAAGGGTTACTCATCAATTGTGGAGTTGAAGGTGTGGTGAGAGGAGAGAAAGGAGGTGAGGGGTGTCCCTAATGCAGCGGCTATAAGGGACCAGTAAGTTTGTATTTTTTGGTGGTGGTCGGGTGGCCTATAGAGGTGCCCAAGAGTGACCTAAGATTCTAGGGTTTTATGAAAGTAAATTTAAACCCTCAAACTTTGAGAAAGTTTTACTATAGGCAGTTAACAATATTTCAAATGCTTGATTAACCTTTTTTAAATAATATTTTCACATTTTGTGAACATGGTCAATATTTTTTCTCTACACATTTAATATTTCTCAAATGCTCGATTAACTTTTTTGACATAGTAGATTAACATTTTTTCACATTCTGGATCAACATTTTCTAAATAGAAGTTAATTTTATAATACCTTTCTCAATTTTTTGTAAATATTTATTTTTTTCAAATGCTTGACTGGCATTTTCCAAATACATGGTCAATGTTCTTTCTATACACACTTAACATATTTCAAATGCTTGATAGACATTGTTCGAATACAATCTTAACATTTCTTTAATACATGGTCAATATTTTTTCTATACACATTTATCATTTTTTAAATGCTTGCATAACATTTTTGAAATACTTCATTAACATTGTTTTTCAAATGTTTGGATTATCATATTTTAAATAAAGTTTAACATTTTTTGAATACATGATCAACATTTTTTTATACACATTTGACATTTGTTAAATGCTTGATTAACATTTTCCAAATACAGGGTTAACATCTTTTATACACATTGAGCATATTTCAAATGCCTGATTAATGATTTTTGAATTCAAGTTTAATAGTATATTTTTTATACATGGTCGACATTTTTCTATACGCATTTTAAAACAACTAATTGCTTGACTAACATTTTGAAATACTTCATTTTTTTCAAATGCTTGGAAAACATTTTTAAATACAAATTTAACAATTTTTTAATACATGGCAACATGATTTCTATACACATCTAATATTTTTTTTAAATTCTTGATTAACATTTTCCAAATACATGGTCACCAATTTTCTATACACATTTAACACATTTCAAATGCTTGACTAACACTTTCAAATACAAGTTTAACATTTTTTTAATACATGGTCAATATTTTTTCTATCATTTTAAACATTTTTCAGATGCTTGATTCACAAAAAATGGCAGATGCTTGGATTAAATATTTTCAAATACAAATTTAACATATTCTGAATGCATGGTCAACATTTTTTGAATTCTTATATAATTTTTTGAATTACTTGATTAACGACTTGTTACAAATTCTTTGATTAAAATATTTTAAATACAAGTTTGTCATTCTTTTGAATACTTGGTAAATATATTTGTATACATATGTAAAAAAATTCTAATGCTTAATTAACCTTTTCCAAATACATTATCAACATTTTGTCTATACACATGTAACATATTTAATATCCTTAATTGTCATTTTTGAAATAAATTTTTTAAATACATCATCAACATTTTTTCTATACATATTTAATATTTTTAAATGCTTAATTAAGATTTTTGAAATATTAAAAATGTTTCTCAAATGCTTGGATTAACATAATTTAAATACTAGTTTAAGATTTTTTTAATACACAGTCAAAAAAATTCTATACAGATTTCACATTTTTCACATGCTTGATTACCATTCTTCCAAATACAAGGCCTATATTTTTATACGCATTTAACATATTTCAAATGCTCGATTCCATTTTATCAAATTCAAGTTTAACATTTTTTAATACATGGTCAATTTCTATACACATTTAACATTTTCTAAATGTTGGATTAACATTTTCTAAATGTTGGATTAACATTTTCTAAATGTTGGATTAACATGTTTTAAGTACTTCATTAATATTTGTTTCAAATGCTTTGATTAACATATTTTAAATACAAGTTTAACATTTTTAATACATGGTCAACATTTTTTCTATACACATTTAACATCTTTCAAATGCTTGATTAACATTTCCAAATACATGGTCCACAATTTTTGTATACACATTTAACATATTTCAAATGCTTGATTAAAATTTTCAAATACAAATTTAACGGTTTGTTAATAAATGGTCAACATTTTTCTATGCACATTTAACCATTTTCAAATGCTTGATTAATGATTTTGAACTACTTGATTGACAATTTTTTTCAAATGCTTGGATTAACATTTTTTAAATACAAGTTTACCATTTTTTAATACATGGTCAACATTTTTTTCTTTACACATTTAACATCTTTCAAATGCTTGACTAATTTTTTTTGGCATACTTGATTAACCGTTTTTCAAATGCTCGGATTAACATTTTTTAAATACAAGTTTAACATTTTGTATGTACATATTTTACTATTTTTAATGCTTGCTTAACATTTTTTAATGTTTTTAAGTGTTTTTGTAATATATTTATTTAAAATATTTGGAAGCATCAGCGAAAGTAAAAAAAGAAATAAAAACAAAAAGGAAAAATGAAAGAAAACAAAAAAAAACGAGGCTATAGCCTCCCACGTGCCTGGGCTGTCCCATCTAGTGCTCGGCTTGAAGCGCGGCTTCCCTACATCTCGCTATAAGGGCAGGAGTGAGGGTGGAGTGGAAGGTGTTGTGAGGGGAGAGAACGAAGGTGAGGAGTGCCCTACTGCCGCCTTCAAGAGCGGCGGCGGTAAGGGCAACAGTAAAGGTGTTTTACTTGTGGCGGTTGGGTGGCCTCTAGAGTTGCCTCAGAGCGACCCAAGATGCTAGGGTTTTATGAAAGAAAATTTAAACCCTCAAACTTCAAGAATTTATGTTTAGATGATAGTACGGAAATTTAAGTTGTAGAAAAAGAGCGAGAGATGCTCTAAATCCCAACAACAAAAACTCGGCTCCCTCTCAATTCTCTTGAATGCGTTGATATGTCACACATAGTCCCTACTCTGATCTTCTTGTTCGTTCACTTTCTTTTTATTTTTCCTTTTACTAGGTTTATACTATCTTCTTCCTCTTCACCACTGCCTTCTCACAGGTCGCTAGGTCCATCATCGGTAGCAGCATCAACGAGCAGGAGGCTGATAGGGTGGCACGCCTCCCCTAGCAGTTGTTGGGGAATCATGCAATTCCCTATTTATTGGATTATGTCTCCACAACGATCAACATGGCAGAGTGCTCTTCTACTGGTTCTTCAAGGCTCAGGCAATGCCCATGTTAGAGATACGACAGGAAATAAACATAAACAAGATCGAATCAAACATAGAGGACACATAATTTAACGTGGAAACCCCCTCCAACACGAAGGGGGAAAAACCATGGGCGCCAGCCAGCGAAACTTCACTATATCGGCACAGGTGGCAAATGCCAGGAATTTACAACTGATCGCTCCCCCTCAACCCCTCGGTGTCCCTAGCACAGGCCGAGCCAGTATGCGTTCGCTCCATCAGAAGTTAGTCTTTATACTTTATATGAATTTGGATCACAACTTATTAGCCCAAGCACAAAGCCCCTCCCCCTCTGGCTCACTGGAGGTTAATCTTTGTTACTCAAGTTAAAACAAAATCTTCACACAATTCCATCTTTTTTTCTTGCTATACTTTGTTTTGCATTGCTACTGTCACTACTGCAGGATGCTGCTAATGCGACATCACGATCAGAGACCCTTTGACAAAACTGTGTGCGATGCATTAATCATAAACGGTGATGTAAAAAAACTGTCAAAAAATATGCAAAACATTTGCGATGGCGGATACATCAAACACGGTTCAGATTTTAGTTGCGTGTGCGATGATGGGCATACAATTGATCAATACGAATTGTTTGCGATTAGATAGAACAACAGAAATGGACAGCCATATCAATGTGTGTGCGATATACGGCATACAGTTTGCTCCGATGAACTGTTTGCTATTAGGGAAAGCAACAGAAACGGTCAGCCAAATCAAGGTGTGTGTGATATACGGCATATGACTGTTTTCGATTAGGGAAGAGAACCGAAACGGTTCAACTTAACAAGATGTGTGTGATACGCGGCAAATAGGTCTGTAATCGGAAATGTGTCGGAAGACCGATAACAACACAGACAATTCCTGTTAACAAGCTGTGTGTGTTGTGAGTAAATGATTGCTGGTATATAATTGTCAGTGATTGATGAAAACATCACCGACGGGTTCCATTGTTTAGTCTATGTGCGATGTGATTTGCTTTGTCTGCACAACATCTACACTCTGTCTGCAGAGCATCAACATATATACTTAAAAAGACAACATTGCAAAACCAAATTAAGCATACAATTACACAAGTGACTAGAGACATAACATTTCCATACACCAAAGTAAGCAATTACATGCATACTAAACTAGGAGAAATGAGCATCTAATCGTCTACTTCTTGCCGCGACAACACTTACCATTGCTCTGCTTCTGGCTAGATCCCTGGCCGTTTTGGGGAAGGAGGAACTTCCTCATGTCAATGATCCGCCTGTACATTTCGCAGCTCATGTACGCCTCCTTCACCGCGTACATGACACGAGCTTTGTCGAGTTTCTCCATCCAGGCCGAGTGCCAGGAACACTTGTCCTTATTGCAGGAATCCTTCATGTCTCTGTAGTAGGGATCCATGACGGCCTCGGCAAGGTGAACCAGTGAGTCCTTCTCATGCTCGTTGCTGCCCCAGGTCTTGTATTAACCCTGGATGTCGACAAGATTCTGGCAGGCGTTGTCCAAATTCTTGAGCACCTTTACATCGTTGGTGATGTCCACCGTAGCGAACATGTAGTGGGGGCTGTTGACAAACCCAGCGAAACGCTCGCAAGACCTTGTGGCCAGGCAGTAGTGGTAGACGAGGACGTGATCACGCACACACATCTCGGCGATGGCGACCTTGGGATGAGACCCGACACGAGTGCGGGTGTACTCGAGGTCGAACCCGACCACCTTGTACTTCTCCTCAGCAAGCAACAACTCCACGATGTGGATGGAGTGCTCCACCCAGACCGGGTTGTTGGTGTACACCACCGAGAGCTCTGCGAACCTTCTGTGGGTGTCCACCATGGCATGCATGGTGAACTGCTACTCGTCATCGGCAGCCGCTCGGAGTGCCATTGGAGCCGCGCAGGATACCTTATAAGAATTTTTCATGGTGGGTGTGCTTTCTTGCAATGGTGGGGCGCAATCGAAAGGTTGAAGAGACACAAGGGTTAAATGGCCGTTGTAATAAATGGGGGCCGGCTGGCCTGTAATCGTCACATCTTGTCACCACGTTCATAGCGAAGGATTCCAGTGCACGCTTGACAACACTGCACCACACGCGATTCGTTTGACCACACGTGGGCTCGAAGAGGCACCAAATGTATCGCCGGTGAGCCTATTCCCACGCTACCGCGCAAGCTTCCCGCCCGGCTAGTTTGGCCACGCGTCGGCTAGAAAAGGGACAAATCATGGATATTTATTGGCAAAAAGCTTTGTAAAAATGAAGTGTGTGGTGACTTCGGTCATAAGTTTACCCGTGGTTGATGAGGTCGAAGTTACACAGAAGGGTGATGATGGACACTCGAGTGCGATAATTAATTCTGCGCTCTATAAGGCACACGGTTGAAGAAACCAACTGTGTGCAATAATGTTGAAGATCATAGTCGAGTTAGCTATACAGATTGTGTGCTACGAGATCGACAAGGTAAACAGATTCGAGAATGGTTAATAAAATCTAAGTCCATTGCATATTAAAGTCAAAGTAGTTCTACCAATATACGAGTCTCATATGATGCCATTTCAACGATTGTACCACAAAAGCTCAAAATATTACAAGATTCAAATTTCAGAGTTATATGGCTCAAATTCGAAGATTACAAGGTTCAAACTGATATTAGAAATGAAATTCAGCTCATCAGCTGCAAACGCTCGCGCTGATCCGCTGAACATGGATATCAGACAGCTTCAAACTAATATATATTTTTGAATGTTAAGACAGTAGGAAAGGCTCCTACTGCATGTATATTTAAATGATCAAAGAACAGTTACATGGTGATATTTACAATGGAGTATGAGGGGGGGAGTGTCTAGAATCAGATCACCACCCTAAATATGCTGAGGTAGACTCTGCAGGAAGGAAGAGACAACATGTCTCTTTTCACTAGGTAGTCTATATGTTATGTTACCAAAATCTACCTTGAATCTACTGAACCAAGAACTAATGGAGGGCGTCACATGCCTAAAATAATTATTATTGCGCTTCTTCCAAAGGCTCCAGGCAGCAGTAAGAATATAACACACTCGATGCGACTATATCTTCCACGTGTCGAGGCACGACTCAGAGGCATAATCGCATTGAAGGCATATGTCGCAAGTGAGGTAATCTTCACACAACTCATGTAATATAATAAGGAATAAGAGATACATAGTTGGCTTACAATCGCCACTTCACACAATTACATGAATAAAGCAGTACATCAACCAAATACACTCATGGTCCGACTACGGAACCAAAATAAAAGAAGAACCCCAAATGCAACAAAGGTCCCCGATCGACCCCAACGGGGCTCCACTACTGATCAACTAGAACGGAACAACACAAAGGACAAGATCTTCAACGAGCTCCTCCTGAGCTTGGTTGCGTCATCTGCACGGTCTCATCGGCACCTGCAAGCTGGTTTTGGAAGTATCTGTGAGCCACGGGGACTCAGCAATCTCGCACCCTCGCGATCAAGACTATTTAAGCTTATGGGTAAGGTAGAAGGTATGAGGTGGAGCTGCAGCAAGCGACTAGCATATATGGTGGCTAACCTATTCGCAAAAGAGAGCGAGAAGAGAAGGCAAAGCACGGTCGGTAAAAGTATGATCAAGAAGTGATCCTGGACTACCTACATCAAGCATAACTCCAACAACCGTGTTCACTTCCCGGACTCCGCCGGAAAGAGACCATCACGGTTACACACGCAGTTGATTCATTTTATTAAGGTCAACTTCAGGTTTTCTACAACCGGACGTTAACAAATTCCCATCTGCCCATAACCGCGGGCACGGCTTTCGAAAGTTCAAATCCCTGCAGGGGTGTCCCAACTTAGCCCATGAAAAGCTCTCACGGTCAACGAAGGAATAGGCCTCCACCCGAGACGTTCCAATCAGACTCGGTATCCCGGTACAACAAGACATTTCGACAGGGTAAAACTAAACCAACAACACCGCCCGAATGTGCCGACAAATCCCGATAGGAGCTGCACATATCTCTTTCTCAGGGCACACTCAGATTGTCCTAGGTACGGGCAAGCCAGCCCAGAGTTGCCCCTGGTGGCCACCGGCAGCTGACAGGTGGACCAACACTCAGAGGAGCACTGACCCGGGGGGGGGGGGTTAAAATAATGATGACCCTCAGGAGCGCGACTCCCAAGGGAAAAGAAAAGGCTAGGTGGCAAATGATAAAACCAATGTTGGGCATTGCTGGAAAAGCTTTACTTAAGGCGAACTATCAAGGGGTTCCCATTATAGCCCAACCGCGTGAGGAACGCAAAATCCGGGAACATAACACCGATATGACGGAAACTAGGGCGGCAAGAGTGGAACAAAACACCAGGCATAAGGCCGAGCCTTCCATCCTTTACCAAGTATATAGATGCATTAATTAAATAAGATATATTGTGATATCCCAACAAGTAAACATGTTCCAACAAGGAACAACATCTCCATGTTCCAACGAGGAACAAACTTCAATCTTCACCTGCAACTAACAACGCTATAAGAGGGGCTGAGCAAAGCGGTAACATAGCCAATCAACGATTTGCTAGGACAATGGTGGGTTAGAGGCTGAACATGGCAATTTGGGAGGCTGACAAGCAAGTGGTAGGCATCGTAGCAATGGCATAGCAAAAGAGCGAGCAAACTAGCATAGCAAAGATAGTAGTGATTTCGAGGGTATGATCATCTTGCCTGAAATCCCGCAAGGAAGAAGAACGAATCCATGAAGAAGACAAACGGACGTAGACGAACGGGTCCTCACAACACGACGTTACCGGAATCAACCCGAGGAAGCAATCACCGGAAAAGAAGCACACAACATAGTAAACAACCAACACATCAACATGGCATGATGCACAATCAAGTATGATGCATGTCCGGTTTAAAGAGGTATGGCATGGCAAAGTGCACAAACAATTCTACAAATTAAGTGGAGCTCAATATGCAACGAGATGCATATTGACAAAACACCACATCAATTATTTAGTTCTCTCTCGTTTATGTACCCAACAATATTAAATGTTGATTAACATGGCAAGGGGTGAAGCACAACAAAACTACCTATCTAGGCAAGTTTAAATGAGGCCGGAACAACGAACAACAATTCCAGAAAATCCTCATATGCATAATTTAAGGTTTGGTACTGTTCTGCCCTAAACATAATTTTAGAGTTGTTAAACATGCAAAACAATGTCACCATGATAAACTAGGCAAAATTCTACCCCATTTACATATAAAGTTTATTTAATTCAGAGTTACGGTTAAATAGTTATGAATTAAATCATATTAGCATGGCATAGGAGCAAATTAATGCAAACAACATTTTAAACATAGGTGAAAGTTGGATATTATTAATCTACACAAAATTCTGAGCAAGTTTCATATATAATTCATTTTAATCCGATGCACGGTTCATGAGTATTAAATGCATGAACTAGGGGGACTAATCTGCAAAACTGGCAATCTCTGGATAATAGACAAATTCGCTGAACAGGAAAAAAACGTGACATGGGCTGAATCTGGCAGGCCCAACCGCAGGAAAAAAATAACAAGAGGAGGGGGGCGCTGGGGCGGCTCACCCTGGGCCATAGCCCGGTCGGAGGGAGAGGCAGGCCGGCTTGGGCATCGGGGCTGGCTAGAGCTGGGGCTGGGGCGGCCCACAGGCGCAGGAGGAGGCAGGCCTTGGGCGCCGCTGGGCCTTGTGCGAGAAGACCCAGGCGCGGGCGACGCTGGGCCTGGAGGCAGTTGAGGCCTGGGCTCGTCCCGCTCCTCGATCCCGCCTGGATCGAGCGAGGGGGGGTGCGGGGGCCGCGGTCAACGGAGGAAGAGGAGGCGGCCCAGGTGCGTGCGGCGGCGGATCCAGGCATGGGGAGAGGCGTGATGCAGGCGGGGCGGCGCTGCTTGGTCACCGGCGGCGAAGGCAGTCACGGATCAGGTCGGCGACGGGGTCGAGGAACCTCGGGCGGCGGTGGTTCCCTGCTGCGGCAAGTCACAGAGAGAGAGAGAGAGAGAGAGAGAGAGAGGCAAGTGAGGGGAGGAGGAAAAGGAGAAGGGGAAGAAGGAGGACAGGGGCGACGAGGGCGTCCCGCTGGTGCTCGTCTGCGTCGGCTCGCCAGCCGACGCGGCGGTGCTCGGGCGGATGGGGGGCAAGCAGAGGAGGCGGGGTCGGCTTCAAGGAGAGGCGCACTCCGGCAGATCGGCGCGGGGACGAGGCTGGATGCCTCGGGCGAGTTTTGGTTGGTGGGAGGAGGAATGGGAGGATCCCGATGGGGATATGGTAGGTGGCGGCGGCGATGGGACAAGCCCCCTAGAGTTTAGGGTTGCTGCCTGGGTCTATATATAGCAATAGGATTTTTTGGATAGGGGCTATTAGGACCCTCCGATCTAAAACGGGCGGTCGCGAAATAAAAGCTTAGGGAGACTAAATGAGAAAACGGTGACGTTTTGTAGACATTTGGGGATGTTCCGGACACAGCGGTAACGACTGTTCGGGTCGGGTCCGGGACAGCTTTCGGGCGCGCGCGAGGAGGGTCGCGGGCTGACGAGAGAGGTTAGGTAGGGCCTGGCGGTGAGTAATGGGCTGTGTAGACGGTCTCGAGCTGAGAGAAGAGAAGAGAGGGAGGCCCGGCGACTATTTCCGGAGACCGAAAACGTCCGACGTTAGACCGGCTACTATTGCCGCTATAATTATCCGTTGGGGCGTCAAACGAACTCCGATTGCGATGAAACTTGACAGGCGGTCTGTCTACACTATAATAAGACCGCACACCAAATTTCAACCCAATCCGAGAACATTTTCCGGCCACTTATAAAATAATATTTCGGACATGCCGCGGGCGCGTGCAAGTGTGTCTGGGCTCAGAACGGACAACGGAGAGAACGAGGAGGCCGGGACGGATGCAAGTTTTGAAAACATGATGATGCAATGCACATGATGACATGATAAGATGCACACGCAAGCAAATGACATGGTTACAACGGCGAATAACTGGACGACACCTGGCACATCGGTCTCGGGGCGTTACAAAGAAACACCTCCATGATCATCTTGCGTGGGTGTTGTCTTTTTAGGTTGTCCAGCAATCGCAACCTATCTCCTTGAGCGGCCCACGACATGTTAAGCAAGGCCCAGCAGTCCCTACTGAAGGTGCATTGAAAGAAGAGGTGCTCCACCGTCTCTTCGATGTGGTGCCCGCATAGTAAACAGTCCAAGTTATTGCCAATATTGTAGTGTCGTCTCTTGAGCATATTCCTCGTGTTGAGCCGGTCCGAAAGTAAAAACCAGCCAAAGACTTTGATTTTGGGTATGCATGAGGTCTTCCAAAGCCACTTGAAAGTGAAAGCACAAGTGCTCCCTAGGTGGTTTTGGTAATTGATGACAACATATCTCTTGTTGGACTAATACCTTTACCTAGTGTATTTCAGATAAGTTCAACAATGGAGTGGCATGGACTAAAGGTTGTGGGAACCTCTTCAAGATGCTAAGGACAAAGGATTGGCTAAAGCTTCAAGCTCAAGACTCTTCTTTTATATATTTTAGTGATCCAAGATCACATTGAGTCCTTAGGAAAAGCCAATACTATCAAGAAGGGATGAGGTGTTGTTTAATGAGCCTCTTGCTCAAGTGCTTAATGATATGCTCCAAAATCCTCAACTACTTTCCCACTTCCACCAATGACCTAAAACCTAAGCCAAACTCGGTCATATCGATTATGTCAATCCGGCGCCACCGAGTTTCACTTGTCATTTGCCACTGCCAAACCCTAGCAATTCGGTCCTACCGATACGGATCTTGGTCTCACCGAGATGGGCTTGCAAACTCTCTGTTACCTGTTGCAATATCTTCGGTCCCACCGAGATATGCAATCGGCCCCACCGAGTTTGCTTGGCCAACTCTCAGTTTCACTTATTACCAAAATCGGTCCCACCGAGTTTGAGTAATCGGTCAAACCGAGTTTTGGATTTTCCCAAACCCTAACCGAATCGGTCAGTCCCACCGAAATTCCTAACGGTCACTAGGTTTACCATTTCGGTCCGACCGAGTTTGATGATTCGGTCCCACCGAGATTGGAAAACTGTGTGTAACGGTTGGATTTTGTGTGGAGGCTATATATACCCCTCCACCACCTCTTCATTCGAAGAGAGAGCCATCAGAACACATACACCATTCCTACTCATATGTTCTGAGAAAGAACCACCTACTCATGTGTTGAGACCAAGATATTCCATTCCTACCATATGAATCTTGATCTCTAGCCTTCCCCAAGTTGCTTTCCACTCAAATCTTCTTTCCACCAGATCCAAATCCTATGAGAGAGAGTTGAGTGCTGGGGAGACTATCATTTGAAGCACAAGAGCAAGGAGTTCATCATCAACACACCATTTGTTACTTCTTGGAGAGTGGTGTCTCCTAGATTGGCTAGGTGTCACTTGGGAGCCTTCGACAAGATTGTGGAGTTGAACCAAGGAGTTTGTAAGGGCAAGGAGATCGCCTACTTCGTGAAGATCTACCGCTAGTGAGGCAAGTCCTTCGTGGGCGATGGCCATGGTGGGATAGACAAGGTTGCTTCTTCGTGGACCCTTCGTGGGTGGAGCCCTCCGTGGACTCGCGCAACCGTTACCCTCCGTGGGTTGAAGTCTCCATCAACGTGGATGTAGGATAGCACCACCTATCCGAACCACGGGAAAAACATCCGTGTCTCCAATTGCGTTTGAATCATCCAAACCCTTCCCTTTACATTCTTGCAAGTTGCATCCTTTACTTTCCGCTGCCTATATACTCTTTGCATGCTTGCTTGATATGTATTGTGTATGTTAAAATTGTGCCCGAACTCCACTTAAACCGAAAAACCTTAAAAAGTGCAACTTTAGCATTAAGTGTCTATTCACACCCCTCTAGACACTCCTTCTTCTAGATCCTACAAGTGGTATCAGAGCTTTGGTCTCCATTGCCTTGGTTTAATCACCATTGGAGGAAGATGGATGTGTCTACTTTAGGAAGTCTTAGACATAGAGTGCCTATTCTTGATGGAGAGTACTTTCATGAGTGGAAAAATGAGATGCTTGTAATCTTCAATCAATATCATTTAAACAAGTATATTGCTAGCCCTTGTGCACCTCATATTGATCCTTTGCATCCTACCCTAGATGAAGATATTGACATGATTCGCAATCTTAGAACCATTGAGCTCATCATTAGAGGATTGTCCAAAAATTTGATTGCTAGTTTTCCTACTCTTAATTGTGCCTACACTATATGGAAATTTCTTGAGGAACGATTTCCCGATCATTCCTTGAAAAATTTGGATAAAATTCTCCATAAATCTATTGCCTTGAGTAAGATGAACTCTAGTGATCCTAAGTTTGGTGATTGTCTATTTGAACTTACCAATCTCAAGCATGCTAAAGGAGATGTTGGAATCATTAGTGATATTATATTTGAAGCTATAAGAATTCATAAAAGTGACCACTTTGATGACCATTTATCTAATGAATTACCTTCTCTAGGAAATGATGCGTCACAAGATCATGATGAACATGGATACTATGATGATGATGATAGTGACTTGGACCTTGATGATACAATGAGACATTTTGGTCTTACGGCAAATCTTCGGGGATATGCGTCAGGTGGAAAGGAATGGGTTCTTGATAGTGGATGTACTGATCACATGACCGGAGATGAAGAGATGTTCCGTGAGCTTGCTGAAAATGACGGCCCTCGAAAATATGTCACCTTCGGTGATAATTCAAAGGGTAAAGTAGTTGGCCTTGGTAAGGTGGCCATCTCACATGATAGTTCCATTCAAAATGTCATGCTCGTTGAATCTCTCGGCTACAATTTACTTTCAGTATCTAGACTTGCTGATTTTGGCCTAAATGTTCTATTTACTGAGGTAGATTGCCAAGTGTTTCGTCGAGACAATCATAAAATGGTCTTTACCGGTGTGCGTAGAGGTGATCTTTACATTGTCAATTTCTCTAAAAAGGCACAACCTAAAACTTGCTTCATTGCTAAATCCTCAAAAGGTTGGTTGTGGCATAGACGACTAGGTCACGTTGGCATGAGAAATCTTGACAAGCTTATTAAAAGAAATCATATCCTTGGAGTTAACGATGTCATATTTGATAAGGATAGACTTTGCAGTGCTTGTCAAGCAGGTAAATAGGTTGGAGGAAGGCATCCTGTGAAGAACATCATGACAACAAGGAGGCCACTCGAGCTACTTCATATGGATCTTTTTGGTCCCAACGCCTACAAAAGTCTCGGTGGAAATTCTTTTGGTCTTGTTATAGTTGATGATTTTTCAAGATTTACGTGGGTGTTCTTTCTTAATGACAAGTCGCAGGTCCAGAAGATCTTCAAAAACTTCGCTAGGAAAGCCCAAAATCAGTTTGAAGTGAAGATCAAGAAGGTTCGGAGTGACAACGGAACGGAGTTCAAAAACGCAAATGTGGACACCTTTCTTGACGAAGAAGGGATTTCACATGAGTTCTCGGCTACGTACACACCTCAACAAAATGGAGTTGTTGAGAGGAAGAACCGGACGCTCATCGAAATGGCAAGAATGATGCTTGATGAATACAAGATGCCAAAGCACTTTTGGGCAGAAGCGGTTGAGACAGCTTGTCACGCAACAAATCGCTTGTATCTTCACAAGCTACTCGGCAAGACAGCATACGAGCTCCTCACCGGTAACAAACCCCAAGTTGGATACTTTCGAGTATTCGGCTCAAAGTGCTACATTCTTGATAAGCATCGTCGTTCAAAGTTTGCTCCTAAATCTCATGAAGGCTTCCTACTCGGTTATGGCTCAAACTCTCACACTTACCGTGTCTACAACAATTTCACCCGAAAAGTTGAAGAGACGGTAGATGTGAAGTTTGATGAATCTAATGGCTCGCAAGTAGAGCAATTGCCAATTGATGTAGGATACAAAGACCCTTCAGAAACAATCCAAGACTTGTCCATTGGCAAAGTTCGTCCAATGGAGGTGAAGGAGAGTACGTCATCCGTCCAAGTGGATGCTTCTACTTCACGACAAGGTGAACCAAGAATCAACACGGAAGCATCCACAAGTGGGACACACCAAGATGAAGAAGACGAGGAAGTACATCAAGACGAACATCAACAACCTCCTTCCCCACCACGACAAGAGAATGACAACGTCAACAATGAAGAAGGCCAAGAAGAAGAGCAAGATGAAGAAGATGCTCAACGAAGACCCAAGCAAAAGCTCTCACGACTTCGAGCAAGAATTGCCAAAGATCATCCCATCGAGCAAATCCTCAATGATATACAAACCGGGAGAATCACTCGCTCAAAAACTCGTTTAGCTAACTTTTGTGAAAACTATTCATTCATCTCTAGCATTGAACCTATGAAGGTTGAAGAAGCATTGGAAGATCCGGATTGGATAAACGCTATGCATGAAGAGCTACACAATTTTGAGAGAAACCAAGTTTGGACATTGGTTGAGAAGCCCGACAACAACCACAACATCATTGGTACCAAATGGGTGTTTCGCAACAAGCAAGATGAAGATGGACAAGTGGTCCGCAACAAAGCACGTCTCGTCGCCCAAGGATACACACAAGTCGAAGGTATGGACTATGGTGAGACATATGCTCCCGTTGCTAGACTTGAGTCCATTCGCATCTTACTTGCCTATGCTAATCACCATAATATCACCTTGTACCAAATGGACATTAAGAGTGCTTTTCTAAATGGTGAAATAGAGGAGGAAGTTTATGTCAAACAACCTCCCGGCTTTGTCAATCCTAAGAAACCTAATCATGTTTACAAACTTCACAAAGCTCTTTATGGTCTTAAACAAGCTCCTAGAGCATGGTATAAATGCTTGACCAAGTTCCTTGTTGCAAGTGGTTTTGAAATTGGTAAAATTGATTCTACTCTCTTCACTAAAAGGGTTAATGTAGAACTATTTGTATGTCAAATCTATGTTGATGATATCATATTTGGTTCAACTAACCGTCTCTTTAGTGAAAAGTTTGGAAAGCTAATGTCAGAGAAGTTTGAGATGTCTATGATGAGTGAACTCAAATTCTTTCTTGGTTTGCAAATCAAGCAAACTAAGGAAGGTACATTTGTCTCTCAAACGAAGTACACCAAGGGCTTATTCAAGAAGTTCAATATGCAAGAGTGCAAAGGTATGTCTACACCCATGCCCACTACTGGACATAATGATTTGACCAAAGATGGTGAACCGGTTGATCAAAAGGTTTATCATTCTATGATTGGTTCATTACTATACCTATGTGCTTCACGTCCCGATATTATGCTAAGTGTATGCATGTGTGCACGATATCAAGCTGCTCCTAAAGAATGTCATCTTAAGGCTGTGAAAAGGATAGTGAGATACTTAATTCACACACCAAACTTTGGCATCTGGTATCCTAAGAGGTCTTCTTTTGATCTTGTTGGCTATTCTGACTCGGATTATGCCGGAGACAAGGTTGATAGGAAGTCCACTTCGGGTACCTGTCAATTTCTTGGCAGATCTCTTGTGTCTTGGTCCTCCAAGAAACAAAACTCGGTATCCTTATCCACCGCCGAAGCGGAATACATTGCCGCTGGTTCATGTTGTGCTCAATTACTTTGGATGACCCAAACTCTTAAAGATTATGGAATTTATGTGAAACATGTTCCACTGCTTTGTGACAATGAAAGTGCTATCAAAATTGGTCATAATCCCGTACAACATTCTCGAACTAAGCATATTGAAGTTCGTCATCATTTCATTCGAGATCATGTTGCTAAGGGTGACATTAATCTTAAGCATGTTCGCACTGACAAGCAATTAGCGGATATATTCACGAAACCACTTGATGAGAAAGTATTTTGCAGGCTAAGAGGAGAATTGAACATCATTGATGCTTCAAACGTGGTGTAGGAACTCCATTGGACACATGCAAGACATGAGCTTATGACTAATCCATGATATATCTCTTATGATGACTATCTTATGTCTTGGATATATTTGTACCTTGCATGTTGTCTAACCCATGTAGGTACTTGGTTGAAACTAATTCCATGGGATTGCGACTCACTCACATCTTGAGCAATCTCTACATCACCGAGTCTCTACACAATGGTGGTTGAAGACAAGGAAGCACAAAACCATTCAAACATATCCTTTGACAAATTCTATGTTGAGCTTCATGATTGTCATTTTTGGATACACAAGTGCTCTTCCTTGCAAGAACTAACCCATGTAGGTAGATGAACTCAAACTCCAAGTGGTGCTCCAAATTCTTGATGGACTACATCAACCTTGAGCACCTACACAAGTTCAACTACATCAGCAAGAACCACTCCACCACCCAAGGTATGTTATCCCATCTTAGAGAAGCTTTACTCCAAGACATGAGTCAAAGCAACTCAACAAGATGTGAATACATCAAGATGCTTAAACGAAAAATGGCAACCCCATTTTGAGCTTAAACGATGAGTATGGCCTATGATCAAGTGTTCTCACTTGACTCCTAAGTCAATATACTCTAACATAGGTGACTATGTCACCGCCCAACTCTAGATGAAGTTCTCTTGTGTTTTCCTTCTGTGTTACTGCATTTGTCTCATGCTTGTTTATGTGTTTCCTTCTACTTCATCTAGATCCTTCAGTTTCTTTTCTTTTCTTTTTATTCTGCATTTTCCGCATTCAATTCATTGCAAATCTTTGTGAGATCCTGCATGTCTAGTGAGCTGAGGTGACAAGTGTTTTTCTCTATGTGAACTCGGTCTCACCGAATTGTAATTTTCGGTCCAACCGAATTCCTTCGGTACCACCGAATCATACCACTCGGTGCCACCGACTTCGCAACAAGAAAAACAGTTTGTCACATAACCCATGATTCTTCTAATCCAGCTCCACTCAATGAATCTTGTCCTCTACAAGCATCCCAATTTTATTCTTTGCTTTATGCTGAGTCTCAAGGACCAAACCTTTTGGACGGATTCCAGAAGTACCTTCTTGGAAATTGATGTCAAAGGGGGAGAGAGAGATCACATCAAAGCTTATCTTCGGGGAGAAAGAGATCACATCAAAGCACTAAAGGGGGAGAGAACATCTCAAGGATCCCAGATGTCCCAGATAATGTATTAAGGGGGGGAGAGAGATCCCTAGGGGGAGAGACAATACTCAAGGATCCCAGATGCTTGATGATCAAGAGGAGAGATGTCACATGTCTTTTTAGGGGGAAAGACATGTTCATTTGTTTTGTTTCTTTCAGCTCTGATTTTCTATTCCCCATCTTCTCCCAATATCCCATATAAGATTCAGGGGGAGCAAGACACCTATGGGAAAGAAATCAGTCAAATTCATTGCATATCTTTACTCTTGGGGACATGTTGAATTCAATGCAGTACCTAGTACTTACTCTCTACATGTCATCCCAGTCTTGGTATTCTTGTGGTTTCTTCAGTTTACTCTGGCTAGTGGATGTACCTGTGTTATCTAACCTTGTTTGTGTAGGTTCATTTCGTCCTAAGTCAACCAAAGACTACAAGGTAAGTGTATGCATCAAAATCATGAGTATGAGAAGTTCTTGCTTATGTACATACTGTTTGCAAGAAGGACTCATGAGCATGAAGGTATTTTCCTTAACAATCTTTTACTCTGATGCATATGGCCAAGATACATGTAACACATTGCCCACTCTGTCATGGTTATGCCCTCACATGCCTCTATATTTCATATTCACATGAGTGCATACATGTAGGGGGAGCCTATGCTTGTTACATGTCCTTCCAAAGCTTTACTTGTTGTTCTTTATATTTTTATCTAAAGCTTTGATGTATGTTGCCATCAATTACCAAAAAGGGGGAGATTGAAAGCACAAGTGCTCCCTAGGTGGTTTTGGTAATTGATGACAACATATCTCTTGTTGGACTAATACCTTTACCTAGTGTATTTCAGATAAGTTCAACAATGGAGTGGCATGGACTAAAGGTTGTGGGAACCTCTTCAAGATGCTAAGGACAAAGGATTGGCTAAAGCTTCAAGCTCAAGACTCTTCTTTTATATATTTTAGTGATCCAAGATAACATTGAGTCCTTAGGAAAAGCCAATACTATCAAGAAGGTAAGGTGTTGTTTAATGAGCCTCTTTCTCAAGTGCTTAATGATATGCTCCAAAATGCCCAGCTACTTTCCCACTTCCACCAATGACCTAAAACCTAAGCCAAACTCGGTCATACCGATTCTGTCAATCCGGCGCCACCGAGTTTCACTTGTCATTTGCCACTGCCAAACCCTAGCAATTCGTTCCTACCGATACGGATCTCGGTCTCACCGAGATGGGCTTGCAAACTCTCTGTTACCTGTTGCAATATCTTTGGTCCCACCGAGATATGCAATCGGCCCCACCGAGTTTGCTTGGCCAACTCTCAGTTTCACTTATTACCAAAATCGGTCCCACCGAGTTTGAGTAATCGGTCAAACCGAGTTTTGGATTTTCCCAAACCCTAACCGAATCGGTCCTACCGAGTTGCATCTCAGTCCCACCGAAATTCCTAACGGTCACTAGGTTTACCATTTCAGTCCGACCGAGTTTGATGATTCGGTCCCACCGAGATTGGAAAACTGTGTGTAACGGTTGGATTTTGTGTGGAGGCTATATATACCCCTCCACCACCTCTTCATTCGAAGAGAGAGCCATCAGAACACATACACCATTCCTACTCATATGTTCTGAGAAAGAACCACCTACTCATGTGTTGAGACCAAGATATTCCATTACTACCATATGAATCTTGATTTCTAACCTTCCCCAAGTTGCTTTCCACTCAAATCTTCTTTCCACCAGATCCAAATCCTATGAGAGAGAGTTGAGTGTTGGGGAGACTATCATTTGAAGCACAAGAGCAAGGAGTTCATCATCAACACACCATTTGTTACTTCTTGGAGAGTGGTGTCTCCTAGATTGGCTAGGTGTCACTTGGGAGCCTCCGACAAGATTGTGGAGTTGAACCAAGGAGTTTGTAAGGGCAAGGAGATCGCCTACTTCATGAAGATCTACCGCTAGTGAGGCAAGTCCTTCGTGGGCGATGGCCATGGTGGAATAGACAAGGTTGCTTCTTCGTGGACCCTTCATGGGTGGAGCCCTCCGTGGACTCGCGCAACCGTTACCCTCCGTGGGTTGAAGTCTCCATCAACGTGGATGTAGGATAGCACCACCTATCCGAACCACGGGAAAAACATCCGTGTCTCCAATTGCGTTTGAATCATCCAAACCCTTCCCTTTACATTCTTGCAAGTTGCATGCTTTACTTTCCGCTGCCTATATACTCTTTGCATGCTTGCTTGATATGTATTGTGTATGTTAAAATTGTGCCCGAACTCCACTTAAACCGAAAAAACCTTAAAAAGTGCAACTTTAGCATTAAGTGTCTATTCACCCCCCTCTAGACACTCCTTCTTCTAGATCCTACAGAAAGCCACGTGAGCAACCACATCACGGAACACAAACTGATAGTAAGCTGTGGTTTTAAAAACCGGAGATCCCCAACAATAGGACCAAACGTCATCCTGATCTTCCAAAGTTACTGCAGTCATATCGTGTTGGAGGAGTTTGAGTTCATCATGAGCTTGCAGCGAGAGTGGTAGATGAAAGGTTTCATGTAGTGCGTGGGCAGTCAAAAACCCTTGCACAGAGACGTCCTCATTAATAACATAGGAGAAAGCGCGTGGATATTGTTCTGCCAAAATGGACTGATTCCAGTTGTCTTTCCAGAATAGGACCGAAGCAACACGTTTGATTTGGACCTGAGAAATGCCATGATAGACTGACATGAGACTTGCCAGGTCACGCCACCAGAAGGAGCCACAACTATCCAAAGCATGCGGGATGGAGTCAACATAGTAGATTTCCCAGATGAGCTGAACCCAAGGAACATCCATTCGGTTATAAAACTTATGCAGGAATTTGAGCAAAAGTACGTCATTTTGGATTTTTAAGATCAAGGACACCCAAACCCCCGCATTTTTTAGGTCGGCACACCATGTCCCAAGCAGCCAATGAGGTATGTTTGTCACCATCAGCCGTGCGTTTGTTCCAAAGGCAGTGTCTGCGGATTTTGTCAAGCTGAGCCAGGATCTTTGGTGGCAGTCGAAGAGTTCCCATGGGATAGATGGCTATCGAGGTGATGAGAGAATTTACCAATGCTAACTTACCCGCATAGGACATCAAGGACATCGCAGCAGTGATTTTCTTTTCGGCTTTGCATACGAACGGCGTCAGATCGAGGACAGAGGGTCGGGTGGTGCCAAGGGGCAGTCCGAGGTAGGTAAAAGGCATGCTGGCCTAGGTGCATCTGAAAAGGTTAGCCAGGTCATTGCACTTGTTTGTCGGCGTATTAATTGACACAAGTGTGGATTTGTGGAAGTTTATCTTCAAGCCAATAGAGGTGGCATAGTCCTCGAGGAATGATTTGATTCTAGCTGCTTGGTCCATGCAGGCCGGGAGGACAATAATTGTGTCGTCAGCGTATTGGATTACCGGATATTGAGCATCACCAGTAGGAGGGATGGGGTGTTTGATCAAGTCTTGCTGGAGCGCAGCATTGATGACACTTTGAAGTAGATCAGCTGCAAGGACGAATATTAGGGGGGACATCGGATCTCCTTGACGCACTCCACATTTGCACAGAAACTGTCGACCTGGCACCCCATTCAGTAACACAGAGGATTTGCCCGATGAGAAAATGCTCTCCATCCAAGCCAGCCATTTTGGCGAGAAGCCCATACTCTTCAGAAATAGGAGCATGGCAGAGTGCTCGACCGTGTGAAATGCTTTCGCAAAATCTAGTTTGAGAAGAACTATCTCTCGTTTGGAAGCCTGGCATTGATGAATATATTCGAAAGCCCATGCAAGGCAGTCGTGGATCGATCTGCCACGAAGAAAACCATACTGATTACGGTGTACAATTCGGAGTATGATTTTTTGGAGTCTATTCGCCAGAATTTTAGTGATCAACTTCAAGCAACAGTTAAGAAGCGTGATCGGCCGAAAGTCATTAACACATTCAGGCGAATTAACCTTGGGGATCAGAGTGATAAAACCAGCGTTAATGCTTTCCAAATTGAGGCCACCTTGATGAAACTCGTCACAAAGAAGATAGAAGTCATTCTTAATGATTGGCCAGCATGCTTTTAAGAACGCCCCATTAAAGCCATCAGGGCTAGGGGCCCGATCAGGTGGCATGGTAGACACCACATCGTCAATCTCTTTGTGCATGAAAGGAGTAATGAGGTCCGAGAAATCCACCTCCGTCTTCTTCAAGGTGTCTAAGTTGAATTTCATAGGCTGAGGATTCACTTGGCCCATTCGTTCTTTGAATGCTTCAAATAAGATGGACTCCTTCCCTGCATGATCGGTGATTTCCGTTCCATCAGAGGTTTTGAGCGAGCTGATGCAGTTTTTTCTGAAGCGTTCGGTGGCAATGGTTTGGAAGAACTTGGAATTTTCGTCACCAAACTGAATCCATCGGATTGTACACCTCTTTTTCTAGTAATCTGTTTGATATTGCAGTAGGCGGAGTAAGTGATTCTTGAGAATGCATCAAAAGTTTCTTTCCGGAGTGGTCAGAGTCCAACGATCCTCAATATTGTCAAGCTCCAAAAGAGCTTTATTAGTGTTTTCAATGGCTATCTTAAGACGAGATATTTTCTTGCTCCATTGTTTGAGAGCATGATGAACTTCCTTGAGCTTTTGCCCAATTCTTGCCGCATAGTTATGGTTCTTATTGAATCTTATAGGTTTGTTCCAGGCATGCTCAATAATCTCCATAAACCCAGGATGAGCAAGCCAATATGTTTCGAACCTGAAGAGTTTGCTTTTTGGAATTGTAGTTTGGATGACCACAGAACAAGGAGTATGGTCTGAAACAGGTTTGCCTAAAGGATTCACCATGGTGTTGGGAAATGTAGTAGTCCAATTCAACGTGGTAAAAAACCAACCGAGTTGCTCAAGGAGTGGCTGAAGCTGCATATTCGACCAAGTGTAGGCGCGCCCCTTGATGGGTAATTCAGTTAAGTTCTGTTCTCGAATAAAGTCATTGAAAGTGAACATGTCTTGGACATTTGCACCTGGTTTGTTTTTGTTGTCTGGTGATCGAATGTAATTGAAATCGCCTAATAATAACCAGTCTTCAGTAGAGGGTATATTGAGATCAAAAAGCCAGTTTGTAAACGTGACACGATGCTCACCCTGACACGGGCCATATACGTTAACGAGCTTCCAACAGTGATTGGATTGTGTGGAGGTAAATTCAACACCTAACGCAAACTGTTCAGATAAGAAGACCCGGCCCGTGAAAATACTGCTATTCCATACGGTTATGATCCCACCCGATGCACCTTGAGAGGGGATATACGAAAACTGATCAAAACACCGAGGGAAAATAGATTTCAATACAGCAGCATCAAAGAAGGGCATTTTAGACTCCTGCAAGCAAATGATCGCGCATCCACTAGTATTGATCGCATTACCAAGCGCTAAATGTTTATCGGGCGCATTAAGACCACGTACATTCCAACATAGTTTGTTCCAGTTACGCAAAAGCATTGAAAAGGCAGGCAAGGTTCAGTAATGATAAAAGCAAAGAGAGGCAAATCCAACTACTCTTCAGAGAAGGCCGAAGTAGCCAGTTCTTCAGCAGGTATCGCGCAGAGATTAACGCCAATAGCCTGCATAGTAGGAATGGACGTGGGCGGAGGCGCTGCAACAGCATCAACTTCAGCGGTAGTTATCTCAGGTGGGTGATCATCTTCAGAAATCTGCTCCGAGGCTCCACCACCAGCAGCAGAAGGGATAATGTGAGGCTTGACTTTGGACTTGGTAGGACGAACTTCAGAAGTTTGAGGAACCCGAAAGCCATCATATTTGTTATTCCTGTTGCTACGTCGCAGAGTGGATGTATCAATAGGAGCTGACATCTTACCTTTGCATTTCTTCTGAGTTTGAACTGCTGTGGTCATGCCTCCCTAATCATGGACTGTCATTGCCAGTGAGGTGTCTGAAGTTTCCGACAGAGTCGGAGCAGGGATGACCTCCGAAGGTGCAGAAAGAGTGGCAACCTGCTGTGCATCCACAGATATGCTAGGTACTTCGAGGGGTTCAGCTGGCTCCCAAGTGAGAAGCAGAGGCGGCGTGGCTGAATGCACATGTGCATCAAGCTGAGCGTCCACAGCTGGTGGTGATAGAGGCAGAGCAGGCAGAACAGGCACAAACGTGTCAGAAGCAGGAGTAATTCCCTGTTGTCGGGCCAGCTGAGTGAACTGAATATTCCCCCCGACAAAGAAACCTGGATTTCCACCTGGAGAGAGCCCTGCTGCAAACCCAAACCAGAGCGCCAGGGCCCAAAGGAGGCCATCATCGGGCGAAGGGCAGAGAAAATAGCACTGTTAAGCTGCTGACGGGGAATAGTATTTTCCAACAGTAAAGCCATGAGAGCATCCCCCTGAGCCGAGAGGCCGAAGCGCAGACCATGGTTATGGATTTCAACAGATATTGTGAGTGAGTCATCAACCAAAGGAGCAACAGGAGTAGCATCAGGCATCTGACCAGGAACCACCAGGAGATCAAAAGCAGAGTTGTCCGATTCCGTCTCCGTCTCATCAGAAGAGGTGATGGAATCATGCCACACTTGCATAGCATTGTCAGAGACGTTATTATCAGGCACCAGACCATCTTGCACTTGCAGACCCTGTGCCGCAAGCCAGGCTTGAAAATTCATAAGATACGGCGGCAACTGAGGCAGTGGAGGAGCAGCTAGCGCAGGCCATGCACCCCACCCTGCATTGTCCTGATCCTGTGGCACAGCAGGCCCTTCTGGCGCGCCATTGGGAGGTGCGGCATTCTGCACAAACCAATTGTGCACCTGCTATTGATATAGTTGTTCTGCAGTCAGGTCCGGTCCAAATTGAGGGTGCGGGATGCCATCAGGTGGTGGGGGTTCTTCCCCGGCAGGCAGAACTTCAGGCAGCAGACCATTCCAATCATTACTTCGAAGATAGTGATCTGCACCGTCCGACAATCACGCGCTCCCCCGAGCTGCCAAACAACGAAGCTTTTGGGCACCAGATTCAGACGCAAAACTCTAGCTTTGATCAGCATGAAACGGCGATCTTGACGAGGGTTGTACCAAGAAACCAAAGCACCAAAACCACCCAGCGACTTATTGACGTAATAGTCCGTCTGGTAATCATAAGGAAAACCAAAGTACATTAACCAGATCTCAGGACCAAAAGAGGTGGTGCGACGATTTAGTGCTTCATTGTGAGGGATGAAAGTTATGAGCAGATCTTCATCCTCAAGCTCTAAAGGAGTGGCAACCGCAGTATCTCGGAGAAAAGCATCTGGAAAGCCAAATATTCCTATACCGAGCGGATGATCGCTAACTTCAGTAGTGAAAAGCTGAGCCTCATGAAGCAAACCTCTGATGGCATGGCGGATGATGGCGCGGCGATGCAGAGGAACATAGTGACTGGTCTCCGCAATGGCCAGAAAAGTCATGATTGAGCGGTGGAATAGGCCCAACCACCATGCCACTGCGGACGACACGGTCCGCCGGACCTTGCTCGACGGCGAAGCCAGGCGGGAGGAACGGCACCGGATTGAGGGGATAGTTCGCCATAGTGGTGGTGCGGATGGAGGGTGATTGAGGTGACTGGGGTGGCAGGGGTGGCAAATGGCTGAGGCGGGGCGGTGTCGTTTGGGGAAGCCGAGGAGAAGCGGAAGCGTGAGGGGCATTTTTGGTAGGTTGAGGATTTTTGGGGATCCATTGCCAACGCTCACGCCACCGTCTCAATTGGCAAGATTTGGCCACGTGTCCATAGTGACTGCAGGCCTCGCAACGGACGGTTAACTTGCGGGTGCGTTTGTGCACAGGATCATCCGGAGCAACGGAAACAGTGGGTAGATTGATATTATGAGGCTTGACGGCATCAGCCAGTCTAATTTGTTGCCAAGTACACCGAGTCGGGCAATTACTTACCTTATGATCAGGTGCAGAGCACTTAATGCAAATCAGCCTAGCCTGGCATTGAATCTTTGGATGACCCCATTGTAAGCATCGAGCACACAATACCGCCCAATTATTAGCGAGGATGGTAATTTCCTCCTCCGAATAGGAAGCTTGGGCCAGATCAGCCTTATGTTGGGCCGAAAGTTTAGGGGGCCAAATAGAGTGGGCCGGTGCATATTTGAACGCTGAGTTAAGGAAACACTGCGGCAGAACAGGATAGGGGACATTAATAGGGCATTTAAACCCACCCAAATTTAGACATGCCTGATTATGCACTTCCTCCAATTCCGCTTCCCGAAGATATTTCTTCATTAATGAGATCCTCGGTGACTCCAAAATTATGGGCTTCTCCACCGGAGTTGCCAAAAAAGATCCAAATCGAATTTGAGAGACATGTGTGTTCTTCGGGATGGATGAAGATGAGGAAGCTTCCTGAGCATTTTTGTTGGAGAAAACCATATGATCAATAGGCTTCAATGAGAATTTGCCTAACTCCTCCAAAGAAACAGCCCAGAAGGGTGTGAACTCAGGAAAACCAAATCCGATTTGATAGCCATGGGGTATCGAGCTGATATTTCTGGTAATTCCTCATCAGCATGCCAAGTCTCATTAGACGTGTAAGCCCGAGTGGAACCTCTCTTGAAAAGATGAAAGTGACAAACAAAGTCTGGCCAAATATGATCTTTAAGACCGTAGATGAAATGACCCACTTTATTATTGGCAACCGAAAAACGAAACACACGAGGATTGATCTTATGTACTCGAAAACCAGCACTAATGCCACCAATGCAACACTGAAGAGCGATACCCACAGATTCTTCATGAAGAGGAAAAGAGGCCGAAGAGAAAGATACAACCAGAAAGAATTCCTTGTCGCCTCGGGAGGGAGAAAAATGCACCGTAGAACCAAATTTTCTTCTCACCTGATCTGCAAGGGCTAAGCCAGGGGCAAAATCCCAGTGCAAGAGGCCGTCCATCTCGAATTATCTTAGAGATCGCCATGAGTTTGGGTGGAGCAGGTGGGAGAGAAGAGGAGAGGGAGGTGGGAGGTGGGAGCCATTGCAAAAATAATGTAATATGAAAGTACATTCAGATTTGAACCAAACAATACAATTTTTGGTGACATGCATTCACATTTTGCTTGTCAAATACAGTACGTGGTCAAACTTTGACCCAAAATAAACAAAAAAATCGCTTCAAACTAATATTACCACTTGTAAGTCTAGTTTTGTGTAACGCCCCGAGACCGATGCTCGAGAAGACTTCCATATGTTTCGTGTTTCGCCGTGTGTTTCTTTTGTTCCGGAATAATTATTTATAGCTCCCTAATAATCATGTCATCTTGCACCTCTTATTAAAACTCAACTAAATAAATTGCATGGATCTTTGATCCATTTAAACCGAGGGAGTTCACATGGTGAAATTCTCTTTAAAACATATTAAAGTCTCCTACTATTATTAGGGAGCTATAAATAATTATTCCATTAATTTGGAATTAACCACAACCCACTTGCATTTTAAAGTTCCTTTCGTTTCCGAATATTCACATCCTTGCTCTATTCTCCTTTTGACTCCAATTCTTCTTGTGGAGCCTTGTTATATTATAGTGAGGTCGCTTGTCAAATTTCAGCTAAATTGGGGTTTATTTTAGACCTCCAAATAAATCCTTTGGCCCCTCTTCTCTTTTCCAATGAGAAAACCTTTTTTTTCTTTTCTTTTCACTAGGCGACCAGGCCTCTGGCCGTTTCCCTCTCGGCTGGGCCGGCCTCCCAGGCCCATCCCTAGGCCCACCAGTCCCGCAGCTAACCCTAGCGCCAGGGAGCTTCTCCCCTTGCGCCGCCACAGGGAGAGCATGCCTGATCCCTTTTCCTCCTCCCGTCGACCCTCTCCCTCTCGTCTCCTAGCCCGCACCACGCTCGATCCCCTCGTCTCTCTTCTTCCCTCGCGCCGCAGGAGACGCCATCTCCCGATCCCCATCTCTCCCCTTCCCCGATCCATCTCTCTCCTCGTTGTTTCTTCCTCCTGGCGCCGCCACAGAGAGAGGAGCAGCGCACCCGCACCCAAAACCTCTCGTCCTTCTCGGACCCACTCTCTCCCTCACCCCTCGTTCCCGTCCTTCCTCCAGCGCGCAGCGCAGTGCTCGCCAGCTGCTCCCTTCTCTTTGCATGTCGCCCACGCTGGTGACCTTGCAGGCCGCTGCCGCTGGAGATTGTCAGTCCCGCGACCCCTCGTCCAGCGCGCCCTCAACTCCTCGCCCGCGAGCCTCTGCTTCGACGAGCCGCATCGCGCCGTGCCTCCTTCGTGTCTGGGCACACCCCAACGTCTTCGTCAGCGTCGCCTCCGACATCGCGCCTCCTGCCCTGCCGGCCATCTCCGCCGTTCTTGCCCTGGATCCGGCCAGAGCTCGCCTTCCGGCTTCGGATCCGCACCTCCTGCGCCCATTCCCGGTGCTGCTGGACCGCTGCTTCGTTCATCCTATCGCAAGCCGTCATGGCAGGCAGGAACCTTGTCTCCTCTTGCAGCCAATGTGCCCTGCCTAGGGCCTCCTGTTCACGTTGATCGGAAGACCGCAAGAGACCTCTCCGTCGCCTATATGCATTGTTGATCAACAGATTGATGCACGCCAAGTACCAGGTCAAGGAGGACCGCCAAGTTCGTCGTTAGATGTCTCCGAAATCGCCAAGTACCATGACGTCAAGTACCCTATGGATGCGCCAAGTGCCACGACGTCGCAAGAACGAGACCGGCAAGTTCGAATGACCCCAAGTACCTCTTCGAAACAACCAAGTACCATTACCGTCAGACGCTCGAACGACTACAGGCCGAAACGTCAAGTTCCTCGATGAACCGTGTACGACTACCGTTTCCCATGGACTCACCTAAGTACTACGAAATGGACGGCCCTGCAAGTTCAACTACAGTTGCCGTGTACGACTATCGTCGCCTCGGAGATGTTGGGTTCATCAAGTTCCTCTTCGGAAAAGTACCACTACTTCCATGACGATATGAGAACAACTACCCTCGTTGAAGGCCGTCAAGTGAACAACTACTGTCGACGTGTACGACTACTTCGTGAACGTGTACCCGACGACCCCGGAGACCTATGTTGCGCCAAGTACCCCCTCGTTAACCCGAACATCTATGAAGCGAGAACGACTACTTCCACTACCGTCGTCGCGAGAACACCTACTTCCCTCTACGAACTTGATCCATCCCGTTTGGACGCTTCGAAGATATAACCACCGAGACGACGCCCGTGAATGAATGTTGAGTGATGTATGAGATGCTCGTGGTTGCACCGTGTCCGAGTTGTTCTTTGCGAGTTCCTCGTTGCCTTGTCGTCGACATGTGGGAACCTGGAATCCAGGATCACCCCACCATCTTTGCGTGACTCGCTCCGCACACTTGCTCTTTTGCACCGGTACTCCAACGAGTTACTGGAACAGGAATGTTGCCGTGGCACCATTTCCATTGTCATTGCCGTGGCACCCCTTTCGTTTCCGCCATGATGACAAATGCCTCATATCTTATCATGTCAACATTTTCTTTAATACCGCATAAAACTTCCACATGTCATTTGCATCATGATAATAACATTTAAATGTTTGAACTTGTTGTTGCACCAAATTCCTAAATGCATATGGTGATTTACCAAAATTGTTGTTTGTTATTTCCGGCCTCATTTAAACTTGCCTAAATGTTTAGTTTACTTATGGTCCACCTCTTGCCATGCTTAACAACATTTAATATTGTTGAGTACATAAACGTGAGAGAACTAAATAATTGATGTGGTGTTCCATTAATATGCAACTCGTTGCATATTGACCTCCACTTAACTTGTAGTGTTGCTTGTGCATTTTGCAATGCCATGCCTCATTAAACCGGACATGCATCATACTTGATTGTGCATCATGCCATGTTCAAGTGATGGTTGTTTACTATGTTGTTTGCTTCTTTCCGGTGTTGCTTCTTCGGGTTAGTTCCGATAACGTCGCGTTTGTGAGGACCCGTTCAACTACGTCCGTTTGTCTTCTTCATGGACTCGTTCTTCTTCCTAGAGGGGTTTCAGGCAAGATGACCATACTCTCGAAATCACTTCTATATTTGCTTGCTAGATACTCGCTCTTTTGCTATGCCTATGCTATGATACCTACCACTTGCTTATCATGCCTCCCATATTGTTAAGCCAAGCCTCTAACCCATCTTGTCCTAGCAAACCGTTGTTTGGCTATGTTACCGCTTTGCTCAGCCCCTCTTATAGCGTTGTTAGTTGCGGGTGAAGATTGGAGCTTGTTCCATGTTTGGAACATGGATATTTTGTCGGGATATCACAATATCTCTTATTTAATTAATGCATCTATATACTTGGTAAAGGGTGGAAGGCTAGGCCTTATGCCTGGTGTTTTGTTCCACTCTTGCCGCCCTAGTTTCCGTCATATCAGTGTTATGTTCCCGAATTTTGCGTTCCTTACACGGTTGGGTTATAATGGGAACCCCTTGACAGTTTGCTTTGAATAAAACTCCTCCAGCAAGGCCCAACCTTGGTTTTACCATTTGCCTCACCACCACCTATTTTTCCCTTGGGAGTCGCTCTCTCGAGGGTCATCTTTATTTTAACCCCCCCCCGGGGCCAGTGCTTCTCTAAGTGTTGGTCCGAACCGGGCAGCCTGCGGGGCCACCTCGGGGAAACTCGAGGGCTGGTTTTACTCGTAGCTTGACCTATCTGAGTGTGCCCTGAGAACGAGATATGTGCAGCTCCTATCAGGATTTGTCGGCACATTCGGGCGGCTTTGCTGGACTTGTTTTACCATTATCGAGGATGTCTTGTAACCGAGATGCCGAGCCTGATCGGATTGTCTTGGGAGAAGGAATATCCTTCGTTGACCGTGAGAGCTTGTGATGGGCTAAGTTGGGACACCCCTGCAGAGTTTGAACTTCCGAAAGTCATGCTCGCGCTTATGGGCAGATGGGAATTTGTTAATGTCCGGTTGTAGAAAACCTGAAGTTGATCTTAATTAAAATACACCCACCGTGTGTGTAACTGTGATGGTCTCTTCTCGGCGGAGTCCGGGAAGTGAACACGGTGTTGGAGTTATGCTTGACGTAAGTTGTTCTAGGTTCACTTCTTGATCATACTTTTATCGACCGTGCTTTGCCTTCTCTTCTCGCTCTCATTTGCGTATGTTAGCCACCAAATATGCTAGTCGCTTGCTGCAGCTCCACCTCATACCTTGTACCCTTCCTATAAGCTTAAATAGTCTTGATCGTGAGGGTGTGAGATTGCTGAGTCCCCGTGACTCGCGGATACTTCCAAAACCAGTTTGCAGGTGTCGATGTTACCGAGAAGGTGACGCAACCAAGCTCAAGGAGGAGCTCGTTGAAGATCGTGTTCTTTATGTTGTTCTGTTTCCAGTTGTTCAGTAGTGGAGCCCAGTTGGGACGATCGGGGATCTGTGTAGCATTTGGGGTAGTCTTCTTTTATTTTGGTTCCGTAGTCAGACCTTGATTGTATCTGGATGATGTAATGCTTTATTCATGTAATTGTGTGAAGTGGCTATTGTAAGCCAACTATGCATCTTTTTCCCTTATGTATTACATGGGTTGTGTGAAGATTACCTCACTTGTGACATTGCTTTCAATGCGGTTATGCCTCTAAGTCGTGCTTCGACACGTGGGAGATATAGTCGCATCGAGGGCATTACAAGTTGGTAATCAGAGCCTTCCCCGACTTTAGGAGCCCCCTGCTTGATCGAATCGCTGGCGTTGTTGAGTCTAGGAAAATGTTTTGAGTCATTTTGGATTATATATATATCGGAGAGTTAGGACTTCTTTTTAGTCCTCAGTCCCTTCGTCGCTCTGGTGAGGCATCCTGACGTAGAGTTTTGACTCTTCTCTTCTCAAATTTCACTAAACACATTTTTAGGATCACGCGGGTATCTTGGAATCGTTCCGATGGTTTTGTGACGAGAACATTATTCTTGGTGTCTCCTGACATTTAGGGGTTGTGGCAGTGTCCCGGGGAGTTGAGCTCCAAGGTGTTGTCGTCACAATTTTATCGTTGCAGTTCTGGAATACCTGAGCTCGCCGACATTGAAAATCTCTTTTATGCAGTTGTTGGTGAGATAACCTCGACGCCACCCAGTACTGGGGCGGGAGTTCAGGAGTATTGCCATAACTCATATAACAGATGCTTTTCGAAGGTTGAGGTAAATGATTTCGGAAGGTTTCTTGGTTACGTGTTGAAGGATGGATACAGCTGGATGTAGGATTTGCTAGTTTTGGGTGAGATATTATGCTTCCCTTGTATCCCCAACACCTGATTGCATAACCGGAAAGTTTCAGGAGTTTATAAGTGGGAAATCAAGTAGCTCTTAGGATTTCTTTCCGACAGATGTATGATATGAAATTGGGGTTCGACGTCTAGTGGTCCGCCTATCCATGGTTGGTTTTACAGTGGTCTCGTTGTGTCTTAAAGAGTCCTTGGCTATGCCGACTCGGGGACGCTTCGTATGTCATGTGCACTGCCTTGTACATGATGGTGCTGTACGATCGAGCCCGTGTAGGTCCCACCACGAAAACTTCGAACGAAATCTCTATCATATTTTGTTCCGGCTTATTCCGCAAGCCAATTCTTTGTTTTGTTTTGAGTTGTGGTAGTCGAGTTGCTTCAAAGTCAAATATTGATTCCATACCTTTCTTAAATGGTGTTCTTATACTCCGATGGGAATACTAATCCTTCTCGATCATCGAGTTTGTCATGTCAATCCTTTTTAACCGGTGTGCTTCTCTTCAAGTGGATCCGATCATTTCATCATCTGCAAGATCAACTCAAGCATTCTCAACGGTGTTCGTTTCATTCTCAACGGTGTTCTCCCGCCCTCCCTCCCTTTGTTTCTTCAAGGATTCAGATTTCTTATTCAAGTATCCTTTTATTGATGGGAAATCTCTCCATTCTTTTCCGTCAATGTTCTTATCTGGTGATTCTCATGAAGATTCTAGTGGAGCTTCAAGCTCATCATTCTGCGTTTTTTTCCTTCTCTGGTGGATTCAATTCAAGCTTTGGTATTGAGCATAGTCTTTTCTTTTCCCGAATGCTTTTCTTATGCCGGTGAACCTCTTAATCATTCACCTCTCACTATTCATTTGTTTCTGAAGTGTTGAATATATCTTAGAAGGTTCGTCTTTTCATTCAAGATCCGTTCAAACCTTATCTCGAGGTTGTTGTCTTATTCAATACATTTAACTCAACCGACGCAATCTCTCTTTTAAATCGCTCAATGGTGTTTCTTTTGAGTGGGCCCTAACCCATAGGTCTTTTTCTAGGATCTTACCTGACTCTTCTTATTTTTTGGAGCTATCTTAAATTCTTTTCGAAGTTTGACGTAAGAATGATTTTTTATCAGTCAGATGTCCTTCTCCAAGATCTTCAAATTCTTTTCATTGTTGATTCAGCCCTTATATTCTTTTTTATTCCAGAGTGTCTAAATAATTCATGGTGGTGTTTCTCGTCGTATTTCTCAAATTCTGAAGACCGAAGAAGAGTTCCTCTCTAATCCTTATCCGTTCTCTCAAAGATTCGTGATTCTACCTTGTTGCCATCCTCTCATAATTGTTTTTCGATTGTGGGAATTCTTTTCACCCATCCGAAACAATTCAAGAGTCTTCTCAGTTTGATTACCAGGTGTTTCTTTACCTTTTCTTCGTTCATTTTAATTCTTACGGTGGTTCGTGCAAGAGTTCTCATCATTCGTTATCGTATATATTCATTCGTTCTTCTCAATCCTACCGGTGACTTGTTGAAGACTTTCTCAAGTTATGCTATATCTATCTTAATCCTTTCTACGAGAATAAGTAGTGTGCCAAATCCATTGTTTGTCATCAATTTAATTGGTGAAGGAGAAGCATAATGTAATTCTTATTCTTGTTTCATCGAGTGAACTCAATTCCTTATTCCGGAGCCTCATCAAAATTCTCGGTTTCACTTGTTTCATCTTTTCTTTTCCGGAGTTCCAAGTTTCCACTTTATCTCGTCGCAAAGTTTCATCTAATCATTGCAAGGCTTCAACCTTACTCTTTTCATCTTTCTTTTCGTTTGAACATTCCTTTGTTTAACCGGAGTTCTTCATGCATGTTCTACATGATGGTTCATCAAGGATTTAATTCCTTCTTGAAGTGTTCATCGAGATTCTTTTCAGAGGAGCCCAAACATTCCTCATCTTGCAATCCGGAGTACAATTATTTCTGCCGTATCATTGGAGGTGGTATTATGTCATTCTTGATAATTAGAGTTCATGTTTCATGAGTCACATGTTGTTAAGAATGATGTATGTTAAATCCATCAATCTCGTCATTTGAGTTATCTTGGGTTATATTTCACCTAAAGCCTTCCCTAAGGATTGTTGCTATTTATGGTGCTCATAAAGGACCCAAGTCTTTATTTATCCTCCCGGTGAAATAAGTTTCTCATCTCCTTGTTGATATCAATCCAACCTATTGGTCCCGTTAGTGGCAGAATTTCACCTCATAGTTTTGAGATGTTCTCCATAAGCCCACTACAATCTTATTCTTTTTGTTGTTGATTTCCCAACAACCCCGTGCAATCCTTCCTTACAAGGATGCTTTCCAAACTCTTTTGTGGCAGAAGTTGCCATTTTCTTCTCCGTTCTTTTGTTCCGACGATCGACCTTTAATTCCTTCATCCGGAGGCATTGTGACGTTGCTCTCTTCGTCCTATCATATTGTTTGCCAAGATCATGTTTTTTCCTTGCTTATCCATCCAACCGAAGTGTCGTGCCCCTTTTCAAGTTCTTTCATCTTATCAAGTCTTTCATCTCTTTTCAACCAGAGTGCTACCCGAATCGGTTCTTTCTTATTCCTCTTTCTTAACGGAGTGTTTGCAACTTTGTTCTTCTTCGTTGCATTCTTTCTTTCAATTTGTTCAACCTCTCAAGGTTCATTGGTTTCACTCGTTTTTCAAAGAAGCAACTTAGTTTTACCTCTTCTCTTTCTCTTCCGTTTTCCTCCGGTGCCATCCTAGATCTCGGGACGAGATCCTCTCATAGTGGTGGAGTGTTGTAAGCCCCGAGACCGATGCTCGAGAAGACTTCCATATGTTCCGGGTTTCGCCGTGTGTTTCTTTTGTGCCTGCCCTTTTATTTTTGCATTGCATCATGTCATCTTGCACCTCTTATTAAAACTCAACTAAATAAATTGCATGAATCTTTGATCCATTTAAATCGAGGGAGTTCACATGGTGAATCTCTTTATAACATATTAAAGTCTCCTACTATTATTAGGGAGCTATAAATAATTATTCCATTAATTTGGAATTAACCACAACCCACTTGCATTTTAAAGTTCCTTTCGTTTCCGAATATTCACATCCTTGCTCTATTCTCCTTTTAACTCCAATTCTTCTTGTGGAGCCTTGTTATATTATAGTGAGGTCGCTTGTCAAATTTCAGCTAAATTGGGATTTATTTTAGACCTCCAAATAAATCCTTTGGCCCCTCTTCTCTTTTCCAATGAGAAAACGTTTTTTCTTTTCTTTTCACCAGGCGACCAGGCCTCTGGCCGTTTCCCTCTCGGCTGGGCCGGCCTCCCAAGCCCATCCCTAGGCCCACCAGTCCCGCAGCTAACCCTAGCGCCAGGGAGCTTCTCCCCTCGCGCCGCCACAGGGAGAGCGTGCCCGATCCCTTTTCCTCCTCCCGTCTGTTCGAGTGAAAACGTGATGTAAGAACTGAGAGAATCAAGTGTTGCTTTCATTGATGAATAAGGGGTATTTATACCCCTGGAACAGGCGCCTATCAAAGGCGGTTTACAAGTTCGCACCCTTTCAAAGGGACATGGTGTTTGGACACACTAACTGCCTAGTTAGCTTAGGACCTAAGCAATTCTATTTCTAACACTCCCCCTTGGACAACGCCGTTTCTTGAAAAACTCCGGTATAATCTTCATGATCTTCTCGTAGGATCTTCTCGTGTAGTCTTGAAAATATTCTTGTGTATCCATGAGGATGTCCTTGTAAAAACACTGCTCTTTGTAAATTATATCATCTTGAAAGTCATCATCTTTAGAATCTCTCCCCCAAAAACCCTGTGGGAAAAATATGAGGAGAGTTGTATTTGATATGTTGCTAAAACTCCTTTAAACCCTGTGGGAAAATAAGGAGAAAATTCATATAATGATTAGTGTCTCATGGACAACTCATATGAGAAAAATCTAGAGAGGAAAAATCTCATTAGTGAGTTTAGAGACCAACAAATATGCCTTATATACTTCCTTTAAAAACCCCGGTGGGGAAAATAGGAAGTATGACATATGATATTGAGAATGTATTGCCTCATGTAGAACCTGTTGGGGAACGCAGTAATTTCGAAAATTTTCCTACGCACACGCAAGATCATGGTGATGCACAGCAACGAGAGGGGAGAGTGTTGTCTACGTACCAACGCAGACCGACTGCGGAAGCGATCACACAACGTAGAGGAAGTAGTCGTACGTCTTCTTCCCGATCCGACCGATCCAAGCACCGTTACTCCGGCACCTCCGAGTTCTTAGCACATGTTCAGCTCGATGACGTTCCTCGGGCTCCGATCTAGCAAAGCGTCGAGGAAGAGTTCCGTCAGCACGACGGCGTGGTGACGATCTTGATGTACTACCGACGCAGGGCTTCGCCTAAGCACTGTAACGGTACGATCGAGGTGGAATTTGGTGGCAGGGGGCACCGCACACGGCTAAGGAACGATCTCAAGGATCAACTTGTGTGTCTTGGGGTGCCCCCTGCCCCCGTATATAAAGGTTGGAGGAGGGGGAGCCGGCCGGCCAGGGAGAGGGAGGCGCAGGGGAGTCCTACTCCCACCGGGAGTAGGACTCCTCCCTCCAATCCTAATCCAATTAGGACTCTCGGGGGGAAAGGAGAAAGAGGGGAGGCCGGCCCCTTCTCCTAGTCCTACTAGGACTTGGGGAAGGGGGGGCGCCGGCCAGCTATGGGCTTGTCCCTTTTCTATTTTTCCACTTAAGGCCCAATAGGCCCATTAGCCTCCCGGGGGGTTCCGGTAACCCTCCCGGTATTCCGGTAAAATCCCGATTTCACCCGGAACACTTCCTATGTCCAAACATAGGCTTCCAATATATCAATCTTTACGTCTTGACCATTTCGAGACTCCTCGTCATGTCCGTGATCTCATCCGGGACTCCGAACAACCTTCGGTACATCAAAATGCATAAACTCATAATAACTGTCATTGTAACGTTAAGCGTGCGGACCCTACGGTTCGAGAACAATGTAGACATGACCGAGACACGTCTTCGGTCAATAACCAATAGCGGGACCTGGATGCCCATATTGGCTCCTACATATTCTACGAAGATCTTTATCGGCCAGACCGCATAACAACATACGTTGTTCCCTTTGTCATCGGTATGTTACTTGCCTGAGATTCGATCGTCGGTATCCAATACCTAGTTCAATCTCGTTACTGGCAAGTCTCTTTACTCGTTCTGTAATACATCATCTCACAACTAACATATTAGTTGCAGTGCTTGCAAGGCTTATGTGATGTGCATTACCGAGAGGGCCCAGAGATACCTCTCCGACAATCGGAGTGACAAACCCTAATCTCGAAATACGCCAACCCAACATCTACCATTGGAGACACCTGTAGTACTCCTTTATAATCACCCAGTTACGGTGTGACGTTTGGTAGTACCCAAAGTGTTCCTCCGGTAAACGGGAGTTGCATAATCTCATAGTTATAGGAACATGTATAAGTCATGAGGAAAGCAATAGCAACATACTAAACGATCGGGTGCTAAGCTAATGGAATGGGTCATGTCAATCAGATCATTCAACTAATGATGTGACCTCGTTAATCAAATAACAACTCTTTGTTCATGGTTAGGAAACATAACCATCTTTGATTAACGAGCTAGTCAAGTAGAGGCATACTAGTGACACTCTGTTGGTCTATGTATTCACACATGTATTATGTTTCCGGTTAATACAATTCTAGCATGAATAATAAACATTTATCATGATATAAGGAAATAAATAATAACTTTATTATTGCCTCTAGGGCATATTTCCTTCAGTCTCCCACTTGCACTAGAGTCAATAATCTAGATTACACTGTAATGATTCTAACACCCATGGAGCCTTGGTGCTGATCATGTTTTGCTCGTGGAAGAGGCTTAGTCAACGGGTCTGCAACGTTCAGATCCGTATGTATCTTGCAAATCTCTATGTCTCCCACCTGGACTAAATCCCAGATGGAGTTGAAGCGTCTCTTGATGTGTTTGGTCCTTTTGTGAAATCTGGATTCCTTTGCCAAGGCAATTGCACCAGTATTGTCACAGAAGATTTTCATTGGACCCGATGCACTAGGTATGACACCTAGATCGGATATGAACTCCTTCATCCAGACTCCTTCGTTTGCTGCTTCCGAAGCAGCTATGTACTCCGCTTCACATGTAGATCCCGCTACGACGCTTTGTTTAGAACTGCACCAACTGACAGCTCCACCGTTTAAAGTAAACACGTATCCGGTTTGCAATTTAGAATCGTCCGGATCAGTGTCAAAGCTTGCATCAACGTAACCTCTTACGGTGAGCTCTTTGTCACCTCCATATACGAGAAACATATCCTTAGTCCTTTTCAGGTATTTCAGGATGTTCTTGACTGCTGTCCAGTGATCCATTCCTGGATTACTTTGGTACCTCCCAGCTAAGCTTATAGCAAGGCACACATCAGGTCTGGTACACAGCATTGCATACATGATAGAGCCTATGGCTGAAGCATAGGGAACATCTTTCATTTTCTCTCTATCTTCTGCAGTGGTCGGGCATTGAGTCTTACTCAACTTCATACCTTGTAACACAGGCAAGAACCCTTTCTTTGCTTGATCCATTTTGAACTTCTTCAAAATCTTGTCAAGGTATGAGCTCTGTGAAAGTCCAATTAAGCGTTTTGATCTATCTCTATAGATCTTTATGCCTAATATGTAAGCAGCTTCCCCGAGGTCTTTCATCGAAAAACTTTTATTCAAGTATCCCTTTATGCTATCCAGAAATTCTATATCATTTCCAATCAGCAATATGTCATCCACATATAATATTAGAAATGCTATAGAGCTCCCACTCACTTTCTTGTAAATACAGGCTTCTCCAAAAGTCTGTATAAAGCCAAATGCTTTGATCACACTATCAAAGTGTTTATTCCAACTCCGAGATGCTTGCACCAGTCCATAAATGGATCGCTGGAGTTTGCATACTTTGTTAGCTCCCTTTGGATCGACAAAACCTTCTGGTTGTATCATATACAACTCTTCTTCCAGAAATCCATTCAGGAATGCAGTTTTGACATCCATCTGCCATATTTCATAATCATAAAATGCGGCAATTGCTAACATAATTCTGACGGACTTAAGCATCGCTACGGGTGAGAAGGTCTCATCGTAGTCAACTCCTTGAACTTGTCGAAAACCTTTCGCGACAAGTCGAGCTTTATAGACAGTAATATTACCGTCAGCGTCAGTCTTTTTCTTGAAGATCCATTTATTCTCAATTGCTTGCCGATCATCGGGCAAGTCAACCAAAGTCCATACTTTGTTTTCATACATGGATCCCATCTCAGATTTCATGGCTTCAAGCCACTTTGCGGAATCTGGGCTCACAATCGCTTCTTCATAGTTCGTAGGTTCATCATGATCTAGCATCATGACTTCCAGAACTGGATTACCGTACCACTCTGGTGCGGATCTCACTCTGGTTGATCTACGTGGTTCAGTAGTATCTTGTTCTGAAGTTTCATGATCATCATCATTAGCTTCCTCACTGATTGGTATAGGTGTCGCAGAAACAGTTTTCTGTGATGTACTATTTTCCAATAAGGGAGCAGGTACAGTTACCTCGTCAAGTTCTACTTTCCTCCCACTCACTTCTTTCGAGAGAAACTCCTTCTCTAGAAAGTTTCCGAATTTAGCAACAAAAGTCTTGCCTTCGGATCTGTGATAAGGTGTATCCAATAGTTTCCTTTGGATATCCTATGAAGACACACTTCTCCGATTTGGGTTCGAGCTTATCAGGTTGAAGTTTTTTCACATAAGCATCGCAGCCCCAAACTTTAAGAAACGACAACTTTGGTTTCTTGCCAAACCATAGTTCATAAGGTGTCGTCTCAACGGATTTTGATGGTGCCCTATTTAACGTGAATGCGGCCGTCTCTAAAGCATAACCCCATAACGATAGCGGTAAATCAGTAAGAGACGTCATAGATCGCACCATATCTAGTAAAGTACGATTACGACGTTCGGACACACCATTACGCTGTGGTGTTCCGGGTGGCGTGAGTTGCGAAACTATTCCACAATTTTTCAAATGTACACCAAACTCGTAACTCAAATATTCTCCTCCACGATCAGATCGTAGGAACTTTATTTTCTTGTTACGATGATTTTCAACCTCACTCTGAAATTCTTTGAACTTTCCAAATGTTTCAGACTTATGTTTCATTAAGTAGATATACCCATATCTGCTTAAATCATCTGTGAAGGTGAGAAAATAATGATATCCGCCACGAGCCTCAATATTCATCGGACCACATACATCGGTATGTATGATTTCCAATAAATCTGTTGCTCTCTCCGTAGTACCGGAGAACGGTGTTTTAGTCATCTTGCCTATGAGGCACGGTTCGCAAGTACCAAGTGATTCATAATCAAGTGGTTCCAAAAGCCCATCAGTATGGAGTTTCTTCATGCGTTTTACACCGATATGACCTAAACGGCAGTGCCACAAATAACTTGCACTATCATTATTAACTTTGCATCTTTTGGCTTCTACATTATGAATATGTGTATCACTATCTTCGAGATTCAACAAGAATAGACCACTCTTCAAAGGTGCATGACCATAAAAGATATTACTCATATAAATAGAACAACCATTATTCTCTAATTTAAATGAATAACCGTCTCGCATTAAACAAGATCCAGATATAATGTTCATGCTCAACGCTGGCACCAAATAACAATTATTTAGGTCTAATATTAATCCCGAAGGTAGATGTAGAGGTAGCGTGCCGACTGCGATCACATCGACCTTGGAACCGTTTCCCACGCGCATCGTCACCTCGTCCTTTGCTAGCGTCCGCTTATTCCGTAGTCCCTGTTTCGAGTTGCAAATATTAGCAACAGAACCAGTATCAAATACCCAGGTGCTACTGCGAGCTCTAGTAAGGTACACATCAATAACATGTATATCACATATACCTTTGCTCACTTTGCCATCCTTCTTATCCGCCAAATACTTGGGGCAGTTCCGCTTCCAGTGACCAGTCTGCTTGCAGTAGAAGCACTCAGTTTCAGGCTTAGGTCCAGACTTGGGTTTCTTCTCCTGAGCAGCAACTTGCTTGCTGTTCTTCTTGAAGTTTCCCTTCTTCTTCCCTTTGCCCTTTTTCTTGAAACTAGTGGTTTTGCTAACCATCAACACTTGATGCTCCTTCTTGATTTCTACCTCCGTAGCTTTCAGCATTGCGAAGAGCTCGGGAATAGTCTTGTTCATCCCTTGCATATTATAGTTCATCACGAAGCTCTTGTAGCTTGGTGGCAGTGATTGGAGAATTCTGTCAATGACGCAATCATCTGGAAGATTAACTCCCATCTGAATCAAGTGATTATTATACCCAGACATTTTGAGTATATGCTCACTGACAGAATTGTTCTCCTCCATCTTGCAGCTATAGAACTTATTGGAGACTTCATATCTCTCAATTCGGGCATTTGCTTGAAATATTAACTTCAACTCCTGGAACATCTCATATGCTCCATGACGTTCAAAACGTCGTTGAAGTCCCGATTCTAAGCCGTAAAGCATGGCACACTGAACTATCGAGTAGTCATCAGCTTTGCTCTGCCAGACGTTCATAACATCTGGCGTTGCTCCAGCAGCAGGCCTGTCACCCAGCGGTGCTTCCAGGACGTAATTCTTCTGTGCAGCAATGAGGATAATCCTCAGGTTACGGACCCAGTCCGTGTAATTGCTACCATCATCTTTCAACTTTGCTTTCTCAAGGAACGCATTAAAATTCAACGGAACAATAGCACGAGCCATCTATCTACAATCAACATAAACAAGCAAGATACTATCAGGTACTAAGTTCATGATAAGTTTAAGTTCAGTTAATCAAATTACTTAGGAACTCCCACTTAGATAGACATCCCTCTAATCTTCTAAGTGATCACGTGATCCAAATCAACTAAACCATAACCGATCATCACGTGAGATGGAGTAGTTTTCAATGGTGAATATCGTTATGTTGATCATATCTACTATATGATTCACGCTCGACCTTTCGGTCTCCGTGTTCCGAGGCCATATCTGTATATGCTTGGCTCGTCAAGTATAACCTGAGTATTCTGCGTGTGCAACTGTTTTGCACCCGTTGTATTTGGACGTAGAGCTTATCACACCCGATCATCACGTGGTGTCTGGGCACGACGAACTTTGGCAACGGTGCATACTCAGGGAGAACACTTCTTGATAATTTTAGTGAGAGATCATCTTATAATGCTACCATCAATCAAAGCAAGATAAGATGCATAAAAGGGATAAACATCACATGCAATCAATATAAGTGATATGATATGGCCATCATCATCTTGTGCTTGTGATCTCCATCTCCGAAGCACCGTCATGATCACCACCGTCACCGGCGCGACACCTTGATCTCCATCATAGCATCGTTGTCGTCTCGCCAATCTTATGCTTCCACGACTATCACTACCGTTTAGTAATAAAGTAAAGCATTACATCGCGATTGCATTGCATACAATAAAGCGACAACCATATGGCTCCTGCCAGTTGCCGATAACTCGGTTACAAAACATGATCATCTCATACAATAAAATCAGCATCATGCCTTGACCATATCACATCACAACATACCCTGCAAAAACAAGTTAGACGTCCTCTACTTTGTTGTTGCAAGTTTTACGTGGCTGCTACGGGCTTAAGTAAGAACTCATCTCACCTACGCATCAAAACCACAACGATAGTTCGTCAAATAGACTCCGTTTTAACCTTCTCAAGGACCGGGCGTAGTCACACTTGGTTCAACTAAAGTTGGAGAGACAGTCTTCCGCAAGCCATCTATGTGCAAAGCACGTCGAGGGAACCGGTCTCGCGTAAGAGTACGCGTAAGGTTGGTCCGGATCGTCTCACCCAACAATACCGCTGAACCAAAGTATGACATGCTGGTAGGCAGTATGACTTGTATCGCCCACAACTCACTTGTGTTCTACTCGTGCAAATAACATCAAACCATAAAACCTAGGCTCGGATGCCACTGTTGGGGAACGCAGTAATTTCGAAAATTTTCCTACGCACACGCAAGATCATGGTGATGCATAGCAACGAGAGGGGAGAGTGTTGTCTACGTACCAACGCAGACCGACTGCGGAAGCGATCACACAACGTAGAGGAAGTAGTCGTACGTCTTCTTCCCGATCCGACCGATCCAAGCACCGTTACTCCGGCACCTCCGAGTTCTTAGCACACGTTCAGCTCGATGACGTTCCTCGGGCTCCGATCCAGCAAAGCGTCGAGGAAGAGTTCCGTCAGCACGACGGCGTGGTGACGATCTTGATGTACTACCGACGCAGGGCTTCGCCTAAGCACTGTAACGGTACGATCGAGGTGGAATTTGGTGGCAGGGGGCACCGCACACGGCTAAGGAACGATCTCAAGGATCAACTTGTGTGTCTTGGGGTGCCCCCTGCCCCCGTATATAAAGGTTGGAGGAGTGGGAGCCGGCCGGCCAGGGAGAGGGAGGCGCAGGGGAGTCCTACTCCCACCGGGAGTAGGACTCCTCCCTCCAATCCTAATCCAATTAGGACTCTCGGGGGGAAAGGAGAAAGAGGGGAGGCCGGCCCCTTCTCCTAGTCCTACTAGGACTTGGGGAAGGGGGGGCGCGCGGCTAGGCTGTGGGCTGCCCCTTTTCTCTTTTCCACTAAGGCCCAATAGGCCCATTAGTCTCCCGGGGGGTTCCGGTAACCCTCCCGGTATTCCGGTAAAATCCCGATTTCACCCGGAACACTTCCTATGTCCAAACATAGGCTTCCAATATATCAATCTTTACGTCTCGACCATTTCGAGACTCCTCGTCATGTCCGTGATCTCATCCCGGGACTCCGAACAACCTTCGGTACATCAAAATGCATAAACTCATAATAACTGTCATCGTAACGTTAAGCGTGCGGACCCTACGGTTCGAGAACAATGTAGACATGACCGAGACACGTCTCCGGTCAATAACCAATAGCGGGACCTGGTTGCCCATATTGGCTCCTACATATTCTATGAAGATCTTTATCGGTCAGACCGCATAACAACATACGTTGTTCCCTTTGTCATCGGTATGTTACTTGCCCGAGATTCGATCGTCGGTATCCAATACCTAGTTCAATCTCGTTACTGGCAAGTCTCTTTACTCGTTCCGTAATACATCATCTCACAACTAACATATTAGTTGTTGTGCTTGCAAGGCTTATGTGATGTGCATTACCGAGAGGTCCCAGAGATACCTCTCCGACAATCGGAGTGACAAACCCTAATCTTGAAATACGCCAACCCAACATCTACCATTGGAGACACCTGTAGTACTCCTTTATAATCACCCAGTTACGTTGTGACGTTTGGTAGTACCCAAAGTGTTCCTCCGGTAAACGGGAGTTGCATAATCTCATAGTTATAGGAACATGTATAAGTCATGAGGAAAGCAATAGCAACATACTAAACGATCGGGTGCTAAGCTAATGGAATGGGTCATATCAATCAGATCATTCAACTAATGATGTGACCTCGTTAATCAAATAACAACTCTTTGTTCATGGTTAGGAAACATAACCATCTTTGATTAACGAGCTAGTCAAGTAGAGGCATACTAGTGACACCCTGTTGGTCTATGTATTCACACATGTATTATGTTTCCGGTTAATACAATTCTAGCATGAATAATAAACATTTATCATGATATAAGGAAATAAATAATAACTTTATTATTGCCTCTAGGGCATATTTCCTTCAGAACCTTATATGAGAATCTTGAGAGTAAACTCATAGAGCGAAAAGGAGTGCAATATGATGTGCCACAGAAAACTCCTTTAAAACCCAGTGGGAAAAATATAAGGAGAAAGCAAAATGGCATATTCGAACACTTGTATTAATATTTGCCTCATTAAAAACCTTTTATGAGAAACCATTAGGGAAAACTCATCAAGGGAAAAAGAGTACAATATGTATGATCTCATGATCATCAACGGGTTATGATAAGGGAGTTCACTCCCCCTGAACTTTGCAAATATCAACAATTTTCTTTGCAATATTGTTCTCTATATAACCCATATGTATTTTAGCAATACAAGTGATGTTATCTTGATAGATAATGGTAGGTGATTCTGTTGAATCTTAACCACATAATCTTGAATGTGGTCAATCATTATGTGAAGCCATACATAGTTTTTGATGCTTTATAAAGTAGTTATACCAAAATGATTAACAATACTAGATATTACGGTCAATTTTAAATTGTCCCCTTAATAGCATATTCCACTAAATTCAGTCATTGATATGGCATTTTTTTGGATCAGATAATTAGAGCCAATATATGTATACCACACAATGCTCAATTTTTGATGTTCCTGAGGGAATTGATCAAGATCTTTTGTGCCTAGCACATATCGAAGGATATTACGTACACCAACCATTTAGTTGGGGTCAACACTTTAAATAACTTGGCAATACATTGCAACTATGGTATTCAATATGGCACTAGAGGTACCGATACCATTTCATCATTGATACTATGTATGGATGAATTTGCATCCCTGTTAGGGATAGTGTAACCATATGTGTATTTAATATGTTCTATCCATGTATAATTTTGTAATATTTTACAGATATACTTAGACTGATAGATATGTATTCCTTAGGGAATAAGATCAAGTTCTGAACTTGAATAATATTTGGTTTCATCCAAATCTCCGTCTTGTTATGATTGCGAGCACCTTTCATATCTTGTATATAATTTTAAGATGAAATCATCGGTATATACTACGGTCATGTAGAATCCAGTGAGGGATTTTGTTAATCACTACATGTAAACAAGCAATCATTATGTGAGTAGTCCTTCTCAAGAAGGAACTCTCGTAGTCGATTGTACCACACAATTTTTCGACTGTTTTTAGTCATGGAGTGACTTTTGTTGTTTTACACAATATATGTTGCGATTTGTTCATAAATTCAGACTTTCAAGCCTTATAGGGACTTATATATAGATATCTGAATTGGGTGATCCATATGAGTATGTAATCACCGAGTCTATCAACTGCATGGATAGTTTATTTGTAACTGCCAATAATATTTATATCAAAATGTAATTCCACTTATACCAAGAGGGTATGTTACATCATAATTGATGCCAGGTCTCTGCGTGAACCCTTGTGCTACTAGCCTCACTTTTTCACCACCTCATTGTTTTCGTTATTTACGAAAAATCGTTTGTCTCCCAAAAGGGAAGATAGTTATGAGGAGAATATATTACAGTGATAAATACCTCTCTTATGTTGAGTGAGTGCTATTCTTATTTAATTGCCTCCTTCTAGTTGAACCAATATATATATGAATGCATTAGGCATTCTGCCATGGACTTTGGTTTAGGGCCCTAAAGGTTTTAGCAATTTAAGAACAAATATATGTCGACATATGTAGTCTTATGTTATATGATTCTGTTGAATCAATAGAATTTGTGGAAATAATATTTACATCTTTTAACTCCTCCTGATTTCCCATAAGAATGGAGTCAAGGTGTTTAGATGTCCCAACACTTCAAATTGTGTGCACGTTTATGTTGGGTTTGGATGATGAGCATCCATTATGTGTTATTCAACTTGAGGTTGAACTACATTTACTAGTTGAGGATATAATTTCCTCTATTTCCGCGGATGCATATGAAAACTCATTCCTCATGTGACCATGATTCTCCCCCTTTTGCTCTCATTTGGGGAGAATAGTGGTTGTATGATGTACTTCCACTTTGCATGGCACATTGCTTGCATGCATAATTTGATTTCATGATGTCTTTGTCATAAGTAAATGTATTTGGCAGATTTGCAAAGTGTTGCAAATGTATGATTGAACTTTAGGTTCAGATTTTCAAGTACGTGAATATGAGGACTGGATGTCTATGACATTTCTAATTTCTCGGCATTATTTGTGGTACGAATCTCCCCCTAATGCCGAAAATGTCCTTATTTTAAATGTAATCAGCGTAAGGGAAATAACTAATTCTCCCGATGGGAGTTTGAAAATTTATGATTGACGGATAAATAACTAGTTATACCTCACATTGATCCCAAATTTATGTGAGGCCCCATGTACACTCGAGTGGTGATATCGGTATATAACCGAATTATTGCAGATGGGAAATACTTGTTTGATTTCCACGTACTTACTGCAAGGGGAAGCAGTATGATATGTAGTTGGTATGATCTATAATCGATCTACGGCTTGTAAGACCGCATGTTTCCAACAAGATGTTGGCATATTAAAATTCTGTAAAAGTGGTCACATAATTAGTTTTATTCTTTTGATAAAGAATTTAACTGCACCATTTTGGGTATGTACATGAGGTACTTAGTAAAAATCATACATGCTCTTGAAAGCGGCATTCAAATGGGTTTAACCCATATGCTAGGATTATTTGCTCTTAATCGGGTAATTAGAGCAATTAATTTAGAAATTCATGGGTTTGTGGAGATTAGAGACTCACATAAGATCATCTTTTAGATGTCTATCGATACCATGAATAAATGTCCCAGAAATGGTTGAGTAGTCCACATATATATTCTTTGATGTGTTCAAGAAGTTTAAGTGGTACTTTCTGAATTTTAAGATGAGAGTGTCCTAAAAATCAATTTTCTCATGGCACATGTGGTGCACATAAAATTGATGACTTGAGATTTTGCAGCTTTTAAGCTGTGACCAACAAAATTGTCACTAATTTTTCGTATCATCCCTATTTTAGGGTGACATAGGCAATCATGCCAAAAAAACATAAAGTTATAAAGATTCGAAAAATTAGTTTCTAAGCAACAGATAAACAGTATGAATGTTATTCATATATTTAAATGTCATGTCAGCGGAATATGATATAATGGATAACATACCGCATGAAGTAGTATGCTTATAGGCCGACGGCATGTGGGGATAGTTATGAGACTAAACGAGGTCTCTGAAATATCTTGGGGATTTTATCCAGCAAGCAAATTGTTATTGCCAAAAAAAGGATATATCTCCTCTGGACAAAGACTTATGTTCTCATTCTGATGAATATAATGAGTAATGTCCGTAACCAGATTATTGATTATTTTCTAGTACTCATCGAAGTGAACTTCGAAATTATCCCATTGAACTCGCATTGATTAATAAATTTGAGGAATAACCAACCAAATGCTTGAGAGCATTTATACGTATGATGAAACTTGATAGTTATACTATCACTTTTGGTAGGTCTCCTATGATTCTTCTTGTCATTTACCTCCACTTTACATTAATTTCTCTTGGTTCTTTTCGAGACCATTGAGATGCTTATTATATGAGTACTAATATGAATTTCAAGTAAGGGTGTATCACCCGTAGGGTGTATATGTTGATTCTTCATAAGAAGAAATTCTTATCCTGGAATGCAGATGATAATGTTATTGCATTATCATCAAGAGAGGATGTGAAGTGATTTATAGAATTGGATCGGATCTATTTCTCAGCTATCTGATCACAAATTATCAACTTGGAGTTGACTCAATAGACAAGAAGAATTATAAGTTGCAATGGACTGGAAGTCCAACAAAATAAATAAGTGAATATTCAAATTGCATTTATGCGACATATATCTCATTGATGGAGATTGAGAAAAATGAATGTTTATCCAATTTTCTCTGATCAAATTTGAGTTCATGAATTTATGTGTGTAAATGCCAGCCATGTCTTGCATGAGATGATCGTGATAAATTCAACCGCTGCGATGTGTGATGTACTCTATCTTGATAGATAGAAGATGCAACGGTTGTATCAATGATGTAGGCTCCACTACTTTTATGTTACCTTTACCAATATAATGGAAGAATAAAATAGTCATGCGTAAATTTATTTTACTTTGATAGTAAAATTCATATTGGTAAATAACAAGTATGTTCTTGAGGAACAATTTAAGTTGATGCTTTTATACCATGCGTCTCAAATTGTAAGTTAACACATTGTAGATAATCTCCATATTAGTGGAGTACATTTATGGGTAGTAGAAAGCATAGTCTTGCATATGTGAGTAAAAGCCATATCCTAATACCTTGTGTTACACTTTGGGAAAATGTATTTGGAAGATCACTTGTGCTTCGCAAATATAAATTTGAGAGCGAGTCACTTAAATTAGTAACATCTCATAATCTAGTTAAATTAATGAGAATTTGCAAGAAGTTCATTTTCAATTGCAAAATAAGATTGTTGTACCAAATTGTATGTTATGTAAAATGCTAGAGGCAAATATATATAACATGACACAATTTACCGATACTAAAAAAAGGTAAAATATTTTGGACAGTATATGAAGGCTTTAGGGCTTCATATGTCACTTTTACGTGTATACAGTGAAGCCGGTGGCCCAAAGTAAAAACAACTGGAAGGATAAGGTTTCCCGTCGCCTCTTTTCTGTGGACAGGAATCCATCAATTCGTTGGAAGGCCAAATTGCTCCAGCTTTACACAGAGACCACCGCCCATGTGCAACGACGGTGGGCGGTGCGCCGGAGCTGCCTCCACGCTGGGATGGTATTGGTCGAGGGCCGTGGCAAGCCGGAGGTTAGCGCCGCACAGCATAGGGGTGTTGGCTGTCGGCCGTCGCCGCCGTTGCCTTATACAGAAGCATCGGCGGCCGCGTCGTGAGGCCGTGCTGGAGGCTGCGGCGCACGTCGGAGGGATCCAGGCCGAGGGCCGTGGCAGTGCTGCACGCTGGAGGGCAGCCGCCGCGGTGTCCGAAGGCTCGGTCTGAAGGAGTAAGGTCTCGCTGCACAGGGGTGCTGGCTACCGCGGCCGTCGCCGTCGCGCCGCGCTTGGGCCTTGTTTGCCAGGAGCCGGCCTCAGCGTGGAGCAGCACGTCGCCGTTGTCGGGCCACCGCCTCGGGCCGGCAGTCGCATGGAGTCACGTCGATGAGGAACAGCCGCCTCGGGCTGACGCACAGCCAGGGAGAGTCCGGATGGCCGTTTGCCGCCGCCGTCGTGCCGGTCGTGCACGCCGGAGGGCGTAGCCGTACGGTGAGCCGTCCGTTCGCCGGAGTCTCGCTCTGCAGGAGGCGAGGGCTTGGACGCCGGCGTGCCTTGGAACCGCGCTCAGAGGAGCGCCGCCGCGTTTGCTTCATGGCCAGATGCTCTCGGTAGAGTCGAGTGCGTGATAACGTGTTCGAGTGAAAACGTGATGTAAGAACTGAGAGAATCAAGTGTTGCTTTCATTGATGAATAAGGGGTATTTATACCCCTGGAACAGGCGCCTATCAAAGGCGGTTTACAAGTTCGCACCCTTTCAAAGGGACATGGCGTTTGGACACACTAACTGCCTAGTTAGCTTAGGACCTAAGCAATTCTATTTCTAACACCGTCCACCCTTTTCGGGTTAGGATCCTCTGCTGTAGCGCAGCGTGCTGTACTGTTACTGTCATGTGGACCCGGTCCCACGTGTCATCCGCACTACAGTATGGTACACCTCGTCTCCTAGCCCACACTACGCTCGATCCCCTCGTCTCTCTTCTTCCCTCGTGACGCAGGAGACGCGATCTCTCGATCCCCATCTCTCCCCTTCCCCGATCCATCTCTCTCCTTGTTGTTTCTTCCTCCTGACGCCTCCGTAGAGAGAGGAGCAGCGCGCCCGCACCCGAAACCTCTCGTCCTTCTCGGAACCCACTCTCTCCCTCACCCCTCGTTCCCATCCTTCCTCCAGCACGCCGCGCAGTGACCGCCAGATGCTCCCTTCTCTTCACATGTCGCCCATGCTGGCGACCTTGCAGGCCGCTGCCCCTGGAGATTGTCAGTCCCGCGACCCCTCGTCCAGCGCGCCCTCAACTCCCTCTGCTTCGACGAGCCGCATCGCGCCGTGCCTCCTTCGTGTCTGGGCACACCCCAACGTCTTCGTCAGCGTCGCCTCCGACATCGCGCCTCTTGCCCTACCGGCCATCTCCGCCGTTCTCGCCCTGGATCCGGCCAGAGCTCGCCTCCCGGCTTCGGATCCGCACCTCCCGCGCCCATTCCCGGTGCCGCTGGACCGCTGCTTCGTTCATCCTCTCGCAAGCCGTCATGGCAGGCAGGAACCTTGGCTCCTCTTGCAGCCGACGTGCCCTGCCTAGGCCTCCTGTTCACGTTGACCGGAAGACCGCAAGAGACCTCTCCGTCGCCTATATGCATTGTTGGTCAACAGATTGATGCACGACAAGTACCAGGTCAAGGAGGACCGCCAAGTTCGTCTTTCGATGTCTCTGAAATTGCCAAGTACCACGACGTCAAGTACCCCGTGGATGCGCCAAGTGCCACGACGCCGGAAGAACGAGACCGGCAAGTTCGAATAACCCCAAGTACCTCTTCGAAACAACCGAGTACCATTACCGCCAGACGCACGAACGACTACAGGCCGAAACGTCAAGTTCCTCGATGAACCGTGTACGACTACCGTTTCCCGTGGACTCACCTAAGTACCACGAAATGGACGACCCTACAAGTTCAACTACAGTTGCCGTGTACGACTACCGTCGCCTCAGAGATGTTGGGTTCATCAAGTTCCTCTTCGGAAAAGTACCACTACTTCCATGACGATACGAGAACAACTACCCTCGTTGAAGGCCATCAAGTGAACAACTACCGTCGACGTGTACGACTACTTCGTGAACGTGTACCCGACGACCCCGGAGACCTATGTTGCGCCAAGTACCCCCTCGTTAACCCGAACATCTATGAAGCGAGAACGACTACTTCCACTACCGCCGTCGCGAGAACGCATCCCGTTTGCACGCTTCAAAGATATAACCACCGAGACGACGCCCGTGAATGAATGTTGAGTGATGTATGAGATGCTCGTGGTTGCACCGTGTCCGAGTTGTTCTTTGCGAGTTCCACGTTGCCTTGTCATCGACATGTGGGAACCTGGAATCCAAGATCACCCCACCGTCCTTGTGTGACTCGCTCCGCACACTTGCTCTTTTGCACCGGTACTCCAACGAGTTACCAGAACCAGAATGTTGCCGTGGCACCATTTCCATTATCATTGCCGTGGCACCCCTTTCGTTTCCGCCATGATGACAAATGCCTCATATCTTATCATGTCAACATTTTCTTTAATACTGCATAAAACTTCCACATGTCATTCGCATCATGATAATAACATTTAAATGTTTAAATTTGTTGTTGCACCAAATTGCTAAATGTATATGGGAATTTACCGGAATTGTTGTTTGTTATTTCCGGCCTCATTTAAACTTGCCTAAATGTTTAGTTTACTTATGCTCCACCTCTTGCCATGCTTAACAACATTTAATATTGTTGAGTACATAAACGCGAGAGAACTAAATAATTGATGCAGTGTTCCGTCAATATGCAACTCGTTGCATATTGACCTCCACTTAACTTGTAGTGTTGATTGTGCATTTTGCCATGCCATGCCTCATTAAACCGGACATGCATCATACTTGATTGTGCATCATGCCATGTTCAAGTGATGGTTGTTTACTATGTTGTTTATTTCTTTCCGGTGTTGCTTCTTCGGGTTAGTTCCGATAACGTCGCGTTTGTGAGGAACCGTTCAACTACGTCCGTTTGTCTTCTTCATGGACTCGTTCTTCTTCCTTGCGGGGTTTCAGGCAAGATGACCATACCCTCGAAATCACTTCTATCTTTGCTTGCTAGATGCTCGCTCTTTTGCTATGCCTATGCTACGATACCTACCACTTGCTTATCATGCCTCCCATATTGTTAAGCCAAGCCTCTAACCCACCTTGTCCTAGCAAACCGTTGTTTGGCTATGTTACCGCTTTGCTCAGCCCCTCTTATAGCGTTGTTAGTTGCAGGTGAAGATTGGAGCTTGTTTCATGTTTGGAACATGGATATTTTGTTAGGATATCACAATATCTCTTATTTAATTAATGCATCTATATACTTGGTAAAGGGTGGAAGGCTCGGCCTTATGCCTGGTGTTTTGTTCCACTCTTGTCGCCCTAGTTTCCGTCATATCGGTGTTATGTTCCCGGATTTTGCGTTCCTTACACGGTTGGGTTAGAATGGGAACCCTTTGACAGTTCGCTTTGAATAAAACTCCTCCGGCAAGGCCCAACCTTGGTTTTACCATTTGCCTCACCACCACCTATTTTTCCCTTGGGAGTCGCTCTCTCGAGGGTCATCTTTATTTTAACCCCCCGGGCCAGTGCTTCTCTAAGTGTTGGTCTGAACCGGGCAGCCTGCGGGGCCACCTCGGGGAAACTCGAGGGCTGGTTTTACTCGTAGCTTGACCTATCTGAGTGTGCCCTGAGAACGAGATATGTGCAGCTCCTATCGGGATTTGTCGGCACATTCGGGCGGCTTTGCTGGACTTGTTTTACCATTGTCGAGGATGTCTTGTAACCGGGATGCCGAGCCTGATCGGATTGTCTTGGGAGAAGAAATATCCTTCGTTGACCGTGAGAGCTTGTGATGGGCTAAGTTGGGACACCCATGTAGGGTTTGAACTTTTAAAAGCCGTGCCCGCGGTTATGTGCAGATGGGAATTTGTTAATGTCTGGTTATAGAAAACCTAAAGTTGATCTTAATTAAAATACACCCACCGCGTGTGTAACCGTGATGGTCTCTTCTCGGTGGATTCCGGGAAGTGAACACGGTGTTGGAGTTATGCTTGACATAGGTTGTTCTAGGATCACTTCTTGATCATACTTTTATCGACCGTCCTTTGCCTTCTCTTCTCGCTCTCATTTGCATATGTTAGCCACCAAATATGCTAGTCGCTTCCTGCAGCTCCACCTCATACCTTGTACCCTTCCTATAAGCTTAAATAGTCTTGATCGCGAGGGTGTGAGATTGCTGAGTCCCCGTGACTCACAGATACTTCCAAAACCAGTTTGCAGGTGCCGATGTTACCGAGCAGGTGACGCAACCAAGCTCAAGGAGGATCTCGTTGAAGATCGTGGTCTTTATGTTGTTCCGTTTCCAGTTGTTTAGTAGTGGAGCCCAGTTGGGACGATCGGGGATCTGTGTAGCATTTGGGGTAGTCTTCTTTTATTTTGGTTCCGTAGTCGGACCTTGATTGTATCTGGATGATGTAATGCTTTATTCATGTAATTGTGTGAAGTGGCGATTGTAAGCCAACTATGTATCTTTTTCCCTTATGTATTACATGGGTTGTGTGAAGATTACCTCACTTGCGGCATTGCTTTCAATGCGGTTATGCCTCTAAGTCGTGCTTCGACACGTGGGAGATATAGCCGCATCGAGGGCGTTACATTTTGAAACCCCATAATTTTTGCAAAGGGGTCATCCACTCAGAAGTCATGTATGGGGCCGACACGATGACTCCCGATTACTCTGTCATCTGAAGTTCTGATACGTCTCCAACGTATCTATAATTTTTGATTGTTCCATGCTATTATATTATCTATTTTGGATGATAACGGGCTTTATTTTACACTTTTATATTTTTTTTGGGACTAACCTATTAACTAGAGGCCCAGCTCAAATTGCTGTTTTTTGCCTATTTCAGTGTTTCGTAGAAAAGGAATATCAAATGGAGTCCAAACGGAATGAAACCTTCGTTACGGAATGAAACCTTCGGGAACGTGATTTTTGGAACAAACATGATCAAGAGGACTTGGAGTGGACGTCAAGCAATAACGAGGAGGCCACGAGGCAGGGGGTGCGCCTACCCCCTTGGGTGCGCCCTCCACCCTCGTGGGCCCCTCGTTGCTCCACCGACCTACTTCTTCCTCCTATATATATCCATGTACCCCGCAAACATCCAGGAGCACCATGAAACTCTATTTCCACAACCACAACCTTCTGTACCCAAGAGATCCCATCTTGGGGCCTTTTCCGGAGCTCCGCCTGTAACGGCCCGGACACACCCGCCGATGGTCAGTACTCCTGGCAGGATCTAGACTGGCCCCACAGATCAAATACTAGTCTTTTCTGCGCACTTTGTCCTCACTCGTGCGCACCCGGAAGCAACTTCCCGGTCGGTCACCCATCCTGAAATTACTCCAAGCTGAGCACACTTAACTTTGGAGTTCTGTCCGAATGGGCTTCCGAAAAAGAAGGAATTCCTTATTGATATGAGTAGTCTATCATCCCTAATAAGCCAAGCCATCACATACACCCCCACTCAGAGGAACCGACGTCCTCGTTGGGCCACAGGAACGTTCCCTCTTGGCACATACGTCTGTGCTTCCAGTCCAGTACATGTGCCATGCCGTGCCACGACGGGTCACAAACGTCATGAACAATATGACCACGCACTTGTCCGCAACCATGTGTGTAACCGCGAGGGTCGGCTCTAATACCAACTTGTAACGCCCCGGACACACCCGCCGGTGGTCATTACTCCTGGCGGGATCTAGACTGGCCCCACAGATCAATACTAGTCTTTTCTGCGCACTTTGTCCTCACTCGTGCGCACCCGGGAGCAACTTCCCGGCCGATCACCCATCCTGAAATTACTCCAAGCTGAGCACACTTAACTTTGGAGTTCTGTCCGAATGGGCTTCCGGAAAAGAAGGAATTCCTTATTGATATGAGTAGTCTATCATCCCTAATAAGCCAGGCCATCACACCGCCCAAGGGGGCATTGATCACGGAGGGCCTCTACATCAACTCCATGGCCTCTCTGGTGATGTGTGAGTATTTTACTTCATACCTTCGGGTCCATAGCTAGTAGCTAGATGGCTTCTTCTCTCTCTTTGGATCTCAATACAAAGTTCTCCTCGATTCTCTTGGAGATCTATTCGATGTAACTCTTCTTTTTGCGGTGTGTTTGTCGAGATCCTAATGAATTGTGGGTTTATGATCAAGTTTATCTATGAACAATATTTGAATCTTCTCTAAATTATTTTATGTATTATTGGTTTATCTTTGCAAGTCTCTTTGAATTATTAGTTTGGTTTGGCCTACTAGATTGATCTTTCTTGCAATGGGAGAAGGGCTTAGCTTTGGGTTCAATCTTGCGGTGCTCGATCCCAGTGACAGAAAGGGAAACAACGTATATTGTATTGTTGCCATCGAGGATAAAAAGATGGGTTTACATCATATTGCATGAGTTTATCCCTCTACATCATGTCATCTTGCTTAAGGCATTACTCTGTTCTTATGAACTTAATACTCTAGATGCATGCTGGATAGCGGTCGATGTGTGGAGTAATAGTAGTGGATACAGAATCGTTTCGGTCTACTTGTCACAGACGTGATGCCTATATGCATGATCATGCCTAGATATTCTCATAATTATTCGCTTTTCTATCAATTGCTCGACAGTAATTTGTTCACCCACCGTAATACTTATGCTATCTTGAGAGAAGCCACTAATGAAACCTATGGCCCCTGGGTCTATTTTTTATCATACAAGTTTCCAATCTATTTTATTTTGCTATCTTTTACTTTCAATCTATATCATAAAAATACCAAAAATATTTATCTTATTATTATCATCTCTATCAGATCTCACTCTTGCAAGTGGCCGAGAAGGGATTGACAACCCCTTTATCGCGTTGGTTGCGAGGTTCTTATTTGTTTGTGTAGGTACAAGGTGACTCATGCATGGTCTCCTACTGGATTGATACCTTGGTTCTCAAAAACTGAGGGAAATACTTAGGCTACTTTCTGCACCACCCTTTCCTCTTCAAGGGAAAACCAACGCAGTGCTCAAGAAGTAGCAAGAAGGATTTCTGGCGTCGTTGCCGGGGAGATCTATACCAAGTCAAGACATATCAAGTACCCACCACAACTCTTATCCTTCGCATTACATTATTTTCCATTTGCCTCTCGTTTTCCTCTCCCCCACTTCACCCTTGCCGTTTTATTCACCCTCTTTTTCCGTTCGCCTCTTTTTCGCTTGCTTCTTGTTTGCTTGTGTGTTGGAGTGCTTGCTAGTCACGATGGCTCAAGATAATACTAAATTGTGTGACTTTGCCAATACCAACAATAATGATTTTATTAGCACTCCGATTGCTCCTCTTGATATTAATACTACTTTGCCGAATCTTGTCATGAAGATCCGTTTTCTGGCCTTCCTAGTGAAGATGCCGCTACCCATATAAACAACTTTGTTGATTTGTGTGATATGCAAAAGAAGAAAGATGTGGAGAATGATATTGTTAAACTTAAGCTATTTCCGTTTTCGCTTAGAGATCGTGCTAAAGCTTGGTTTTCGTCTTTGCCTAAAAATAGTATTGATTCATGGAATAAGTGCAAAGATGCTTTTATCTCTAAGTATTTTCCTCCCGCTAAGATCATCTCTCTTAGAAACGATATTATGAATTTTAAGCAACTTGATCATGAACATGTTGCACAAGCTTGGGAGAGGATGAAATCAATGATACATAATTGCCCATCACATGGTTTGAGTTTATGGATGATTATACAAAAAATTTATGCCGGATTGAATTTTGCTTCTAGAAATCTTTTAGATTCGGCTGCGGGAGGCACTTTTATGGAAATCACTTTAGGAGAAGCTACCAAACTCCTATATAATATTATGGTTAATTATTCTCAATGGCACACTGAAAGATCTACTAGTAAAAAGGTGCATGGAATTGAAGAGATGAATGTTTTGAGTGGAAAGATGGATGAACTTATGAAATTGTTTGCTAATAAGAGTGCTCCTACTGATCCTATGACATGCCTTTGTCTACTTTGATTGAGAATAATAATGAATCTATGGATGTGAATTTTGTTGGTAGGAACAATTTTGGTAATAACGCGTATAGAGGTAATTTTAATTCTAGGCCGTTTCCTAGTAATTCCTTTAACAATTATGGTAATTCCTACAACAATTCTTATGGAAATTATAATAATATGCCCTCTAATTTTGAATCTAGTATTAAATAATTTATTACTTTGCAAAAGAGTTTCAATGCTTTGATTGAAGAAAAATTGCTTAAGATTGATGAGTTGGCTAGGAACGTGGATAGAATTTCTCTTGATGTTGATTCTTTGAAACTTAGATCTATTCCACCTAATCATGATATCAATGAGTCTCTCAAAGCCATGAGAATTTCCATTGATGAGTGCAAAGAAAGAACCGCTAGGATGCGTGCAAAAATAGATTGTTTTGTAAAAGCGTGTTCTTTTAGTTTTCATGATAATAAGGATGAAGATCTAAAAGTGATTGATGTGTCCCCTATTAAATCTTTGTTTTGCAATATGAATCTTGGTAATGATGGGACTGGAGATGAGTCAACTTTAGTTAGAAGGCGTCCAAAAATTCAGAGTTTTTAGATCTTGATGCAAAAGTTGATAAAAGTGGGATTGGAGAGGTCAAAACTTTAAATAGCAATGAACCCACTATCTTGGATTTCAAGGAATTTAATTATAATAATTTCTCTTTGATAGATTGTATTTCCTTGTTGCAATCCGTGCTAAATTCTCCTCATGCTTATAGTCAAAATAAAGCTTTTACTAAACATATCGTTGATGCTTTGATGCAAACTTATGAAGAAAAACTTGATTTGGAAGTTTCTATCCCTAGAAAACTTTATGATGAGTGGGAACCTACTATTAAAATAAAAATTAAAGATCATGAATGCTATGCTTTGTGTGATTTGGGTGCTAGTGTTTCCACGATTCCAAAAACTTTGTGTGATTTGCTAGGTTTCCGTGAATTTGATGATTGTTCTTTAAACTTGCACCTTGCGGATTCCACCATTAAGAAACCTATGGGAAAGATTAATGATGTTCTTATTGTTTCAAATAGGAATTATGTGCCCATAGATTTCATTATTCTTGATATAGATTGCAATCCTTCATGTCCTATTATTCTTGGTAGACCATTCCTTAGAACGATTGGTGCAATTATTGATATGAAGGAAGGGAATATTAGATTCCAATTTCTGTTAAGGAAAGGCATGGAACACTTCCATAGAAAGAAAATTAAATTACCTTATGAATTTATTATGAGATCTACTTATGGACTGCCTACCAAAGATGGCAATACCTAGATTTATCCTCGCTTTTATGCCTAACTAGGGGCGTTAAACGATAGCGCTTGTTGGGAGGCAACCCAATTTTATTTTTGTTCCTGTTTAGTAATAAATAATTTATCTAGCCTCTGTTTTGGTTGTGTTTTTGTGTTTAATTAGTGTTGGTGCCAAGTAGAACCGTTGGGAAGACTTGAGGAAAGTTTTTTGATCTTGCTGTAAAAAACAGAAACTTTAGCGCTCACGAGAATTGCTGTCATTTTTTACTGGAGAGTGATATTTAGTTAATTATTTTTTCAGATGATTAATAGATGAATTCCTCACGTCCAGAAATTTATTTTAGAATTTTTGGGGTTCATAAGTATTCGAAATCTACAGATTACTATAGATTGTTCTGTTTTTGACAGATTCTGTTTTTCGTGCGTTGTTTGCTTATTTTGATGAATCTATGGCTAGTAATAGATTTTATAAACCATAGAAAAGTTGGAATACAGTAGGTTTAACATCAATATAAACAAATAATGAGTTCATTACATTACCTTGAAGTTGTGGTTTGTTTTCTTTTACTAACGGAGCTCACGAAGATTTTCTTTTAAGTTTTGTGTTGTGAAGTTTTCAAGTTTTGGGCAAAGATTTGATGGATTATGGAACAAGGAGTGGCAAGAACCTAAGCTTTGGGATGCCCCGGAAGGCATCCCCTCTTTCGTCTTCGTTCATCGGTAACTTTACTTGGAGCTATATTTTTATTCGCCTCATGATATGTGTTTTGCTTGGACCGTCTTGTATGATTTGAGTCTTTGGTTTTTAGTTTACCACAATCATCCTTGCTGTACCCACCTTTTGAGAGAGACACACTTGAATTGGAATTTATTAGAATACTCTATGTGCTTCACTTATATCTTTTGAGCTATATAGTTTTTGCTCTAGTGCTTCACTTATATCTTTTAGAGCACGGTGGTGGTTTTATTTTATAGAAATAATTGATCTCTCACGCTTCACGTATATTATTTTGAGAGTCCTTTAGAACAACATGGCAATTTGCTTTTAGGCATAATAAAAACTTTCATATAAGTGCATTGAATACTAAGAGAAGTTTGATACTTGATGATTGTTTTGAAATATGGAGATAGTGATATCAAAGTTGTTCTTGTTGAGTAGTTGTGAATTTAAGAAATACTTGTGTTGAAGTTTGAAAGTCCCGTAGCATGCACGTATGGTAAACATTGTGTAACAAATTTGAAACATGAGGTGTTATTTGATTGTCTTCCTTATGAGTGGCGATCGGGGACGAGCGATGGTCTTTTCCTACCAATCTATCCCCCTAGGAGCATGCGCGTAATACTTGGTTTTTGATGAATTGTAGATTTTTGCAATAAGTATGTGAGTTGTTTATGACTAATGTTGAGTCCATGGATTATACGCACTCTCACCTTCCATTATTGCTAGCTTCTTCGGTACCGTACATTGCCCTTTCTCACCTTGAGAGTTGGTGCAAACTTCGCCGGTGCATCCAAACCCCGTGATATGATACACTCTATCACACATAAACCTCCTTATATCTTCCTCAAAACAGCCACCATACCTACCAATTATGGCATTTCCATAGCCATTCCGAGATATATTGCCATGCAACTTTCCACCGTTCCGTTTATTATGACATGCATCATCATTGTCATATTGCTTTGCATGATCATGTACTTGACATCGTATTTGTGGCAAAGACACCGTTCATAATTTTTTCATATATGTCACTCTTGATTCATCGCAATCCCGGTACACCGTCGGAGGCATTCATATAGAGTCATATCTTGTTCTAGTATCGAGTTGTAATTATTGAGTTGTAAATAAATAGAAGTGTGATGATCATCATTAATAGAGCATTGTCCCAAATAAAAAAAGAGAAAGGCCCAAAAAAGAAAAGAAAAAGGAAGGCCCAAAAAAAGGGAAAATAAAAAGGGGCAATGCTACTATCCTTTTTCCGCACTTGTGCTTCAAAGTAGCACCATGATCTTTATGATAGAGAGTCTCTTATTTTGTCATTTTCATATACTAGTGGGAATTTTTCATTATAGAACTTGGCATGTATATTCCAACAATGGGCCTCCTAAACTGCCCTACGTCTTCGTGAGCAAGCAAGTTGGATGCACACCCACTTAGTTTCTTTTGTTGAGCTTTCATACATTTATAGCTCTAGTGCATCCGTTGCATGGCAATCCCTACTCCTTGCATTGACATCAATTGATGGGCATCTCCCTAGCCCATTGATTAGCCGCGTCGATGTGAGACTTTCTCCTTTTTGTCTTCTCCACATAAACCCCTCCATTATATTCTATTCCACCCATAGTGCTATATCCATGGCTCACGCTCATGTATTGCGTGAAAGTTGAAAAAGTTTGAGATTACTAAAGTATGAAACAATTGCTTGGCTTGTCATCGGGGTTGTGCATGATGAGAGCATTCTTGTGCGACAAAAATGGAGCATGACCAAACTATATGATTTTGTAGGGATGAACTTTCTTTGGCCATGTTATTTTGAGAAAACATGATTGCTTAGTTAGTATGCTTGAAGTATTATTATTTTTATGTCAATATTAAACTTTTATCTTGAATCTTTCGGATCTGAACATTCATGCCACAATAAAGAAAATTACATTGAGAAATATGTTAGGAAGCATTCCACATCAAAAATTCTGTTTTTATCATTTACCTACTCAAGGACGAGCAGGAAATAAGCTTGGGGATGCTTGATACGTCTCCAACGTATCTATAATTTTTGATTGTTCCATGCTATTATATTATCTGTTTTGGATGATAACGGGCTTTATTTTACACTTTTATATTATTTTTGGGACTAACCTATTAACTGGAGGCCCAGCTCAAATTGTTGTTTTTTTTGCCTATTTCAGTGTTTCGTAGAAAAGGAATATCAAACGGAGTCCAAACGGAATGAAACCTTCGGGAACGTGATTTTTGGAACAAACATGATCAAGAGGACTTGGAGTGGACGTCAAGCAATAATGAGGAGGCCACGAGGCAGGGGGCGCGCCTACCCCCCTGGGCGCGCCCTCCACCCTCGTGGGCCCCTCGTTGCTCCACCGACCTACTTCTTCCTCCTATATATATATATATCCATATACCCCACAAACATCAGGAGCACCATGAAACCCTATTTCCACCACCGCAACCTTCTGTACCCAAGGTGAATATGACTTGCAAGATCGGATCTAGAACATATATATAATGGTGAAAACATAAATGGTTCAGATCTAAAATCATGGCACCTGGGCCCAAAGACACAGGCATTAAGCATGGCAAAGTCATAACAACATCAATCTCGAAACATAATGGATACTAGGGATCAAGCCCTAACAAAACTAACTTGATTACATGATGAATCTCATCCAAATCCTCACCGACCAACGATCCTACCAAGGAATTACTCACTCCCGATGGGGAAGGAGGGTTGGTGATGACGAAGATCGAAGATCCCCCTCTCCGGAGCCCCAAATGGACTCCAGATCTGGCCTCCCGATGAAGAACAGGAGGCGGAAGCGGCTCCGTATTGTGAAATGCGATGAAACTTCCTCCCTCATTTTTTTCTCCAAATATAGGTATTTATGGAGTTAGGATCAGGGTCTGCGGGGCTGATACATCTCCAATGTATCTATAATTTTTTATTGTTCCATGCTATTATATTATCTGTTTTGGATATTAATGGGCTTTATTTTACACTTTTATATTATTTTTGGGACTAACCTTTTAACCGGAGGCCCAACCCAAATTGTTATTTTTTCTTGCCTATTTCAGTGTTTCATAGAAAAGGAATATCAAACGGAGTCCAAACGGAATGAAACGTTCGGGAACGTGATTTTTGGAACAAACATGATCAAGGAGACTTGGAGTGGACGTCAAGAATCAATCGAGGAGGCCACGAGGCAGGGGGGCGCGCCCACCCCCTGGGCGCGCCCTCCACCCTCGTGGGCCCCTCGTTGCTCCACCGACCTACTTCTTCCTCATCTATATATATATATATATATATCCATATACCCTGCAAACATCCAGGAGCACCACGAAACCCTATTTCCACTGCCGCAACCTTCTGTACCCAAGAGATCCCATCTTAGGGCCTTTTCCGGAGCTCCGCCGGAGGGGGCATTGATCATGGAGGGCCTCTACATCAACTCCATGGCCTCTCTGGTGATGTGTGAGTATTCTACTTCAAACCTTCGGGTCCATAGCTAGTAGCTAGATGGCTTCTTCTCTCTCTTTAGATCTCAATTCAAAGTTCTCCTCGATTCTCTTGGAGATCTATTCGATGTAACTCTTCTTTTTGTGGTGTGTTTGTCGAGATCCGATGAATTGTGGGTTTATGATCAAGTTTATCTATGAACAATATTTGAATCTTCTCTGAATTCTTTTATGTATGATTGGTTTATCTTTGCAAGTCTCTTTGAATTATCAGTTTGGTTGGCTTACTAGATTGATCTTTCTTGCAATGGGAGAAGTGCTTAGCTTTGGGTTCAATCTTGCGGTGCTCGATCCCAGTGACACAAAGGGAAACGACACGTATTGTATTGTTGCCATTGAGGATAAAAAGATGGGGTTTACATCATATTGCATGAGTGTTGGGGAACGTAGTAATTTCGAAAAATTTCCTACGCACATGCAAGATCATGGTGATGCATAGCAACGAGAGGGGAGAGTGTTGTCTACGTACCAACGCAGACCTACTGCGAAAGCGATCACACAACATAGAGGAATTAGTCGTACGTCTTCTTCCCGATCCGACCGATCCAAGCACCGTTACTCCGGCACCTCCGAGTTCTTAGCACACGTTCAGCTCGATGACGATCCTCGGGCTCCGATCCAGCAAAGCGTCGAGGAAGAGTTCCGTCAGCACGACGGCGTGATGACGATCTTGATGTACTACCGACGCAGGGCTTCGCCTAAGCACTACAACGGTATGATCGAGGTGGAATTTGGTGGCAGGGGGCACTGCACACGGCTAAGGAACGATCTCAAGGATCAACTTGTGTGTCTTGGGGTGTCCCCTGCCCCCATATATAAAGGTTGGAGGGAGGGGGCCGGCCGGCTAGAGAGAGGGAGGCGCAGGGGGAGTCCTACTCCTACCGGGAGTAGGACTCCCCCCTCCAATCCTATTCCAACTAGGACTCTCAAGGGGGAAAGGAGAGAGAGGGGGGCCGGCCCCTTCTCCTAGTCCTACTAGGACTTGGGGAAGAGGGGGCGCGCGGCTAGGCTGTGGGCTGCCCCTTTTCTCTTTTCCACTAAGGCCCAATAGGCCCATTAGTCTCCCGGGGGGTTCCGGTAACCCTCCCGGTATTCCGGTAAAATCCCGATTTCACCCGGAACACTTCCTATGTCCAAACATAGGCTTCCAATATATCAATCTTTACGTCTCGACCATTTCGAGACTCCTCGTCATGTCCGTGATCTCATCCCGGGACTCCGAACAACCTTCGGTACATCAAAATGCATAAACTCATAATAACTGTCATCGTAACGTTAAGCGTGCGGACCCTACGGTTCGAGAACAATGTAGACATGACCGAGACACGTCTCCGGTCAATAACCAATAGCGGGACCTGGATGCCCATATTGGCTCCTACATATTCTACGAAGATCTTTATCGGTCAGACCGCATAAACAACATACGTTGTTCCCTTTGCCATCGGTATGTTACTTGCCCGAGATTCGATCGTCGGTATCCAATACCTAGTTCAATCTCGTTACCGGCAAGTCTCTTTACTCGTTCCGTAATACATCATCTCACAACTAACATATTAGTTGCAGTGCTTGCAAGGCTTATGTGATGTGCATTACCGAGAGGGCCCAGAGATACCTCTCCGACAATCGGAGTGACAAACCCTAATCTCGAAATACGCCAACCCAACATTTACCATTGGAGACACCTGTAGTACTCCTTTATAATCACCCAGTTACGTTGTGACGTTTGGTAGTACCCAAAGTGTTCCTCCGGTAAACGGGAGTTGCATAATCTCATAGTTATAGGAACATGTATAAGTCATGAAGAAAGCAATAGCAACATACTAAACGATCGGGTGCTAAGCTAATGGAATGGGTCATGTCAATCAGATCATTCAACTAATGATGTGACCTCGTTAATCAAATAACAACTCTTTGTTCATGGTTAGGAAACATAACCATCTTTGATTAACGAGCTAGTCAAGTAGAGGCATACTAGTGACACTCTGTTGGTCTATGTATTCACACATGTATTATGTTTCCGGTTAATACAATTCTAGCATGAATAATAAACATTTATCATGATATAAGGAAATAAATAATAACTTTATTATTGCCTCTAGGGCATATTTCCTTCAGTCTCCCACTTGCACTAGAGTCAATAATCTAGATTACACTGTAATGATTCTAACACCCATGGAGCCTTGGTGCTGATCATGTTTTGCTCGTGGAAGAGGCTTAGTCAACGGGTCTGCAACGTTCAGATCCGTATGTATCTTGCAAATCTCTATGTCTCCCACCTGGACTAAATCCCGGATGGAGTTGAAGCGTCTCTTGATGTGTTTGGTCCTTTTGTGAAATCTGGATTCCTTTGCCAAGGCAATTGCACCAGTATTGTCACAGAAGATTTTCATTGGACCCGATGCACTAGGTATGACACCTAGATCGGATATGAACTCCTTCATCCAGACTCCTTCGTTTGCTGCTTCCGAAGCAGCTATGTACTCCGCTTCACATGTAGATCCCGCTACGACGCTTTGTTTGGAACTGCACCAACTGACAGCTCCACCGTTTAAAGTAAACACGTATCCGGTTTGCGATTTAGAATCGTCCGGATCAGTGTCAAAGCTTGCATCAACGTAACCTCTTACGGTGAGCTCTTTGTCACCTCCATATATGAGAAACATATCCTTAGTCCTTTTCAGGTATTTCAGGATGTTCTTGACCGCTGTCCAGTGATCCATTCCTGGATTACTTTGGTACCTCCCTGCTAAACTTATAGCAAGGCACACATCAGGTCTGGTACACAGCATTGCATACATGATAGAGCCTATGGCTGAAGCATAGGGAACATCTTTCATTTTCTCTCTATCTTCTGCAGTGGTCGGGCATTGAGTCTGACTCAACTTCACACCTTGTAACACAGGCAAGAACCCTTTCTTTGCTTGATCCATTTTGAACTTCTTCAAAATTTTGTCAAGGTATGTGCTCTGTGAAAGTCCAATTAAGCGTTTTGATCTATCTCTATAGATCTTTATGCCTAATATGTAAGCAGCTTCCCCGAGGTCTTTCATCGAAAAACTTTTATTCAAGTATCCCTTTATGCTATCCAGAAATTCTATATCATTTCCAATCAGCAATATGTCATCCAGATATAATATTAGAAATGCTACAGAGCTCCCACTCACTTTCTTGTAAATACAGGCTTCTCCAAAAGTCTGTATAAAGCCAAATGCTTTGATCACACTATCAAAGCGTTTATTCCAACTCTGAGATGCTTGCACCAGTCCATAAATGGATCGCTGGAGTTTGCATACTTTGTTAGCTCCCTTTGGATCAACAAAACCTTCTGGTTGTATCATATACAACTCTTCTTCCAGAAATCCATTCAGGAATGCAGTTTTGACATCCATCTGCCATATTTCATAATCATAAAATGCGGCAATTGCTAACATAATTCTGACGGACTTAAGCATCGCTACGGGTGAGAAGGTCTCATCGTAGTCAACCCCTTGAACTTGTCGAAAACCTTTCGCGACAAGTCGAGCTTTATAGACAGTAATATTACCGTCAGCGTCTGTCTTTTTCTTGAAGATCCATTTATTCTCAATTTCTTGCCGATCATCGGGCAAGTCAACCAAAGTCCATACTTTGTTTTCATACATGGATCCCATCTCAGATTTCATGGCTTCAAGCCACTTTGCGGAATCTAGGCTCACCATCGCTTCTTCATAGTTCGTAGGTTCATCATGATCTAGCATCATGACTTCCAGAACTGGATTACCGTACCACTCTGGTGCGGATCTCACTCTGGTTGATCTACGTGGTTCAGTAGTATCTTGTTCTGAAGCTTCATGATCATCACCATTAGCTTCCTCACTGATTGGTATAGGTGTCGCAGAAACAGTTTTCTGTGATGTACTATTTTCCAATGAGGGAGCAGGTATAGTTACCTCGTCAAGTTCTACTTTCCTCCCACTCACTTCTTTCGAGAGAAACTCCTTTTCTAGAAAGTTTGAGAATTTAGCAACAAAAGTCTTGCCTTCGGATCTGTGATAGAAGGTGTATCCAATAGTTTCCTTTGGATATCCTATGAAGACACATTTCTCCGCTTTGGGTTCGAGCTTATCAGGTTGAAGCTTTTTCACATAAGCATCGCAGCCCCAAACTTTAAGAAACGACAACTTTGGTTTCTTGCCAAACCATAGTTCATAAGGTGTCGTCTCAACGGATTTTGATGGTGCCCTATTTAATGTGAATGCGGCCGTCTCTAGAGCATAACCCCAAAACGATAGCGGTAAATCAGTAAGAGACATCATAGATCGCACCATATCTAGTAAAGTACGATTACGACGTTCGGACACACCATTACGCTGTGGTGTTCCGGGTGGCGTGAGTTGCGAAACTATTCCACAATTTTTCAAATGTACACCAAACTCGTAACTCAAATATTCTCCTCCACGATCAGATCGTAGAAATTTTATTTTCTTGTTACGATGATTTTCAACCTCACTTTGAAATTCTTTGAACTTTTCAAATGTTTCAGACTTATGTTTCATTAAGTAGATATACCCATATCTGCTTAAATCATCTATGAAGGTGAGAAAATAACGATATCCGCCACGAGCCTCAATATTCATCGGACCACATACATCGGTATGTATGATTTCCAATAAATCTGTTGCTCTCTCCATAGTACCGGAGAATGGTGTTTTAGTCATCTTGCCTATGAGGCACGGTTCGCAAGTACCAAGTGATTCATAATCAAGTGGTTCCAAAAGCCCATCAGTATGGAGTTTCTTCATGCGCTTTACACCGATATGACCTAAACGGCAGTGCCACAAATAAGTTGCACTATCATTATTAACTTTGCATCTTTTGGCTTCTACATTATGAATATGTGTATCGCTATCTTCGAGATTCAACAAGAATAGACCACTCTTCAAAGGTGCGTGACCATAAAAGATATTACTCATATAAATAGAACAACCATTATTCTCTGATTTAAATGAATAACCGTCTCGCATTAAACAAGATCCAGATATAATGTTCATGCTTAACGCTGGCACCAAATAACAATTATTTAGGTCTAATATTAATCCCGAAGGTAGATGTAGAGGTAGCGTGCCGACCGCGATCACATCGACTTTGGAACCGTTTCCCACGCGCATCGTCACCTCGTCCTTTGCTAGCGTCCGCTTATTCTGTAGTCCCTGTTTCGAGTTGCAAATATTAGCAACAGAACCAGTATCAAATACCCAGGTGCTACTGCGAGCTCTAGTAAGGTACACATCAATAACATGTATATCACATATACCTTTGTTCACTTTACCATCCTTCTTATCCGCCAAATACTTGGGGCAGTTCCGCTTCCAGTGACCAGTCTGCTTGCAGTAGAAGCACTCAGTTTCAGGCTTAGGTCCAGACTTGGGTTTCTTCTCCTGAGCAGCAACTTGCTTGCTGTTCTTCTTGAAGTTTCCCTTCTTCTTCCCTTTGCCCTTTTTCTTGAAACTGGTGGTTTTGCTAACCATCAACACTTGATGCTCCTTCTTGATTTCTACCTCCGCAGCTTTCAGCATTGCGAAGAGCTCGGGAATAGTCTTGTTCATCCCTTGCATATTATAGTTCATCACGAAGCTCTTGTAGCTTGGTGGCAGTGATTGGAGAATTCTGTCAATGACGCAGTCATCTGGAAGATTAACTCCTATCTGAATCAAGTGATTATTATACCCAGACATTTTGAGTATATGCTCACTGACAGAACTGTTCTCCTCCATCTTGCAGCTATAGAACTTATTGGAGACTTCATATCTCTCAATTCGGGCATTTGCTTGAAATATTAACTTCAACTCCTGGAACATCTCATATGCACCATGACGTTCAAAACGTCGTTGAAGTCCCGATTCTAAGCCGTAAAGCATGGCACACTGAACTATCGAGTAGTCATCAGCTTTGCTCTGCCAGACGTTCATAACATCTGGCGTTGCTCCAGCAGCAGGCCTGTCACCCAGCGGTGCTTCCAGGACGTAATTCTTCTATGCAGCAATGAGGATAATCCTCAGGTTACGGACCCAGTCCGTGTAATTGCTACCATCATCTTTCAACTTTGCTTTCTCAAGGAACGCATTAAAATTCAACGGAACAACAGCACGAGCCATCTATCTACAATCAACATAAACAAGCAAGATACTATCAGGTACTAAGTTCATGATAAGTTTAAGTTCAGTTTAATCAAATTACTTAAGAACTCCCACTTAGATAGACATCCCTCTAATCCTCTAAGTGATCACGTGATCCAAATCAACTAAACCATAACCGATCATCACGTGAGATGGAGTAGTTTTCAATGGTGAACATCGTTATGTTGATCATATCTACTATATGATTCACGCTCGACCTTTCGGCCTCCGTGTTCCGAGGCCATATCTGTATATGCTTGGCTCGTCAAGTATAACCTGAGTATTCTGCGTGTGCAACTGTTTTGCACCCGTTGTATTTGGACGTAGAGCTTATCACACCCGATCATCACGTGGTGTCTGGGCACGACGAACTTTGGCAACGGTGCATACTCAGGGAGAACACTTCTTGATAATTTAGTGAGGGATCATCTTATAATGCTACCGTCAATCAAAGCAAGATAAGATGCATAAAAAGATAAACATCACATGCAATCAATATAAGTGATATGATATGGCCATCATCATCTTGCGCTTGTGATCTCCATCTCCGAAGCACCGTCATGATCACCATCGTCACCGGCGCGACACCTTGATCTCCATCGTAGCATCGTTGTCATCTCGCCAATCTTATGCTTCCACGACTATCACTACCGTTTAGTAATAAAGTAAAGCATTACATCGCGATTGCATTGCATACAATAAAGCGACAACCATATGGCTCCTGCCAGTTGCCGATAACTCGGTTACAAAACATGATCATCTCATACAATAAAATCAGCATCATGCCTTGACCATATCACATCACAACATACCCTGCAAAAACAAGTTAGACGTCCTCTACTTTGTTGTTGCAAGTTTTACGTGGCTGCTACGGGCTTAAGTAAGAACTCATCTCACCTACGCATCAAAACCACAACGATAGTTTGTCAAATAGACTCCGTTTTAACCTTCTCAAGGACCGGGCGTAGTCACACTTGGTTCAACTAAAGTTGGAGAGACAGTCTTCCGCAAGCCATCTATGTGCAAAGCACGTCGAGGGAACCGGTCTCGCGTAAGAGTACGCGTAAGGTTGGTCCGGATCGTCTCACCCAACAATACCGCCGAACCAAAGTATGACATGCTGGTAGGCAGTATGACTTGTATCGCCCACAACTCACTTGTGTTCTACTCGTGCAAATAACATCAAACCATAAAAGCTAGGCTCGGATGCCACTGTTGGGGAACGTAGTAATTTCGAAAAATTTCCTACGCACACGCAAGATCATGGTGATGCATAGCAACGAGAGGGGAGAGTGTTGTCTACGTACCAACGCAGACCGACTGCGGAAGCGATCACACAACATAGAGGAATTAGTCGTACGTCTTCTTCCCGATCCGACCGATCCAAGCACCGTTACTCCGGCACCTCCGAGTTCTTAGCACATGTTCAGCTCGATGACGATCCTCGGGCTCCGATCCAGCAAAGCGTCGAGGAAGAGTTCCGTCAGCACGACGGCGTGATGACAATCTTGATGTACTACCGACGCAGGGCTTCGCCTAAGCACTACAACGGTATGATCGAGGTGGAATTTGGTGGCAGGGGGCACCGCACACGGCTAAGGAACGATCTCAAGGATCAACTTGTGTGTCTTGGGGTGTCCCCTACCCCCGTATATAAAGGTTGGAGGGAGGGGGCCGGCCGGCCAGAGAGAGGGAGGCGCAGGGGGAGTCCTACTCCTACCGGGAGTAGGACTCCCCCCTCCAATCCTATTCCAACTAGGACTCTCAAGGGGGAAAGGAGAGAGAGGGGGGCCGGCCCCTTCTCCTAGTCCTACTAGGACTTGGGGAAGGGGGGGCGGCTAGGCTGTGGGCTGCCCCTTTTCTCTTTTCCACTAAGGCCCAATAGGCCCATTAGTCTCCCGGGGGGTTCCGGTAACCCTCCCGGTATTCCGGTAAAATCCCGATTTCACCCGGAACACTTCCTATGTCCAAACATAGGCTTCCAATATATCAATCTTTACGTCTCGACCATTTCGAGACTCCTCGTCATGTTCGTGATCTCATCCGGGACTCCGAACAACCTTCGGTACATCAAAATGCATAAACTCATAATAACTGTCATCGTAACGTTAAGCGTGCGGACCCTACGGTTCGAGAACAATGTAGACATGACCGAGACACGTCTCCGGTCAATAACCAATAGCGGGACCTGGATGCCCATATTGGCTCCTACATATTCTATGAAGATCTTTATCGGTCAGACCGCATAAACAACATACGTTGTTCCCTTTGCCATCGGTATGTTACTTGCCCGAGATTCGATCGTCGGTATCCAATACCTAGTTCAATCTCGTTACCGGCAAGTCTCTTTACTCGTTCCGTAATACATCATCTCACAACTAACATATTAGTTGCAGTGCTTGCAAGGCTTATGTGATGTGCATTACCGAGAGGGCCCAGAGATACCTCTCCGACAATCGGAGTGACAAACCCTAATCTCGAAATACGCCAACCCAACATTTACCATTGGAGACACCTGTAGTACTCCTTTATAATCACCCAGTTACGTTGTGACGTTTGGTAGTACCCAAAGTGTTCCTCCGGTAAACGGGAGTTGCATAATCTCATAGTTATAGGAACATGTATAAGTCATGAAGAAAGCAATAGCAACATACTAAACGATCGGGTGCTAAGCTAATGGAATGGGTCATGTCAATCAGATCATTCAACTAATGATGTGACCTCGTTAATCAAATAACAACTCTTTGTTCATGGTTAGGAAACATAACCATCTTTGATTAACGAGCTAGTCAAGTAGAGGCATACTAGCGACACTCTGTTGGTCTATGTATTCACACATGTATTATGTTTCCGGTTAATACAATTCTAGCATGAATAATAAACATTTATCATGATATAAGGAAATAAATAATAACTTTATTATTGCCTCTAGGGCATATTTCCTTCAATGAGTTTATCCCTCTACATTATGTCCTCTTGCTTAAGGCGTTACTCTGTTCTTATGAACTTAATACTCTAGATGCATGCTGGATAGCGGTCGATGTGTGGAGTAATAGTAGTAGATGTAGAATCGTTTCGGTCTACTTGTCACGGACGTGATTCCTATATACACGATCATGCCTAGATATTCTCATAATTATTCGCTTTTCTATCAATTGCTCGATAGTAGTTTGTTCACACACCGTAATACTTATGCTATCTTGAGAGAAGCCACTAGTGAAACCTATGGCCCTCGGGTCTATTTTCCATCATACAAGTTTCCAATCTATTTTATTTTGCTATCTTTTACTTTCAATCTATATCGTAAAAATACCAAAAATATTTATCTTATTATTATCATCTCTATCAGATCTCACTCTTGCAAGTGGCCGAGAAGGGATTGACAACCCCTTTATCATGTTGGTTGAGAGGTTCTTATTTGTTTGTGTAGGTATGAGGTGACTCGCGCGTGGTCTCCTACTGGATTGATACCTTGGTTTTCAAAAACTGAGGGAAATACTTACGCTGCTTTACTGCACCACCCTTTCCTATTCAAGGGAAAACCAACACAGTGCTCAAGAGGTAGCAAGTTCCAAAATGAAATTCAACATTTTCGGAGCCTATTCCTTTCTGCCGCAGCCGACGGCGCTGATCAGCAAACCATTCATTTTTGCGAAATAAATGTAGGGAAAACCTCATTACCTTCAGCACCCTTTCTCTGACAACAAAGAACCTGGCGAATATAATCTCCGGTAAGGTCACTCGATAGGAGTTCAAAGTAATTTCTGAGAGATGCAGATCTAGGCGTTTCGATGTGATTGTTATATTGTATCACATTATCCACCATCGGGCCTAATCTTATCTACAAAAGATGAAAACGTGTTAGTGCCTACATGCAGTTTTGAACACTACTACATGTCTATTTGGTTTGCAGGATTTGTAAAATGCACTAACATGCCATCTTCGATCCGACATGATTAACATGGGCATTTGATTACAATCTAGAAAAATGTAGCCTTCTTCACAAGAGGTTGGTGTGGATGGAAAGTTCCCTCAGAAAACTAGTACAGATGAATCCAAAGGAGAAATGCTTATGGATTATAACCATATGGATCAAGAAACCAATATGGGGGGGGGCATGTACGTACTGAAATCCTCCAAAAAATTCTTCAGAAATCGTAGTACACTGTCATTGTAAAAACTTGGAAAAAGGTGTCACGAAATTGAACTCCCTTATGGTTAACATTTAACATGAAAGGAACACCACCTCGATATATAGCTTCTCCAGGCACGGAAAGCATCTCAGGAAACTGACAACTTGCTCCTGGTTGGGGCCAATGGATTCTAGTGCCAAGACCTTCACTGTGCGCAATTTCGAGGTCAATCTTGTCGGAATCATTTTCTGGATGACAAACGAACATACATCTTTAAAATTAGAAATAATGTTAATTTCTAGAAGGAGAGATAGAAGGCGGCTGTTGTACCTGAATGGGTGTGGATCCAATAACAAGTTCGGAGTATTTGTCAAACGAGTAGCCCACCACTGTCAATTTCGGTGCAGAAATGACATTGATTCTTGTTGGACCTTCTTGATCAACTACAAGTAATCTCTCAGGCGAAGGTGTGTCCTCAGTGACCATACCGTGGTACACATCTTGTGATGTCTTCTTGCCGCACCGGCAACACACATAAATAGTCCGGAGAGTCATGGAGGTGATGTGGAAGCTACTCAACCCATTGATCGCCTGAAGATGAAGGTACTCGAGTGCAGTACAGCCATAGAGTAGGCGCTCCATGTCACCATTTGGGAGGCAGACAACGATGAGCTCGAGGTGCCTCACTCGTGGTAGAATAAGAGCGGGCACGTCATTGAGGGGGATGGAAGTTCCTGAACTTAGCGACGCGCAGCATGGGCGCGAGGCAGAGCGCAGATGTTGGCAGTGAGCGCATATGCCCATCATCAAAAGTGAGCTCCTCGAGCTGATCTAGGGCGGGGCATCAAAACCAGTCGTCAAGCTTGGCTCGGTCCTTGTCATTGGAACGGAACTTGCCCATGCTAAGGTTTCTGGTTGGGCCAGGGTGACTGTCGAGGATCTTGGAGAACGCATCCAAGCTTTTGCGATAGCTATGGCATACTTCATGGGCGTTGATGAAGTCGAGAGGTGTGGAGTTCCATTGGGGGCGCCACCGCCGGGAAAGGACGGTTGTCCGTGCCCCATATTTGATTGGGAGGAGGTAGATGATGACTGTCAACATATCATCGGGGAGGCTGCTGATGAAGTCTAGGCCTGCTAGAGTCACTTGCGGTTCTTGCTCAACCCACCTCCACTTGTTGGCAGCCCCGTTCTCCACCTCCGGAGTCTCCTTGTCAGCGTGATTTCTGATAGAAGTGGGAGTACAGGGAATATTTAGTTAAAACATGTCAATATAAAAGTGTATTGGTAACTAGAAGTTAGTAGGTAGGAATAGAGTAAGAAAATGGAATAACAATTGGTTGCTTAAATACTACACAATTCATTTGATATTGCTAGGTAAGTCAACATGCAGATACTTGAAAAAACACTTACTTCGAACAAAGTCTGGACGGATGATATCGTCGGGGAAGTTAGCATATATCTCATGACCAGGCTATTTTATGTGGAGTGCAATTTTAGTGCCATCTTTCAGTACATAAAACTTAGAAATTCCCTTCCAAAGGCCAATGCCAAAATAGTAGTCACCACGTTCATCAAGTCTTACAGTAGCAACAATTGTAAATCCATGGTTTGTGTTCAGTATGACATCCCTGCAGTCTTGATTTATGTAAAGGGAAATATTGTGTACTACAGATTTTGTTGCATAGCAAGGGACGCGCTACAGAAAATGGTAGGATTGTTAAAGAAAATATGGTAACATGCAAATATGGGCCCAAATTAAAGGAACTATACAGCGGTTGAAATCGAAGGACAAAAATCTATAATTAAACAGATAGGGTAAACATGATGTCATGGAAATATGAGAGTAATCGAAAGAACAATACATCATTAATTTGTCTAATATAGAAAGAAGAGGAAAAAAATCCCCTTTGACATATGTGGTGCATGTGGCACCTTTTATCCAAATGTAGCAATATTTAGTATATGTTTAGGAAAGTAGGCCATGCCAACCGATTTAGGGTGAGATTGAACATACCGCATGCATCCTCAAGTCATCTAATACGGTGAGATGGAACTCCATGGATGTCTGGCGGAGGCCACAAAGTCCTGATGTGTCCGTGCACTGTACACTCTATGAATGAAAGAAAACCCTCAAAACAGCTCGAATAAAAATGAGTTCACGGTGATTTCGGCCCAGGTGATTAAAGGAGGCAGATGAACTGGGATAAGAGATGAGATAATATCTCATTAAATTAGTTACCTTGTTTCCCATGAGAAACAACCCTCAATATGGCGGATTCCCCAACCAGGCAGAGCTGGGTCGATCGCGAGCAGCGTCAAGAAAGTCGATGGCGATAGGCGGTGGCAAGCGGAAGTGGCGAAATGCGGTGGGGTTTGACGGTAGCCTGGCGGCGGCGGCATGCGTTGAGCAAGTGGTTGCCGCCGCGATAGGCGGTGCCATGCATAGACACCGAGGAGCTTGTGCAGGTGTGAATGGGGACCGGAAGGGGTGGCGGGCGGGTGAGGGTTTTTGTGACGTGGGTATGGTGAGGGTTTTCTTTTTTCTTTTTTGAATTGGGTGGTGAGGGTTTTCTGTCCCACAAAGATTTTTTGGAGGCAACGGTTTGCTAGAGCCAACCTTGTGTGATTGACGTAAGAGGGAAAATGAAAGTCATTGCACACGGCTCCAATTTTGGGAACCGTGTGTGATTGACGCACTACCTCCGTCCTGGTTTATTGGCCCCCTTTGTAATTTGTACCAAAATTTGACCAAATATTTAACTAAAAAATGTTTATGCATGTCACCAAAAATTATATCATTAAACACTATGTTCAAATACGCATCCAACGATATAGTTTTTGCTGACCTACACTAACATTTTGTTAGTTAAATCTTTGGTCAAATTTTAACACAAATTACAAAGGGGACCAGTAAACCAGGACGGAGGTAGATTACATCAACCGAACTGATTGCATCCATATCCCACATTTAGACATAAGTAAATATAGATTGAACATACTCAGACATAAATAATAAGCATATACAAGCATAGTTCAACCATAAGTACATAGTTCAACCGACATTAAGCATACTCAAGCATACATAGTTCGATCCCACATCTCGTCTCATCTGCCGGCACGACCCCGAAGCTTCTCCAGGTACTCGGCGTACGCGGCGTGCGCTACCCTGCAAAAATACTTCTGCTTGAAGGAGCCAACGGCTCGTCCTCTTGCATGCGCCAGAACACTTTCATATGTGTCATGAAGCTTTCGGTTGCAAAATGGGCATCGATAGCCGCCGTCCCAGGTCCTAATACGCATGTTATGCATTCCCGCATAAAGCTCCCTCAGGATTTGCCTCTTGTACCTCTCTGGCCATCTTCATCTTCACTGTCCACATCGCCAGACAACACCTGTACAAATAGTAAAAAATGAGGTGTCAAATCAATGTTTACAAACTAATCTCTAGCGAACATTTGGCAGTTGCCAAAATTTGGCATCAAATCAATGTTTACATGCCGTGAAGTAGGATTAGGAATTTATGACTATTTTTTTATACATATCCATATATTATGGTTCGATTTTAAAGCATAATCGTCTATGTACAGACCAATCTTGAAGAAAATAATGACACAAACATATATGTAGGTCATTCAAAATCAATTGTCAAGTCCTGGATAGGAATTATTAGCACGAACACTAAGCCTAGTCGGATTACTAGCAGAAATCATTTGCACAAATGAAACAACTAATCACTTATCACTTGTACCATTTAAACAATCAATACACTACACGGATCTAACAAAACTTAATCAGATTTCATGGATTGGGAGAACATAACCATAGAATTTCTATTCCGAAAAGGGGGAGGCAGGAGTACCCAGAGAAACCCTAGGATCTATTTGACACATAAATGGGTATATATGACTAACCTATTATCTGTTGTCGTCGGAATCATCGCCGGAGTCGTCATCAGAGTCGTCGTCGGGGTTGTCGCCCGAGTCGTCACTGGACTTGGTGTGGACCTCCGCCTTCGGCTGTGGATGTGATACGTCTCCAACGTATCACTTCCACAACCGGAGGCGGAGGTCCATGTATCTATAATTTTTTATTGTTCCATGTTATTATATTATCCATCTTGGATGTTTTATATGCATTTATATGCTGTTTTATATGATTTTTGAGACTAACCTATTAACCTAGAGCCCAGTGCCAGTTTCTGTTTTTTTTTCTTATTTTTTAGTTTTACAGAAAAGGAATACCAAACGGAGTCCAATTGACGTGCCAATTTTTGATGATTTTTTACGGACCAAAAGAAGCCCCGAGAGTAAAAGAGTTGGGCTAGAAGACTCCCGAGCCATCCACGAGGGTGGAGGGCGCGCCCCCCTATCTCGTGGACGACTCGGAGACCCCCCTAACATGAGACTGACGCCAAAAATTCCTATAAATACAGAAACCTCCAGAAAATAACCTAGATCAGGAGTTCCGCCGCCGCAAGCCTTTGTAGCCACGAAAAACCAATTGGGGCCCTATTCCGGCACCCTGTCGGAGGGGGGATCCATCACCGGTGGCCATCTTCATCATCCCAGTGCTCTCCATGACAAGAAGGGAGTAGTTCATCCTCGAGGCTGAGGGTATGTACCAGTAGCTATGTGTTTGATCTCTCTCTCTCTCTCTCTCTCCCTCATTTTTTGATTTGGCATGATCTTGATGTACCGCGAGCTTTGCTATTATAGTTGGATCTTATGATGTTTCTCCCCCTCTACTCTCTTGTAATGGATTGATTTTTCCCTTTGAAGTTATCTTATCGGATTGAGTCTTTAAGGATTTGAGAACACTTGATGTATGTCTTGCGTGGGATACCCGTGGTGACAATGGGGTATTCTATTGATTCACTTGATGTATGTTTTGGTGATCAACTTGCGGGTTCAGTGACCTTGTGAACTTATGCATAGGGGTTGGCACACATTTTTGTCTTGACTCTCCGGTGGAAACTTTGGGGCACTCTTTGAAGTTCTTTGTGTTGGTTGAATAGATGAATCTGAGATTGTGTGATGCATATCGTATAATCATACCCACGGATACTTGAGGTGACATTGGAGTATCTAGGTAACATTAGGGTTTTGATTGATTTGTGTCTTAAGGTGTTATTCTAGTACGAACTCTAGGATAGATCGAACGGATAGAATAGCTTCGTGTTATTTTACTATGGACTCTTGAATAGATCGATCAAAAAGGATAACTTTGAGGTGGTTTCATACCCTACAATAATCTCTTCGTTTGTTCTCCGCTATTAGTGACTTTGGAGTGACTCTATGTTGCATGTTGAGGGATTTTTATATGATCTAATTATGCTATTATTGTTGAGGGAACTTTCACTAGTGAAAGTATGAACCATAGGCCTTATTTCCTAGCATTGCAATACCGTTTACACTCACTTTTACCACTTGCTACCTTGCTGTTTTTATATTTTCAGATTACAAAAACCTATATCTACCATCCATATTGCACTTGTATCACCATCTCTTCGCTGAACGAGTGCGCCTATACAATCTACCATTGTATTGGGTGTGTTGGGGACACAAGAGACTCTTTGTTATTTGGTTGCAGGGTTGCTTGAGAGAGACCATCTTCATCCTACGCCTCCCACGGATTGATAAACCTTAGGTCATCCACTTGAGGGAAATTTGCTACTGTCCTACAAACCTCTACACTTGGAGGCCCAACAACGTCTACAAGAAGAAGGTGTGTAGTAGACATTAGGAAGCACGACACCGCCGACGATGTCAGGGTGCAGTGATACCTCGCCGGTGGTGACGGCAACCTCTGTCGCCATCTCCACGCCATTCTCCGGTGGTTCAGCAGCCCCGGCGTCACCACTCCCTCCGATTGGGCGCTTCGGTGGCATCCTCATACACTGACGACTTTGAGGACTGAGAGCGGTGTCGAGGATGCAAGCAGAGAGAGAGGATTGTGTGTGTGGCGAGGTGGGGGTGCGGCCGCTCGGGTGCGCCATTAATGTGGAGTAGTGGGAGAGAGGCGGGCGGCAGTCAAACCGCTGGCTCGCCTCCTGGTGAGCCTGCGCACCGGACTGCTGGCATGCCTACTGTCGTTTCACACAGCTACTCGCACGCCTCCCGATGACACTGCACAGCGAGCACGCCTCCTATCAATTCACACACATGCACGCACGCCTCCCAGTCTGCCTGCATGGCGGACTGCTCGCATGCGTCCCGTCAACTCACGCCTTCTCACACGACACACGGGTCGCGTGGCGGCACGTATATTATTTTTCTATTTGGATGATTAATGCTGCCGCTTTATTGCTTAACCAAAGCATGACACGTATCCATTGTTGGTCTGGCACTCATGGTTCGAATAAATAATTCGTTTGCGATATTGGTTCCCAATTATTAACAATCTCTTGCTTGTAAGAAGATAAAGATTACATCAAAACTGGTCTCAACTTTGACAAAAAAAAGTACAATGCCACTTTGTATTGGTGTCCATATGACAACACGATAAGTTTCATGAATTTCAAATAAGTTTTGGATGTACTAGAATTTAAAAATCAAGATTCTCAATGTTTCAATTTGTTGCACGGGGAGTAAACATGCACCCAGTGAGACACATGTGTTTTTGCAATCCATTTAAGTGCACTGTCACGTGTGCACGTAGCTCAAATTTGATTTTTGCACATTATGCCCCTAGAAAATCAATCAATGTACTAAATCATCTTAATGATCTCTGTTTTTTTCAAAATTAAAACATCCCTTCTTTGGTAACATATGTTCACCGCAGGATAATTTAACATGCATCGTAGTTGCGGTGGATTCGCGGTGTGTGTGTGCGTGCGTCTGGGGGTGGGGAGTGGCTGGCAGTACACTACGAGTCATGATCCATCATGGGGGTTGGCCGTTTTGTGAGGCAGGTGCCACATCAGAGTCGTGAATTCGTTATTTAAAGCATTACATACCTCTTTCATACATATGTACATACATGTTTTGGCCACATGCAGTCGAAGGTTGTCCTACATGACACTCGATACTCACGTGTGACGCTTTCTGTGGGCCCACGAGGTCGTCGTCCATCACTTTGACCAATAGCCGGCAGAGAGGTTAATTTGACCAGCAAGGTAGAATCTTTTTTGTTTGTGTTATGGTGGGATTATATAGCACACGTCGAAGAGGTGGGAGGGGACTGGCATATATACTATACGTACGTGTCCGTGAACAGGTACACCTCACTCAGTGTCAGGACTTTCAGTTTCCGAGGCACGTGCCACATCAAAGTTGTGAAAATTGGCTATTCAAATATCACACAACACCTCTTTGGGCCACATGCATGCAGGCGGTGGTTATCCTAGGACACTCACGTGTGAGGCTTCCATTTGTGGGCCCGCGAGGCCATCATCGGTGCATGCATCACTTTGACGTACATCGGGAGAGGTTAATTAATTTCACCATCAAGGAGGATTCTTTTTGGGTTGTATTATGGTAGGAGCATATAGTATGCGTCGAAGAGGGGGAATGGGACCATCATATGTAGTACGCTTCATGAACCTCGCTCTGTGTGGGGACTTTATGGTTTTTGAGGCATGTACCACATCAATGTTGTGCATTTTGGGTATTCCGCATATATTTGGCCCACATACAAAGCGATGGTGGTTGTCCTCTCTCACCCACTTAAGCGGATATCAGCGATATCGATGCTTTCCATCTGTGGGCCCGCTTGGTCCATCACTACTTTGCCTGATAATGAGAGAGGTTAATTTGACTTAGGAGGGAATTATTTTTTTGTTTGTAATAGGGTATATATATAGGTCATGCTCTGGGATGACATGATATAGTTTGAGCACACACATGCATGTGTACGCATGAATCCCTCACATCGAGTCAAAGTGGCTAGTACCACGACACGTCATGAACCGATCTCACTCTGTGTGGGGACTGTACGATTTTCGTCGCACGCGCCACATCAATGTTGTGAAATGGTATTCAAACATGCATGCATGCATCACCTCCATACATATGCATGTAGTGGTTGTCTTCGAAAGGTACACTCCCTCGCGTGGTTATCGGTGACAAGCCTATATATTCGTGGGCCCGCGTGGACATCCATGATCACCTTGACCGGCAACAAGATAGGTTACCATGGCGGATTCTTCCTTTGGTTCGTGTTATCGTAGTATAGGTCATGGTGAGATTCAGACCTAATTAAGTTTGAGCGCATACTATGCTCGCATGCATGCATGAATCCCCGTCAATGGCTTGAAGTGTGGTGTGACATACATATGCATCGTCAACCAACCCTCGCTCGGTGTGGGGATTTCTAGTTCAAAAGCACGGTGCCCCATCAAAGTTGTTCCATTGTGTATTCAAACACACCTCTCCATACATATGTTTGGGCCACACGCAGGCAGTGGTTGTCTTCGGGGACTAGCTACTTGTGTTATTATTGGCGAGCTAGACCATCTCCGGGGTCGCATGGACGACCATCACTTTTGACCATCAACAAGAGAGAGGTTGTACGACCAAGGTGGATTATTCTTGGTCTATTTTACGATCGATCTTGGTGAGATGCCCTCTCTGGCCCGCCAACTGTGTGTGTGGGGGGGGGGGGCTGCTACTTTGCAATTTGCTAGGTGAACCTTCGGGAGGGGGGGCATGCATTCATATCTTAGGATTCCCTTCATGTCGACACAAGGAGGGGCAAGCAATACCGTGCGCTTTGCGAGATAGGTGCCACATCGAAGTTGCATTTGGTATTTGAACATCAAACCACCATTTTCATACATATATTTGGTCCACATGCAAGTGTGTTCGTGTTCTGACCCTCTCCCGCGTCATTTTTCACCAAATTTATGAACATTAGACAAGTCGGATGATGCAACAGACACGGTTCACTCACACTAACAGTGTGCCACGCCAGTGCACATGTCATGCACATCTGCACAGTACATTGGGCTCCATGAGGCTACCCCTCTCAAAAATATCTACCCACCTGCAGGTTTTTTCTTTTAGTAACACACAATTATTATGTTTCGACCGTGTGTGATGTTTCTTGTTCCCACTCCCGCCTGCATCCCTCGAAAATATCTGCCCGCCTCGAGGGTTTTTCTGTTTCATAACACACGGTTGTTATTTCTGAACCATGTGTGATGCACCATCATCCAAATTTTCAATAGCCCCGGCATTTCACTCCTGCGTAGTAGAATTTTCAATAGCCGCGTAATTTCCTCAAACACACCTCGCCCCCTCCACACACGCACACACACACGCACACACACACACACCAAAACCTCCCTCGCTCAAAACCCTAGCAAGGTCGCTGCCGCCGCCGCAAGGCCTCCATTGTCAACATCTGCCAGTTTGCCCGTGCAACTTACCCACCGATCTCCATAACCAGGCCGCCCTGAGTGTCTTAGATGACGCCTGCCAAACGCCCCCTTTCCCACAGATCCCCATCCCCATCCTCATCCCCATCCCCCACTCTAGAGCGTCGCAGCCTAAGCCCAGCTACACTTCCCATGGAGCTCGAGGAGTGACTGGTCCAAAAGAGGTGTATCATGGTCTCTTCGCTCGATGTTGCCGAGGAAGCTGACGACCGTTACTGGCCACAGACACTCAATCACCAGGCTAGAGTATGTGGGTATGTCATAGACGCTGGCTTTGACATCGAGGTTGTCGACAGCGACGGCCTGACGCGAGCTATCTCACAGGTTAAGTAGCCCACCCCAATCCCCCGAGTTCAACCACCGTCGATCTCATCCATGGCCCCGCCGCTGATCTCCTCTGGCTCGCTGTCAAGAATTTTCCATCCTACATCACCAACGAGCCCCTTTTGTCATTTCTGAAGGACACATTCTGTGACGCTGGCTTGGGATCCACAGCTTCCAAGTCAGACCTCATCGACGACGACCACGAGGAGGGCACCCTCTCCGGATCTTACAAGGGAAAAGAGCCCACCTGCTCTTCCAAGGGGAAAGAGCTCGTGTGCGACATCAGGGAGAGCACCCTACAGCCATGCTCTCCTAAGGAGAAGGATCCCATCTACGACAACATGGAGCGCATCCAGGGTCCGTGCTCTTCCCACGGGAACGAGCCCATCTGTGGCAAGTGAGGAAACCCATGATTTGTTTTGCTGTGCCTCTTCACAGGGGGAACCCATGATTTGTTTTGTCGAGTCCCTTTTGTAGTGTAGTGAGAATATGTCTAGTTTTAATTGCTATATTTGGTTGTTTGCAGTATGCCTTGTTTATTCTAGTTGTTCACAATGTGATGCTCTATATGTGCAACTATTTACTGTGTAGTACATTTCATCAATCCAGTTTTAAACATACCGATAGGAATCCATATATTTGCTTGTTGTTAAGCCTGTTATAGCTAGCATATGCCTCTTTTAAAGTTTTTTTATTGTTCAATTGTTTGTAGTTAGCATATGTCCAGTTCCAAACGCTATCTTTGGTTGTTCATAGTATGCCTTGTTTATTCCAGTTATTCATAATGTGATGTTCTATATGTGCAAGTATGAACTGTGCAGTTCAATTTCATCAATAACAATTTCAGCAATACCACTATGAATGACTACATTTGGTTGCTGCATCTTGTAGTTAACATGCCTTTCCATTTTTATTTAACAATAACCAGTGTACTTAGACCGGCACAATACCAGTTTGAATGACTATGGTTGCTTGTTGTTAAATGTTAGGCCTGTTGTAGTTAACACACCTTTCTACTTGTTTTGCTTTAGTAGCTTGCTTAAACCTGCACACTGAAGCTATCTTTTGGAGAGTATTTTGTCTGCCATGGATATATTTGGTTGATGTTTAGCCTGTTGTGCTTAACATTCCTCTCGATTTACTTGCACAAGACAATTTTGGGAATGACTATTGTTTTCCATCAAGGCTAGTTTCATCTGTTCAGGATATCGGTAGCTGGTACCATATAAACTTGGGCTGATAAGGGACTAATCAGTGAATCAAATTTTTAACTGAATATATTTGTAACCCATTTATCATTACGTTAACTAGGGCCATATGTAATATATCTTAGGCTACATAGCAACATGCACTGTACTTAATGTCTAAATATGAAATCCTAGGCTACCTAGCAACAAGGAAGAGTGTTACCTTAATTCTGATGATGTCTAGATATACGTTGAAGAGCAGCAGCAACAACAACATAGTCCTGTTTGGTTACTCAACTTAGCTAGAGGTTAGAGTTAGTTTCTAGCTCATGACTAACCCTGAACTAACTCCATCCAAAGAGGTGTTTGGATGACAAGGTTAGATTGACAATAAATGCACTAGGAGAACTAGCTCCAATTAGCACCTCTTGGGTGGGATAGTTTTTTTGGTGAGTTAGATGCAACTAGATCAAACTAGCCCTCATGTATGGATATACTTCAGGGCTATTTGAGCCCGAACTAGCTCAAACTAACTCTAACCCATGGATACAACAACAGTTAATTAGCTGATAATTTGTAAAAATGCAATAAACTCCTTCCGACCCATAATTACCCTTGATGAAAACACTTCTATGATGCGTCATTTATCATCATGGAAGTGGACACTTCTGTGATGATAATTTGAGTATTTTCATGGAACACTTCTATGACAGCACATATATGACTATCTTGATTCTGCCATAAAATCGTCACAGATGTACATGCATGACAGAAAACGTGACCTACTGTGACAAACACGTATCATCATGGAAGTGTTTTTTTGTAGTGACTCTCATGGCCCGAGGAACTAAAACACATGCTAACACTCTGTGCTATAACAATTGATTTCTGACAATACTATCTCAAAGTATAACAAACAAGATTGGGTCGATCCAATATGATCATTCTTCTTACATCGTACTCTCTATATTGTTTCAGGACTATCGTTACACTTAACAATATCCTGAGACCGAAAAACATGATCACCAATAACACTTGAGCTAGTCTTAGAGGCAAGACCGATAACCTATACTTTACCGTTTATCATTCCACACGTGCATATGAGTTTTCCACTGAATCACATATTCCAGTATCACAACATTAATAGCATGAAATATAAACTGCTAATTATGAAAATGGAAATATAATAGTACATTATTATTGCCTCTAGGGCATATTTCCATCATCTTTGCTGCATAATTAAATGGCTATACATGTTTTCTGATCTATTTGTCTTCTCTGGCCAAGAGAGGTGAGTATTTCTTTTGAGGGAGTGGTGCATAGTAGTGGGTTAAATCTTGACGTGCTCTAATCAAGTGACAATAAGGACGAAGACATGTATTGTATTGTTTCCACTAAAGATAAAACAATGGGGTTTAATCTTATTGCTAGATTTATTTTTGTCTGCATTACATCATCTTGCTTATTGTGTTACTATGTTTCTTGCAAACTTAATAGTTTGAGATGCATGTTGGATAGTGTTCTTGGAGTGGATTAATAGTAGTAGATTCAGTTGGATTAACGGTCTACTTATCACAGATGTAATGCCTATGTGAGATTATGCCATGAATGATCATAGTTATAAATTGCTACTTTTCTGTCAATTGCCCAATAGTAATTTATTACCATGCCATTACCTGCTTTCGATAGAGATGCCACTAGTGAACCTATGGCCCTTGGGTCTATTCTCCATAAATGCAAAACTCCTAGAAAAAATGTTCTTTTACTTTTTTGCCATTTTCCCTTTATCATTATATATTTGCTTTTAATCTTGTACTCCCTCCATCCCAAATTAAGTGACTCAACTTTGTACTAACTTTGTACTAAAGTTAGTACAAAGTTGAGTCACTTGTTTTGGGACGGAGGGAGTAACTAGCAAGACAAGGGGCCTGACAACCCCCTTGCCAAGTTGGGTGCAAGCAATTTTTTGTTTGTGGGTAGGTGTTGTTAAGATTGTTAGCTTATTGAATCCTACTATTTTGATAAACCTTGGTTCTCAACTAAGGGAAATACTTTCTGTTGTTGTGCTACAACACCTTTTCTCTTTAGGGAATCCAACAACTCCTAGGGAGTAGTAGGAATCAGCCCGCTTCTACCGATGGACTGACCAGAAAACCCTTGGTTCTGGTTCTCTCGCCCACAAAGGGCCAAACCCCCATGTGCATGGCGCCTGAACCCTGAGACAAAGTTTTCCTCGGCAGCTCCCTTGCCTTCTGCAAGTGTTCATCCATCTCTAAACTGATTAGGATTCAAAGAGATTCTCCCTACCGTTCACTCTCCTCTTGTTCGTTCACTCTTCAAGGGTGTTTTTTCCTATGAAAACTAATATCCATCGAATCAAGATCATGCTCTTGAGGGGGGTTCGCTAGCAAAACGTCCTTGAGGAAGGTTGGGCAGATAATGTTTCCATCTATTATTTTCCTGTAAACCCTCTTTGGATCAAACGAGTCGTGCTATCAAATTCCTATTAATTGGTTTCATGTGTCCAAATTCCGTCGGAACTCTAGCGCCCAATATGACCATGTTTTCGCACTCGTTCACATTTTTCTTGTAAATTGGCACGGGTAAATACATTTCAAAGTCTTGATTGCTTGTATCTGCGTTGGTATTTCCCCAAAGAGGAGAGGATGATGCAGCACAACAACGGCAAGTATTTCCCTCTGTTATGAAACCAAGGTTATCAATCCATTAGGAGAACCAAGCAACACTATGTAAACAGTACATGCACACAAATAACAAATACTTGCAACCCAACGCGTAAGAGGGGTTGTCAATCCCTCCTCGGTATTGACATAGATTAAATTGTATGAGACTGAATAAATAGATCTAGCAATAACACGAAATAAAATAAATAAATAAAAAGTGCAGCAATGTAGTTTTGGATTTTTGGAATAATAGATCTGAAAACAATATGATTAAAGATAGACATGGGGGCGTAGATTTCACTAGTGGCTTCTCTCGAGAAAATAGCATACGGTGGGTAAACAAATTACTATTGGGCAATTGATAGAGGAGCAAATAATTATGATGATATCCAAGGCAACGATCATGTATATAGGCATCACGTCCAAGATTAGTAGACCAAAATGATTTTGCACCTACTACTATTACTCCACACATCGACCGCTATTCAGCATGCATCTGGTGTATTAAGTTCATGGAGAAACGGAGTAATGCAATAAGAACGATGACATGATGTAGACAAGATCTATTCATGTAGGAATATACCCCATCTTTTTATCCTTAATGGCAACGATACATGCGTGTCACTTCTCCTTCTGTCACTGAGGTTGAGCACCGCAAGATCGAACCCATCATAAAGCACCACTTCCCATTGCAAGAAAAATCAATCTAGTTGGCCAAACCAAACCAAAGTTTCGGAGAATAAATATGAGGCTATAATAATCATGCATATAAGAGATCAAAGAAGACTCAAATAATATTCATAGATAGAACTGATCATAAACTCGCAATTCATCGGATCCCAACAAACACACCGCAAAAAGTCATTACATCAAATAGATCTCCAAGAACATCGAGGAGAACATTGTATTGAGAATCAAAAAGAGAGAAGAAGCCATCTAGCTACTGCCTATGGACCCGTAGGTCTGTGGTAAACTAATCACACATCATCGGAGGAGCACCAATGAGGATGATGAATCCCTCCGTGATCGTGTTCCCCTCCCGCAAGGTGCCGGAATAGGGCTCTAGATTGGATCTTGTGGTTCTGGAACTTGCGGCGGTTGGAATTGTGTTTCATCGACTCCCCTAGGGTTTCTGGAATATTTGGGTATTTATAGAGCTGAGAGGCGGTGGAAAGGACCTCCGTGGGCCCCACTACCCATCAGGGTGCGCTAGGGGCCTCTAGCGCGCCCAGGTGGGTAGTGGGCCCCACGGGCCTCCCCTCTGGCACTTCCTTGGCTCCCAAGTTGTCTTCTGGGCAGAAAAAAATCTCCAAACAGTTTTGTTGCGTTTGGACTCCATTTGATATGCATATTCCGTGAAGTAAAAAAACAAGCAAAAAACAACAACTGGCACTGGGCACTATGTCAATATCTTAGTCCCAAAAAATGATATAAAGTTGCTATAAAATGAATATAAAACATCCAAGAATGATAATATAACATCATGGAACGAACAAAAATTATAGATACGTTGGAGATGTATCAGCATCCCCAAGCTTATTTCCTCCTCGCCCTCGAGTAGGTAAGTGACAAAAACAGATTTTTTGATGTGGAATGCTGCCTAACATGTTCATCACATATTCTTTTCTTTTGTGGCATGGACATTTGGACTTTTAGGAAATTCAAAGCAATAGTCTATATTTGACATGAATATTTCAATACTCAAGCATATCAATAAGCAACCATGTCTTTCAAAATATAAACACTAAAGGAAGTTATCCCTAGCCCATCATGCTCAATCATTGATCCATTCATGAAACAAACTCGAATATTAGCTACATCCAATGCACAAGTATGATCATAATGCTCCCTAGTTGGTGCTTTATAAGAGAGGATGGAGAATCAAATAAAAATTGCATAAAGTAAATAGATAGGCCCCTCGCAGAGGGAAGCAGAGATCTGTAGAGGTGCCAGAGCTCAAATCTTAAATTGAGAGATAAAATATTTTGAGAGGCATGCTTTTCCCGTCAACGAAAATGACCGAGTAGTTCCCAATACTTTCCATGCTAGATACATCATATGCGGTTCCCAAACATAAAATAAAGTTTATTCCTTTTTCCACCATTCTTTCACAATCCATGGGTAGTCGTATCCATGGGTGCCTTCCATACTAACACTTTCCAAGGAATTTATTGTTTGACAACATAAAGTAAATTTATTTTTCATTTCGAGACTGGGCATCCCTATTACTGTCGGCGTTCTGGGAACGGGGGTCCCTAGACTTGCCTGCCTGCGGCCTGCGGCGTGGCTCGAGTGGGGGCCCAGCGCGGCCCATCTTCATCAACACGAGGCTCAAGACCCTCGCGAGGGGCCAAGCCCCGCGAGGCGGACGACACGGCGCATCCTCGGGCACGGCCTCGTTAGGCTGGCTCGCGAGGAGGCGGAGAGTTCAAGGCGGGGTACCTCGCGAGGTACCTATGACGCAAGCCATGATGACATGGGGCACCAGGCGGGTGCCAGCGCGCGCAGCGTCCCTCTTTCCTCTTTGGTGCAAGGGGGGCAAGCGTATCAGCGGAGTACCGACGCATTAGGCAAAAGGTTGCCACTTCGGTGCAACGAGACCAGGACCAGGAGGACTACAAGACGGAGGTCACCATGGAGCCCAGCACGGTGTCATCTCCAGAGCCTTTGGTAGGCGAAGACTGCTTTTGTCAGGATAGATGTACTCGCTGTCCCCCTTAAAATTAGCCCGCCATTGTTGGATCCCTTCCCGCTCAATATTTGGGGAGGGGACCAGGGCCTCTATAAATAGGACTAGCCACCCACATAGCAAGGGGTTCGATTCCTGGTCGTTCGGTCCGGGACGACGACGAGTGAGAGAAAAAGCGGAGAGAGAGAGAGGGTGACTGAACTCTTCGTAGCGGTTCATCACCACAGCCAAGAACAGACCCTCGCGAGGCTGTTCTTCCTTGTATTGTTCGTCCTCACCAGCCCCAGGAGGCAATCCATCCACCACACACTGGAGTAGGGTATTACACCACATCGGTGGCCCGAACCAGTATAAATCTTGTGTCTTTCGTGCAGCTCTTTTAGTAGTTTAGATCCCACTGAGACGGAGAGGTTGAAGGTGAGATTTCCGCGCGCACCCCAGTGTTCGAACCTTAAGGGTCTGCCGGAACCCGAAATCCGACATTTGGCGCGCCAGGTAGGGGTGCGCCGGAATTCGTCTTCCACCGCTCCGCTCTCCTCCAACCGTTGCGTCCATGTCTGACGCTCGTCGGGCCCGCGCCGAGCGCCGGGCCGCCATCGCTTCTCGCGTCGCCCAGACGGCCCCCGTCGGTGGACGTCCTCGTCGTTCCCCGTCGCTCGCCGTCAATGCCGCTACCGGCCCGGCGAGGGGCGAGCAGCAGGCATCGTCTCAGCACCCGTCCGTGCGGCAAGACGGCCACACCGCCACTCCGTCGCTCGCACCAACTGGCTCTTCGTCCCGCGCGCTCCGCGCACCCTTGGAGGCTCGAGCTGCGCTCCTCGTGGCAAACGAGCTCCTGCGCTACCGTCCCGTTGACGACATCTACGAAGAATGGCTCGACCGCGTCGCCGAGCTTGTCCGCGCCGCAGGGGGCTCTTCCGCACCGTCCGTCCCTCTGCGCCGCACTCTGCCCCGCGCGGGCAACGAAGCTCCGGAGGTGCACCAGCCACCTCCTCTCCAAGAAGATGCCGTGGCTCCAAGGCGACTGGCCCCTGGGCGGAACCCGCTCCACCAGGCGCCATCACAACAAGAGCGGAGCTGCCAAGAAATCCCTTCCCACAGGGGGCTGCCCGGGCGCTCCCTGCTCCGGCACGCCGCGACCCTGCTCCAGCTCCGGCACGTCAAGACCCCGCCCTGCTCCTAGCTGCAGCGCGTGGGGACCCTCAAGACCAAGCTCTCCACCAACCGAGGCCTTTCGTGGCCACCGCGGGCTGCCACGCCTACACCACTGAGCTGCGCAGCGTCGCGTGGCCCGGCAAGTTCAAGCTCGACCTGCCCCCTCGCTACGACGGCACAACTGACCCCGCGGAATTCCTCCAGCTCTATGAGCTGGGCATCGTGGCTGCCGACGGGGATGAAAAGGTCATGGCGAACTGGTTCCCCATGGCGCTGAAGGAAGGGGCGCGAACGTGGCTCCTGAATCTGGCTCCAGGCACGATCTCCTCCTGGGACTAGATGCGCGCCCGCTTCATCGCCAACTTCCAAGGTACTCGCGACCGGCCGCCTGCCGTGAGCGACATGCGCCGCATCAAGCAACAACCCGGAGAGACCCTGCAAAAGTACATCCAGCGCTTCAACAGCGCGCGCCTCAAGATCCCCAGGGTGTCAGAGGAGGCCATCATCTCCGCCTTCTCTGATGGCGTGCGTGACGTCAAGATGAAGGAGGAGCTGGCAATGCACGAAGACCTCTGCACCTCCCTGGAGCTGTTCAACTTGGCGAACAAGTGCGCCAGGGCTGAGGAGGGACGTCTCTCCCTCCTCGAGCTTCCTGCCGCAGACCCAGAAGAGAAGAAGCCCAAGGCCAAGGACATGAAGCGCAAGGGGGCTGCCGTGCTCGCAGCCGAACCAGACACCAAGCGGAGCAAGGATCTGCCCGAACCCTCACGAGGCAGCCGATACTGTGTGTACCATGACCTCCACACCCACAACACCAATGAATGTCAAGAGCTCCGCGCCGTGCGAGAAGGAAGGATCGGCCGTCGCCCTGACCGTGCTGACCGGGGCTACGGCCGAGGAGGAGGAAGAAACCCAGGGCGCTGGGAAGACCGCGGCCCGTGCCAGGGGTGGCGCGACCAGCCTCGCGAGGACCGCTGGCGGGACCTGCCTCGTGAGGGGGACTGGAGAGACCAGCCTCGTGAGGACCGCCCTCATGGCAACGCAGGCCTACCTCCGCTGCCGCCTCCACCAAGAAGGAACGAAGACCGCCATCAGGACGAGGGGGCTGGGGGCTTCCAGGAGCCGCGCGCGATCGCCTGCATCCTGGGCAGAGCTCAGGCCCCAGCCTCCCAACGTATCTTCAAGCAATTTGCCCGCGAAGTGAATGCAACACTCCCCAAGCTCGAAGCAACGCGCCCCCTCAGGTGGTCGGCGTGCCCCATCACGTTCAGTTCAGCAGACCAGCTCAAGTGCACAGCCACTGCAGGAGTCCTCCCGATGCTCTGCTCCCCGGTCATCAGCAACGTGCAGGTCACCAAGACCCTCATCGATGGTGGGGCAGGGCTCAGCGTCCTATCCGTGGAAACATTCAACAACCTCCAAGTGCCCTATGACCAGCTTCAGCCAACCAGGCCTTTCTCCAGGATCACCGACGGTTCCACAATCCCGATCGGGCAGGTCCACCTCCCTGTCACCTTCGGAGCCCGCAGCAACTACCGCACCGAGCTCATCGACTTCGACGTCGCCCACATCCGCCTACCGTACAACGCCATCCTCGGGTACCCAGCGCTGGCCAAGTTCATGGCCGTGACCCACCACGGCTACAACGTCCTCAAGATGCCAGGAAGCGGCGGCGTCATCACGGTGCCCTGTGAAGAGAGAGATGCAGTGTGTTCCCTGGAGCGAGCCTTTCAGGCCGCGTCGCTAGAAGACCCAGATCGCGGAAGCAGGAGGCTTCCTGAGACCATCCCCAAGAAGAAGAAGATGTCGTCAGGCTCAGCCCCTCAGGAGGCAGGCTCCTCAGGGCCCGTGCCCCCTCAGGAGGGCCCTCCATCCATCGCATAGGAAAGCGCACCCGGCGCCCTCCTCAGGCAGGGCTCGGGGGCTCTCACCTGGAGGGCCACCGACCTAGCCATGGTCACAAGGGAGGCGCTTGGGCACCATGTGGAGGCGTGCTTCGCAGCACGTTTCCCTCGAGAGGGAGCCACGCGAGGAAGATCAGACCAGCAAGAGTTTGTTGATGAGGCCATTCGAGAGCTACAGGAGACAAGGATCATGAGAGGTTGCCGCCGCTTGCCAGCTGTGGCCCCACATCCAGGCGAGGATGGTGGGCTACGCGTCTGCGTCGATGTACCAGGGCTCAATCAAATCGCCACAACAGAGTGCCTCTGGCCCTCGCAAGTGGGGCGCTGCTGAGGTCCACCCCACAGCTATGTTTGCATGCCTTACGGCCTGCCGAGCATGGCTGCGGCGTACCAGCGCCTCATGATGGGCATTGTGGAGGCTCAGGAAGACAGGAGTTCCGCGGCTCTGGCGGAGGTGGAGACGGCTCGTGAAGAGTCACCAGTGCCTCCGGAGCCTCCCGAGGCCCCGGGGCCTGGGGGCTCGTGAGGATCGGCTTCTGCAGCCCGTCAAGTCTGCTGCACCAACGCCACTATGCTGACGACATCCTCAGGTGACATCTTTCAAGTTCCGTTCTGAGCTGGGAGCACCCTCCCAGGGTTGCATCACTCCCAGGCCGCGTGGGTCCGTCCCCGTGGCGTGTATCTGCATTTACCTTTCCGTCGTTAGCTTGCCTTGTTGGGGGCGCCCCTCGGGTTGCATCATCCCCAAGTCATTCGGGCCAGACCTAGCGGCGTGTATCCCCCTAGTGTTTATTTCCAACTATGCATTGCCTATCACGCTTAGCTGCATGGAGCCTGTCCGCAGCATCTTCTCTTCCCATGTCGGCTACTTGCACGTCAAAGGGGGGGTGCCTGAGCATCGCGACTCAGGGCTCTTACTGGCTCTCCAGCCCTCACCCTCTGGCCTTGTCCATGGCATCGCGACCTGGCATACCAGCGACGGCTGAGACAAGCTCGAGGGCCGGGACCCGAGGACGTAGAGTACCGGCATCTAACCAAATTTTGCAGGGACACATCTCAAGATACGGCCCAGTGCCGGGCGCAACCCGCCCAGAGGTAGGGCCTCGTGAGTCCCGCGCTGGCTCACGGGTGCCCAGATACACCTCACCTAGCTCTATCGTGCCGGTCACGTGTCAGGGCGGGGCTGTATACGCCCCGGGGGCTCCTCCCGGAGGGGAGCCCCCTCCCACGTACCAGTGGAAGCACCATGCTCCGCGCTGGCTGACGACACTGCCGAGGAGCGGCTATGCCCATACACATACGGAAGCGCTATGCTCCGCGCTGGTGATAAACAACTGAGGGTGGCCTCCGGGCCGCGTTAACCTCAGGGAGCCCAGAGCTCAGTGTCTGGCCTCATCGCAACGCCTCCTCTCGGGAGCGCCGCGCGAGGGGGCTGGGCACGGGGGCTACGGCTGGGTCACGCCCAGACGTACGCCGCCCAGCCAGGCCCCTCGGGCCTGGTTCGCCGCGCATCTCTCCCCGAGCGGAGCCAAGGTACGAAGGCCGTTTGCGCGTCAAGGGGGACCCCTGGGCATCGCGACCCAGGGGCCTAACTGGTCCTGTAGCCCCTCACTCCTTAGTTCTGAAAGGCTATGCTGGGTGAGGTACGCGCGGGGCCGGGCTCTGCAGACATAGAATGGTAGCCACGCTTACATCTCGCCTCATCACCCGCTGTTCGCGCGTCAAGGGGGACTCCTGAGCATCGCGACTCAGGAGCCTAACTGGCTCCGTAGCCCCTCACTCCTTAGTTCCGAAAGGCTATGCTGGGTGAGGTACGCGCGGGGTCGGGCTCTGCAGACATAGAACGGAAAACACGCCTACATCACGCTTCCCTACTTGTTGTTCGAGCGCCAAAGGGGACTCCTGAGCATCGTGACTCAGGAGCCTAACTTGTCACGTGGCCCCTACTCCTTTGGCCCCGTCCTGGTTTCCGGTCGGGGCTGATGCTGGGTGAGGCATGCGCGGGGCCAGGCCCTGTCGGCGTAGAACACAAGCAAGTAGGGAAGAAAAGCATAAAATCCAAGGAACTTAAAAGCAAATATTACAGTCCATACTGTCAATCTCAATACCAAATGCAAGTTTAAATGCCTCCCCGAGGCGTGATGCATGTGCAGGAACCTAAAGAAGAGCAGGGACGGGATGGAGTCACTCGTCGGCGCTGGTTTCGCCTTGTGGAACAGCAGGGTCGGCAGCGCCTTGCTTCGGCCTGGTGCTGAAGGCCCGGAATTTCTCCAGCAGCGCCTCCGCGCGCCCCTTCACGGCTTCGACAGCGGCGGCAGCATCCTCGCCGCTCATCGGTTCCGGCAGGGCGTCGAGGTCGGTGTTGGGGTCGCGGAGGTAGACGTGGGCGAAGACCCGTGTCAGCGCGGCAGAAGACAGGACGTGCGCCTCGGCCTCGGCCGCGGGGCCGATGCCGAGGACGACGTCCTCAAGAGCCTTGACCAGGAAGGGAAGCAGCTTGGCGGGGCCATCCTCGTCACCAACAAGCGGTCTATCCAAGCCGCTCTCGTAAAGCATCTTCAGCGAAGCGCGAGCGTCCTTCTCCATGTCCGTGAAGGCCACGCGATCTTCGGTGAGGACCTGAGCCTTGGCGTCCAGCTCGGCCTTCGTCGCCTCCAGCTCCTGCTTCCACACGCCTAGACGCTCGCGGCGCTTCTTGAGCTTGGCCCCCGAGTCCACGAGCGCCGCCTCACGCGCCTTCGCCCCCTTCTCCTGCTCTTGGCGAAGGCGAACCTCCTCCGCAAGTTGGCCCCGCAGGCCCTGCAGCTCGTCCTCCAGCGCCTTGCAGCGGTCGCGGGCCTTGACCGTTTCCCCCAGGGCCGCGTCACGAGCAATCTTCACCTCAAGCACGCCCCGCTTCTCCTCGTCACAGGCCGCCGAAGCCTGAACCAGCGCCGCCCGGATCGAAGCATCAGAGCGAATCCACCCCGAAGCCAGTTCTAGATGCCCGGCCACCAGGCGAGGGTCGGCGCCGAGAAGGTCCTGGCGCAGCCGATCCAGTTCAGCAACAGCATGCTCCAAGACGGAGGAAGAAGATGGAGGAGCCTCGGCGCGCTCCAGGACGACAGGAGGAGCTGAGGGAGCAGTGGCCAGCAAAACGGGAGGAGAAGGTGGCGGCGGCAAGGCTGCCGAATCCCGAGCCAGCGTTCGCTGCGTCTCCCCAGCCGTGGCAGTGGCGCCCGACGAGGACACCTCAGGAGTCACCTGGGCCACGGGGGCTGAGCTCGCCCCCGTCAGAATGGCCAGACCCCCTGAGGGCGACCGACCAGGAGAAGCCCGCGCACTGCGATCGCCCCCTTTCGCAGGCGAGGGCGCTGCCACGGATGGAGCCTCAGGAGACCGCTTCAGTTTCTTCGCTGTAGGCGCCCGCCTACTCAAGAGAAGCAATCATCAGGCCTCGTCGGCAGAATGGGGAACAAGAGAACAAGGATCGAGCGCTTACGGGTCATCGCTGGTGAGCTCGGGCAGCTTTTGGCCCAACTTCAAGCCAAACAGCCGGCTGGAAGGGTCGACCTTGGGAGCGGAAGGCGCGGCAGCGGACTGCCCAGGGGTAGGGGCAGGCCCGCGGGGGACCAGCCCGGTCCTGTCCTTCTTCGGGATCGAAGGCGAGCTCCCGCTACCCAGCACATCGTCGTCATCATCATCATCATCATTGCTCGGCGATAGGCGGAGAGTACGGGGCGAGCGTCGAGGGAAGGGAGCCCTTGACTCCCCGTCAGTCGCCCCGGAGTCGGGCCCCTCTCCCCGCTCCTCTTCGCCCTCCTCCTCGCTGGAGTCGCTGGAGGGCACGTCCACCAGTCCTTCAGAAGGCACCACGGGCACGAGTCCGACCCCGTTGAAAACGGGCATGGACTCCACCACCTGCTCCCAGTCGCTGCGAAGAAACAAGGGCTCGGGAGCGCCCTCCAACCTTGCCACCGTGCCCCCGACCAGAGATTGAAGAACTGCGTCCACGTCCTCTTCATCCGCAGGCACGGGGCTCAGATGAGGCCTCCACATCAGAGAAGAGTACTGCCGGAGTGGAGCCAGCTGCTGCTCCAAGAACTCCCTCAACAGTGACGTGCCAGTCAACTTCGCCGTCGCCATGTTGGCTGGCCTCAAGTCCGCATCCATCTTCTCGAACACCGGCTTCGCGCGGGGATCCGCGAGCTCCTCCCGGCACCAGTCACTGGCGTTCACGGCCTGCTCCGTGGGCGGGATCAGCCGAGGGTGGACGCGCCCGGCGTCAACCAAGACCCACTTGCTCCGGAAGCCTTCAGCCCTCTTCCCAGAATTCGAGATGGTAATGGTGCTGCCATGCGTGACGAAGCTCGCGCACGCGGAAGGAGAACTGCCAGAAATCCCGAGGTAGAAGTAGTGGCACAGCAAGGCCACCGAGGGTTGCACCCCCACGTGGGCCTCATAGTAGTAAGCAAAGATCGCCAGGAGAAGGACAGAGTTGGGGTGGAGATGCAGAGCCAGCAAGTTGTAGTGGCGGAGGATAGAGAAGAAGAACTCGGAGAAGGGAGGCACCAAGCCCGCTGCGATGGCGCTCACAAAGAAAGGGTAATAGGTGCTCCCTCGACCTTCAGGGGAGGCGGAGCCGACCTTGAACACCTCCGTCCCGACGACGCCCTGCGCCGCCGCCATCCGGCACAACCGGGTAAAGGTGGCCTTGGACACAGTCGGCGGGTCCAGAGCAGGGGAATACCAAGCTTCGGCCGGAGGCTTGCGAGGCTCCATGGCTTCCTAGGTCGCGCAACCGGAGTGGATCTGGAAGTTTGGAGGAAGAAAGGGGGGGCGCAAGAAAGGGGATCTGAGCAACAACCGGAGAAAGCGAGGGCGAAGTCTGGGAAGATGCCTCTCCCTTGTCAACCCGCATGGTTGCTAAGGCGCCACGTCTAATCAACCGCCACGCGGCGCCCAAGGCCGCAGGTTGTTAGGGCCCGCGGCGCTTCGCCCTTGCCCTTTCACCTCTCGGCACGGCCAAGCCCACGCGCACCTTGGGCCCGGGGGCTACTGTCGGTGTTCTGGGAACGGGGGTCCCCAGACTTGCCTGCCTGCGGCCTGCGGCGTGGCTCGAGTGGGGGCCCAGCACGGCCCATCTTCATCAACACGAGGCTCAAGACCCTCGCGAGGGGCCAAGCCCCACGAGGTGGATGACACGGCGCATCCTCGGGCACGGCCTCGTCAGGCTGGCTCGCGAGGAGGCGGGGAGTTCAAGGCGGGGTACCTCGCGAGGTACCTATGACGCAAGCCATGACGACACGGGGCACCAGGCGGGTGCCAGCGCACGCAGCGTCCCTCTTTCCTCTTTGGTGCAAGGGGGGCAAGCGTATCAGCGGAGTACCGAGGCATCAGGCAAAAGGTTGCCACTTCGGTGCAACAAGACCAGGACCAGGAGGACTACGAGATGGAGGTCACCATGGAGCCCAGCACGGCGTCATCTCCAGAGCCTTTGGCAGGCGAAGACTGCTTTTGTCAGGATAGATGTACTCGCTGTCCCCCTTCAAATTAGCCCGCCATTGTTGGATCCCTTCCCGCTCAATATTTGGGGAGGGGACCAGGGCCTCTATAAATAGGACTAGCCACCCACATAGCAAGGGGTTCGATTCCTGGTCAAGAATAGACCCTCGCGAGGCTGTTCTTCCTTGTATTGTTCGTCCTCACCAGCCCCAGGAGGCAATCCATCCACCACACACCAGAGTAGGGTATTACACCACATCGGTGGCCCGAACCAGTATAAATCTTGTGTCTTTCGTGCAGCTCTTTTAGTAGTTTAGATCCCACTGAGACGGAGAGGTTGAAGGTGAGATTTCCGCGCGCACCCCAGTGTTCGAACCTTAAGGGTCTGCCGGAACCCGAAATCCGACAATTACCGCCACACTCTCATGCAATGACAAGTGAATAAACACTCATCTTGAGAATAACACATCTAGCATGGAAAATATCGGCCACCCCCTGCCGCTTCATGAGCGGTACGGGCACACAAAAAGGAAATTTGTTTTGAAAAGTAGAGTTGGCACATACAAATTTACTTGGAACAGCATGGAAATACCGCATATAGATAGATATGGTGGACTCATATGCCACAACTTGGTTGAAGGATTTTGGATGCACAAGTAGTATTATCACTTAGTGTAAGGAAAGGCTAGAAAATAGATTGAGAAGCAACCAACCAAGAAAAAAAATTCTCATAAACGAGCATTAAGCATAACTAACATCAAATAATGCACCACAAGTAGGATGTAATTTCACTGCATAACTATTGACTTTCGTGCCTGCATAGGGAATCACAAATCTTAACACCAATATTCTTACTAAAGCATAATTACTCACCAACATGACTCACATATTACTATCATCATATCTCAAAACTATTACAAAGAATCAAGTTTATAATGCCCAATGGTCTTCATGAAAGTTTTTATTATATCCCCCTTGGATATCTATCACTTTGGGACTAGTTTCATATATCACCATTGCTTACATTAAGCTCTCAAACACATTTAAGTGAAGAACATGAGCATGAATAATTTTTCATCATCTCCCAAAATAATATAAGTGAAGCATGAGAGAATTTCTCCAAAAATTTACTAACTCTCAAATTAATCTAAGTGAAGCATGAGAGTATTTCTTCAGAAATTAAAGCACCACCGTGCTCAAAAATATATAAGTGAAGCACTAGAGAAATTCCATAGCTCAAAACATTTAAGTGAAGTACATAGAGCAATTCTAACAAATCATAGCATCGTCATGGCTTTCTTAGATAGGTGTGTCCAGCAAGGATGATTGCGACAAACTAAAAAGCAAAAAAATCAAAGAATCATATAGTACAAGACGCTCCAAGCAAAACTCATGATATGTGACGAATAAAAATATAGCTCCAAGTAAAATTACCAATGGTTGTTAGAAGAAAGAGGGGATGCCTTCCGGGGCATCCCCAAGCTTAGTTGCTTTGTTCTCCTTGAATATTACCTTGGGGTGCCATGTGCATCCCCAAGATTAGGCTCTTTTCACTCCCTATTCCTTCATCCATCGTGATCTTACCCAAAACTTGAAAACTTCAATCATACAAAACTCAACAAAACCTTCCTGAGATCCGTTAGTATAATAAAGCAAATCACCACTTTAAGTACTATTGCAAACCCATTCATATTTTATTATTTCATTATACCTACTATATTCTAACTTTACCATGGCTTATACCCCCGATACAGTCCATAGATTCATCAAAATAAGCACACAATGCAACGAAAATAGAATCTGTCAAAAACAGAACAGTCTGTAGTAATCTGGACTTTGTCCATACTTTTATAACTCCAACATTTCTGAAAAATTAGGACAACATAGGCAACTTTTATATTAATCTTGTGTAAAAAAATACAGAATTTTTCGTCACTTATGTGATTTTTGAAAATTCTGCTACTGGATGCAAAAGTTTCTGTTTTCAACAAGATCAAATCGACTATCACCAAACATGGTCCTAAAGGATTTACTTGGCACAAACACTAATTAAAACATAAAAACACAATCATAACAGTAGCATAATTGTGTGAACACACAAAACAGAAAGAAAAAGAGAAAAAAAATATTCGTTGGGTTGGCTCCCAACAAGCGCTATCGTTTTATGCTCCTAGCTAGGCATAATGCATAGATTCAAGTATTGTCATCTTTAGTTTTTGATACACAGGTTGCCCTCATGATTGATTCCTATGGTGGCTTAATTCTTATTCTAGGGAAGTGTTCCATACCCTTTCTTAGTGGAAACTGAAATTTGATATTCCCTTCTTTCATATCAATCATGGCACCTATAGTTCGTAAAAACGGTCTACCAAGTATGATGGGACAAGACGGATTGCAACTAATATCAAGAACAATAAATAGTTCCTATTTGTAATAATAAGAACATCATTAATCCTTCCCAAAGTCTTTTTTTAATAGTAGAATCTGCTAAGTGCAAATTAAGAGAACATTCTTCCAACTTGGTAAAACCTAGCACATCACATAGAGATTTCGAAATTGTGGAAACACTAGCACCTAAATCGCATAAAGCAAAACACTCATAAATTTTTATCTTGACTTTAATGGTAGGTTCTCATTCATCATATACTTTTCTAGGAATTAAAATATATAATTCCAACTTTTCTTCTAAAACTTTCATCATCCCTTCCACAATATGTTTACTAAAATATTTATTTTGTTCATAGGCATTGGGTGAATTTAACATGGATTGCAACAAAGAAATACATTCAATCAAAGAGAAACTATCATAATTAAAATCTTTGTAATCCAAAAGAGTGGGCACATCACTAGTTAAAGTTTTGACCTCTCCATACCCACTTCTATCAATTTTTTTCAACAAGATTTTCACCCTCTGAAATATGAGAACGCCCTCTAGCTAAAGTTGACTCTTCTTCAGTCCTCTTTTCATCAAGATATTACTAAACAAAGAATTAATAGAAGAAATACCAATCATTTTAAGATCTTCATCATTACTATCCTCTAAAGATACTGGCTTACCTGCCATCTGATTTACTAGTGTAGCTTGTGCATCTGATATTTTCCCTAGTAAATTTTCAGTGTGAGCATACTTAGATTGAAGATTAGAAACTTCTCTACTAACATGATCATGTTGTGTTGTTATAGCATCTCGCACAATAGAGTGTTCTTTAAGCTCTTCGGTGAAAAACTTATTATGCTCAAATTGTATAGTCATATATTCCTTGGTAGTTTTTTCAATCTTGAGCAAAATATTGGGGTAAGGAATATCATAATAATTTCTTTGAGACATCGTGACTACGCAAGCAAGATCACATGCAAACAAAATATCAAACGGGAAAAGGGCAAAAAAAGAAGGCAAAAAAAGAAAAAATATGTTTGTGCTTTTCGCAAAAACGTTTTAGTAGTGGGGGAGATGAAAATGAGAGGCAAATGGCAAACAGTGTAAATTGCAAGGAGATGAGATTTGTGATTGGGTACTTGATAGATGTTGATGATGTCTCCACGGCAACGGCGACAGAAATTATTCCTGATTGCTTGTATCTCCGTTGGTATTTCCCGAAAGAGGAGAGGATGATGCAGCACAACAACGGTAAGTATTTCTCTTAGTTATGAAACCAAGGTTATCAATCCAGTAGGAGAACCAAGCAATACTATGTAAACAGTACCTGCACACAAATAATAAATACTTGCAACCCAATGCATAAGAGGGGTTGTCAATCCCTCCTCGGTATTGACATAGATTAAATTGTATGAGATTGAATAAACAGATCTAGCAAAAACACTAAATAAAATAAATAAAGAAAAAGTGTAGCAAGGTATTTTTGGGTTTTTGAAATAATAGATCTGAAAACAATATGATAAAAGATAGACCCGGGGGCTGTAGATTTCACTAGTGGTTTCTCTCGAGAAAATAGCATACGGTGAGTAAACAAATTACTGTTGGGCAATTGATAGAAGTTCAAATAATCATGATGATATCCAGGCATATAGGCACCACGTCCAATATTAGTAGTCCGACTCTTGTCTGCATCTACTACTATTACTCCACATATCGACCGCTATCCAGCATGCATCTAGTGTATTAAGTTCATGGATAAATAGAGTAATGCAATAAGAACGATGACATGATGTAGAAAAAACTATTCATATAGGAATAGACCCCATCTTTTAATCCTTAATGACAACGATACATGTGTGTCACTTCTCCTTCTATCACTGAGATTGAGCACCGCAAGATCAAACCCATCACAAAGCACCTCTTCCTATTACAAGAAAATTCAATCTAGTTGGTCAAACCAAACCAAAGTTCGGAGAATAAATACGAGGCTATAATAATCATGCATATAAGAGATCAAAGAATACTCAAATAATATTCATAGATAGAACTGATCATAAACTTGCAATTCATCGGATCCCAACAAACACACCGCAAAAAGTCATTACATCAAATAGATCTCCAAGAACATCGATGAGAACATTGTATTGAGAATCAAAAAGAGAGAAGAAGACATCTAGCTATTGCCTACGGACCCATAGGTTTGTGGTAAACTACTCATGCATCATCGGAGGAGCACCAATGAGGATGATGAACCCCTCCGTGATCGTGTTCCCCTCCGACAAGGTGACGGAATAGGGCTCTAGATTGGATCTCGTGGTTCTGGAACTTGTGGCAGCTAGAATTGTGTTTCGTTGACTCCCCTAGGGTTTCTCGAATATTTGGATATTTATAGAGCTGAGAGGCGGCGGAAAGGACCTCCGTGGGCCCCACTACACATCAGGGCGCCCCAGGGGCCTCTAGCGCGCCCAGGTGGGTAGTGGGCCCCACGGGCCTCCCCTCTGGCACTTCCTTGGCTCCCAAGTTGTCTTCTGGGCAGAAAGAAATCTCTAAAATGTTTCGCTGTGTTTGGACTCCGTTTGATATGCATATTCTGTGTAGTAAAAACAAGCAAAAAACAGCAACTAGCACTGGACACTATGTCAATAGGTTAGTTCCAAAAAATGATATAAAGTTGCTATAAAATTAATATAAAAAATCCAAGAATGATAACATAACAGCATGGAACAATAAAAAATTATAGATATGTTGGAGACGTATCAATTCTATTCTCACACACAAGTTTCTTAAAATCCTAGACGATGCAAGGAATCAACAAATCTGCCCTTAAACTGCTGGAAGAAAAGCAAATCCACTACATAATTTTCTACAAATGATTAGCGTTCAGACATGTTCATTTTATTATGACTAAACTTGCCAAGCCAAAGCTTTTGTTCGCTCCATATTCTATAAAAACTATGAAAGCTAGCATGGCACATAACACACCAAGAGGCAAAAAATGGAGCAAGCGTGTCGGGGTGGAGAAAGAAGGTTCATCAATGCCCATTTTAGGGTTTTGACTTGCGACACTGATACTAGAGCCAAAAATACGGAGTTCAAGCGTCACAATGTTGATGATCTCATGTAATAAAATAAATATGTTTCAAACTCGGTTTCCCGCGCACAAATTCATTAAGTATTCTAATTGATGCACGGAATTTAGCAATCCACCCCTAGTATCTCAAAAGAAAAGCAAATCCACCACCATCGTACAAATAGTTAACGTTCAAACATATTCATTTTATGCCTAAACTTGCCAACCCAAAGCTTTATCGGCGCCACGAATATAGCCATGTTTTTAGACCACACTGGTATTTTTAGAAAGATACACAATGCAATGTGCTATCTTTGTCAGAATCAATTTACTACATTTTAAATTCCTCTTTGGTTTCATGTGTCTAAATCTTGTCGGAATTCCAGCACCCAATCTGACCATGTTTCCGCAATCGTTCACACTTTTCCCGTATATTGGCACCAGTAAATACATTTTAAATTCTATCCTCGCGCATAAGTTTCTTAAAAACCCAAGATGATGCAAGGAACCAACAAATCTGCCCTTAAACTGTTGGAAGAAAAGCAAATCCACTGCATAATTCTTCTATAGATGATTAGCGTTCAGACATGTTCATTTTATGACTAAAATTGCTAAGCCAAAGCTTTTGTTCGCTCCATATTCTGTATAAAACTATGAAAGCTAGCATGACACATAACACACCAAAAAGCAACGAAATGGAGCAAGCGTGTCAGGGATGGAGAAGGAAGGTTTATCAATGCCCATTTTAGGGTTTTGACTTGTGACACTGATACTAAAGCCAAAAATACGAAGTTCATGTGTCACAATGTTGATGTTCTCGTGTAATAAAATAAATATGTTTCAAACTTGGTTTCTGCGCACAAATTCATTAAGTGTTCTAGATGATGCAAGGAATTTAGCAATCCACCCCTAGTCTCTCAAAAGAAAAGCAAATCCATCACCATCGTAAGAATAGTTAACGTTCAAACATATTCATTTTATGCCTAAACTTGCCAACCCAAAGCTTTATTCGCGCCATAATTTCGCGCCACGAATACAACCCTGTTTTTATACTACACTGGTATTTTTAGAAAGATGCAAAGTGCAATGTGCTATCTTTGTTAGGATCAGTTTACTATGTTTCAAATTCGTGTTTTGTTCCATGGTTCCAAATTCTGTCAGAATTCCAGCGCCCAATCCGACTATGTTTCCATACTCGTTCACACTTTTCTTGTATATTGCAATCGGTGAATACATTTCAAATTCTATTCTCGTGCACAAATTTCTTAAACCCCTAGATGATGCAAGGAATTTAGCAATCCACCCTAGTCTCTCAAAAGAAAAGCAAATCCACCACCATCGTACAAATAGTTAACGTTCAAACATATTTATTTTATGCCTAAACTTGCCAACCCAAAGCTTTATTTGCGACATAATTTCGCGCCACGAATACGGCCATGTTTTTATACTACATTGGTATTTTTAGAAAGATGCAAAATGCAATGTGCTATCTTTGTTAGGATCAGTTTACTACGTTTCAAATTCGTGTTTGGTTCCATGGTTCCAAATTATGTCGGAATTCCAGTGCCCTGACTATGTTTCCGTACTCGTTCACACTTCTCTTGTATATTGCAACCAGTGAATACATTTCAAATTCTATTCTCGCGCACAAGTTTCTTAAAACCCTTAGATGATGCAAGGAATCAGCAAATCCGCCCTTAAACTGTTGGAAGAAAAGCAAATCCACTACATAATTCTTCTACAAATGATTAGCGTCGAGACATTTTCATTTTATGACTAAACTTGCTAAGCCAAAGCCTTTGTTCGCTCCATATTCTGTAAAAACTATGAAAGCTAGCATGACACATAACACACCAAGAGACAACAAAATGGAGCAAACCTGTCGGGGATGGAGAAGGAAGGTTCATCAATGACCATTTTAGGGTTTTTGATTTGCGACACTGATGCTAAAGCCAAAAATACGGAGTTCAAGCGTCACAATGTTGATGCTCTCTTGTAATAAAATAAATACGTTTCAAACTTGGTTTCCCACGCACAAATTCATTAAGTATTTTATAGATGATGCAAGGAATTTAGCAATACACCCCTTATAGTCTCTCAAAAGAAAAGCATATCCACCGCCATCATAAACGTTCAAACATATTTGTTTTACGCCTAAACTTGCCAACCCAAAGCTTTATTCGCGCCACGAATGTAGCCATGTTTTTATACTACATCGGTATTTTCAGAAAGATGCAAAGTGCAATGTGCTATACTATTTGTCAGAATCAGTTTACTACGTTTTTCAAAAAAAAAATACTACGGGTTGTAGTATAATATAAGGTGGTGTTTATTTTTTTATTTATCAAATTCCACTAGTTTTTTATAAAAGCTTTATGGCGGCTGATAAATGTTTCCCTTAAAAAGGGCCGCTACAAGAGTATATAATACACACACCCCTGGACCCTGGTCCAATTCATCAAATCCAAATCTCAGAAAAGAAAAAGCGAGACAGAGTAGTACTCTGCCCCTCGGCCAGCCCGAGGCCAGGCCGTGCGCCTCCTGTCCCTGACTCCCTCGCTCCAACGCAGCCCGCACGGGCGCCCGCCGCCGCCTCTTCCGTCGGCGACCGCGGTCAGCCGGCCGGAGCCGAACGGACGACGCCGCCCCTCCCGTCGGCCGCCGCCGCGTGCAGCGCTCCGCTCCAGGTTCGTGTTCGGGTAATATCCTCCTGACTGACCTCTGCAGCGCCCGCTGTCCGACTCCTCTCTCTCTCTCTCTCTCTCTCTCTCTCTCTCTCTCAGTCTTCTTTGATCCCCCGTCTGCCATTTGGACCGAGGAAGAAGGCGCAGTGACGTCAGGGAATCAGGCCGCTTCTCCCGGTGGACTGCCCAGAAAACCCCGGCTCTGGTGGCCCGCCCGCCCGCAAATGCCCAAACCCCCAGGTAGGTGGAGCGCGGCGCCCGAACCCCGAGACGGCTAGAAATATTCTTCCTTACCTTTCCGCAGGTGTTCGTCCGACTCTGAACCGGTTAGGATTCAGAGAGAGATTCTCTTTAGTTTACCGTTCTCCGTGCCGCCGCCCTCCTCTTCGTCTCCGTGCCGCCCTCCCCCTTCGCTCTCCCTCGCACGCAGATTGCTGCGCCGGCGCCGCCGCCACCCTCTGCCGCTCCTGGGATTCGACTAGGGGCGGGTTGGTTCCGTCCTTTGCAGGTGAGGCGCCCCGGCTCTGCCTCTCCGTGGAGGTTTTTTCGTAGGCTATTTTGTTTTCTGGCTTGGACTTCGATCCTGTATTTATTTTCCTATAAACCCTCTTCGGATCAACCGAACCGTGCTGTCAAATTCCTGTGTCCAAATTCCGTAGGAATTCCAGTGTCCAATCTGACCACATTCTCGTACTCATTCACGTTTCTCCTGTAAAATTGGTACTGGTTGTCAGTTCGTGCCGATGGCCCGTTTGCTTCGGTTTTGCTATCAACTGTCCGATTTGATACGAGTGCCTGGGATTGAGATGCGATTCCTGTTTCCGTAGCAATGCCTGTAGCAGTTTGCTGTTCCATCAGACTATTTCTTCCTGTATCAATGATTTAGATTAGATTCTGTTCCTTTTCGTGTGTCATCATCTACTTCTGTCAGTACATGACATTTTCTATGTGTTCGTTCTGCAGGATGGAGGAGCCAAATGCTGAAATGGGAATGCCAACCGGGGAGCTGAAAGGCATCACATTCTATCTCATGACCAATACAGAGATGGTAAGCTTTTGCTTTTTGCCCCCGAAAAGAGGAATATACTTAAAGCTGATGTGCATTTCCAGGAAAAGTCAAGCAGCGTGAGCATTGTGGAACCATCTGATGTCAGTAGTGCCAAGTTGGGACTACCAAATGGGGCACCACAGTGTGAGACTTGCGGAGCGCAGAGTGTGCGTGAATGTGATGGTGAGTAATATTAAGCATTCAGCATCAAATTTATGTGGTTGTTCCTAATCCAAAATAAATTGATGTGTCCAAATTTTAGGTCATTCTGGCGTGATTAAGCTGCCAGCAACTGTGTTCAACCCGCATCTATTCGAGGAAGTTGTTCAGTTACTGAATCAGATATGTCCTGGCTGCCACACTCCAAAGCAGAACAGAGATTCAAAGGTTTGTAATAGCCAGATTAACCTACTTCATCCTGATTTACCAATTTATTCTCTTTAATATTTTAAGGGTGTCATACCTTATGGGTCACAGCGCCTCTGGACAATAAGGTCCTTGTTAAAAAACTCTCATTGTTGATCTGCTGAACTAATGTCATGGTGCTAAGTCCTGCATACAAAATAAAAGTCCATAAAACAAATATCGGTACTGCTGTCATAGCTAGTGCATCTTTTCCCATGCCTAACGTATCTTTAAACAAACTTCTGCAATGTGGAAACTAAGCTTTATACTGATTACTAACATTTTATTTGTTTGAACATTTGGAATTTGTGAGACAAGATATTTACATTTCAAAAGCACATCAGAAGATATGTAGGCATTGCAATACATAATATAGAAACTATGCATGCAGAAGCATATCTCGTTTTTGGTATACCGGGTTGGTTCATATTTATTCCTCTAACATGTTGATTTTTGTTGTCGAAGAGGTCGGATGGGGCAACAAGTCAAGCAACTTGCAAGTATTGCTCAGTAAGTGCATGTTCAATGTTTGGGCCTGTAATTCTGCCCTATCATATTAAACCTTGACCCTTTTTTGCTGAACAGAAGGATGGCACTAAACAATACCCCGATGTAATCTTTAAGACACTGACAAGCCCAAGAATGACACTGTCTAAGGCTAAACTTCAACGGGATCCTAGCGTTATGGACAAAATTTCGCTTACTGCAGAAGTTGCTGACAGAGTGACTGATTCAGCTGAAGTTCTTCCCCTGGACTATTGGGATTTCGTACCTCATCACCACCCCCCTCAATCAAATATGACCAAGATATTACTGTCTCCATACCAAGTAAGTACTCCCTCCGATCCATATTAATTGTCACAGCTTTAGTACTCCCTCTGATCCATATTAATTGTTGCAGAGTATTTGCTATTCAGTAACATTACTCTGTTCTGTGTTGTCTTGCAGAGCAGATTTGGTTTTGCTGCAGCATCGTTTCCTGTTTCTTCTTTTGAGAAAAATGTTCTATATTATTGGCTGACAATTCATCAACTTTGTCCCTGCCATATTTTTCTCAAAGCGTCAAGTGTATGGAATTATAAGACAATTTAAAGGGGATTTTGGGTTGCTTGTGTTGTTTTGAATATTTTATAACATGCAGAAAACAAAACACAACAAACACTATGTGATCCAGAAATATGATATATCATTATTATTATCTGGCAAAATAGTTTTGCATGAACATTAAGGCAATACACTTGGTCCACGATGATGCGTTACCAACTCTCTGCATAAAAGTGGATGCAGAATGTCCTCATAGGGTGTAAATTGACTCATCCACTTTTCAGTGAAATTATAATGCACCTCTAGTTTTGTTCAGTGGACGATGTGTGGATGAAAAATATAATTAAGTGATAAGGGAAACTGGGCCAATGCTATTTTCTCAAAGCTTCTTTTGAAAGGTGGTATGCATATTCTTGTAGGCCACTGCACTGGTATTGCTATGCTACAGCGCATTTCTTTCAAAAGTAAATGGCAAGCAACCGACCATATAATTTTAAAATATTTCTTATGGTTAAAACCTTATTTCCTTTATCGTATTTGCAGGCCTCTCACATATTGAAACAACTTGATCCTGAGCTATTTAGCCGGTTTGCTTCAAGGCCGGAGCTAATTTTCCTGTCGTGTTTGCCGGTGACTCCTAACTTCCATCGCGTGGCGGAGTTGCCCTATGGGTTTTCAGATGGCCCTCGCCTAGCTTATGTAAGTGCTAGACCTCTCTGGTGAACTTCATACCAAAGATTATTTTCTGTATCATCCCTTCAACGTTTTCTAACAATTTTCCCCTTAAATGCTTTTGTTAAATGCAACCAAATCCTCTGTATGGTGTAAGGACTTACATCTGATAGTGAGTCAACAATAAATCATGTAATCAACGAGAGAACCTAGGCTAGTCTTCCTACATCTAATTAAATGATTCATCATTACTCTGTCTAATATACTCTTACACAATTCTGTTGCCAAAGCAAGGCAGTATTCTCTCTGGTTTCCTTATAGGTTTGTTGAGCATGCTTGTTTTATTGTGGTCTGATGCACATACTTGGTGCATTTTGTGGGCTGTGTTGGTGTCGTAATTATGGACTTATATGATTTTTCATTCCATGTTTGGACTTAGGATGACCTGACAAAAGCTTACAAGAGGACGGTTGATGTCGGTAGGAAACTTGATGACTTGCGTCAGCATCCACAGTTCAGTGTTCTTGCAAGTTCACTTGTCACAAGCCGAGTTGTGGAGTGCCTCAAATTGTCAAAGGCAAGGGAGCTGATATCTTGTTTTATTGCAGTATCGATGTTGCATGATTATATGTCTTTCTATTGCAATATCCGCATAGCATGATCCACATTATCCAGATATGAATTTCCCTATTTTTGTCAGTTTTACTAAAATTATACACTGTCAGAGCCTCCCTTGCAGTTTTCCGGTCAAGTTCTCCTGTTGTATTGTCAGATCTGTAGATACTCAATAAAAAAATTTAAACCAAAGTCTGTACTTCATAACCTCAACCCCACACACACTTGTGCGCGCAACACTTCTCTGTCGTAATCCAGTAAAAAGACATGTTAGCTTATTTTGATGCGGCTCTTAAAAAGCATCATAACAGTCCTTTTAATATGGTTAGATTAGGTGTATTTTATTTAAAGCAGCTCTTGTTTATTTTGTTCCCACTCACACATATGGAGTTATGCATTTGACAGTATTATATCTGGTTCCCATTTTTGTCCATCCCTTTTCCATTAATTGCTTTCCATCTCCAAACATGCACTCAGTGGTTGACTTGCACCATATGATATTCAAATTGTTCTGGCACTTTACCTGATTGTAGTGGAGAATAGCGCATACACCAATCTTCCACCTTGATATGTTGCCCTCTGTAAACAGATTAAACACAACCGACAAAACATAGCTGTTTCATCTAGTCCCCTCCAAGTTTAATTCGGTTAATTTCGAAGGATGAGTATCGGGTTCAGTGAAAGAAAAGCTGTTTGTTTTTGTTATTATTCAAAACAAAGAATTACCAATATGTAGTTTGAGGTGGCATTGTGATTACTGCTTATGTCATATGCTTTCACTTGCTTGATAACATTTTTATTTATTTGCAGTTACACTCTAAAAAGACAGATAAGGAGTCATCAACAGACACACATGGAATGAAATGGTTGAAGGATGCCATTCTCAGCAAACGGTCTGATAATGCTTTTCGGGGTACTATGGTCGGTGATCCGAAGATTAGATTGCATGAAATTGGCATCCCTGTGGATTTAGCTTCGAACTTGTTAGTTTCTGAGCATGTGAACTCCTACAACTTTGACAGCATAAATTCGAAGTGCAACTGTTACCTTCTTGCCAATGAAAAACTAGTCATTAAGCGCAGTGGAAAGACAATTATTGTTCGGAAGCCAAATCAGCTGGTAATTGGTGACACTGTGCACAGGCTGTTGCAGGATGGTGATCTTATTCTTATCAATAGGCCACCGTCAATACATCAACACTCCGTTATTGGACTCTCTGCAAAATTACTCCCAGTTCAGTCGGTACTTTCAATCAACCCACTCTGTTGTGCACCACTCGCGGGAGATTTTGATGGGGACTGTTTGCATGGATATGTCCCACAGTCCATACAGTCAAGAGTTGAGCTTGGGGAGCTAGTTAGTTTGAGCCACCAACTATTGAACGCGCAAGATGGGCGAAGTTTGGTGTCATTAACACATGACTCTCTAGCTGCAGCATATCTGTTAACAAGCTCAGAGGTTTTACTAAAGAAAACTGAAGTTCAGCAATTTCAAATGTTATTATGCCATCCACTCTCGCCGACACCAGGGCCAGCAATAATGAAATCTATACACTCTCATGGTCCACTGTGGACCGGTAAGCAGTTGTTCAGCATGCTGCTTCCGTCTGATATGAGTTTCAGCATTGAGCCTAAGGTACACATCATAGACGGTGAAGTTCTTGCCTGCCCATCTGAATCTTTTTGGCTGCAGAATAGCATATCTGGCCTTTTTTCCGTCATGTTCAAACAATATGGCGACAAGGCTCTTGAGTTACTCTCTTCTGCTCAGGATGTACTATGTGAGTTTTTAACCATGAGAGGTTTAAGTGTCAGTCTTTCGGATATCTATCTGTTCCCAGACCATGACTCGAGGAGAAAACTAGCTGATGGAGTTAATCTGGCATTGGATGATGCTGAAGAGGCTTTTCGTATTAAACAGATATTGCTAAGTCCAGATTCCATATCAATTCTGAAATGTTATGACGACTGTGCTGATTTATCACAATCTTATGAACAGTCCAATTTCATTCAGAGCAATCTGCCAATTATAAAATCTTCAATCATGGCGTTTAAGAGTGTATTCAGTGATCTTCAGAAGATGGTTCAACAGCACACAGCCAAAAATAATTCAATGATGATGATGACTAATGCAGGAAGTAAGGGTAGCATGTTGAAGTTTGTGCAACAAACTGCATGCGTCGGTCTTCAACTTCCAGCAAGCAGATTCCCCTTTAGAATTCCGTCGGAACTCTCATGTGCCAGCTGGAATAGGCATAAATCTGAGGGCACGGGTGAATGCTTGGGAGGCCAAAACTTGTATGCTGTGATCAGGAATTCCTTTGCTGGTGGTTTAAATCCATTGGAGTGTCTTCTTCATTCGATATCTGGCAGGGCAAACTTCTTCAGTGAGAATGCAGATGTTCCCGGGACTTTAACAAGAAAACTAATGTATCACCTGAGGGATTTATATGTTGCTTATGATGGGACTGTTAGAAGTTCTTACGGGCAGCAGATAATGCAGTTCACTTATGATACTGCTGAAGACATGTGCAGTGATCGCAATGTGGAAGGTGAACTTGGTGCCCCTGTTGGTTCATGGGCTGCTTGTTCCATTTCAGAAGCTGCATATGGAGCTTTGGATCACCCAGTGAACAGCTTGGAGGAGTCTCCTCTCATGAATTTGCAGGTTATGCTCTTTTACTATATTGTTTCACGGCCAATGATTATTGTGATGTCTCTTTTCTTTCTTCTGATACTACTTTAACATTAATTTCAGGATGTATTGAAGTGCCAGAAGGGTGGTACTTCTATGGATCATGTTGGTTTGCTTTTCCTGTCAAAGAATCTAAAAAAATATAGATATGGTTTGGAGTATGCATCGCTAGAAGTTAAGGATCATCTCGAGCCAGTGAACTTCTCTGATTTGGTTGACACCGTCATGATCCTGTCAGTACATTTGAATCATCTTTTTCCTATCAATTCACGTTGAAGTACTTTTTAATTAATTAATATTTTTTGCATTTTGTTTTGCAGATATGGGGGATGTGGTATAGAGTCAACAAAAGGAAGCCCATGGATTACTCATTTTCATCTAAGCCAGGTCTTATTCTTTCGAAGTAACCACACTTCCTATTTTATAAGGGTCATTAAGCTGATGTCTTAAATAAATATTTAAACTTGTACGTACATGCAGGAAATGATGACGAAAAAAAGATTGGGACTAACACTTGTTGTGGAAGAGCTTACAGAACAATACAATGCCAAAAGAGACAAGTTAAACTTCCCTAAAGTTTATATTTCAAAGGGGTAAGTTCAGAAACTATTTGGTTCCCATGAAAAAATTGTTCGAGTTAAAATTAGTATTTATATGTCTCTCTGTTTCTTTTTGTCTAACCACTAATTTGGTGTGCCAACTGCTTCCATGTTCTCGCTAGCGTGAAAATGAAGATACAGTATATGCCCTGTTAATATACTCAACTCTCCTTTCTGCCCTCGCTCTCAGCGTGGTAATTTTTCGAGAAAACGCAAAGGAATCTTTGCGTTTCATTTCATTGAAAAGATGGGGGAGAGTACATGCCTCCTAGGAGGTGATAATTACAGGATCTTAGCGCCCAATCAGTGGACGTCCCAGGAGGCGTGGTAATTATCACTAACATTCATGGCAACATATAAGTTAGATTCTGCTGATGTTTACCAATCAGGGGATAAACATTTTGGTGTGTATGCTACAAAGTAATTGTATTTCAGAAGCATCAGTTTATAGTGTGTGCTTCATTTCTTTGTCGAAATGATGTCATGAAGGGTAAATACCGCTGGGAAGATGGTCAGGCGGCTGTTTGGGAGAGGGATTAGATTAGGGATTGCGAGGATGAAGTAGCGACAGATAGGTCGTAATTCTTCTTGCTTGATCATTCATCTCAAGGTCTCAAGGGGTCAAGTAACAACCCAAGCTAGGCAACAAACTGAACATCTTTTCCCTAGTTGGTGTAAGGCTTGACTTAAGGGATATCTTCTCCTTAGTTGATTACTAATTCCTAGTTAATAATACTATTCCCAAACTTAAAGGTAACACAATTATATCCCTTAGTTGGAGCCAGCTAGGGCCGTCCGTACCTAGCATTTGGGTGACCAACCCACACGACAGTGTCAACCTAGCAACCTTTTTTCTCTCCAAATACTAGATTTTAATCTATTCATCATATAGTATTGGTCTTTTCTGGAACACCTAGTTTGCATCATTTCGTTAAGGAAAACAATAGCTGTTCATGGTAGCAATTGAACTATTCAAGATACAATGCTGTTATCCATTGATGGATTACCTCACATCAATGTTAGACCAAACCAGCAACAATAAATGAGTTATCATTCTTATTTTGGAGAATTTGACATCTTGATATAGTTAAAATTACCACAACAAAATACTACCTCTGTACCAAAATATAAGACTTTTTTGTAGACTAAACTAGCCTACAAAAATGTCTTATATTTTGATACGGAAGGAGTAGATATTTTGTATTAGAGGAGCAACTATATAGTACAAGAGACTTGAAATACAAAGAAGGAAATCTAGACTAATACAGACACATAGACCAATACTAATACTACTAAACAGTTTTTATCTAAAAATTTACATTGTAGTTAAATCCAACTATTGCATTGCCTGCCTAAGTGATATATACACATCAATATTTCAACAAACATGTCAGGCATTAGATGTGAGGTGAATTGTAGGCTATGAAGTGCTTATGCATGTTATGCATTATGCGAATGCCTACTTTACTTTTTCTCTTTGAGCTTCTGCAATATATATTTTGACATGTAATACTTCTACCCTGCAGCAAATGTTCTGCTGACAATGAGTGCGGTAACAGGCAGACTTGTTGCATCACTGTGGTAACACAGGATGATTCAAACTCTATGTCTCAATTGGACACTATCAAGAAAAGGGTGATTCCAAACCTCCTGGCCTTACTAGTGAAAGGTAATTATGGTTCGATAGATTTTCCGAAACATGTTTTCTATATTTGTGCTAAGGAACTCCTTACTTTACTAGATCGAGTTGTAGAACATATAATTTTATTTTTCTAAGTTTCATGGTACAAAGGTAAAGTTGTTTTCGCTGCAACTTGTATGATTCAGTCTTCTGATGTTCTCATAAATTTGAGGACCCGTTATGTGACTTCTATGTTTCAAATACCACATGCTAACTTGATTCCTTCAGTACAGAACATGCGGATTATATTTGATGCACAATACTTGTTTTCCTTTGCAGGATTTTTGGAATTTAAGAAAGTTGAGATCCAGTGTCAAGAGGACAGTGAACTTGTTGTGAAAGTTGCTATGTCTGAGGAGCATTGCAAGAGTGTTAAGTTTTGGGCTACTCTACAAAAGTCTTGCATAGCAATTATGGAGTTGATTGACTGGGAGCGGAGCCGGCCAGGGAGCGTATATGATATTTTCTGCTCATATGGCATAGACTCAGCGTGGAAATACTTTGTTGAAGTATATATTTTCTTCTCTTTGTTTTGATTTTCACTTCTCTAAACATTTGGGTCAAATTGTTTTGAAGCCTGATTGCCAATGATAATTTCTTCTATAGCATTTGATGTTTCCTCATTCCTTGTGCAGTCCTTAAGATCAAAAACTGATGATATTGGAAGGAATATTCGCCGCGAACACTTGCTGGTCGTGGCAAATTGCCTGTCTGTAAGTGGGCAGTTCCATGGACTAAGCAGTCAAGGTTTGAAGCAACAACGGACTCGATTATCAATCTCATCTCCATTTTCTGAAGCTTGTTTTTCTGTGAGTAATTTAGGCTTCTTCTTTACTACAAGATTTTCCTTTTTAAAGTTCGGTGAACAAATTCTTATTTGATGTCATGTTCTGCAGAGGCCTGCACATACTTTTATAAATGCTGCAAAGCAGTCTTCAGTGGACAATCTCTGTGGTACTGTAGATGCAATGGCCTGGGGCAAGGAGCCTTCTACTGGGACATCGGGTCCTTTCAAGATTATTTATTCTGGGAAGGTGAGTATTGTAACTACTGTCAAATTTAGGCGCATGCTTTTTTAGGGGCATTTCATTGTACTCCCAAAAATGAAAAAAGTAAAAGCAAATTGAGGCCTTCATATACAACTGCCCTCTACTCCACTGCTATAGATTCATGCATTTAGTTTTTGAGAGCATAGTGCCAGATATACTTTCCCAGATACCTGTCTGTGATCAGGCTGTGGGATGCTTGAACTGCCTGTCTCGTGATGTTGGGATTATTTTGTAACCAGTGAGTTAATCTTGGCCAAGTGATAAATGGATAAAAATACGCTTTCTCCTTACTGTACTCGATGCATATACATATGTTTAATTCGATGCTAACATTTAACTTTTTCTGCAGGCGCATGCACCCATACCAAATGAGAACATCTATGACTTCCTAAATAGCCCTGAAGTTCGGCAAGCGCCGGGCGAAGCTTTCTTGAATGGTAGCACCATATCTGTGGAGCAAGATTTTCTTGTTGCTGCAGTTGGTATATGGGACAACATTATTGATATGCGCACTTGCTTGCAGAACATGCTACGAGAGTAATGCCCCCATCACTATCCATGGAATTGTATTGTGCATAGTAGTTTTATCCCATTTGAAGTTTTATCTTGATTACCTTCCTATATGATACCATGTTTTACTTGCATGAAGGTACCAATTAAATGAATGTGTTGGGGAGCTAGATAAATCACGTGTAATCGAGGCCCTGAGATTTCATCCCAGAGGGCGTGAAAAGATTGGTGCTGGAATAGAAGATATAAAGGTAATATAAATGTGTTTCTGTTTTCCTCATAGCTTTGTCATTCTACAATTCTACTGTTATGAATGTAGCTAACTATAGATGAATGTATTAATAGGAATTCTATTGTTTCCCAAAATAATAGGATTGATTTTCTTACATCTTTGTCTGCATCTGTTTTTCATTTGGTATATGTGCTAATATTCTCGGTGCTAACATGCGAATGCGCTAATGAGCTGTCCACTTAATGTGAAAAAGGATTGTGTTCATTTAATTCCATCTCAAGGTTGCTACCCTTACCAGCTTTCGTAGCATTGTTGTGTTCCCAAGGTTGCATGAACAACAATCTTTTCCCTCTGTTCATATTGTTCAATCTGACGGTATCTGTTGTGTTACATCCCTGTTTTGGTACCTATGCTTGTTGTAAATATCGTAGTCAACTATTTTGCAGTGCATTATGGTTACTCTTGAATTCTAGCATATTGTTACCCTGAGATGATGTGGTGTGTGCTCCTCGCAGATTGGACATCATCCTAGTCACCCAGGAACAAGGTGCTTCATTATGGTACGGGACGACGGTACAACTGAGGACTTTTCTTACAAGAAATGTGTCCAGGGTGCCGCGGATTCTATCTCGCCTGAGCTCGGACGTTATGTAGAGAGGATACTACGGAACAGAGCAGTTTCGTCATAATGTTAGCACTGTTGCCATTTCATCTAGTTCAGTTCAGACCATAGGTAGAGAGCATCTGATGTTTTGTCAACAAGGAGCTGTTGAACAGTAGGTAGAGAGCATCTGATGTTTTGTCGACAAGGAGCTGTCGAACAGAAGAAGTGGACGATGATCAGTTATCCTAGAGAAGAGTGAACTTCTGATTGGCGAAGATGCCGTGCTTCTTCGCCACCCTTCTGGTAGGAAATGAACATGTTGTCTTGTAGGGCGATGCCATTCTTTTGTTGTACAACCCTTCTTCTCCTTGGCATTAGCATCTGGATATGTTGGAAGGAAACTCCGTCGTGAACCCTGTTTGTATGTAGAAATTTTGGCCCAAATTTCTGGGTGCTCATTTTATCCACCTTTCAGAAATTTTGCTGCCATGGTTCCGGCACTTGTTAAGAGGTTACGGTGAGGTTTCTTGGTGCAGCTAAATCTTGGCTCCCATGGTTTTTACGGTGAGGTTTTTCTCCATGACGTTTGTTACAAGGAGAGATGAGTGATGATTAATGCTGGGCAAAGGGGAGAAGGCCAGCGCGGCGCAAGGGCAAGGACAACTTCTAGGGAGGCGACGAGAATGAGCTAGTACGATCGGCAATGCTGCCTGCCCTTGGGAGCAAAGGGGGAGGCGGGGTTACATGAGGAGCGCGCAAGGGGAGCCACTTGTGAAGGCCACAGCAGGGGAAGGAGGAATGAAGGGCAGCTAACTAATTAGAGATGCAAAACTCGTTTTCCGGAACACAATTAAAATGCTAAAATAATAAAGGCCATTCGTTGAGCAGTTCTCAAGTTGAACTTCGCCCTTGACCCCCGCATCCCTCTCTGAGGTGACACGGGGGACCCTAGCTTCCCTCCCTCCGGCCCCTTCCCCCTTGCTGCCGTGGAGGAACATTGTCAGGAGAGGCCCGAGCAATGCCGATGGCAATGGGCCATCTCCTGGACGCGGCTCTCCCCCGGCGGTGGCGGATTTCTTGGCGGCGAAGCATGACGAAGCCGATGGCGGCCCTGCTCGGTGGCGGTGGGGTAGGCTCCGTCCAGTGGTGCTGTCGCGGCCACCAGGGGCTCTAGGTCACACATTCTAGATCTGGGTGGGCTTGTGGGGTTGGTCTATGGTTACCGGTAGGCATGGTGATGCCGAGTCGCAGTGGCTATTGGGCACCGTGGTGGTGCTGGCGGCAACAATGTTAGCTCGGCGTGGTGGTGCCAGCCATTCTGGCGGTGGTGTTGGTCGAGTGTGACGACGCGGCTTCAACGACGAGGTGATGTGGTGGCGACGGAGTGAACCAACATGGGCGGTGTTGCCCATTCCGATGGGCAGGGATGCAAGGGCGGGTCCATGCGGATGAAAGTCTTGCCCATCTACGTTGGTGCCAATGGCGATGACGCCCGTGGGTGTCGTTCCCCCTTCTTGGAGGCTTCATTGTGGTGTGTCGGCATCTTGCTCTCTCTCTTGGTTTGTTTTCTCCAGGTGAAAGCTTAGGTTCGGATCCGGAATGACGATGGCGGCACCCTCGGCGCCATCCCTCTGTTTGGAGCATCATATTTGGGGACATGGCTTGGAGGTTCTATATTGCGTTCCTATGGTGCGCGCTGCTGTTATGGACCGTTCTCAAGGGTCTAGGGGCGCTAGCTATGTACAGGGTGAGTCCAAGATGATGACTTTCTCGTAGTTGTCTGAGTCCCACCACGCACCTACCGACTCTTTTAGGCCTTTCAAGGGGTGGTTGGTGCATCGGCAAGGATAGTTTTTTTGGAGTTGTTGCTCTTTGGAGATGGCCGGTGTTGGTTGAGATGCGGCTTTAATGGCCAGTTTAGGATATGATCTTGTGTGTTGTGGTTGTAATGTGCGCGTTCAAGCTGGAGGGCATTTTACTTCTCACCGAGGTGTGGTGGGAGTTTGTCTGTAATTCTTGTATTTTACATCTATCCTCTCTAAAGCTAAAGCACACAATTTGCATGCTCCTGAAAAATAAATTCTAAAATAAGGAAGCACCTAGGGAACAACTGCCTTGGGAAAAAGTTTTTCCTAACATTGGACTAAAATCTAGTAGCCATCACCATATCTTCCTCCTCCAACCTACCCTCTTCCTCCGGCGGCGATCCGCGTTGTCCCCCTCTTCGGTGAGGTCTCGATAAGCTCTTGATGGCATCCTCGCATCAAGCTTTGCTGTTGTTCAATCCGAGAGTCGGACAAAATGAAAAGCACATCCACCCCCTCGTGTGCGTCGGTGGCTAGCCACGTCGCATTGGTATCACCATTGATAGAAAGTGACCTCCTACTAAAAGAATAAATGAGACACCAAAACCTCAACCCTGGGGTTCGAACCATAGGAGGTTAGGGGTACCACCACCCTCTTGACCATCAAACCGTTAGTTGGTTCTCTGACTAACCCGATTTCTATTCTCAGGTAATTGAGAAATAGCAAACCCGCCAAAATAAACATTTATTTCAAAACAAACATCACATAAGAGTGAATAATTGTCCTGTCATAGTGATTCGTAAATAAATACTAGCAACCAAAATTTCCATTGTAGCATCATATACAGGATGTATATATGTATGTATACATATATCAAAGTCATGTATACATATTTACATCATCACGTAAGTAGTACGCACTCACGCAAGTTCACAACAATTAACGAATAAACCAATAACCATTCCCACCCGTATAATTAACCCCTACGTATTTCATACTTCTCCAAAACGCCGAAAGAGAAAGAAAGAAAGAAATGACCCCCAAAATCGAAAAAAATACACAATTTGTATACGTACGCGGGTACCTATACTGGTATGCGTGTACATGTATCTGTTCTGCTCGACACGGCCTATATAGTAGAAATGGATAAATAATCAAGAGTCTTTGGTGTGCTCCAGCACGTCGACCATGAGCTGCATCGCCTTCACCTGCACCTGCAGCCGCACGATGTAGTCGGCGGCGCGGAACAGGAGCTCGTCCACGCCGTCGTCCTCCGCCATCTCGTCGCTGCGGTGATCGCCGCCGCTAGGGACGAGCCGCCTCAGCGCTTCCATCTTCCTCCTGATGGCCTCCACGCAGCGCCGCCGCCCGGCCGTTGTCCTCGTCGCCTTCCTGCCGCTCCTTCTCTTGGTATTCCTCGGCGACGACTTAGGAGCCACGGCGGCGTATGCCGTCCCGCTCCTCGCCGTCGTCGCCATGGCGGTGGCGGCGCTGCAGTAGATGCTGGCGTGTGCAACCATGGCGGATCTCGATCGCTCGCGACGGCTACTGCTTGGGATGTGAGAGGGAGGGAGACAGAGAGGCAAGTGCGCTGCGTACGTAGCTAGAGTGGCTAGAGGAGATGGATCGATGAGGGAGATAATGCAGCTGGTGGCTGAGTATGCATGTGTTGGAACATGGCGAAAGGGGTGCCATATATATAGGAGAGGAGAGGCCGCGTTGGAGCTGCTAGGTTGGAAGGGGTGAGCTATGTGGGGGAATTAGGTGTCAGAGCATAAAGAACCCATGTTGTGTCCTGTGATTAAGCACGCACATGCATCAAGCATAGCTAGATCATATACGTATATTTATGTGGATCATATATTCATATACTATTTTATTTATGTGATGCTAGTGAGAGAGTAGGGGTGGCAGCATGTTGGCATGCATGGGAGGTATTGTGTCTCACACGCAGGCTGACCAGGAGGGCCCACCGACCCGAGGCTCGCCAGGCTCGCCTATCAGGCCTGCCAGGACCAAGAAGTCCAACCTGCGAGTGACTGGACCGGCCTGGGTGCAGTAAGGCCCAGCGACCCACCACTACTTAAGGCGACGCCACCAGTGGAGCGAGCATCCGGTGGATCAAGGCATCGGCGGCAGCAACCCTAACTCTATTCCCCTCCTGTTCTTCGTCTTTTATCCATACCTTGTAATTGAACCTGTGAATCGAGCTAGTGCGAGTGAATCGAGTGCAATTGCTTCCACCACCATTCCGTCTCTTACATCTGGTATCAGAGACCACACCTACCATCCTTCTCCCGCATCGATCTGGCGCAGTTCATCGAGACCAGATCCCTGACCCAAGCCCGCGCACACCTCGTCGCCATGGATCCGGCCGTCCAGTCGTTCTTGGAGCGGCTAGACACCACTCTGAAGGAACACACCGCCGCAATCAACGCGTCCAACGCCAAAGTCGACGATCTCGTGGCGTGGCGCCCCGATCTCGAGCGGCACTTCGCCGATCTGAGCGATTTGGTGCCAGCTCTACAACTCGCGCCCCCTCCACCACGCATGGACGATGCGACGACTCAGGCGCCTGCATCGACCAATCAACCGCCTGCGACAGCCGGAACCCACATCGGGACCGCGTCTGGCGCGGCGCAACCTCCACAAGGGCCCAATGGCCGTGGCGTCTACATCATCCCACGGGGGCCCCCGGCGGCGTCCTTCCAGACGCCGCCACCGCCCCCGGCAAACGGTCAGTACGACGCCCCGTCTGAAGGAAATATGCCTTAGAGGCAATAATAAAGTTATTATTTATTTCCTTATTTTATGATAAATGTTTATTATTCATGCTAGAATTGTATTAACTGGAAACATAATACATGTGTGAATACATAGACAAACTTAGTGTCACTAGTATGCCTCTACTTGACTAGCTCGTTAATCAAAGATGGTTATGTTTCCTAACCATGAACAAGGTGTTGTTATTTGATTAACGAGGTCACATCATTAGTTGAATGATCTGATTGACATGACCCATTAGCTTAGCACCCGATCGTTTAGTATGTTGCTATTGCTTTCTTCATGACTTATACATGTTCCTATGACTATGAGATTATGCAACTCCCGTTTGCCAGAGGAACACTTTGGGTGCTACCAAACGTCACAACGTAACTGGGTGATTATAAAGGAGTACTACAGGTGTCTCCAATGGTAGATGTTGGGTTGGCGTATTTCGAGAATAGGATTTGTCACTCCGATTGTCGGAGAGGTATCTCTGGGCCCTCTCGGTAATGCACATCACTTAAACCTTGCAAGCATTGCAACTAATGAGTTAGTTGTGGGATGATGTATTACGAATGAGTAAAGAGACTTGCCGGTAACGAGATTGAACTAGGTATTGGATACCGACGATCGAATCTCGGGCAAGTAACATACCGATGACAAAGGGAACAACGTATGTTGTTATGCGGTCTGACCGATAAAGATCTTCGTAGAATATGTAGGAACCAATATGGGCATCCAGGTCCCGCTATTGGTTATTGACCGGAGATGTGTCTCAGTCATGTCTACATTGTTCTCGAACCGTAGGGTCCGCACGCTTAACGTTACGATGACAGTTATTATGAGTTTATGCATTTTGATGTATCGAAGGTTGTTCGGAGTCCCGGATGTGATCACGGACATGACGAGGAGTCTCGAAATGGTCGAGACATAAAGATTGATATATTGGAAGCCTATGTTTGGAGATCGGAAGTGTTCCGGGTGAAATCGGAATTTTACCGGAGTACCGGGAGGTTACCGGAACCCCCCGGGAATCATATGGGCCATAGTGGGCCTTAGTGGAAAGGAGAAGGGGGCAGCCCAAGGTGGCCGCGCGCCTCCCCCCTCCCCTAGTCCTATTATGACTAGGAGAGGTGGCCGGCCCCCCTCTCTCTCTTTCCCCCTTGATGAATCCTATTCCAACTAGGATTTGGGGGGGGGGGGAGTCCTACTCCCGGTAGGAGTAGGACTCCTCCTGGCGCGCCCCAAGGCTGGCCGCACCTCTCCCCCCTTGCTCCTTTATATACAGGGGCATGGGGCACCTCTAGACACACAAGTTGATCATTGTGATCGTTCCTTAGCCGTGTGCGGTGCCCCCCTGCCATCATATTCCACCTCGATCATATCGTTGTAGTGCTTAGGCGAAGCCCTGTGTCGGTAGAACATCAAGATCGTCACCACGCCGTCGTGCTGACGGAACTCCTCCCTGAAGCTTTGCTGGATCGGAGCCCGGGGATCGTCATCGAGCTGTACGTGTGCTAAGAACTCGGAGGTGCCGGAGTAACGGTGCTTGGATCGGTCGGATCGGGAAGAAGACGTACGACTACTTCCTCTACGTTGTGTCAACGCTTCCATTGCGATCTACAAGGGTACGTAGATCAGACTCTCCCCCTCGTTGCTATGCATCACCATGATCTTGTGTGTGCGTAGGAATTTTTTTGAAATTACTACGTTCCCCAACACCGTGTTCACCTCCTGCTCTGTCCCCCTTTGCACATGCTAGTCAATTGCTCAGTGGACTGGGTCAGGCGCATCCATCCATCCAATTTCCACAATTCACTGGAGACAATTCGAAATTGTGGAAAACGTTGTGCGAGCAATATTTTTCCATGTTTGCTATTCTGCCTTCCTTCTGGGTTCGCATGGCTGCATTGAACTTCTCCGGTTCAGCGTCGATCTGGTTGCAATCCATCCAGAAGCGACTTGCAGACTTTGACTGGGAATCTTTTACCACGCTCCTATGCACGCGCTTCGGCCGCGACCGCCACCAGACGTTGATTCGCCAGTTTTACACTGTGCGACAGACAACTACTGTGGCAGATTATATTGAGCAGTTTGAGTCAATTATTAATCATCTTAGTTTCTATTCTGACACAATTCATCCGTTCTATTTTCTCACCCGTTTCATGGAGGGCCTCCGGAAGGATATTCGCGCGGTGGTGCTAGTTCAGCGACCGCCGGATTTGGATACGGCGTGCGCTCTGGCACTTCTCCAGGAGGAAGTGGCCGATGGGACAAAGCACAACTCCAATCGCGCGCAGGACACGTCCACGCGCGCAGGGCTGCCACTGCCTCTACCACCACCACCTGTCCCAGTGCGGCCGGGAGCGTCTACGAGTATGGCGACCGCGGCAGACCGTCGCGGGACGGACGCCGCACGCGCCGACAACACCAAGATCAAGGCGCTCCGCGACTATAGGCGCGCCCGCGGCTTGTGCTTCAAGTGCGGCGAGCGTTGGGGCCATGAGCACGTCTGCCCCACCACCGTGCAGCTCCATGTCGTCGAAGAAATGCTCGAGCTCTTCGGCCTCGACACAGGACTCGACAACACCACCACCGAGCTGCTAACGGACTCTGTGATGGCCATTTCTCGAGCAGCGCTGGACGGCAGCGTTTCCACCAAGGCGTTCCAACTGCTCGCGTCCATCCAGGGACGTGAGGTGCTCATGCTGGTGGACAGCGGCAGTTCCACTTCATTCATCGACCAGCGACTGGCCGATCAGCTCACTGGAGTGACCCCCCTTCACCAACAGTGTCGCGTGCGTGTAGCTGATGGCGGTGAACTCACCTGTTCAGCGAGCATTCCTGGATGTCAATGGTCGTCGCAAGGACTGGATTTCACGACGGACATGAAAGTTCTTCCCCTAGGAACATATGATGCCGTTCTCAGCATGGATTGGCTGAAGCAACACAATCCTATGACGATCGACTGGAAGAGCAAAGTCATTCAGATACCAACACCAATGGGCCAGGCGCGTTTGTTCGGCCACGAAGCCAATTCTTCAACCTGCCATCTGATCACCAGCTTACAGTTGCAGAACTTGTGCCGGCAGGGCTCTTTGCTGCACATTGCCATCCTCTACCCAATCACCGATCAGCCACAACACAAAACAGCGCCAGCACCAGAATTGCAAGCACTGTTAGATGAATTCCAAGATGTTTTCGGGGAACCAACAGGACTACCACCGCGTCGCGCGTGTGACCACAAAATTCCCCTCATGCCCGGCGCTCAACCTGTCAACATACAACCATATCAGCACAAACCTGAGCATAAGTCAGAAATTGAACGCCAAGTGGAAGAGCTACTGCAGTCAGGGGTCATCCAGCGCAGTCATAGTAGTTTCTCTTCCCCCGCGTTCCTGGTGAAGAAAAAGGATGGTACGTGGCATCTCTGCATTGACTACAGTCATCTCAATGCCATGATCTGTGTCAGCAAGTTCCCCGTGCCCATCATCGAGGAGCTGTTGGATGAGCTACACGGGGCAGCATGGTTCACAAAGCTTGATCTGCGGTCAGGCTACCATCAGATACGGCTGGCAGAGGGAGAGGAGTTCAAGACTGCATTTCAAACACACACAGGTCACTATGAGTTCAAAGTGATGTCGTTTGGATTGGCGGGGGGCCATCAACTTTCTTGGGCGCCATGACAGACACATTCCATCCGTTGCTACGGGACTGTGTACTCTTGTTCTTTGACGACATCTTGGTGTTCAGCAAAACTTGGAAAGAGCATCTGGCACACCTGCGACAGGTCCTCCAACTCCTGCGCAGGGATCAATGGAAAGTGAAGTTAAGCAAATATGAATTTGGACAACAGCAACTATCATACCTGGGGCATGTAATCAGTGACAAAGGGGTCTCTACTGAACCCAGCAAGGTGTAGGCTGTACAGTCATGGCCTACACCGCAAGACGCCAGGGAGGTTCGCCGTTTCTTGGGACTGGCAGGGTACTACCGCAGATTTGTTCGCGGGTTCGGCATCATTGCTCGCCCTTTGTTCAACTTGTTGAAGAAGGGAGCCCCATTTGTTTGGACAGACAACACAGCTCAGACATTCGAACTGTTGAAGCAGCAGCTCACCTCAGCACCTGTCTTGGCCCTGCCCAACTTCACCAAGACGTTTGTAATAGAAACAGACGCATGCGACAAAGGCATTGGTGCAGTTCTTCAACAGGAGGGCCACCCTATTGCATTCATGAGCAAAAGCCTGAGCCCGAGGTACCAAGGCCTTTCTACGTATGAGAAAGAATACCTCGCCATCGTAGTAGCAGTCGAACAATGGCGTCCGTACTTGCAACACAGCGAATTCGTCATTCATACAGACCAGAAAAGTCTGATCCACTTGAAAGAGCAGCGGCTAACAACACCCTGGCAGCAACGGGCATTCACCAAGCTTTTGGGTTTGCGCTACACAATCAGATACAAGAAGGGCGCCGAGAACACAGCAGCTGATGCCCTCTCCCGTTCCAAACCTATGACAACACTATTCATAGTCACCTCCTGTCAGCCCAGTTGGCTCGAAGATGTGTTGTCCAGCTACAACTGTAACCCACAAGCACAAAAGTTGTTGGAGCAACTGGCCATCAGGGAAGACCCCAAGGGGCGTTTCACTCTCCAGAGCGGCATTCTGCGTTTCCGAGGACGTATCTGGCTCGGCGGCTCCACGTCCCTCCAACAGAAGATCATGTCTGCCTTCCATGACAGCCCACTGGGAGGTCACTCAGGATTCCCAACTACATTTCGACGTATTCGTCGTCTGTTTGCATGGCCCAAGATGAAGATTCAAGTACTTCAGTTTGTTCGCTGTTGTCCCATCTGTCAACAAGCCAAACCTGATAGGTCAGCGTACCCCGGTCTTCTGGAACCCCTGCCAATACCTCAACATCCGTGGGACATGATCACCATGGATTTTGTCGAAGGGCTTCCTCAGTCAGGCAAATTCAACTGCTTCTGGGTCTTGGTCGACAAGCGCACCAAGTTTGCTCACTTCCTGCCGCTCTCCCACCCGTATACAGCATCCAAGGTGGCTCTTCTCTACATGACCAACATCTACAGCGTCCACGGTCTTCCTAGTGCCATCGTGTCCGACCGGGACCCGGTGTTCACCAGTTTGTTTTGGCGGGAGCTCTTCAAGCACGCCGGCACGGAACTGCGTATGAGCACCGCCAACCACCCTCAGACGGACGGGCAAACCGAACGCGTCAACCAGTGCGTTGAAACTTATCTTCGGTGTTTTGTGCACGCCTGCCCACGACGCTGGAGCCATTGGATACCCCTCGCTCAATTCTGGTACAATACTTCCCACCACTCGAGCATCGGTATGTCCCCGTTCAAGGCTCTCTTCAGGCAAGAGCCGCGGCACTGGGGCATAACAAGCACAGCCGCGTGTCAAGTCCCCACATTGCAAACATGGCTCGATGAGCGCGCTGTGATCCAAGATCTACTTCAGCAACATCTCCACCGAGCCCAGCAATACATGAAAGAGCAAGCGGACAAACGCCGGTCGCCGCGTGCATTTGAGGTCGGTGATTCAGTCTACTTGAAGCTTCAGCCTTATGTTCAAACCTCAGTTGCACGACGCGCCAACCACAAGTTGTCATTCAAGTATTATGGGCCATTCAAAATCATTGCCAAGATCAATGCGGTGGCATACAAACTGGATCTGCCAGTGCAGTCCCAAGTGCACCCAGTCTTCCATGTTTCCCAGCTGCGCCGCTGCCTCACCCTGGGTACGATTTCATCTCCTGAGCTCCCTGTTCAATCTGACATCCCTGCAGTCCCTGTCGCAGTACTGGGGACGCGCTGGCGCAGGAAGAATGGTTCGATGGTCGAGCAAGTTCTCATACGATGGTCGAATCAACCGAGCACACCTGACAGCTGGGAAGACAAAGCAGCGTTACATGATCGTTTTCCGGCAGCTGAGGCTTGGGGGCAAGCCTCCTCGCAAGGGGGAGGGGATGTCAGCACCCCTGTCCCTCACAGGCAGGCTGACCAGGAGGGCCCACCGACCCAAGGCTCGCCTACCAGGCCTGGCAGGACCAAGAAGCCCAACCTGCGAGTGACCGGACCGGCCTCGGTGCAGTAAGGCCCAGCGACCCACCACTACTTAAGGCGACGTCACCAGTGGAGCGAGCATCCGGTGGATCAAGGCATCGGCGGCGGCAACCCTAACTCTATTCCCCTCCTGTTCTTCGTCTTTTATCCATACCTTGTAATCGAACCTATGAATCGAGCTAGTGCGAGTGAATCGAGTGCAATTGCTTCCACCACCATTCCGCCTCTTACATATTGCTTGAGGGAGAGGGCATGCATGCATGTTCCTCCTAACTCAAGGCCACATGCCACCACATGATATCTTAAACAACAAACATTTCTGATCTTCTCGTCCATCCAAACACAGGCAGACACCTCTCATACACCACCAACCAACCATGCATGCACTCCCTTTTATGATCTCCTCATGAGAACACCCTGTACACCTCCCTCCACTGCATGTTCCTCCTCAAGGCGCCACTACCATGCATATGCATGCATGTGTGATGTGTCAAGGGCCCACATGCACCACACCACTCTACCTCCCTGCCACCTCAGCAGAAGTGCATGCAGCACAGGAAAAGGTCTCCTGCGTCATGTGCACACATACATAGTTTGCTAAGCACGATATATACTACATGCAATACATCTCCCTCCTCCCTATGTTAACTATAGTTAAGTACTGGTTGAGATAATGTGCCACCATGTTCCCCTCCGGGGAGCTGATCATGGTATGCACCATTGTGCTTATTTAACTAATTGGACTAATCAAATTCGTTGCACATGCATGCCATCTCCATGATTTGGGGGCCTGATTTCCTGACATGTTCTCCTCTTTTGACATATATTCTTGGGTACGGTAACGTGCACGACACCCTTGATCTTGATCTGCGCGACGATTAGAATGTTCCGCTAACACGTGTCGATATCGCCAACTGTCATCCGCTGGCAACATGGAGCTTCTTGTGCCACTGCCGGCACATGTATCGGTAGGCCATGACGTCGATCGGCACCTTATATGTTTATTACAGATGTGCCACTGACAAGTGTTGATCGTGCCAGCTGTTGATACATCGACCGACAATCAATTGACGGGTTAGCGCAATTTACGGGATAAGAACTAGTGCTTAATTGCCATGAGCAGTACGTTGTGCACTTTCTAGGAAGATTCCTAGAGAGATCATGGAGCAGTATAGTCTACTAGTTAATTGTGTTGATGCATTCAAGTATGGCGGCAGCTGAGCATCGATGACTAGGTTCGGTCGGTTGATAGTTAATGTTAGGCATCTGATTAAGGTTAAGCGGACTGCACATGGATAAGTCAAACATACAACATAACCAAGGTCAATTATCTATGTATAAACAATATATTATGTTGTGATGTGAAAAAATGGAGTTCAGTGTGTGCTGGTACGATGGTACCTGGTAATAATAACAGTTATATGAGCAATGGGTATATTAATTGGATTAACTACTAATCCTGGAAAGCCAACTGTAGCTCTCCGTAAACCCTTTTCGCCAAAAAAAAGAACTCTCTGTAAACCCACAACCTTGAGAATTCTGCTGCTGTCCAAAAAGAAGAAAAAAACTTGAAAACTCATTGTTCCATTACCTTGATTCAATGAGTTCATAAAGTTTTTTTTATTATGGTGGTGTGTGTGATTAGTTATATTATAATATTTCTTGAGTAATATTTAAAAGATCATCTACTAGAAAATAAACTAAATCGTGGCCACTAACTCACCACTTCGTGGTAGGCAACCAAGCAATGAAATGTTGTTAGACGTGTCGCTAGTGTGATGCAGGATAGAGTTGGTGTCGTCATTGGCCATGAGTAGTGTAAAGAGAAGGGACAGAAGGCAATCGATAGGTTAGAGGTAGAGGAGAAGATGAAAAGAAAAGAAAAACATGGATTCCAATATTGATGAGACACAGTCAAACGAGAAGGGAACACAAGTACATAACACAAAATGTCTTTTATGGGACATGATCTTTTTTTTTTGCGGGAACTGATCCTAATTACTGTTTACGAGGAGGGGTCGATGTAATAACTCCATCTTATAGCCGATGATAAGCTCTTTCTTTTAGTTCATACAAGAAGAATGAAATAACCGTTTATTAGCCGTAGGCATTGATGGTGGTGAAGTCATTTAATCACTTATATTCATAAAGGAGAAGTCAATGAAACCAAGTATATGAATTGTTTCTTTAATTTACTACAGGTTCGTGCCATATTCCGAGAGATGGAGACTCGATGTGCTTTTAAAATCTGTTTGATGTTGGCTTGACCACTTGAGATTAATCAATAATACTTCATCCGTCTGAAAAAACTTGTCCTTCAAATAATAATTCAAGTTTGTAATCAACGAAAGAAACAAAGATCATTTTCTTCCCCAAGGGAAGAGCAGTAAGAGAGAAAACAGACAGTAGCTTGGCAGTACTCTTGCCAGGTTTCTTGGCATCTAGATTAACAGATCGTGGCCGTTGATCTCACGATGAACGGGTCCAGGTAATCCAGTCGTTCGCTCGGCCCAATGGCGAAGCAGGGGAAGCAGATATCATTCCGCCACCGCGCCTGAAGCTATGGCCGTGGCGCCGTTTCCGCCGTCGCCTCTCCTCGCCTCGCACGCCGCCGTCCGAGCCGCAGCCTCACGCGTCGTCGCATCCCGGCCTATCCGCGTCGCCGGCGAAGACTGCCACCACCACCCGCCGCAGGTCGCGGCCCTCCGGCGCGGCGACTGGGTGAAGCTCATCTGCGGCGCCAGCTTCGAGGTACGGCATACTGGAACCCCGTCGCAAAATGCCTCCTGGTTCCTTCACTGCACTCTCCCGCCGCTCATAGAGGAAGGGGCTGCTCATGATGATGGATTGGTGATTATAATTACAGGGAGGAGAAGTGTTTTTCTATTAGCAGTATTAGAAATCCTAGTTAATTTAACCTGTGCAGTTCAGCTCGTGGATGTTGTTCATGTCTTCCTGTGGCTCTGGGACACTAATCTTTTAGTACGAAGTACAGTGGAACTAGTGGTGGCGACGATGTAATTGATATGTTAATTACCAAACCTTTGGGGCCGGGAGTAGTTCACAAACATTATCTATGCCTTGTAGGATGCTGCCGATGTCCGGAATCTCTCCCTTGTCTACACGCTGGTTGGAGGTATACATATTTAATTGAAAAATAATAATTCCGGGTGCAAGTTTACCATTTCGTACCAACAGCGGAATAATCCTTTTAGCAACTGATGAAATATTTACATAGTTAATAAAGAACTGTTAACTGAATTACCTGGAATTCGACATTTTCTGAACAGACGTTAATGTAAATCAAATCATTATTGAATTAGAACCCAGGCACGTGACCGAGATAATAGAATCATGCAGTTCCATGAAGGTTCTATACATTCTTGCATTCAGCCACACATTAACTCATTTAATTTCCCTCTTATTTGAAATAATGGGTACATTCTACAGTCTGTTGATTACTAAGTGAAATGTACAGGGCTTAGAACTTTGTGTTACTATAGCGATAATATGTACATATGAATATCGCAAAGGTCATATCCATGGAGGGACTTCTTTAAGTGTGAGGGTTTTAATAGGCTTGGAAGTTACCTAATGGATAGTTCAACCAAGTAGTTCACATCTCGATTAAATGGATGAGCATTTTACAGAATACCTTAAAGGTCTGCTTGGAAAATTGTTATATTTGCTTATTTGGCGTGATTACATCAATGTACGAGGGTTTATACATAGAAGTCATGGCTCAGTTTTGTGCATGCAGTGGATTGCATTGATTGTGCAGCAGATGCATCTGTAGTCAGTGCGGTGAATGAAGGTATTGATGTAGCAGCCTCAATTGTACCACAAGTTGAAAGGCCTTGGGTGATGGTTAGCGTTAATGATGACTGCAGAGATCTTCATTTCCGCAAAGCTGGTAAACAAAATAACGTAATCTTTATTATAATTTAATTTGCAAATGTGCTACTTCAAAATGATTGTCTTCTTTGACATTTATATTTAACTATGGTTGTTTGAATTTGTAAATTACTTTACCACTGTACCTCTAATATATGTACCCAGTTTCCTGCTTTCACTAGCAGGACTGGCACATGTCTGTTTAACTGAAGGATTTTGTAACTGCTGAAAAAAATGTCTGAAGCCATGAACTCCTCTCTGTCCATAGAATTTGATCCTGAAGATTGCCCACCGAATTGCTCAAAGCCATGTGAGAAAGTTTGTCCTGCTGATGCAATATCACTAAAGAGGGTCATGGTTGGAGAACATGCTCAGTCCGATCCAATATGTGATAAACTAGAGGTATCCATTGGTTTGGTTACTTTTTATGCTTTTGTTTATCTCTCCATGATCTCATGTCTCGTGCAGGGTGGTGTCATTATGGAACGATGCTATGGCTGCGGTAGATGCTTATCAGTTTGCCCTTATGACAGAATAAGTGAGCACTGTGTTTTGGGTTCTTTCATTTGTTTTTATTTCAGCCATCAGGATGGTTTACATGATCTATTAAATTGAGCTGTATCTTTTTTTACAGATAACCTTCTTTACATTCATATGTAATCTCAGCATGTATTTATGGTAACCTTATCATTCCTGTACCTTTGTCTTTGTGTATCTTATTAAAGCTACCAACTTTGGTTTAAATCATTTCAGGTGCTATGTCCTATGTACGAGATCCTGCCACGACAGCTGAACTGTTGAAAAGGAGTGATGTTGATGCAATAGAAATACATACCACTGGAAAGTGGGTTTCCTGTTCACTGGTGTATCTTTCGTTGCTTTTTCTCTGTTATGTAGCACAGTTGTTACAATACTTTTCCTTTATTGTAGGGGAATCGGTATGTTTAGTACGCTCTGGAACAGCTTGGGTGAGTCAATCAATAATGTGAAGTTGGTCGCAGTAAGCCTCACACTCTATCTGCATGTGTGCTAGTTCTGATGCTAAGAAGTGCCACCATGTTCCTTTTTTTCATATTAAAAATCCCCCTCTGTTACTCGTATAACAAATAAGGAAGTTCATACATTTCAGGTAAGCCTGCCTAATGCTGGTGCATCAACAATTGATTTCATGAATGCAACATACACGATAATGCAGTCTAATCTGGAAGGGTATAATCTTTGGCAGGTTGTTCTCAAGAGAACAAATTCCTAATTGCATCTTTCACATTGCTCTTATGTTTTTCAGATTGCTTTGTTCATGAACTTATTTAATGATTTTGTTATTTTCTAGGTTATGTTTTTATTCAAACTGGTAAACTGTGATAGCTGTAAACATGTACTCCCTTTGTACTAAATCAGCGACAACTAATATGGAATGGAGGGAGTGGTTCTTTTATCTTAATTTATATATATGTAGTCATATTTTCTGTAAATTCTGTCCAATCCTCTTAATGTGATAGGAACTCCGCCGTGCATATGGTATATGCTACTGCTGATCCTCTAAGCATATCCATGCTTTTCTTTGGGCTTATTTCAGTTACTTTGATTTATGTGAGTAGTTAGATGGTCGTCCTATGAGTGGTGACATTGGTCGAGGTGCAACAAGGGAAACTGTTTCTTTTGCTGTTGATCTGACTTCAGTACAAGATAGGCCTCTTGGTAAACATATTCATTCTTAGTAATAACATTTGAGTAATATCTGTGGGAATATTATTGTTCAAATTTTCTAAGTCTTTGCTGTTACTATGGTCTGGAAGGCTTTTATCAGCTGGCTGGCGGCACCAACTTATACACTGTAGATTGCTTAAAGAAAGCTGGTCTTTTCAAGGCTAGGACTTTACCTGGTAATTTTTTTCCTTGTGTTTAATTCGTATCTCACAGAATACTTATGAAATTTGTGCTCAGTTGGTATATGACAGTGTTCAGTACAACAACAAAGCCTTTAGTCCCAAACAAGTTGGGGTAGGCTAGAGGTGAAACCCATAAGATCTTGCAACCGACTCATGGCTCTGGTACATGGATAGCAAGCTTCCACGCACCCCTGTCCATAGCTAGCTCTTTGGTGATACTCCAATCCTTCAGGTCTCTCTTAACGGACTCCTCCCATGTCAAATTCGGTCTACCCCGCCCTCTCTTGACATTCTCCGCACGCTTTAGCCGTCCGCTATGCACTGGAGCTTCTGGAGGCCTGCGCTGAATATGCCCAAACCATCTCAGACGATGTTGGACAAGCTTCTCTTCAATTGGTGCTACCCCAACTCTATCTCGTATATCATCATTCCGGACTCGATCCTTCCTCGTATATGACAGTGTTCAGTAGCTGAATTATATAAAGCAACGCAAACTTAGAATTTACTTTGATTCACAAATGTTTTGCTGCCCTGGGAAAACGTTCCTTCTGAAAGAACTATTTCATTTTGTAAATTCAGGGACAAGAACTACTGAAAAGGTTGGTTCCCAGGAAGCTCTAATAGGAGGAATAGCTTATGGTGGCTATGCTCGCAAGGTTCGAGCTTGAACTCATCATTCCGCATCGACTCCTTTTTACATTTTTTTCGAAAAGGGGAACTCCTTTTACATGGAAGAATTATAATGAAATCTTCAGAAATACCTTGTCATCGCGATTTTCAAGTGATGTTTTTTTTTCTATAATCTGATTATTCTGTTCCTATTTACTGTGCTTTGCGATCAATAGGGTAGTAAACTAAACCTAATTCCCAAAAAAGAATGACAAAGAAGAAGAAAAGCATGGCAAGCATCATGTTGTGTGCATGTATTTTTTTCCTGCTTCATCATCTTCTCAGTCACTCACATTTCTTTCTGCTAATTGCAGATTGTTGGAAGAGTTCTGCGCAAAATCCCATCAGAACTAGGGCGCATACACATCGAGGATCATCCAGGATATCTCCTAGAGGCATTGCAGGAAGCCTTGTCCTTAGTAGGCCCTGTGAAGGGTTATTCAGCTCTGGAAACATGAGTAAAAATGTCATCGCTGTGCTCTTTCCTGATGAACAGGTGTTCTGCTGCGTGGTTCGAATAGAGCTTTCATAGCTGCATCCTGTTCTTTCAAGGAGTATGCCATCGATGTAGCGTCTATGGAAGCAGACGCGGTTCTCGAGGGGCTGCGTCTTGGGGAAGAGCTAGGGATCTCAACCCTGTCTGTAGAATATGATTCACAAGAAATTGTCCAAGCTATTCTGGATCCATCAAATTACCGTTCTTGAGGGGCTGTAGTGACAGATTATGACTCTCTTCGGCGGGGCAACCATAGAGCATTGTGACCGGGAAAGCAATGGCGCAAGCGAACGCGCTAGCTTGAGCAAGTTACACAAAGGAATCCTCGGATGTGTGGCGAGAGAAATCTCCTGATTTTCTTATTCCTTCACGTGTACTCCCTCTGTCCCATAATGTAAGACGTTTTTTTGACACTAGTGTGGTGTGAAAAAACGTCTTACATTATGGGACGGAGGAAGTAATAGATATGATCATCGTTTAGTAAAGGTTGCCAAAGTTCAAAGAAAACATCAGTCATTCTATACCTGGTCATCAACGCCCTGTGTAGGATTATATACCACGCTGCCATGCAGTTTGGTCATCAACACCAGACCCCAGCCACTTCCGGCACATTCGTGCCATGGACCGTCGATTGAACGCGCCCTCCACTTTGCTGCGTCGCCATCGCCACAGCTTGTCCAGTCGCGGATGTCGGCTCCGGTCACGTGCGGATCAACTGGAGTCCACTCTCTGTTCGCCGGTATGCCTCGACCGGAGGCGACGCTGACAGATGATGGAAAGATGTTGGACATCATCCATGCGGGAGATGGCGTCGAGGACAAACAAGTGAATGATTCTCGGACAGGGTTATATATCGAGCAGCCAGGCACGTACACCTAGCAGTCGAATCAGGCCTTGATCCGGACGATTGGCTGCCAGTGCCGACCCAAAGAAGAAGTGGTGGGGGCGAAAGTTTCAGTTTTAAGAAGGACGAATTGTTGTGTGATATTTGGTTGGCCACTGGCGTTGATCCATTTCAAGGCACGGAGCAAAGATGCCCAACCGTTTGGTCCAATGTTCGTACTTGGTTCCATGAGCACTAGAACTCCGATACCTACCACACGGAAGCGATCTGAGATCGTACGCCAAAGCGCTCACCTATCGATGGTACACCATCCAAGAGCTGTGAGCAAGTATTGCAGCCATCTCAATATACTCATAAACCGGTGGCCAAGTAGTGCGCAAATTTCCGAGCAAGTACATTGTTCCATGTGTTGGTTATTTGGCCGGATATGCAACTTGTTGACCATGTCCTATTTTGCAGCCCTTCCATGCGATCACATTGTGCTTGAAGGTGGAAAGAAACTTCATCCTCATGCATTGTTGGTTAAAGTTGAATGGGCAACCAAAGTGATTCCTATCCATTGCCCATACCATCAAGACTACTGCCGGCATCAACAATGAAGATGAAGATGGTGATCCAACCAATCAAACAAAAGGAGAGCCGGGCAAGAAGGTCAAAAGGGGGATCCGGAGGAAGAACTATGAGAAGGAGAAGCGAGAAGGGACGGCGACCAAGATGGTATAGAAGTTTAAGGACATCATGGTGAAGGAGGCATGTGTCAATCACTATGACATCAAGGAGGAAAAGAAAGCAGAGAGGTTTGACATATTCATGGTGGCGACAGAGAAGAAGATTAACCTCGGAAAAGAAGAAGACCGAGCTCGATGTGAAGAAAACCAAAGCTTGAAGAGAGGAGGTTCAGGGTTGAGCTTGCGACCGTTTCGAAGAAAACCAAAATGTTGACCATGAAGATGGACGATTTAGATCCTGATGATGCAGCGAAGATCGTGCTAAGCCATCTATGCAAGAATGTTGAAGCACTTGACGGCAGAGATGCAAGAGGCGGGCGCAGCGGAGTTGCAAAATTCAAAGTGAAGGAGGCACAGACAACTAGTCTGGGAATATCCGTTGTTTATTAATTGTGAAGATTGCATACATATGCACTTTGATTTCCTCGTCAAATTGCTATTATGATCAACATTTGCACTTCAAATGTATCCGGATGAGGCCGGATGTTTTGGAACTTGCACTTTAAATGTATCCGGACGATTTGCACTTTGAATGTATCCGGACAATTTTGGATTTGCACTTCAAATATATCCGGATGAGGCGGAACGATTTGCACTTTGAATGTATCCGGACGATTTTGAATTTGCACTTCAAATATATCCATATGAGGCCGGACGTTTTGGGCATGCGGTTGAAGGCCGACTCTTGTATTTGTGCCCGCAGATTGATAATGAGTCCATGTGAAGATAATTGTACTAGTGTGATAAATGTGACAGTGACCACTGGAGGTAAAATGCTATTGATAGTACTACGAAGATCTTTGAATGCTGCAGTTTTGATTGCCATTGATTTTTAAGTGGATTTTGACACAATCCTGTATAAAGACTTGTGACTGGTGTGCGCTCCCAGGGTGTTCAACATGTTCACTTAAGCATCAAACAGAAAAAACATTCCACAAGTCAACTATGGTAGGATTCAACAAACAGGACTACACAACGAGATAACTAAAACAATATCTTTGTCGAGTATCATCATTAGTTCATTTTTTTAGAAATGGAGGAGGACCCTGGCTTCTGCATCTGGACGATGCATGCAGCCACTTTATTAATTATTCACATAGGACCTTACAAAGTCATACAACAGTAAGTCGAAGCCGCCGTCTAGGCAACAAAAGTGTCGCTACTCGTATCGAAATGATGGAGGGATGCTGTGTTGGAAATATGCCCTAGAGGCAATAATAAAATGATTATTATATTTCCTCGTTCATGATAATTGTCTATTATTCATGCTATAATTGTATTATCCGGAAATCGTAATACATGTGTGAATACATAGACCACAATGTGTCCCTAGTAAGCCTCTAGTTGACTAGCTCGTTGATCAACAAATAGTCATAGTTTCCTGGCTATGGACATGGGGATGTCATTGATAACGGGATCACATCATTAGGAGAATGATGTGATGGACAAGACCCAAACCTACGCATAGCACAAAGATTGTGTAGTTCGTTTGCTGTAGCTTTTCTAATGTCAAGTATCATTTCCTTAGACCATGAGATTGTGCAACTCCCGGATACCGTAGGAGTGCTTTGGGTGTGCCAAACGTCACAACGTAACTGGGTGACTATAAAGGTACATTACAGGTATCTCCGAAAGTGTCTGTTGGGTTGGCACGAATCGAGACTGGGATTTGTCACTCCGTATGATGGAGAGGTATCTCTGGGCCCACTCGGTAATGCATCATCATAATGAGCTCAATGTGACCAAGGGGTTGGTCACGGGATCATGCATTACAGTACGAGTAAAGTGACTTGCCGGTAACGAGACTGAACAAGGTATTGGGATACCGACGATCGAGTCTCGGGCAAGTAACGTACCGATTGACAAAGGGAATTGAATACGGGATTGATTAAGTCCTTGACATCATGGTTCATCCATGAGATCATCGAGGAGCATGTGGGAGCCAACATGGGTATCCAGATCCAGCTGTTGATTATTGGCCGGAGAGCCATCTCAGTCATGTCTACGTGTCTCCCGAACCCGTAGGGTCTACACACTTAATGTTCGGTGACGCTAGGGTTGTAGAGATATGAGTATGCAGTAATCCAAAAGTTGTTCGAAGTCCCGGATGAGATCCTGGACGTCACGAAGAGTTCCAGAATGGTCCGGAGGTGAAGAATTATATATAGGAAGTGTAGTTTCGGCCATCGGGAAGGATACGGGGTCACCGGTATTGTACCGGGACCATCGGATGGGTCCCGGGGGTCCACCGGGTGGGGCCACCCATCCCAGAGGGCCCCATGGGCTAAAGTGGGGAGGGGAACCAGCCCATAGTGGGCTGGTGCGCCCCCCTTGGGCCCCCCCTGCGCCTAGGGTTGGAAACCCTAGGGTGGGGGCGCCTCCACTTGCCTTGGGGGGCACTCCACCCCCCTTGGCCGCCGCCCCCTTGGGAGATCCCATCTCCAGGGCCGGCGCCCCCTCAGGGGGCCTATATAAAGGGGGGAGGGAGGGCAGCCGCACCTCAAGTCTTGGCGCCTCCCTCTCCCCTGCTACACCTCTCCCTCTCGCAGAAGCTCGGCGAAGCCCTGCTGCGATCACTGCTGCATCCACCACCACGCCGTCGTGCTGTTGGATCTTCATCAACCTCTCCTTCCCCCTTGCTGGATCAAGAAGGAGGAGACGTCATCCGCTCCATACGTGTTTTGAACGCGGAGATGCCGTCCGTTCGGCACTTGGTCATCGGTGATTTGGATCACGGCGAGTAAGACTCCATCATCCCCGTTCTCTTGAACGCTTCCGCTCGCGATCTACAAGGGTATGTAGATGCACTCTCCTCTCGTTGCTAGTTGACTCCATAGATTGATCTTGGTGAAACGTAGGAATTTTTTTTGTTTTCTGCAACGTTCCCCAACAGTGGCATCATGAGCTAGGTCTATGCATAGTTACTATGCACGAGTAGAACACAAAGTAGTTGTGGGCGTCGATATTGTCAATTTGCTTGCCGTTACTAGTCTTATCTTGATTCGGCGGCATCGTGGGATGAAGCGGCCCAGAGCAACCTTACACGTACGCTTACGTGAGACCGGTTCCACCGACTGACATGCACTAGTTGCATAAGGTGGCTGGCGGGTGTCTGTCTCTCCCACTTTAGTCGGATCGGATTCGATGAACATGGTCCTTATGAAGGGTAAATAGAAATTGGCAATTCACGTTGTGGTTTTGGCGTAGGTAAGAAACGTTCTTGCTAGAAACCTATAGCAGCCACGTAAAAAACTTGCAACAACAATTAGAGGACGTCTAACTTGTTTTTGCAGCAAGTGTTTTGTGATGTGATATGTCCAAAGGTTGTGATGAATGATGAATGATATATGTGATGTATGAGATTGATCATGTTCTTGTAATAGGAATCACGACTTGCATGTCGATGAGTATGACAACCGGCAGGAGCCATAGGAGTTGTCTTTATTTTTTGTATGACCCGCGTGTCATTGAGAAACGCCATGTAAATTATTTTACTTTATTGCTAAACGTGTTAGCCATAGTAGTAGAAGTAATAGTTGGCGAGCAACTTCATGGAGACACGATGATGGAGATCATGATGATAGAGATCATGGTGTCATGCCGGTGACAAGATGATCATGGAGCCCCAAGATGGAGATCAAAGGAGCTATATGATATTGCCCATATCATGTCACTATTATTTGACTGCATGTGATGTTTATCATGTTTTTGCATCTTGTTTACTTAGAACGACGGTAGTAAATAAGATGATCCCTCATAATAATTTTAAGAAAGTGTTCCCCCTAACTGTGCGCCGTTGCGACAGTTCGTTGTTTCGAAGCACCACGTGATGATCGGGTGTGATAGATTCCAACGTTCACATACAATGGGTGTAAGACAGATTTACACACGCAATAAACTTAGGTTGACTTGACGAGCCTAGCATGTACAGACATGGCCTCGGAACACAGAAGACCGAAAGGTCGAGCATGAGTCGTATAGAAGATACGATCAACATGAAGATGTTCACCGATGTTGACTAGTCCGTCTCACGTGATGATCGGACACTGCCTAGTTGACTCGGATCATGTATCACTTAGAGGACTAGAGGGATGTCTATCTGAGTGGGAGTTCATTAAATAATTTGATTAGATGAACTTAATTATCATGAACATAGTCTAAAACTTTGCAATATGTCTTGTAGATCAACTCGGATCATGTTATACTTAGATGACTGGAGGGATGTCTATCTAAGTGAGAGTTCATTGAATAGTTTGATTAGATGAACTTAATTATCATGAACTTAGTCTAAAATCTTTACAATATGTCTTGTAGATCAAATGGCCAACGTTGTCCTCAACTTCAATGCGTTCCTAGAGAAAACCAAGCTGAAAGACGATGGCAGCAACTATACGGACTGGGTCCGGAACCTGAGGATCATCCTCATAGCTGCCAAGAAAGATTATGTCCTAGAAGCACCGCTAGGTGACGCACCCGTCCCACAGAACCAAGACGTTATGAACGCTTGGCAGACACGTGCTGATGATTACTCCCTCGTTCAGTGCGGCATGCTTTACAGCCTAGAACTGGGGCTCCAAAAGCGTTTTGAGCGACACGGAGCATATGAGATGTTCGAAGAGCTGAAAATGGTTTTCCAAGCTCATGCCCGGGTCGAGAGATATGAAGTCTCTGACAAGTTCTTCAGTTGTAAGATGGAGGAAAATAGTTCTGTCAGTGAGCACATACTCAAAATGTCTGGGTTGCATAACCGCTTGACTCAGCTGGGAGTTAATCTCCCGGATGACGCGGTCATTGACAGAATCTTTCAATCGCTTCCACCGAGCTACAAGAGCTTTGTGATGAACTTCAATATGCAGGGGATGGAAAAGACCATTCCTGAAGTATTTGCAATGCTGAAATCAGCAGAGGTATAAGTCAAAAAGGAACATCAAGTGTTGATGGTGAATAAAACCACTAAGTTCAAGAAAGGCAAGGGTAAGAAGAACTTCAAGAAGGACGGCAAGGGAGTTGCCGCGCCCGGTAAGCAAGCTGCCGAGAAGAAGCCAAGGAATGGACCCAAGCCCGAGACTGAGTGTTTTTATTGCAAGGAAAGTGGTCAGTGGAAGCGGAACTGCCCCAAATACTTAGCGGACAAGAAGGCCGGCATCACAAAAGGTATATGTGATATACATGTAATTGATGTGTACCTTATCAGTACTCATAGTAGCTCCTGGGTATTTGATACCGGTGCGGTTGCTCACATTTGTAACTCAAAGCAGGAACTGCGGAATAAGCGGAGACTGGTGAAGGACGAGGTGACGATGCGCGTCAGGAATGGTTCCAAGGTCGATGTGATCGCCGTCGGCACGCTACCTCTACATTTACCTACGGGATTAGTTTTAAACCTCAATAATTGTTATTTAGTGCCAGCTTTGAGCATGAACATTGTATCAGGATCTTGTTTAATTCGAGATGGCTACTCATTTAAATCCGAGAATAATGGTTGTTTTATTTATATGAGAGATATGTTTTATGGTCATGCTCCGATGGTGAATGGTTTATTCTTAATGAATCTCGAGCGTAATGCTACACATATTCATAGTGTGAATACCAAAAGATGTAAGGTTGATAATGATAGTCCCACATACTTGTGGCACTGCTGCCTTGGTCACATAGGTGTCAAACGCATGAAGAAGCTCCATGCAGATGGACTTTTAGAGTCTCTTGATTACGAATCATTTGACACGTGCGAACCATGCCTCATGGGTAAAATGACCAAGACTCCGTTCTCAGGAACAATGGAGCGAGCAACCAACTTATTGGAAATCATACATATTGATGTGTGCGGTCCAATGAGTGTTGAGGCTCGCGGTGGCTATCGTTATGTTCTCACCCTCACTGATGACTTGAGTAGATATGGGTATGTCTACTTAATGAAACACAAGTCTGAGACCTTTGAAAAGTTCAAGGAATTTCAGAGTGAGGTTGAGAATCAACGTGACAGGAAAATCAAGTTCTTGCGATCAGATCGTGGGGGAGAATACTTGAGTCACGAATTTGGCACATACTTAAGAAAATGTGGAATAGTTTCACAACTCACGCCGCCTGGAACACCTCAGCGTAATGGTGTGTCCGAACATCGTAATCGCACTCTATTAGATATGGTGCGATCTATGATGTCTCTTACCGATTTACCGCTATCATTTTGGGGCTATGCTTTAGAGACTGCCGCATTCACTTTAAATAGGGCTCCGTCAAAATCCATTGAGACGACACCGTATGAATTATGGTTTGGGAAGAAACCTAAGCTGTCGTTTCTAAAAGTTTGGGGATGCGATGCTTATGTCAAGAAACTTCAACCTGAAAAGCTCGAACCCAAGTCGGAAAAATGCGTCTTCATAGGATACCCTAAAGAAACTGTTGGGTATACCTTCTACCTCAGATCTGAAGGCAAGATCTTTGTTGCCAAGAATGGGTCCTTTCTAGAGAAAGAGTTTCTCTCGAAAGAAATAAGTGGGAGGAAGGTAGAACTTGATGAAGTATTACCTCTTGAACCGGTAAGTGGCGCAGCTCAAGAAAATGTTCCTGAGGTGCCTGCACCGACTAGAGAGGAAGTTGATGATGATGATCATGAAACTTCAGATCAAGTTGCTACTAAACTTCGTAGGTCCACAAGGACACATTCCGCACCAGAGTGGTATGGCAACCCTGTCTTGGAAATCATGTTGTTAGACAACGGTGAACCTTCGAACTATGAAGAAGTGATGGCGGGCCCGGATTCCAACAAATGGCTGGAAGCCATGAAATCCGAGATAGGATCCATGTATGAAAACGAAGTATGGACTTTGACTGACTTGCCCGTTGATCGGCGAGCCATAGAAAATAAATGGATCTTTAAGAAGAAGACAGACGCGGATGGTAATGTGACCATCTATAAAGCTCGGCTTGTCGCTAAGGGTTATCGACAAGTTCAAGGGGTTGACTACGATGAGACTTTCTCACTCATAGCGAAGCTGAAGTCCGTTCGAATCATGTTAGCAATTGCCGCATTCTATGATTATGAGATATGGCAAATGGACGTCAAAATGGCATTCCTTAATGGTTTCCTTAAGGAAGAATTGTATATGATGCAGCCGGAAGGTTTTGTCGATCCTAAGAATGCTGACAAGGTGTGCAAGCTCCAGCGCTCGATTTATGGGCTGGTGCAAGCATCTCGGAGTTGGAACATTCACTTTGATGAGATGATCAAAGCGTTTGGGTTTATGCAGACTTATGGAGAAGCCTGCATTTACAAGAAAGTGAGTGGGAGCTCTGTAGCATTTCTCACATTGTATGTGGATGACATACTGTTGATGGGAAATGATATAGAATTCTTGGAAAGCATAAAGGCCTATTTGAACAAGTGTTTTTCAATGAAGGACCTTGGAGAAGCTGCTTATATATTAGGCATCAAGATCTATAGAGATAGATCGAGACGCCTCATTGGTCTTTCACAGAGTACGTACCTTGACAAGATATTGAAGAAGTTCAAAATGGATCAGTCAAAGAAGGGGTTCTTGCCTGTATTGCAAGGTACGAGATTGAGCATGGCTCAATGCCCGACCACGGCAGAAGATAGAGAAAAGATGAGTGTCGTCCCCTATGCCTCGGCCATAGGGTCTATCGTGTATGCTATGCTGTGTACCAGACCTGATGTAAACCTTGCCGTGAGTTTGGTAGGAAGGTACCAAAGTAATCCCGGCATGGAACACTGGACAGCGGTCAAGAATATCCTGAAGTACCTGAAAAGGACCAAGGAAATGTTTCTCGTTTATGGAGGTGACGAAGAGCTCGTCGTAAAGGGTTACGTCGATGCTAGCTTCGACACAGATCTGGATGACTCTAAGTCACAAACCGGATACGTGTATATTTTGAATGGTGGGGCAGTAAGATGGTGCAGTTGCAAGCAAAGCGTTGTGGCGGGATCTACATGTGAAGCGGAGTACATGGCAGCCTCGGAGGTAGCACACGAAGCAGTCTGGGTGAAGGAGTTCATTACCGACCTAGGAGTCATACCCAATGCGTCGGGGCCGATGACTCTCTTCTGTGACAACACTGGAGCTATTGCCCTTGCCAAGGAGCCCAGGTTTCACAGGAAGACCAGGCATATCAAGCGTCGCTTCAACTCCATTCGTGAAACTGTTCAAAATGGAGACATAGAAATTTGTAAAGTACATACGGACCTGAATGTAGCAGATCCGTTGACTAAACCTCTCCCTAGAGCAAAACATGATCAACACCAGAATTCCATGGGTGTTCGATTCATCACAATGTAACTAGATGATTGACTCTAGTGCAAGTGGGAGACTGTTGGAAGTATGCCCTAGAGGCAATAATAAAATGATTATTATATTTCCTTGTTCATGATAATTGTCTATTATTCATGCTATAATTGTATTATCTGAAAATCGTAATACATGTGTGAATACATAGACCACAATGTGTCCCTAGTGAGCCTCTAGTTGACTAGCTCGTTGATCAACAGATAGTCATGGTTTCCTGGCTATGGACATGGGGATGTCATTGATAACGGGATCACATCATTAGGAGAATGATGTGATGGACAGGACCCAAACCTAAGCATAGCACAAAGATCGTGTAGTTCGTTTGCTGTAGCTTTTCTAATGTCAAGTATCATTTCCTTAGACCATGAGATTGTGCAACTCCCGGATACCGTAGGAGTTCTTTGGGTGTGCCAACGTCACAACGTAACTGGGTGACTATAAAGGTACATTACAGGTATCTCCGAAAGTCACTACAAGAAATATGTCAACTTATGACCTTCTGTCAGTGACCCTCGAAGAATTGGTCATAAATTTATGACCATTTTAGACGAATTGGTCAAAAGCTGTCTGGGGGCTCTAAACCCTAAACCATAACGACCATTTTGGTCAGAAAGGTCATAATTTCATTAGAGGAAATGGTCGTAAAGCTAGTAGCACTGTCCACTGCCTCATGCGTAGCTGATAACGACCAATATAAAATGGTCACTACACTTGAGTTTGAATGAATTAGGATGATTAGGTAGCCACCTCAGCAACCTCGCTTATGTGTCACTGTCTAGGTGTCATTTTTTGCTTGAGTTTTAATATTCAACAGACAGACGGGGCACACACTGACAGGCGGGACCCATTTGACAGGTGGGGCCGAGCGCTTAATTCGCCCAAAAAAGATGCACGAGGCGGGACTCGAACCCACGACCTCGCGCTTGCTTCGCTCACATGCTACCGCTGGGCTAGAGAGGGACAGTTGCTCACATCTAGGAGTTTATCTATACATTATATAGAACTACGGCTCTCTCGTATCATTGACAAGTGGGACCTGCCGACCAGGTGGCATCGAACAGAGCAACACTGACAGGCGGGAACCATTTGACAGGTGGGTGAGCCACTGACAGGTGGGTGAGCGAGCATTTAATTCCCTAAAAAAATGTGCGCTTTAATTCCTAAAAAATGTGCGCTAGCGGGGACTCAAACCCACGACCTGGCGCTCGCTCGCTCGGTACCGCTGGGCTAGAGAGGGATTGTTGCTAATGTGTGGGTAATTTTCTATATACTATACAAAACCAGGGCTCTCTCGTATCAGTGACAAGTGGGGCCTTCCGACTAGGTGGCGGCGGGTGGCATCGAACAGAGCAACACTTAGCGTTTTTCTAGGTCTTCCGACCAGGTGGCGGCGGGCAGCGGCGGAAGCAACCAGCAAGGGTCGCTTGGACGAGGGCGGGGCCGGTGGGCGGCGGGCGGCGGGCGGGGGCCGGCGGCCGAAGAAACCAGTAGGGGCCACTCGCCTTGCCCACGACCTCGCTTCAGGTGACCTCGCCCCACGGCCTCGCGGTGGAAGCAACCAGCAGGGGCGGAGGCGGGGGCATGGGCCTCGCCGCTTGCGTCGCCCATGTCGCTCGCGTCGCCCACGCATGGGGGACTCGCCGCCGCCGAGCATGGGGGAGTCGCCACCGCCCCAAGCAGACCTCGCCCACGTATGACCCCTCTCCTTCCCCCTCCTCTTCCCCCTCTCCTCTCTGTTGATGTCAATGATTTGATGTAGATTTGTTAGGAGAATCTTCAGAGTGATTTGATGTAGGTTTGTTGTAAGCTTGGAAAAATCTCTTGGAAATGTCATTGATGAATTTGGTAGAAATTGTGAAGAGAATTTCTGTTGATGAAATTATTAGGAGAATTGTTGTTGATGAAATTGTTAAGAATTCTTTTGGAATTCAGTCAATTTTTACTGGTAAATTATGTTGTCAGCAATCAATAGAACATAGCTCGAGTTGGTCTTTCCCTGAAACAAGATCCTGGGGTTGATGTAGATTTGATGTTACACCTCTGAAATTTCAGCCTCAAATCCGTGAAAGGACCTGAATATTGATGTAGATTAGATGTAAACTAGGAAAACTCTCATTGATGTAGATTTGATGCAATCTTGGAAATGGCATTCATGTAAATTGACAGTGGTGTTATTGTTGGTGGTTTAACCAAAATAGTTCTTAGTGGCAGCATATATTGTTATTGTTGGTTGTTTAACCACCTCTGTTTTTTGTGAACCATCATGGTTTAGTTAGCTTTTCTTTTCTCCCATGTGAAATCTGTATTTCCATTTGAACTACTTTTTATTGCTCCCATGTGAAATCAGTAAACCATGTGAACTGGACTAAAGTAGTGAGGAATTGGAAATAGCTGAATGTTGTGCTTAGGCAGTTAGCATATAAACTTGGGTGCCTACCTTATTTTCTGGAATTTTAGCTTCCATTACTTCCATCCATTTTCATTAATTAATGTTGATGCACTTAGATTGATTTGCTAAGTTGCAACAATTTGTTGTCTTTGGCAGATGGACAGAAGCTGGATTAGACAAGGAGTTAGAAAGTTTTCGAAAGAACATATGAAAGGAGTTGATGATTTCATGGCATTTGTTCGGGCAAATTTTGCCAACGATGCTCACATTCTTTACCCATGTTGTGAATGCCTCCACCGTTCAAGAATGGCTCAAGGAAGAGTGGAAGATCATCTGCTTCTTAATGGGATGTCCAACACATATGATAGATGGATATATCATGGAGAACCTTTAGACAGACAACCTCAACATTTTGAAGCTGATATAGAGGCCCCTCATATGATGGGTGGTGGTGATGCTGGCATTGATTTCATGGAAAAGGTTTTGCGAGATAATGCTATTTTGGAGGAAGAGGATGGGCATGAAGATGATAGGATTCCTGACCTATTGAAGGATTTGTACGATGCTGAAGATCGTGCTGATGGACAGAAATCGTTGTTTGCTGAGGTGTTAGAGGAGGCGAAGCGCGCAGCTCATGAAGGGGGTAAATTTTCAAGATTTACCTTCACCGTGAAGTTACTCCACATCAAGTCTTTCTACCGGATTAGCAATGCCGCATTCAACGCAATACTCCGTATTTTGAGCTTGCAATTCCCTAATAGTTGTGTTCCCAGATCTTATGATGAAGCATTGAGCATAATCCGCAGGCTGGGGTTAGGTTATGTGTCAATACATGTGTGCCCAAATAACTGTGTCTTGTTTCTGAAGGATTTAGCAAAGCATGACAACTGTCCAAAATGCAATGCATCTAGGTGGAAAGATGCTGATGGGAAGAAGTCAATACCGGAGAAGGTACTGAGGCACTTTCCCTTGATACCAAGGCTGCAGCGGATGTTCATCTCGAAGAAATCATCGCGTGAGGTACAGTGGCACAAGCTAAAGCGGCAACCTGTGGACAATGAGCTGAGCCATCCAGCGAATGGAGAGGCATGGAAAGAGTTTGACCGTATACATTTTGATTTTGCTGCAGATCCAAGGAACATAAAACTTGGCATTGCCACAGATGGGTTTAATCCGTTTGGGAACATGAGCACGTCTTATAGCATGTGGCCAGTTTTTGTGGTGCCGTACAACCTGCCACCATGGGCATGCATGGATCAGTCCAACTTCATGATGTCATTGCTTATCCCGGGTCCAGATTCTCCAGGAAAGGATTTTGATGTCTTTATGGAGCCCCTCATAGAAGAACTGCTCCAGCTCTGGACTGGTGTACCTACATACGATGCCTTGAGTCCGGAAGAAAAGTTCAATCTACGTGCTGCGATCATATGGTCCATCTATGATTTCCCGACTCTGCACACTCTGTCTGGGAGGATCACATCGGGTTATCAGGCTTGTGTCCATTGTGACAAAGACCCTTGCTCAAAGATAATAAGGAGCAAGATATGCTATATTGGGCACCGCCGCTTTCTTCCCCGAAACCATCGCTGGCGAAGAAGCAAAGATTTTAATGGTGAGAATGAAACCCGTGACAAGCCAGCTGAATTCACTAAAGAAGAGCTGGAGCAGCAACTTGAAAAGGTGAAAGATGTGAGACCAGGAACGCTGGCGAAGAAAAGAAAGCGCGAGGAAGGTCAATGTTGGGACCGGAGGTCTTGTTTGTGGGACCTGCCATACTGGGCTGATCTAAAATTAAGGCATAATCTCGATGTAATGCACATTGAGAAAAGCGTATGCGAGAATCTGCTAGGGACGTTTCTGAACATTGAAGGGAAGACAAAGGACACGGTTAGTTCTAGGCTTGATTTGGAGGACATGGGCATAAGAGAAGATTTGCATCTACAGCACAATGAAGATGAAGATTCATGTGAAATTCCATGAGCATGGTATACAATGAATAAAGAACAAAAGCTTGCATTCTGTGAATTCCTAAGAGTGGTGAAATTTCCAGATGGTTATGCTGCTAACCTAGCAAAGTGTGTTACTTCTGATGGATTCAAGCTTTCAGTACTGAAAACCCATGATTGTCACATCCTCCTCCAAAGGATTTTACCGGCGGGCCTCCGAGGAATCATGCACAAGGATATATATGAAGCGGTTGCTGAGTTGGGAAATTTCTTTAGAGAACTGTGCTGCAAAACCCTCAAGTTAACTGTCTTGGAAAGACTTGAAAAAGAAATCCCAATTATTCTTTGCAAGCTCGAGAAGATTTTCCCTCCAGCTTTCTTCACCGTGATGGTCCATTTGGCGGTGCACTTACCCAAAGAGGCAATGCTTAGAGGCCCTGTGCAATACGGTTGGATATACCCAATCGAAAGAAGGCTGCTTACTTGTAAGCATTATGTGCGAAACACGGCAAGACCTGAAGGTTCTATTGCTGAAGCATATGTCGTTGACGAGTGCTTGACTTTTTGCTCTAGATACTTTGGTGATGTGGAAACAAGATGGAACCGGCCGGGCAGAAATAGAGAGCGGTCTGATTCGCAAAGTGGTGATGTCTCTGTTTTCAACCATGGTGTGAACTTTCTTGGAGCCTCACAATACTTGGAGGCTGGTGATGAGTATGACAAGATGGTTTTGTTTGTGCTCAGCAATTGCGCCGAGGTTCTACCATATATCGAGTACGTTATATCTTGTGCACTCATTATATATATATATATATATATATATATATATATATATATATTGCTTGGGTTGGCACCAGCCTAATGTTTTAATTCACATGTTTTGTTGGCATTGTAGGAAATGCAAGGAAGAGTTAAATCAGGAAGAAAGCAATATCAATGTTGATAAAAGGGTTGCCAAGGTGTTTGCTAAGTGGTTTAAGAATCATGTGAGATCTTTAGCCACATGTTTTATGTTTTCTGTGTTATTCACCCATTGTTAAATACCATTGTTTGCTAAATGGTTTATTTGTGCAGATTGGAAAGTTGCATGAGGAGAAGAAGGTCAGTGATGATCTATTTGCTTTGGCATGCTTACCGGATAAGCGAGTGAGAGTGTATCAGCATGCATTGCTGACGGTGTCCGGTACCACACCGTTGACCGCGAGGAAAAAAGGAAGACACAGAATAGTGGAATCGTCACTGAGGGGTCACATGATGGTGAGATCATTGACTTCTATGGTCAGTTGAGAAGCATCGTAGAGTTGCAGTACAACTCTAGTGGAGGCATCCATCGCTCGGTTGTCTTATTTCGCTGTGACTGGTTTGAGCTTGGTAGCAAGAAGAGGAGAGACTCTTTTGTCAAATATGATGGCCACTTCAAAAGCATCAACACTGCAAGGTGCTGGTATAAGAGTGATCCCTTTATTCTAACAACACAAACAACAATGGTGTTTTATCTGCCAGACACTCTTTTGCACGGAAAATGGCGAGTTGTGCAAAACTTTCAGCACAGACACTTGTGGAGTGTGACTGAAATTGAAGTGGAAAAGGGCCCCGGTGATGGTGGACTAACATACCAAGATGATGACTCTACGGAAGTTCCGTTGCAAGCTAATGATGACTCTATGGAAGTTCCGGTGCAAAGCAGAGTGCGAAGGGACCGGGAACGTGTGATCATTGGTGCTGCAACAGTTGAGGGCATCAAGAAAAGAAGAAAGGTGGTAGAGGATGGACATGAAAGGGAGGATGAGGAAAACCGGACTGATCATACTATGCTGCAATATTGTAATGATGATGAGGAAAACAGGAGTGGGCATAGAGTTCCTTGTTTTCGTATCGACGACCATGAGTAGCGAATGGACTGGCAAAGGTAAATACTATTACTTAATGTTCTTTGTTTTGGTATCTATGGGACTGGTGACCTGATGTGATCAATCTTCTCTCCAGGTAGAAAAATCCTTGAAGATTCTAGGAGCAAAATGATGATCCTGATGGTTGTAGCAAGATGATGATCCTGATGGTTGTAGCAAAATGATGATCCTGATGGTTGTAGCAATAGTGATGTAGTTATCCTGATTCACAGTGCTTTAAGATTCCAACAGCAAAATTGAGATGTTATGCTTGCTGTTTTGACCTGAATTGAGATGTTATTGTAGCTGTTATGCTTGCTGTCAAAATGTTGTCTTGTAATGCAAAAGATTGCAAAATGATCATACAGAAGATTTTTTGAACATCTTTAGTTCAAGTTTTGGTCAGAATGTTGTCTTGTAGTTGTTGTGATCATCTTGTAGTTGTTTTGGTCAGAATGTTGTCTTGTAGCTATTTTAACTGAATTTTGGTCAGAACTGAAGATGCTATTTTAACTGAATTTTGCTTCAACTGAACCCATTTCATTGTGAGCAAAAAAATATGCGCCAGCGAGGACTCGAACCCACGACCGTGCGCTTGTTTCACTATGTTTCTACCACTGGCCTAGGACGAGGCTATTAGTCTTTCACTCTATGCCAACCTTTTTGAATATATCAAACTAGTCAAGTATGAAGCACACACCTCACTGACAAGTGGGCCACTCGACCCACTCGCTGACAAGTGGGCCATTTTGCTATTGTACCAAAAATATGCGCGTGGCCAAAAAATATGCGCGTGCGGGGGCTCGAACCCACGACCGTGCGCTTATTTCACTGTGTTTCGACCACTGGGCTAGGAAGAGGCTCTTGGTTTTGTAATCTATGCCCACCCTTTTTAATATATCAAACCAGTCACGTAGCAAACATAGAACTCGCTGATAAGTGGACCTTCCGACCACTCCTCTCCATTATCCACTCGACCCGCTCCTCCTCTCCATTATCCACTCGACCCACTCCTCCTCTCCGCCGCTGGCATCCCCTTCTCCTCCATCGACGGTGACGACCTCCCTGGCGAACCACTCCTCCATCGACAGCGATGGCCTCCTAAGGTATGAATCCGCCGAGTCCTTCCTGTTCCTCTTCCTATTGATTAGATTAGGGTTCCCTGGCGCATGCTGATTAGGGTTCCATTGTGGATAGAGTAGTAGATCAAGAGGAGGCACCGTCCACGACACCGACAAGGCCAACAAGCTCAAGCAGTCGCCGTCCCCCCAGGTCCGTTCTGTTCCCCCCGTCTTCTTTGATTTGCTTTGTTTCCCCCAGGTCCGTAGATAGAGTAGTAGATCAAGAGGGATTTTCCAGACTGAATTAGGCATTTAGGTTTAGGTCCCTTTTGGCCATGTTCAGTTGATGTGGTGCTACCTTGCTAGGTATGCTAGTTTCCCTGTGGTTCTCTTCACAGTGACGTAGAATTCATCAGAAATAGAAAAGGCAGACCGAAAGGGGAAAAAATGATGCCAACACTTATAATGTTGCAAGTGTATTAGTATTTTCCAATTTTGTTTGTTTGTTTTTAAAATAAACATGTTTATATTTGTCTAAAAAGATGCAGCGGCACACTAGAGCAGTTAAACTTGTAGGGGATCTAGCCTCCAGTGGCCTTTGGCTATATAAACCCTAGCAAAGCAAATTAAGCCAATAGCTCTGAATCTCTGAAATTCTAGGGTTAAATTCAGGTACATGACTATAAAGCTTTCACTGGGTTTTAACAAAATGTAGCACATGGGAAGATATGGTCCATTTATAGTAGATATGGTTCATTGTAGATATGGTCCATTTATAGTAGATATGGTTCATTGTAGATATGGTCCATTTATAGTAGATATGATCCTGATGTTGTGTTTGCCATTTATAGTAGACATGGGCACATGGGCATATATGGTCCATTGTAGATAGAGTAGTACTATTCCAAATGTTCACAAGTGCATTGCTTTTTTTTTTCTCACTTTTGCTATCATAAATATCCACAAGTGCATTGCTCTTCTCATTTTTATCACTTTTGCCATCATAAACTTGGTTCTGTTCCTATTTATGTCCAGTCCTATTTATGGTAACTTGTTGTTTAATTACAATGCTGCTTTTCAGAGAAGTGAGATGGCTGGCTTGGAAGGTTTCGAGTTCTTCGAGATCGTAATTGAGAAATCTTGCAGTAGGCGGGTATGTTTATCATCACTCATTTCTTTATCATCACTCTGCTGTCTAGTGCTTGATTGCCACAATTAACCACTTCTTGACCCTCGCTGCAGAGGCTGCCTGACAAGTTTGCGAAGATGCTCGCCGGTCGTGAGCCCCACAAATTGAAGCTGCGGGAGGCCAGCAGTGGGCTTCACAGGCTGTGCTAGTGGGAAGTGTTGGTGGTGTTTGATGGTGAAGGCCACATGTACCTAGGGCCTGGTTGGGAGCATTTCGCCCGCGCCCATGAGCTACAGCTCGGGTACTTCCTTGTCTTCCACTATGATGGCGACGCCATGTTCACCGTGAAGATGTTCGACAACACCATATGCCGCATGTACTACCAGCACGACGACGATGCTAGTAAGCTCTCTGCCTCTCTTCTTCCTATCCTTTTGGCTTCCTCTACCTGCACGATGACAACACCATGTTCACACTTTGTTGTATTTGGCCAGGCAATGGGAGCAGCAGCGGGGATGACGAGGAGCAGAGCGGGGATGACGACGAGGAGCAGAGCGGGGATGACGAGGAGCAGCCTATTCTGGCTGACGACGAACATGCTATGGTGGTGGCTGACGACGACCCTGCTATGTTGGTGGCGGATGACGACCTTGCTATGGTGGTGGCGGACGACGACCTTGCTATGGTGGTGGCGGACGATGACCTCGCGATGGTGGTGGCGGACGACGACCTCGCGATGGTGGCGGCGCGTGCAATCCCACAGCTTGGCGACAGGACCATGCCAATTGTGGTAGAGGAGTACATCCATGTTGGGATTCGCCACTCTGAGCGCATCAGGTTGATGAAGGAGAAGAAGGAGGAGTGAAGGTGTTAAGAAGGTGTTCAGCATGTTAGGTTTAAGCTTGTTAGTGTAATATGAACATGTCAATGTTAAGTATGTCAGGTTTAATTTTGTGCATGCTCATGGATGCTGTATGACAGTGTCATCTAAACAAGTCATGTTTTTAACAATGAATATTCAGTTTGGTAATTGATGGGAATTGAAATTTTTTATGCATGCTCATGGATGAAAGATAAAATTATGGGTTTTTGTGCATGCTCATGTATGAAACAATATAAGTTTCATTTTTTGAATGCTAAAAACATGACTCAAACCCTAGCCATGGACGACCGTCGTGACTAAATCCGCCGATTTTTGAAAACACCATACAAATTCAAAGGGTGTGTCTAGGGCACATCTAGATGTGCTCTAGTTATTGCACATCTAAGTGAGTGAATCAAGCATAAAGAGAAAAGAAAAAAAGAAAAAGGAAAATATCCACACGAATCTCGACGTAAGATCAATGCCATAGGACTTAGATGTGCAATACTTATGGCACATCAAGATGTGCTTTAGCAAAATTGAAATTCAAAACCCGTTTTTCATTTTTTGAATGCAAAAGACATGCGTTTTTTGTGAAGCGGCTACAAGGAGGGGCACCCCAAACGTCGCCATTCCATTTCTATCTCAAAGTAGACCCTATTTTACGGACGGTCGCCAAAAAGCATGCATTTCCGACCCTCGTAGCTACTCCCGGCAATTCGGACCACCTTCGGCCGATTCAGCTGGAACTGGCTGGAATTTGAACTACGGGTCCTCCATAGCTTCCCCGTTATTTTCACTAAAAATGCTTTTTAGCTTCACAGGTAGGCATTCCATCACAGAATCGACAACAGATTTGCACGGCTCAAACCCTAGCCACGGACGGTCGCCGCAACGAAATCGGCCGGTTTTTGAAAACACCGTAAAAAATTAAAAAAAATTTAAAAAATGGGAAACCTCCGCGTCACATCATCAAATGTGGCCTACCAACTAGCAAAAATACTAAACTTGCAATACCGGCGTTTTCTTGAAAAAGTGTTCTCAAAAACGACCTACCACAAACGAAGATTCATGGCTTTCAAGCCAAACTAGCAATGATATGGCCGCATCCGTTGAATAGTTTCTGATAATATGCCCAAATTGGGCACATGCCTCCGTCTTGTGATGGCAAACAATGTTGCCAAAGCGAGGTTCCAACTTGTTTAACAAAAAAACCGTTTTTCATTTTTTGAATGCAAAAGACATGCGTTTTTCGTGAAGCGGCTATAAGGAGGGGCACCCCAAACGTCGCCATTCCATTTCTATCTCAAAGTAGACCCTATTTTACGGACGGTCGCCAAAAAGCATGCATTTCCGACCCTCGTAGCTACTCCCGGCAATTCGGACCACCTTCGGCCGATTCAGTTGGAACCGGCTGGAATTTGAACTACGGGTCCTCCATAGCTTCCCCGTTATTTTCACTAAAAATGCTTTTTAGCTTCACAGGTAGGCATTCCATCACAGAATCGACAACAGATTTGCACGGCTCAAACCCTAGCCACGGACGGTCGCCGCGACAAAATCGGCCGGTTTTTTGAAAACACCGTAAAAAATAAAAAAAATCAAAAAAATGGGAGACCTCCGCGTCACATCATCAAATGTGGCCTACCAACTAGCAAAAATACTAAACTTGCAATATCGGCGTTTTCTTGAAAAAGTGTTCTAAAAAACGACCTACCACGAACGAAGATTCATGGCTTTCAAGCCAAACTAGCAATGATATGGCCGCATCTGTTGAATAGTTTCTGATAATATGCCCAAATTGGGCGCATGCCTCCGTCTTGTGATGGCAAACAATGTTGCCAAAGCGAGGTTCCAACTTGTTTAACAAAAAAACTGTTTTTCATTTTTTGAATGCAAAATACATGCGTTTTTCGTGAAGCGGCTATAAGGAGGGGCACCCCAAACGTCGCCATTCCATTTCTATCTCAAAGTAGACCCTATTTTACGGACGGTCGCCAAAAAGCATGCATTTCCGACCCTCGTAGCTACTCCCGGCAATTCGGACCACCTTCGGCCGATTCAGCTGGAACCGGCTGGAATTTGAACTGCGGGTCCTCCATAGCTTCCCCGTTATTTTCACTAAAAATGCTTTTTAGCTTCACAGGTAGGCATTCCATCACAGAATTGACAACAGATTTGCATGGCTCAAACCCTAGCCACGGACGGTCGCCGCGACGAAATCGGCCGGTTTTTGAAAACACCTTAAAAAATTCAAAAAAAAATCAAAAAAAATGGGAGACCTCCGCGTCACATCATCAAATGTGGCCTACCAACTAGCAAAAATACTAAACTTGCAATACCGGCGTTTTCTTGAGCTACTCGGTATGATTTTAACCATGATTTCTACAAAGTTTACAAAAAAAACCCTATTTTTTTCTACACCCAAACCCAAAAGGATTTCCCTCCCACACCAAAATTTTCCCTCCACCAAAATTTCCCTCTCCCAAAATTTCCCTCCACTCCCTCTCCCACTACCAGGCAGGACCCACCACCCCTCTCCCACTAAACACGCGGGATCCCACTCCCCTCCCCTCCCACTCCCCAAAATTTCCCCATTCCATTCCCCTCCCCTCTCCCCGACGAACCCTAGATTCCCCTCCCCGCCGCCCCTCCTCTGCTCCGCCCCGACGAACCGCCCGCTCCGTGCCGCCCCGCCACGCTGCACCACGGTGCGCCGCCCACCCCGACGATGAATCCACCCTTCTCTCTCCCCTTGACGACGGTTGCTACATCGATGGCTACATCAACGACAGTGAGTACATCGGCGACGGTGGCTACATCATCCACATCATCAACGGTCGACGACGGCGACAGGTACCCCTCTCCTCTCCCCTCTCCCCCTAGGGTTCGGTAGATCCCCCTCCTGGTCGACCTAGGGTTAGGATTCGGTCGATCTAGGGTTAGGAGTCGGTCAATCTAGGGTTAGGATTCGGTTGATCTACGAGCTCCTGGTGGTTCTTGTTCATGTTCATCGAGCTCCTGGTTCTTGTTCTTGTTCATGTCGATCTAGGGCTAGGATTCGTTATCTTGTCGATCTAGGGTTAGGATTCTCGCGTCGCCTCCTCCCTCCCTGCTCGAACCCTACTGATCCAGAACATGCTCGCCAGATTCACTCTTGGTGCTTGGCTTGGGTCACAGTTGGTTATGTTGCATGCGTGTCCTTGTGCACTTGTAGTGTTTGATCCCCCTCATGGTTTAGGGTTCATGTTGATGGAGAGTAAGTGCATGATTTTAGGGGATGGGGATGGATGAGGAGGTGGATGAGGTTTGAGGAAGACCTCCCTCTGGTTCATGGTTCATGTTGCTTGTGTATGATTTAATTACTTGGCTTGTATCAGTAGCACTTGGAGAAGGTGCCCCTCAAGGCCTCTCATGCTACCCATTCCTGTTGTTTTGAGGTTATGGGTGGGTTTGCTGTGCGTTTGGTTATATTGTGCTTGTGCGTTGGTCTGGTTCGTGGCGTGTTTACCGCTCTTGTGAGCGGGGCGCTGTGTCACTGATGTTTCTGAACCTGGTGTTTATGTCGTATCTCTCTGATGAGATGTATGGCCAAGTGAATGTTGTCATCATCACGATTCACCCCTATGAAACTAGTAGTTTATTTCCCTTTGATTTCATCGAAAATGATGCCTTGTGCTGGCCCAAGATGTTGTAATATCGTTCTATGGCTGCCCATGATCTGTCCTTTTTTTGCGGGTATGGCGTTCTTTGTGTACTCAAACACAAAAGCAATTTGTGTTAAGTAGAAGGTGATGTGTTCAGTCACCAAGCTATAGTGGAATTACATGATTCAGATGAGCATTTCTTTATCAGCATAGAGGACGTCCCGTGTGGCCCTCTCGCCTTTTTTTGTTGTTGTTGTTGCAAAGACCGAGAACTTTATTGAGCAGTTGAGAGTATTTTTTTCATCTGCTTTTGTACTTCTGCAAGTACTGTTGTTTCATGCTTTACTAGTGGAAACATCTAGTTGTTTTGAAGGTCCTCATGATATACTCGTCTAGCTTGCTGTCAGACTGTCTAAGCATGTGTACATGACACCAATTCACTAGTTCATGTTGCTTGCTTGCTAACATACATGTTGCTTGCAAGCATACATGCTTAATTAGGGTTTCCATTAGCAGTACTTGCTTGTATCAGTAGCACATGGAGAAGAAGCTACTTGCTTTCTTATTAATTAGGGTTTGTATCAATAGTATTTGCTTGCTTCTTTTCAATTTCCTTCAATGCTTGCTTGTTTCTATTAGTAGCACTTTGCTTGCTTGCTTGTTTAGTGTACATATATTTCCACTGTACATGCATGCTTGTTTAGTGCACTTACATATTTGCTTAATTAATAACAGTACATCACTGTATGTGCATGATGGTCCAAATGCTTTCCTTTATTGATACAAGTGCATCATTTTACTTTATCCCTGTTGTATCTGATTGTTGTTTATTCTATTTTGCAAGCACCACCTCAAGATCATCCATGGCAGGGAGGACAAGGTCAAGCATGACGCCAACCGTTGGTATGCAACTTGCTCCTTGTGGTCAGTTTTGAAGGAAATATGCCCTAGAGGCAATAATAAAGTTATTATTTATTTCCTTATATCATGATAAATGTTTATTATTCATGCTAGAATTGTATTAACCGGAAACATAATACATGTGTGAATACATAGACAAACAGAGTGTAACTAGTATGCCTCTACTTGACTAGCTCGTTAATCAAAGATGGTTATGTTTCCTAACCATGGACAAAGAGTTGTTATTTGATTAACGGGATCACATCATTAGTTGAATGATCTGATTGACATGACCCATTCCATTAGCTTCGCACCCGATCGTTTAGTATGTTGCTATTGCTTTCTTCATGACTTATGCATGTTCCTTTGACTATGAGATTATGCAACTCCCGTTTGCCGGAGGAACACTTTGGGTGCTACCAAACGTCACAACGTAACTGGGTGATTATAAAGGAGCATTAGAGGTGTCTCCAAAGGTAGATGTTGGGTTGGCGTATTTCGAGATTAGGATTTGTCACTTCGATTGTCGGAGAGGTATCTCTGGGCCCTCTCGGTAATGCACATCACATAAGCCTTGCAAGCATTACAACTAATGAGTTAGTTGCAAGATGATGTATTACGGAACGAGTAAAGAGACTTGCCGGTAACGAGATTGAACTAGGTATTGGATACCGACGATCGAATCTCGGGCAAGTAACATACCGATGACAAAGGGAACAACGTATGTTGTTATGCGGTCTGACCAATAAAGATCTTCGTAGAATATGTAGGAGCCAATATGGGCATCCAGGTCCCGCTAATGGTTATTGACCAGAGAGGTGTCTCGGTCATGTCTACATAGTTCTCGAACCCGTAGGGTCCGCACGCTTAACGTTCGTTGACGATATAGTACTATGTGAGTTATGAATGTTGGTGACCGAATGTTGTTCGGAGTCCGGGATGAGATCATGGACATGACGAGGAACTCCGGAATGGTCCGGAGACAAAGTTTGATATATGGGATAATAGTGTTTGGTCACCGGAAGGGTTCCGGAAATCACCGGAAGGGATTCCGGATGTTTCCCGAAATGTTTGGGTACGAGAACACTTTATTTGGGCCAAAGGGGAAAGCCCACAAGGTTTTTGGAAAGCGCAAAAGGAATTTTTGCGGAGTCCAGGGGCCAGATGCCACGGTCCCTGGCGTCTGGGTCCAGACACCGGGAACCCTGGCGTTTGGCCCTGGAGTCCGAGAAGGACTCTTGCCTTTCGGGTGAAACCGACTTTGTGGAGGCTTTTACTCCAAGTTTCGACCCCAGGGCTCAACATATAAATAGAGGGGCAGGGCTAGCACCAAAGACACATCAAGAAACACCAAGCCGTGTGCCGGCAACCCCGTTCCCTCTAGTTTATCCTCCGTCATAGTTTTCGTAATGCTTAGGCGAAGCCCTGCGGAGATTGTTCTTCACCAACACCGTCACCACGCCGTCGTGCTGCCGGAACTCATCTACTACTTCGCCCCTCTTGCTGGATTGAGAAGGCGAGGACGTCACCGAGCCGTACGTGTGCAGAACTCGGAGGTGCCGTGCTTTCGGTACTTGGATCGGTCGGATCGTGAAGACGTTCGACTACATCAACCGCGTTGATATAACGCTTCCGCTTGCGATCTACAAGGGTACGTAGATCAGACTCTCCCCCTCGTTGCTATGCATCACCATGATCTTGCGTGTGCATAGGATTTTTTTTGAAATTACTACGTTCCCCAACAGTGGCATCCGAGCCTAGGTTTTATGGTTTGATGTTATATGCACGAGTAGAACACAAGTGAGTTGTGGGCGATACAAGTCATACTGCCTACCAGCATGTCATACTTTGGTTCGGCGGTATTGTTGGACGAGACGACCCGGACCAACCTTACGCGTACGCTTACGCGAGACCAGTTCCCCCAACGTGCTTTGCACACAGGTGGCTTGCGGGCGACTGTCTAGCCAACTTTAGTTGAACCGAGTGTGGCTACGCCCGGTCCTTGCGAAGGTTAAAACGGAGTCTATTTAACAAACTATCGTTGTGGTTTTGATGCGTAGGTGAGATTGGTTCTTGCTTAAGCCCGTAGCAGCCACGTAAAACTTGCAACAACAAAGTAGAGGACGTCTAACTTGTTTTTGCAGGGCATGTTGTGATGTGATATGGTCAAAACGTGATGAGATATAAGTTGTTGTATGAGATGATCATGTTTTGTTGAAGTTATCGGCAACTGGCAAAAGCCTTATGGTTGTCTCTTTATTGCATAAGATGCAAGCGCCAAATAATTGCTTTACTTTATCGCTATGTGATAGCAATAGTTGCAAAAGCAATAGTTGGCGAGACGACCATGTGACGACATATTGATATAGATCAAGACGATGGAGATCATGGTGTCATGCCGGTGACGATGGAAATCATGACGATGCTTTGGAGATGGAGATCAAAGGCACAAGATGATGATGGCCATATCATGTCACATATTTTGATTGCATGTGATGTTTATCTTTTATGCATCTTATCTTGCTTTGATTGACGGTAGCATTATAAGATGATCTCTCACTAAATTATCAAGAAGTGTTCTCCCTGAGTATGCACCGTTGCCAAAGTTCGTCGTGCCCAGACACCACGTGATGATCGGGTGTGATAAGCTCTACGTCCATCTACAACGGGTGCAAGCCAGTTTTGCACACGCATAATACTCAGGTTAAACTTGACGAGCCTAGCATATGCAGATATGGCCTCGGAACACGAAGACCGAAAGGTCGAGCGTGAATCATATAGTAGATATGATCAACATAATGATGTTCACCACTGAAAACTAATCCATTTCACGTGATGATCGGTTATGGTTTAGTTGATTTGGATCACGTGATCACTTAGAGGATTAGAGGGATGTCTATCTAAGTGGGAGTTCTTAAGTAATATGATTAAATTGAACTTAAATTTGTCATGAACTTAGTCCTGGTAGTATTTTGCAAATTATGTTGTAGATCAATAGCTCGCGTTGTTGCTTCCCTGTGTTTATTTTTGATATGATCCTAGAGAAAATTGTGTTGAAAGATGTTAGTAGCAATGATGCGGATTGGATCCGTGATCTGAGGTTTATCCTCATTGCTGCACAGAAGAATTATGTCCTTGATGCACCGCTAGGTGACAGACCTATTGCAGGAGCAGATGAAGACGTTATGAATGTTTGGCTAGCTCAATATGATGACTACTTGATAGTTTAGTGCACCATGCTTAATGGCTTAGAATCGGGACTTCAAAGACGTTTTGAACGTCATGGACCATATGAGATGTTCCAGGAGTTGAAGTTAATATTTCAAGCAAATACCCGAGTTGAGAGATATGAAGTCTCCAACAAGTTCTATAGCTAAAAGATGGAGGAGAATCGCTCAACTAGTGAGCATGTGCTCAGATTGTCTGGGTACTACAATCGCTTGAATCAAGTGGGAGTTAATCTTCCAGATAAGATAGTGATTGACAGAATTCTCTAGTCACCATCACCAAGTTAGTAGAACTTCGTGATGAACTATAATATGCAAGGGATAACGGAAACAACTCCCAAGCTCTTTGTGATGCTGAAATCAACGAAGGTAGAAATCAAGAAAAACATCAAGTGTTGATGGTTGACAAGACCACTAGTTTCAAGAAAAGGGCAAAGGGAAGAAGGGGAACTTCAAGAAGAACGGCAAGCAAGTTGCTGCTCAAGTGAAGAAGCCCAAGTCTGATCCTAAGCCTGAGATTAAGTGCTTCTACTGCAAAGGGACTGGTCACTGGAAGCGGAACTACCCCAAGTGATTGGCGGATAAGAAGGATGGCAAAGTGAACATAAGTATATTTGATATACATGTTATTGATGTGTACTTTACTAGTGTTTATAGCAACCCCTCAGTATTTGATGCTAGTTCAGTTGCTAAGAGTAGTAACTCGAAACGGGAGTTGCAGAATGAACAGAGACTAGTTAAGGGTGAAGTGACGATGTGTGTTGAAAGTGGTTCCAAGATTGATATGATCATCATCGCACACTCCCTATACTTTCGGGATTAGTGTTGAACCTAAATAAGTGTTATTTGGTGTTTGTGTTGAGCATGAATATGATTTGATCATGTTTATTGTAATACGGTTATTCATTTAAGTAAAAGAATAAATTGTTGTTCTGTTTACATGAATAAAACCTTATATGGTTACACACCCAATGAAAATAGTTCATTGGATCTCGATCTTAGTGATACACATATTCATAATATTGAAACCAAAAGATGCGAAGTTAATAATGATAGTGCAACTTATTTGTGGCACTGCCATTTAGGTCATATTGGTGTAAAGCGCATGAAGAAACTCCATGCTGATGGGATTTTGGAATCACTTGATTATGAATCACTTGATGCTTGCGAACCATGCCTTATGGGCAAGATGACTAAAACGCCGTTCTCCGGAACAATGAAGCAAGCAACAGACTTGTTGGAAATCATACATACTGATGTATGTGGTCCGATGAATATTAAGGCTTACAGCAGGTATCATTATTTTCTGACCTTCACAAGATGATTTGAGCAGATATGGGGATATCTACTTGATGAAACATAAGTCTGAAACATTTGAACAGTTCAAAGAATTTCAGAGTGAAGTGGAAAATCATTGTGACAAGAAAATAAAAGTTTCTACGATATGATCGCAGAGGTAAAATATTTGAGTTACGAGTTTGGTCTTCAGTTAAAACAATGTGAAATAGTTTCACTACGCATGCCACCTGGAAGACCACAGCATAATGGTGTGTCCGAATGTCATAACCGTACTTTATTGGATATAGTGCAATCTATGATGTATCTTACCGATCTACCACTATCGTTTTGGGGTCATGCATTAGAGACAGCTGCATTCACGTTAAATAGGGCACCATCTAAATCCGTTGAGACGACACCGTGTGAACTATGGTTTGGCAAGAAACCTAAGCTATCGTTTGTTAAAGTTTGGAGTTGCGGTGCTTATGTGAAAAAGTTTCATCTCGATAAGCTCAAACTCAAATCGGATAAATATGTCTTCATAGGATACCCAAAGGAGACAGTTGGGTACACCTTCTATCACAGATCCGAAGGCAAGACATTCGTTGCTAAGAATGGATCCTTTCTAGAGAAGGAGTTTCTCTCGAAAGAAGTGAGTGGGAGGAAAGTAGAAAACTTGATAAGGTAATTGTACCTTCTCCCTTATTGGAAAATAGTTCATCACAGAAATCTGTTCCTGTGACTACTACACCAATTAGTGAGGAAGCTAATGATGAGGATCATGTAACTTCAGATCAAGTTACTACCAAATCTCGTAGGTAAACCAGAGTGAGATCCGCACCAGAGTGGTACGATAATCCTGTTCTGGAGGTCATGTTACTTGACCATGACAAACCTACTAACTATGAGGAAGCGATGATGAGCCCAAATTCCGAGAAATGGCTTGAGGCCATGAAATCTGAGATGGGATCCATGTATGAGAACAAAGTGTGGACTTTGGTTGACTTGCCCGATGATCGGCAAGACATAGAAAATAAATGGATCTTCAAGAGGAAGACGGACGCTGATACTAGAGTTACTATCTACAAAGCTAGAATTGTCGCAAAAGGTTTTCGACAAGTTCAAGGTGTTGACTACGATGAGAGTTTCTCACTCGTATCTATGCTTAAGTCTGTCCGAATCTTGTTAGCAATTGTCGCATTTTATGAAATCTGGAAAAATGGATAAACAAAACTGCATTCCTTAATGGATTTATTAAAGAAGAGTTGTATATTATGCAACCAAAAGGTTTTGTCAATCCTAAAGGTGCTAACAAAATATGCAAGCTCCAGCGATCCATCTATGGACTGGTGCAAGCATCTCGGAGTCGGAATATACGCTTTGATAAGTTGATCAAAGGATATAGTTTTATACAGACTTGCGGTGAAGCCTGTATTTACAAGAAAGTGAGTGGGAGCACTACAGCATTTCTGATAAGTATATGTGAATGACATAGTGTTGATCAGAAATAATGTAGAATTATTCTGTAAAGCATAAAGGAGTGTTTAAAAGGAGTTTTTCAAAGAAAGACTTTGGTGAAGCTGCTTACATATTGAGCTCCAAGATCTATAGAGATAGATCGAGACGCTTGATAAGTTTTTTCAATGAGTACATACCTTGACAAGATTTTGAAGTAGTTCAAAATGGAGCAGTCAAAGAAAGAGTTCTTGCCTGTATTACAAGGTGTGAAGTTGAGTAAGACTCAAAGCACGACCACGGCAGAAGATAGAAAGAGAATGAAAGTCATTCCCTATGCCTTGGCCATAGGTTCTATAAAGTATGTCATGCTGTATACCAGATCTATTGTATACCCTGCACTGATTTGGCAAGGGAGTACAATAGTGATCTAGGAGTAGATCACTGGACAGCGGTCAGAATTATCCTTAGTGAAATAAGGATATGTTTCTCGATTATGGACATGACAAAAGGTTCGTCGTAAAGGGTTACGCCGATGCAAGTTTTGACACTAATCTAGATGACTCTAAATCTCGGTCTAGATACAAATTGAAAGTGGGAGCAATTAGCTAGAGTAGCTCCATGCAGAGCATTGTTGACATAGAAATTTGCAAAATACATGTGGATCTGAATGTGGCAGACCCGTTGACTAAGATTCTCTCACAAGCAAAACATGATCACACCTTAGTACTCTTTGGGTGTTAATCACATAGCGATGTGAACTAGATTACTGAATCTAGTAAACCCTTTGGGTATTGGTCACATGGCGATGTGAACTATGGGTGTTAATCACATGATGATGTGAACTATCGATGTTAATCATATGGTGATGTGATCTAGATTATTGACTCTACTGCAAGTGGGAGACTGAAGGAAATATGCCCTAGAGGCAATAATAAAGTTATTATTTATTTCCTTATATCATGATAAATGTTTATTATTCATGCTAGAATTGTATTAACCGGAAACATAATACATGTGTGAATACATACACAAACAGAGTGTCACTAGTATGCCTCTACTTGACTAGCTCGTTAATCAAAGATGGTTATGTTTCCTAACCATGGACAAAGAGTTGTTATTTGATTAACGGGATCACATCATTAGTTGAATGATCTGATTGACATGACCCATTCCATTAGCTTAGCACCCGATCGTTTAGTATGTTGCTATTGATTTCTTCATGACTTACGCATGTTCCTATGACTATGAGATTATGCAACTCCCGTTTGCTGGAGGAACACTTTGGGTGCTACCAAACGTCACAACGTAACTGGGTGATTATAAAGGAGCACTACAGGTGTCTCCAAAGGTAGATGTTGGGTTGGCGTATTTCGAGATTAGGATTTGTCACTCCGATTGTCGGAGAGGTATCTCTGGGCCCTCTCGGTAATGCACATCACATAAGCCTTGCAAGCATTACAACTAATGAGTTAGTTGCAAGATGATGTATTACGGAACGAGTAAAGAGACTTGCCGGTAACGAGATTGAACTAGGTATTGGATACCGATGATCGAATCTCGGGCAAGTAACATACCGATGACAAAGGGAACAACGTATGTTGTTATGCGGTCTGACCGATAAAGATCTTCGTAGAATATGTAGGAGCCAATATGGGCATCCAGGTCCCGCTATTGGTTATTGACCAGAGAGGTGTCTCGGTCATGTCTACATAGTTCTCGAACCCGTAGGGTCCGCACGCTTAACGTTCGTTGACGATATAGTACTATGTGAGTTATGAATGTTGGTGACCGAATGTTGTTCGGAGTCCGGGATGAGATCACGGACATGACGAGGAACTCCGGAATGGTCCAGAGACAAAGTTTGATATATGGGATAATAGTGTTTGGTCACCGGAAGGGTTCCGGAAATCACCGGAAGGGATTCCGGATGTTTCCCGAAATGTTTGGGTACGAGAACACTTTATTTGGGCCAAAGGGGAAAGCCCACAAGGTTTTTGGAAAGCGCAAAAGGAAGTTTTGCGGAGTCCAGGGGCCAGACGCCACGGTCCCTGGCGTCTGGGTCCAAACGCCGGGAACCCTGGCGTCTGGCCCTGGAGTCCGAGAAGGACTCTTGCCTTTCGGGTGAAACCGACTTTGTGGAGGCTTTTACTCCAAGTTTCGACCCCAGGGCTCAACATATAAATAGAGGGGCAGGGCTAGCACCAAAGACACATCAAGAAACACCAAGCCGTGTGCCGGCAACCCCGTTCCCTCTAGTTTATCCTCCGTCATAGTTTTCGTAATGCTTAGGCGAAGCCCTGCGGAGATTGTTCTTCACCAACACCGTCACCACGCCGTCGTGCTGCCGGAACTCATCTACTACTTTGCCCCTCTTGCTGGATCGAGAAGGCGAGGACGTCACCGAGCCGTACGTGTGCAGAACTCGGAGGTGCCGTGCTTTCGGTACTTGGATCGGTCGGATCGTGAAGACGTTCGACTACATCAACCGAGTTGATATAACGCTTCCGCTTGCGATCTACAAGGGTACGTAGATCAGACTCTCCCCCTCGTTGCTATGCATCACCATGATCTTGCGTGTGCGTAGGAAATTTTTTGAAATTACTACATTCCCCAACAAGTTTCATAAAATCTGTGTCTTAATATGCTAAGTGAAATGTATTGCTGCAATCTGAATAAGCTGGCTTAATTGTGCCTGTGTGCTGTTAGTCTTCCTTACCTGAATAACTAGGATTAAATGATAATAAATTTCATAAGATATGTTTGGCTGCCTGTCCATGCATTCCAAACATTCACCTAATAGTTATGTTTCCTTATCATGCAAAGAAGATCCTCTCACCGAGTACGAGAAGGTTAGGGCTAGAAATATCATGAGGAACAATCGGATGTTCCAGTCCCTTGGCATCGGTGCAATAGCGTCGATGATTAGGAAAACAAATGGTGTACAAGAAGGTAGAAGTGATGAGGTTCAAGAGGGTAGTGGAGTTATCAATGATGACCCAGAGTACAATCCTAAGGAGGATGAAGTTATTGATGGAGAGGAAGTGGATGATGTTGTAGTCAACATGATTGTTAAGGTGCAAACTCTGTCTTGCTTGGAGGATTGGGGTTCTGTTATTCTATGTTATTCCTTGTGCTCACATATTTCTCTTGTGATCTAATGCTTTTTTCTGTGCTGTTTATACGAGGCACTGAAGGAATCTAGGACGAAGAGGCCTGGTGTTAAGAAGACAGTCAGCAAGAAGCACAAGAGCTTAGAAACATCTCCTGCAATGCCTCCAGGAAGGGTGATGGCCCCAGCTCCAGGACAAAAAAAGAGGATCCTGGAACCTGATGAACCTGCCCTTGGTAGAGTCACAAGGCAGAAAGCAAGGATGGCGACTGCGACGGACCATTAGGAAAGTATGCTGCTCATGGACTCTCAGACCTCGGTGCAAACGGGTCATGAGTTGCCGCCCATGGATGAAGGAATCACTCTCAGCATGGATGGAAATGGCACTGTCTGCCTAGATGAAGCAGGAACCATCTGCATTGATGAAGCAGGCACTGTCCACACAAACCTCAGCCCTGTTGCACCTTCTATTGACAGGAACGCTGTCATCAATGAAGAAGAACAGCAGCTTGTGCTTCAATCAGGCAAGTTGACCTTTGCAATGCTACCTTTTACTAGTGCATTTTCCAAATGGAATGATCATGTATGCTTTTGTTGATTCCTACATTTGTCGATTTCTATTCTAATTTATGAGTTCAGTTTCATTTTCAGATGCAATGACTCCCAAGACTAGACTTAGAAAGGGCAAAGGGCTAGAGAGGATCACCAAGTCGCTTGGTAGCAAGGTGCCTATCCAAATTGCCGAAGGGATGATTCGTCCAGAGAAGCCTCTGCAGGCAGCAAAGCTTGCTTCTGAGTGTGGACTCGTTGCAAAAAGCCATCTTCCGGTTCTTCCTCACTTCAAGCTATACAAAAAAATGCTAGTCTATTGGAGAACTACATTGGGAAAGTTGCTGTAAGCTACTTGTTTCATAGTTAATGTGCTATCTATTTTCTGTTACACCTATGCATGATCACTAATATTGTTCCTACCTTGTTTGCTATCTTGGTAGGCAAATTTTGAGATGAACACGGACTCGGAGACCATCAAGACCTCGTGCAAAGATATTCTGAAGAAATATTCAAAGAACAGACGCCATCAGATCAAGAAGAAGTATTTTGATACCGTAGCCACAAATAAAGTCAGCATTAAGTCTCCGGTGCCTGATCTAACGGATGGTGAATGGCAAGCTCTGGTGGAGATGTGGTCTACCCCAAGACACAAGGTTTGTCTCTGCTTTGTTTGATGCTTTATGTTCTGCACATGATATGCTAGTGCTAGATCATGCTGACAGTATGCTTTTTTGTAGGAAACCTGTTTGTCGAACAAGATGAATCGACAAAAAGTCGTGTACAATCAAAGAACTGGTTCCAGGCACTACACATCACACATTTTTGCCACTGTGAGAACTCTTCTCTAGAGACCTTACCTTTGGTTCCTCATTGAATAACATTTCTGATTCTTGCTGAATAACATTTTGATTTTTGTTGAAAAACATTTCAGAAAGAAGAGCGTAAGGGTGAGGAGCTGTCTGCGATTGACTTGTTTAAGGCCACCCACAACAGCAAGAAGCACGGGTTTTCAGAGCTAGTCAAGACTGCTATAGTAAGTCACTCCATGCTTTGCCCTGTTTGATTCACAGCCAGCTTTGATGCTTTGATGATTTGATGTTGTTTGACTCGGAGCCAGTCAAGAACACATGCTATGTTCCATGCTTTGATGTTGTTTGATAGTTCAACAAAGATATCAGAACTTGTTGTAGCTATTTGATGCATTTTTTATGATATGATGAAATTTGATCTGAATGTTAGTTTGATGATCGGCTCACTCGGGAAGCCATCTTATATAGAACCACCATTCTAGGCTTAATGAAGTAATCATATTGTTCCAATTGCATGTCTCCAGGTCACTAGTCATAATCTTCTTGTATAGATTTTGTGTGCTGGTTTGATTACTTCAAATAATCCATTTGTGTGCTGGTTTGGTTTCTCTTGCTTGGTTTGGTTTGCAAAATGTGAAATAGATCTCCCACTAATGCCTATAATTTTCCTCCATATGCTAGCTTGAGATGGAAAAAATGAAGGAAGCGCCGATACCAGAAGGTGAAGAGCCAAAGTCTGCTGTTGAAATTGTTGAACAAGTCCTCAAGACCGAAGCCAAGCAAAGCACATTCCTTAGGAATGTTGGGCTCCAGTCATCTAGGAACAACTCCGGCAAAGTTGCTGCTCATGTTCGTGACCATGAGCAGAAGCTGGAGAGGTCCGAGCTTCAAGCTGAACTGGTGCAAGAAGAATTGGCGGCAATGAAGATGAAGGCGGAAGAATCTGAAGCTGCACGCGACAAGGAACTTGAGCTGCTGCGCAAGAAGTCTCAAGAATAGGAAGAGAAGTTAGCCCACTTGATGGATCTCTTTGGAGCTAAGGTAGTTTGATGGCTGTGCTATGAACCTCTTTGTCTTTGAGCTAAGGTAGTTGTTGCATTTTGAACCTGTGAACCTGGGAGTTGAGCTGAGAGCTGTTGCATTTTGTTGCATTTTGCTGTTTAAACTAGAGCACATGGATCCTGTGAAGTTATGTGATCACTTGTGAACCTGGGCCTTTCTGTGAAGTTATGTGATCTTGTGAACCTGGATCACTTGTGGATCATTTTGTTTATTTTCTGTGAAGTTATGTGGATCACTTGTGCACCTGGGCTTGTGGATCACTTGTGGATCACTTGTGCACCTGGGCCTTTCTGTTTATAGTTATGCAAAATGAGAACCTGGGCTCTAAAAAGGCCAAGGCCCAAACAAGAATTAGACCAAAAAGGCTTGGGCCTAAAAAAGAAATGACTGTAAGAAATTTTTTTATAAAAGGCTGCATAACAGGAAATAAAAAGGCCAAGGCCCAAATTCGAACTAGACTAAAAAGGCTGGCCCAAAACAATAGTGGAATATAAAAAAATCATCAGAAAAAGGCTCCATTCCCAGAAAATAAAAGGCCAAATTATTGGGCCAGGCCCATGCAGATAAGCAAAATAAAGAGAAAAAAAATTAAATGGGCTGAATTATTGGGCTTGGCCCATCGAGACGGCTGAAATGGACCGGGCTGATTCTATTTTACGACCTTTTCATTTGGTCGTAAGTCTGCCACGTCAGCTTGCCACGGTGGATCTGACGTGGTGTGGTCAGATTGCTAGTGACCAAAACAGTTGGTCGTTAAATCTACGACCTTTTTTGGTCATAAATGTTTACGACCATTCCAGAAGAAAGGTCGCTATAGTCAGTTTACGACGGCCAGCTTTTGACCTTATGTTTTTGGTCACAAAAAGGTCATAAATGGAAATTTGTGACCATTCAGTGACCAATAGTGGTGGTCATAAGTTGACATATTTCTTGTAGTGAGTGTCTGTTGGGTTGGCACGAATCGAGACTGGGATTTGTCACTCCGTATGACGGAGAGGTATCTCTAGGCCCACTCGGTAATGCATCATCATAATGAGCTCAATGTGACCAAGGGGTTGGTCACGGGATCATGCATTACAGTACGAGTAAAGTGACTTGCCGGTAACGAGACTGAACAAGGTATTGGGATACCGACGATCGAGTCTCGGGCAAGTAACGTACCGATTGACAAAGGGAATTGAATACGGGATTGATTAAGTCCTCGACATCATGGTTCATCCGATGAGATCATCGAGGAGCATGTGGGAGCCAACATGGGTATCCAGATCCCGCTGTTGGTTATTGGCCAGAGAGTCGTCTCGGTCATGTCTACGTGTCTCCCGAACCCGTAGGGTCTACACACTTAAGGTTCGGTGACGCTAGGGTTGTAGAGATATGAGTATGCAGTAATCCGAAAGTTGTTCGGAGTCCCGGATGAGATCCTGGACATCACGAGGAGTTCCGGAATGGTCTGGAGGTGAAGAATTATATATAGGAAGTGTAGTTGCGGCCATCGGGAAGGATACGGGGTCACTGGTATTGTACCGGGACCATCGGATGGGTCCCGAGGGTCCATCGGGTGGGGCCACCCATCCCGGAGGGCCCCATGGGCTGAAGTGGGGAGGGGAACCGGCCCATAGTGGGCTGGTTCGCCCCCCCCTTGGGCTCCCCTGCGTCTAGGGTTGGAAACCCTAGGGTGGGGGGCGCCTCCACTTGCCTTGGGGGGCACTCCACCCCCCTTGGCCGCCGCCCCCTTGGGAGATCCCATCTCCAGGGCCGGCGCCCCCCAGGGGGCCTATATAAAGGGGGGGAGGGAGGGCAGCCGCACCTCAAGTCTTGGCACCTCCCTCTCCCCTGCTATACCTCTCCCTCTCGCAGAAGCTCGGCGAAGCCCTGCTGCGATCACTGCTGCATCCACCACCACGCCGTCGTGCTGTTGGATCTTCATCAACCTCTCATTCCCCCTTGCTGGATCAAGGAGGAGACGTCATCCGCTCCGTACGTGTGTTGAACGCGGAGGTGCCGTCCGTTTGGCACTTGGTCATCGGTGATTTGGATCACGGCGAGTACGACTCCATCATCCCCGTTCTCTTGAATGCTTCCGCTCGCGATCTACAAGGGTATGTAGATGCACTCTCCTCTCGTTGCTAGTTGACTCCATAGATTGATCTTGGTGAAACGTAGGAATTTTTTTTGTTTTTTGCAACGTTCCCCAACATGCTGATAGTCTAGGCCTAATACCAAACAGACCTCGCAGCCATACCTAACATCTAAGACATGAGGTCCCAACCAGGACGCCTGCCGGGTATGGGCACCCACAAATCCGGCGAGCTCCTCAACCAGGACGTCTGCCTGGTATGAGGCAACCGCAGCCACCTGCCACCTATCCATCTTTAGAGCTGTACTGCTGCATGAACCTTGCCCGGTCTAGCTGCCGCCGACGCCACCACGACGCTAGACAGCGTCGACCTCCTGCGCGAGTCCATCATCGCACATCAGACGCCTAATCTCCAGAGCGCCGTGCCATCGAGATCCGACACCATCAATGTGTGTGATGAAGCACCGCTCCTCCTCTTGGCACCTCCAGCCATCACTTGCTCCAAGACGATGCCCCATAAGGGAAAGCGCTACTAAGAACGCCATCATCGTCCGATCTGGGAGACCCAGATCTAGGGTTTCCCCCGGAGCAGCCCGAGCCTGATGAAGCAAACTGCAACGACGATGCCTCGACAAGGGAACGACATCTAAGACGCCGCCATCATCCGCCATGACCGTAATCCACGTGATTTTCATCGGCAGTTGCTCCACCAGATGTGCGCCGCCAACGTCGCTGATCCCTTCAACTGGGGTAAGCTCCAAAACGATGCCCTGAAGAGGGGTTACGACGCAAAAGCACCACCATCGCTCGATCCCAAGGAGATCTAGGGTTTCCCCCGGAGTTGCCCGTGCTGTCAAGGACCAGACAAGGGAAGAATCTCTGCGGATTCGCCCAGCTGCCGACGAGCCGCACCTACCACCGCGCCGACGGCAATCCAGTGACCAAGGCCCACTGGACCCAGATCTGGCCGTGCCGTCGCGAACCCATCTGGTCACACCGCCGCCGTCCCGGCAACCGCGACGCACCAGACCACGAAGCCTCCTGCCGCGGGGGAAGAGAACCGCCGAAGCGCCGCCACCACCCGCCGTGGCGTCCGGCCCGGCGCCACGCTCCGGCCCGAGGGCGCCAGCCCCACGAGCGGGAGGACCACGAGTCCCCGCCGCCGCCGGCAACGGCAAGGATTCGCCTGGCCATGCCCTTGGGCGGCGGCGAGGGAGGAGGAGGAGGAGCTATGGAGACAGGCGGGGATGGGATCTGGGAGCCACCCGGCCGCCACGCTATCTGCAATGCCGCCCAAAGATACCATATGTCGGGGTCCCACTGCGGATGCGGACGCCGACAACAGCACGGCGATGACGAAGGTGTGGAGCACGGGCTGCGTTGGAGATAAGTGAGCATATATGCAAATTACCAATATGAGCATACTTAACAAGATAAGTGAGCAACAACCATGGCACTACTGCAGCACAACTCACAAAAGCATAGCATCACCCAAATGGGCCACAGTCCAAAAGAGACCAGGCAACCGTGACTTTCATCTTATAGGAGCCAACGTTGAGGATACCATGGCTTCTACTGGCCTTCCTTGGTGTAAAAACTTTGACATCAGCCAAAGTCTCATCTTCACACTGTGCCTCAGCGGAGACTCTTAGCTCACCAGCAAGCTCGACAAAAGCAACATGGTGCGAAAGCTGAACCTTGCCATCAGCGGCGACAGGCAATCCGTCGCCTCCGAAATCGAGCAACGCGACTTTCATGTGATCTAAGCTGGCGGTACTAGCAGTAAATAAACTTCGAGAACTCTCTGCCCATGATCCACTGATAACCCTCACGCTGATCATGGCCTCCACAGAGTCGACGATGAAGCCAAGTGTCAACTTGAGTGTGGTGAGCTTGCTAGTCTCAAGCTTCTCAACCAAGCATGAGCGAGTGGGTCTGGAATAGCAATTGTAAGGAATAGATACACAGCTTAAATATTCATCCTCGGATTCACTAGCGCCCTTCACTTTCATCTTAACCTCAAAGTCCGCACGATCCGACACCACAACAACACGTGTAGGGCCTGTGAGTTCTAGATAGGGACTCTGCACAAAACAATTAATTAAATGGGCAACAATGTACAATTGATGGGTATAAAAACAAGCACATTATATACTTGTAAATCACATAATAGCAAACAAAAGTTAACTAATTATGTTAACTAATCATTAGAATTCGCCAAGTGAGAGTCCAAAGCTCCTCACTGATGGTCTGGCAATTGTCCCTTTCATGACTAAAGATAATGTTGCGATTGTGATCCAGTGAGTCGCGTGCGGCAACCATACCAAACACACCCAACGGCCACTCTAATTTTTGCTGCTCTATTCCCATGACTTCGATTTAAAAGACCTGGAGAGTGTCATCTTCCTAGGCGGAGTTGGGAGGTGCGGGCTTGTCCGTGTAACGCATGGCTGGGATAGCAGCTGCACGCATAAAAACGAGGGATTTTTATAAGCATGTGCATCAATGGCGGTTTTCATCGTTGCCAAGCGAATTAGGCGGAAGGGCTTACTGAAATCATCGAAGGAGCCGAACACGCCGGCATATAGACGGTTCCAGTCACGGGGACACCTATCTTCATCAGACTCACACGAGTCTTCGTCATCAGATGATGACGAGTCTTCATAAGAATCCGGTGCCTTCTCCTTCAGGTTATCATAGTACCATCGGATCATCTCGATCGCCTGCTTGTCCGCAATCTCCTGGATCCGGTCGGCCTTATCCTTGTCCAGTACCTCCATCGCCTCACGAATCTCACAAGGTAGGGTTTCCATCCCCTCCCGAAAATCACAGGGGAGGGTCTCCATTCAGGCTGCAGGTGGGGTTGGGATTAAGTGGGACTAACTAGTTCATCCCACTTAATTTGCTTTAGTGGGATCCCATTGGAAGGAAAAAATAATAATTGGGCTAACCCACTTATCCCATTGGGAGCCCACCTTGTCCTGATAGGCCGTGCCCCAACGAGTAGAGAGATGACGGTGCCTCAGCATGCTCCAGCCGCCGTCAGTCTGCCATCGCGCCCCCGCTTCTTCCTCCTCACACCGTGACACCCCCAGCGGCCTCCTCAGCACCGAGGCCACTCGTGTCGCGCCAGCGCGGCAGGACGAGGAGCCACCGTCGTTCAGGGACATGACGGGGATTTGGGCGCCGAAGTAGGTCGGGGGGTGGAAGCTCGTTGGGCTAACCCACTTATCCCATTCGGAGCCCACCTTGCCCCTCGGAGCGGAAGATGCAGTAGCCCAGCAGCATGGACCGATTGGTGCCGGCGTACCAGCTGGGAGCGATGTGATAGATTCTTTGGATCGGGGTAGGCTAGATCATCCGGTAAACCTACCTTCTGCTGTCCAGACGAGGAACTCCCGGTGCCGGCCATGGTGATGGTGGCCAGTGATGGCAGAGAGTGGATGGCGGCGGTGGTGGAACTTCCCGTGAGCACCGCGCTAACCCTAGATCGGTAGGGAATATCGGTGGGGTTTGTGGCAGCGGTGAACCTCGTGCTCCGTGCCTCGGCCCCCACCACTATTTATATAGCACGGGTCACAGGGGCCCACCAACCATGGTTTGGTTGGGCGCCCCCGATCAGGGTGTGAGTCAAGGACCCGTCGAGCCGTTGGGCTCGATCGGGAGGAGATCAACCTAACATTCTCCCCCTTTGTTCTCAACTTTACTTTTAACTTTATACTTTCTAGTTTATTTGTTTCATCACATATTGGTACATAGAGCACGTTTCATCGTCACAGCTTAATTGCCATTAGAATCATACAGCTACAATATATGTTATGTTCAGAAGCAAATTCTGTTCCTTTTGGGCCTATCCAGAAATCATAAGGCTTGCCCTTAAACCCATGCCGGCTAAGTGTTCCTTGAACACATTGGGTGGTAAGCCTTTCTTTAGCGAATCCGCAAGCATATCCTTTGTTCTTATATGCTCGAGACTTATAGTTTGATCCTGGATTTTATCTTTCGCAACATAATACCTTATCTCTATTGTTTTGGCAACATTACTCAACTTGTTGTTGTGAGCGTAAAATACTGCGGGTTGGTTGTCACAGTACATCTTTAGTGGTTTGTGAATACAATCTACCACTTTCAAGTCTGGTATAAATTTCTTTAGCCATATCGCATGCCCCATGGCTTCGAAGCATGCTATGAATTCTACATACATCATGGATGATGCAACTATCAACTGTTTGGAGCTTTTCCACGAAATAGCTCCCCCAGTGAGAGTAAAGACATATCCTGACGTGGGTTTTCTATCATCTCTGTCCCCCGCAAAATCTGCGTCTGAATACCCTTTTATCTCTAGGGAATCACTTCTCCTGTATATTAGCATGTAGTCCTTCATGCCTTGCGCATAACGCAATGCTTTTCTTTACCATCTTCCAGTGATCCATGCCTGGATTCTCTTGATATCTACCGAGTACCCCGGTGATAAAAGCTAAGTCAGGGCGAGTGCACACTTGTGCATACTGTAAGATGCCAACTGCCGAAGCATATGGTACTACTTTCATTTGATCAATCTCGTACGTGTTCTTGGGACATTGGAATTTCCCAAAACTATCGCCCTTGACTATGGGAGCAGGCGTGGCTTTACTCGCATGCATATTATACTTTTTAAGAACCTTTTCTAAATATGCTTTCTGCGATAGTCCTAGGACTCCATTGTTCCTATCTCGGTGAATTTCTATGCCCAAAACATATGATGCTCCACCAAGATCTGTTATGTCAAAATTTGAGGATAAGTATTTCTTTGTTTCTTATAGTAGACTAACATCACTACTAGCAAGCAGGATATCATCCACGTACAATATCAGGAAAATATATTTCCCATTTTTAAACTTTGCATAAATGCAACTATCCTCAATATTTTCTTTAAATCCAAAACTTTTAATCGTTTGATTAAACTTTAGATACCACTGCCGGGAGGCTTGTCTTAATCCATAAATGGATTTCTTCAGGCGGCATCCCATATTTTTCTTGCCTTCCATGATAAAACCATTGGGTTGTTTCATGTAGACATTTTCTTTTAAATCACCATTCAGAAATGCCATCTTAACATCCATTTGATGTAACTCTAAATCAAAATGAGCAACTAATGCCATTATGATTCTGAAGGAATCCTTACATGAGACGGGAGAAAATGTCTCATTGTAATCTATCCCTTCTCTTTGTGTAAATCCTTTTGCCACGAGTCATGCTTTATACTTTTCTATATTCCCTTTAGAGTCATACTTTATTTTATAGACCCATTTACAGCCTACTGTTTTGGCTCCTTTAGGAATTTCCTCTAAGTCCCAAACATCTTTGGAACTCATCGATTTTATCTTGTCTTCCATTGCCTTCATCCACTTTGATGAATGAGAGCTTCTCGTGGCTTCTTCATATGAGGTGGGATCTTTTTCCATATGAACCATTTCTGTGTTATAAACTTCAAAGTCAGTAGAAATAGCTGATTTTCTTGGTCTTGTAGACCTTCTAAGGGCCTCAGTTTCTGGCACATTCTGTGCCTCAACTTCTGGCACTTCTTCTAAAATTTGTTGTTGCACCTCTCTTTCATGCTCAACAACGAGTTCAGTCGGCTCCTGACGGACAGGTTCCGGGTCTACCCCCATGGTTGTCATGGGTGGAGTTGCAACTGGTAGTGAGAAAAATGGCTCCTGAATCATCGGATTAGGTGCATGCACCCTCTTCTCCTCAAGATCAATTTTCCGAGCTACCAAGCTCCCCCTCATCATTTTGTCCTCAAAGAAGTTTGCATGTCTCGTTTCTACAAACTTTGTATATTTGTCTGGGCAGTAGAAACGAAAACCCTTTGATCTGTCTGGATAGCAAATGAAGTGCCAACTTGATGCGGAGCATCCTCTGGACATCACCATGTCAAGAGTTCATTCGGCAAGTGACACGTGCGACATCTACTTCACATACATAAAATGTGAATCCTCTCCTTTACACGTGCTCACTTGACCCCTTCGAGGATGGTATACTACTTGACCATCCATCGTGCATGCATAGGTATTGTCGGAGCTTCATGGATGACGAGGAGGAGTGCAAGCGCCAAGGATCACCTACACCATATGCAAGGGAAGCGTGGAAGAGAAGGAAGAAGAAGCCTGGACAAGCTTCTGGAAAGCCCGGGACTTCCGGCCGCTGCCCGGAACTTCCGGCCACCGGAACCTCCGGCCACCCAGGAGCTTCCGGCCCTGCTGCACCGAAGCCGTCCAAGAGTGTGCCAACTCTCTGGATAGCCCGGACCGTGCCCGGACCTTCGCCCGGAACCTCCGGCGCCCGGACCTTCCGGCCGTCCCCGGAACATCCGGCCTGCCTGCGCGCAGACACTCGAGCCAATGCCCATGTACCCTTTCGCCCCTCACTTACCCCTTCGTGGACCTAGACTATATATACTCCTCCACCTCCTCCTTTCTAGGGTCAATGTTGTGATAGCTCATTTGAGAGATAGAGCTACGCTCATCCATATCGGATCTACTCCTTGAGAGAGACCGCGGCTCCTCTTCGGAGAAGATCCACCTTGGATTCAAGACCTTCTTGCGGAGAAGATCCCCTTGTGGATTCAAGACCTTCTTGCGGAGAAGATCCCCTTGTGGATTCAAGACCTCCTCACGGAGAAGAACCAGTTACCTCTTGTATCGTTCGTTGTTAACTTTGGATCTTGTATCTCCCTTTGTGTTCATGGATCTAGCGCATGTGTGATCATTCTTGTTGGTTTGAGTGTTCTCTTGTGTTCCCCTCGTGATTTTCCCCTCGTTTCCCTCCTCGTTTTCTTTGCGTTCTTCGCGGGATCCGCTCCTTTCGTGAAAGATCCGGCTATAGGGTTCCTACCCTACATCATCTTGGTATCTAGAGCCGAGTTGATCACGATTTCGGAGCCTCCCCCCTTTGTTTTCTAGCCTAATTTTGTTGTGTTCTTCCCCAATTTTGAAAATCCCCACCAAAAATAGCCCCATTTTTTTGTGATTTGTTGGTTTGACGATGTTTTGTTGATTTTGATCCATGGATTCGTTGTGTCTCAAGTGGATCTAGCATTCCCCATCTTTTCCCCTATTTCTATCCATGAAATCTTCCCAGTTTTGACCTTGGAAATCGAGTTTTTGCGCCCCCGTTCTCAGATCTGGAATTTAGGGTTCGTCCCGGAAGAAATTCCACGACCCCCGGAACTTCCAGACTCCCCCGAAACTTTCGTCCTAGCCCCGGAACTTCCGGGCTAAGCAGAACGTTTACCCCAAAAATCCCCAGACTCCCCACAGTTTTTCCGCGACCCCCGGAACTTCCGGCCACCCCCCGGAACTTCCGGCCCTAGGCCCGGAACTTCCGGCCTAACCTGAAACATTGCACAGAATTTCAGCACCAGCCTTCTTCACCGTTTTCATCACAACTTTTCACTCCGAACTCCGATTTGAGTGTTCTTTGGCTCGTTTTGAAGCTATCGACGTGACCGAGGACCTCACCTTGGTTTCACCACCTTTTGACACCATCAAATTTTGTGCATTTTGGCATCTTTGCCTAGGGCTTCCACCACATCATCCGCTACACCACCGCAGACCTCCGCAACCTAACCAATTTTGTTCCCCATCGCATATGTGGTTGCTTGAGGAGTGATTTGAGTCTCCTAAGGTGTCTAGGCTACTTAGGGACGATTGCTTCTTCATCAACCACCACCACTACTTTCGCATAGGCTTGACCACTATACATTCCCGCCACCCCAACTTAACCCAATTTTGTTTGTGTTGTGAGTTGTGTCTCCTAAGGTGTTTCGGCTACTTAGGGACCGTGCTTCCAACTCCGACACCGTGTATAGTCCACCACCTTACCCTCCACTTCCGCATTGCCTACTTGCATAACCCATCATTGCATTGGCGCAATCCCATTGAGCTTCCGCAACACCACCATCGCATCCCGCTACCACCATTTTGACATTTGAGATTTTGAGTTCGCGGTTTTTTTCCGTTTCCTAAGGTGTTTCGGCTACTTAGGGACGAGTCTCCATCATCTTGGTATCTCCATCAAGATCACCGCCACTCATCATCGACAAGGATGGTAACCTCCATATCATCTTGGTATCGGGGTATCCCTCCATTGTATATTCCCTTGCCATTGCATTGATAACCCCTAGCCCATTTTGCGTCACTTGCCTATCGAGACTAGCCATTTGAGTATTGCCGGCAACGTTACTTGTGCACATTAGTGATCATCGAGCTACACCTCCCATTGCATACATACCATACCATATCGGTATCATCTTGGTATCATTCATCCTTTGTGCCACAAGTTTGTTCCTGCATATATACAATTGCTATCTTGGTTTGTGCATTGTGCCAAAGTGGCCATACATATCAAAAAAAGAGAATAAAGCTTTTAAGCAAAGAAAAAGAGTGAACAAAGAGCTTGTAAGCAATAGCCATAGCATCCACCACATTGCATAAGTTTGTCATATCCGATCATCTTAGATCAAACATCGGGAACCATACATACATAGCATACTTGGGATAGAAGTCGTTGCATTTTTGTCTCCTATAGGTTGTGCACAAGTGTCGTATCCGCCTATTGAGCAATCGTGCTAGCGTCTCTCTAGAGTTGTGCAACAAGAGCATTTTCCGTGGATTCCACATTTTGTGCTCATCCTTGGTTGCACGACCCCATTTATCTATCCGTGTGTGTGTTTCCGTGTGCCACATATTGCTATTGGTCTACTTGTTTCACTTGCGAATTTGTGAATCTCTTTCAACATTACTGACTCTTGCTAACATTTTGCATAAAATATTTTGTGCCATTATCCTCACCGAGCTCCACCATAAGCCTTATTTGTGTACGTGTGAGAAACCGACAAGAATTGGTACCAATTGTGCTATTTACTTGTCCACATTGGAGTGATCATTGATCCACTTTCAACTTCGGTCAAGGTACATTTGGTATTCGTTCTTCTCTTTCTCCACTCATATTGGATCGAATCTTGTGATGGATAGGCAAGGCATTTCATCTCCGGTCTTTCACAACAACGGCGGCGTGTACAACTACATCAACAACAAGCTTTCCGCACAAAAGGAGGAGCAAGATGCAAGGATGGAGGAGATTCGGACCTTGTTGATCAACCGTTCTTCCCCTTCATCATCCTCAAGGCGGCGACGTTCAAGTCACAAGTCTTCGGAGCGCAAAAATGATGCAAGCGCAAGTCGTCCTCGTCCACATCTCCATGGCGACCACCATCACGTTCGTGATCCACCTCGTCATGAAGGGCAAGTCACCTCCAAGCAACATGTGCACGACGATGACGAACAACATCTACATCGAGCTAAAGCACGACAACGACAACATCATCATGAAGATGCTCGAGATGCGCTTACTTACAAGTCGCAACAAGCCCTACTTCACGCCAAGTCCAAACTTCATGACCACAAGAGAAGACCGCGAGACAAGCACCACCAAGACGGAGCGACGGCTACACCAACCACTTTGGCATCTTCGCCAAGCGACTTCAAGGCATCTTCGCCAACAAGCACCTCAAGACTACGCTCAAGAGAAGCTTCCCAAGCTCAAGTCCGCGACTTCCACGAGCTACTACGACTCGACATCGACCACACGATTCCTTTCTATGGGACTCAAGAACAAGAGGAGTATCTCGAGTGGGAGCGTTTGACGGACGACTACCTCAAGCTACATCAAGTCCCTCCCGAAGATCAAGTGAAGTGCGCCACAAGGAACTTCCACGACTACGCGTCCACATGGTTGCTTCACACACCTTCGGAGATCTACGACATGAGTTGGCCCAAGACGAAGAGAGCTTTGCGGTGAGAGTTTGTGCCTCCAACCTACACGGAACAACTTCAACGCCAATTGGAGAACACCATCCAAGGATCCAAGTCCATCGACGAGTACTTCAAGGAGATGAAGATTGCCTTGCGACGAGCCAGCGTGGATGACCCCATTTCGATGAAGTTCCACTTCATGATGGGATTGCACAACGACATCTCCAAGACGATATTCCTCGAGAACTACAAGTCCCTCGACGACAACTACATTGGTGCTCTCAAGGCGGAACAAGAACTCATGAAGGCCAAAGTTTCTCTACCCCAAGCTCACTTCACGATGACCAAGCTCCATGAGAACGAGCATGAGGCTAGTACCACCATGATGTCCAAGCCCGACGAGCTCCAAGATGCTACTCCCAAGTTTGACGCCATCCCTCTTTGTGGCATTGACGATGCCGAGTCCTCCATGACTCTTTTTCAAGACGGTGCGGCGACAAGTACGACTACGGAGACCCTCAAGGACCAAGCTTTGAAGGCGAGCAACAAGGTGGCGAGCAAGGATGATGCTTCCATCTTAGGAGGCAAGAGTGATGATGTGCCATCTTCGGCCTTCATCCACGGCGAGAGTGATGTTATGCCATCTTCGGCCTTCATCCATAACGACGACTACGAGACGGTTGAGCATGGGATTTTCCCTTCGACCACGGTGACATGTGATGACTTGAGTGACTTTAGCCACCATATTGAGAGTGAGAGTGATTTCACCACTAGCCCCATATATGATGTGTTTCCACTATTCCCACATGAGGAGAGCCACAACCCCCACCTCTTGAGTGAGATGAGTGACTCCACCTTATGTGACATTGAGTGCACCTACCATGAGGGAGTGAGTGAACCACCACATAGAGAGAGAGTGAGATAATTGATAGGTCATGTGAGGCCACTTTCAACACTAACGACTTGACCTCTCCCTCTATTGTGTCTTCTCATTTGGTGCTAGGTCCCATATATGATGATGCGCCGCTTCTTGACGACTTCGTCCTACCTTTGGACAAGACGATGGCCATGGTGGAATATGATGCACCCCCACATGGTTCCATCACAATGATGATCTTGACCACCATTTGGTCTTTCCCACCTCACCTACACCACTTGAGTGGAATGAACAAGGTAACATAGGTGAAGGTGATGCTCTAGTCCCACTAGTGGACATTCATGACATTGATTGCTTGCATGATGTTGATCCCCCTATTGACATGCTTCATGCTAATATGATTTCCCCATGCGACGATTTACCCATTTATGATGAGTATGATGATTGCCATGTGGAGTCTTTTAGTTGTGATGCCATGTTCCATAGGATTTCTTGTGCTAATTCTCTCGGTCACATCATGTTTGCCAATCCGCTTGACTTATCATATGCTATGCATGAGATCAATCATATGTCATATTTGCAATCTCTTCATAGTGACTATGCATATGCCATTCAAATTAACCCAATTTGCACTTATGGCATAGATGACAAGCCCATGGTTATTGGCATTTGTTTCTCTTGTGATGATATTGATATGCTCCCTTTGCATCATTTATCTCATATGCCATGCCATGACCACCTAGCTTCGGATATACATTGTTTTGGATGTTGTCCATTTTCTCCATATGATGTTTCCAACATTGCTCATGAGGAGACCCCCATAGTTTCCTCATACATTTTAGGAGATTTTGATCCATCCTATCCATTGCATGATCCCAATACTTGTGTGCACAATATGTTTTCCATGAATGAAAATGCTATTGATGTGCCATATAATTGTATGCTCAATTTGCATCCCCATCGTGTCATGCATAATAACTATTCTTTCATGATGGATGACATGTTCTTATACCATGCATCAAATTTCTTTGACCGATGCTTATCTTGTGCTAACTCACACGTGAACATACACATCATGATGGATGATGTGTACATCTACCACGCACACAATTTCTTTGGTGTGTGTCTCTTTTGTGTAGGTACCCATGAATTCTTGTCAACCTCGCAATCCCATGAGTTGACAAAACGAGCTCTAGAGAGCAATGATGACTTAGGATCCCATGGATCGCATTTCCCGCCGCTCTCTTCACACGAAGTCTTCGCACATTTCTTCTACATGACCCTCACTTGGCTATGGGTTATTGTCCACTACATATTCTATGCCCATCTTGCCATGTTCACTTTGCATGTTATGCTCATTACTATGCGTTTGCCATGCATTCGTGACCCATGCTTTGCATTACACATGATGATTGATTCTCATACTTGTATGTGTATTTGCAAGCTTGGTGGAGATATCGCTTGCTATCGCTATGTTTGCTTTGTACCCCATGCCTATGATGATACTTTCATCTTGCTTTGTGTTCATGCTTGCGATATGTCATGTGCATTGCCTATGCCTATTATTTGCTCTCATGACATGATTGCCATGATTTACTCTAGTATGTTGCATCTTTGCACTACTAGCTTGCACGACTTGATTACTATGCTTGACTTGATTGCCTCACACATGATGAACAATTGCTCTTTCTATTGTGTTGAGTGCCACACTATATTCACTACACCCCATGCACATTATGCTTGGATTGTCTTGCACTTGACCCATGTGTTTAGACACTTCATTTTACTTGGTGTTGTGAATGATTCATATGCCTACCATCGACCTTACATTGAGCAATTTGTGAATGCTTGCTATGAACTTGAGGTAGATGCTTCTTCTCTTGTCACACATATTTGCATCACTAACTCACATTCACATGCTTGTTTCCATGATGTCCTTGTTTGTGCTCAATTTATGTGCTTACATGCCATGTCACAATCTTTTGTCACACCATATGCTATGCTTGATGACAACACTTGTTGGGTGAATCACCTCTTGAATGCTTGGTTTTGCACTAATGCTAACCGCATTTGTTTTTCCAAGTGTTTGTTCTCCTTGCTCCTCTTGAAGGAATCACGAGACGGTGCGACATTGGAGAGTGCACATTTCAAGCTTCAAGATGACGAGAACTTGGTGATCGACCACTACTACACGACGACGCCATCTCTTTCCCATGGTGATTTGGGTTTCGATCCGAAGTCGGATCTTTCCCAAGGGGGAGGGGATGATGCGGAGCATCCTATGGACATCACCATGTCAAGAGTTCATTCGGCAAGTGACACGTGCGACATCTATTTCACATACATAAAGGTGAATCCTCTCCTTTACATGTGCTCACTTGACCCCTTTGAGGATGGTATACTACTTGACCCTCCATCGTGCATGCATAGGTATTGTCGGAGCTTCACGGATGACGAGGAGGAGTGCAAGCGCCAAGGATCACCTACACCATCCGCGAGGGAAGCGTGGAAGAGAAGGAAGAAGAAGCCTGGACAAGCTTCTGGAAAGCCCGGAACTTCCGGCCGCTGCCCGGAACTTCCAGCCACGGGAACCTCCGGCCATCCCGGAGCTTCCGGCCCTGCTGCACCGAAGCCGTCCAAGAGTGTGCCAACTCTCTGGATAGCCCGGACCCTGCCTGGACCTTCGCCCGGAACCTCCGGCGCCCGGACCTTCCAGCCGTCCCCGGAACATCCGGCCCTGCCTGCGCGCAGACACTCGGGCCGATGCCATGTACCCTTTCGCCCCTCACTTACCCCTTCGTGGACCTAGACTATATATACTCCTCCACCTCCTCCTTTCTAGGGTCAGCATTGTGATAGCTCATTTGAGAGATAGAGCTACGCTCATCCATATCGGATCTACTCCTTGAGAGAGACCGTGGCCCCTCTTCGGAGAAGATCCACCTTGGATTCAAGACCTCCTTGCGGAGAAGATCCCCTTGTGGATTCAAGACCTCCTCACGGAGAAGAACCGGTTACCTCTTGTATCGTCCGTTGTTGACTTTGGATCTTGTATCTCCCTTTGTGTTCATGGATCTAGCGCATGTGTGATCATTCTTGTTGGTTTGAGTGTTCTCTTGTGTTCCCCTCGTGATTTTCCCCTCGTTTCCCTCCTTATGTTCTTCGCGGGATCCGCTCCTTTCGTGAAAGATCGGGCTATAGGGTTCCTACCCTACATCACAACTCACTGTTTTGGAATCTAACTTTGCAATGTTTGGATTAAACATTTTGGCCTCAGCAGGGCGCCCCCACGCCCTGAAGTGCTGTAGGGAGGGCACCCATCCTGTCCATAGCTCGTACGATGTTTTGGGCACCGACTTGCTTGGTACTCTATTAAGAATGTGAATGGCAGTTTCAAGCGCCTCCATCCGTAATTCCAATGGCAAGTTGGAATAACTCATCATGCTGCACACCATATCTGTAAGTGTACGGTTGCGCCTTTCAGCTACTCCAATCTTTTCTCCCAGAGTGGGATACGTTAAAAGCACATGAGTTATCATATCTTTCTCTTGCGAGAATTTCTCCCGTCATACGGGATTTTTGACATAATATTATGTCAGTTTTACCCTGTTACGCAGGTATTTCCCCAGACTTTTCCCGCCATGCGGGTAATTCCCTGTAAGGGGACATAAATGCCAGAATTGGCTCTTTTGACTGCATATTCAATCATCAAATTTAGGAATAAATCCGAATGCTCTTTTACACACATGCTTAATCTGACGTTGGTCAAATTAAACACGCATGTTGCTTGTTTCATATTAAATCATGTTAACTGAAAAATCTTTTCATAGAGAGTACATGAAAGACATTCATCAACCAAGACTCTAAATGATCTATTTCTTTTCTTTTGATGCCATTCTTTAGAGAGAACATACTCCCTCACGTTATGACCTTTCTTTCATCTTTTGGGTCACAAGTACCCAGCCATTCGCTTTCACGAATGAAAGCATGAAACTTTTTAGTCTGTGAACACCAATAATCAACAACAATGGGCATAAAAATAACCCTACGTTGGTCTGGTTAAAAGAAATGCACATTAAAATTTTGAAACTTTCTTTTATATTCTAAATCACCGTTGTGGCAGAATTAGAATAAACATCATCCTTCTACATTAATTCCATATCACCGTTGGGCGGAAAAGGAAATAATGCATATAACTCATAAACAATGTGACTATCTAAGAATTAATCATCATCATCAACTTTATTGCAGCGGGAACAAGAAATATACATTTATCAGTTCAAGAGCATTTCTTGATATTTACCCGTTCTCTGAAAATTGATCATTTTGATATAAAATTTATCAGAGATTTAAACTTTGCACATAAGACTCTTAGAATTATAGCACTGTTATCATCAACGTTGGTCAGAAAATAACAATACCATATTTTAACTTTAAAACAAATATCTTTTATTTTGTCATAGCAGAAACTATCTGCATCTTATTTCACTACATCTTATTTCATCCACAGGGGAAAAACATTGCTAATTCTTCCAATTAAATTTTCACGTTGGTTCCAATTTAATTGGATGATAAAACTTTTACTTTGCAGCAGAAACTTTACAATATTCTATTCAAAAACAATTATGTACTCTTTTACTTTCGAAGCAATTTTAACCGGCTGGTTCAAAAATGCATTAGAGAAGCAATAATTTAATCTTTTACTTTAGTTCTATTCACTTTTTAAAAGAGCACTTTTAATTTCAATAATAAAACATGATTATGTTATTAACAACGTTGGTCATAAAAATAACATAATCATATTCATCACTTTAATAATCACTTTAACATGCTCTTAAAAACTAATACTATATAAACTTTTATTTTCTTTTTAAAAGAGCACTAATTATTTACGCAGCGGAAAAACATGAATAAAAATTCATGATCTTTTTATTCTTTACAGAAACTTTTCGTTGACCGAATAAAACATCATGAACCTTATAATTTTCTTTATAAAATTCATGAACTTTTTATTTTTCTGAATTTTTTTTCTATTTTCATTTTCAGAACTTTTATACTTTTTTATTTTCTATTTTCTAAACAGAATTTTCGTTGGAAAAATTTGTATAGAAAAACTATTGTAAATCTGCCCAAAAAATTGGACAGAAAACTATTTAAAAAGGAAGAAGGAAAAAACGGCAGCGCGGCCTAGCCCCTGCCCACAGCGCGCGGCTGCGGCCTCAGCCCAGCGCGCCGCTCTCCACTTTTGGCCCAGAAAGCCCATGGGCGGCTAGGTTTCGATCTATGGCCGATCGATGTGATCCGGCGGCCACACGCGCGCATCGCTCGAGCAAAACGACCCACTCGGTGAGACAGGGGGGAACCCTAATTCATTCTCCCCCCTGCGCGTCGCTCTTCTCTCGCTCCCGTACTGAGCCGTTGCGCTCGACGCCGGCCGCTCGGTCACCTCGCCGCACCAGTCGCCGGCGACGGCGACGCACCACCGCGCCGCCCTGCGCCATCGCGCTCTTTTCCTTTTTCCCTTTCTCCAGTCCGCCGTGGCGCGCCTCTGCCTCTTCTTCTCTGCTCTGTGGCAGCACAACTGCGGGTCCTGTGCTGGCCGCTCCACCGGCGACAGCGTTGAGCGGCCACCGAAACACGTCCGGCCGCCGTCTCTTTCACCTTCCCGTGTCTTTCCTCTGGCAGAGAGAGAGAGAGAGAGGGCGACGGCTGCGCCTCCTCTGCTCCCCCTCGCCTCTCCATCTCGCTCGCGACGGCGGCCTCTGTACAGGTCGCCGGGCCACCGCGCCGCGAGCAGTCACCGGCGACGGCCATCGCTCCGCGATTCTTCCTTTCCCTCTTCTTTTCTCCGCTTCCACCGCGAGCCAGTGGCAGAGAGAGATGCGAGGTCTAGCCCTCCTCTGCTCCCCTGAATACGACGACGTGGACCACCCTACGGCGGTGCCGTGGTTAGACCCTTCGCCGGTAGCGCGTTTTCCCTTGCAGGAAGCGCGCCGCCGTCGAATGGCTTGGCTGCTTTGCCCTTTGCCCCTTTCGGGGTGGGTTCTTCGTCCCTGTCGCCTCGGCTTGCCGATGCGCGACGGGATCGAGAGGAACAGGCGTGGCCTGTCGGCGGCGCACTTTGCCGGCGAAGGCCCGAGGCTGTTCTCCGGTGAAGACTTTGTTATTCTTTTGTTTGCTTGTGTCTGCCCTTCTATGGTTCTTTGGGGAGGGATGAAACTTTTCTTTTCTGTACCAAAAATCTAGAACCAATCTGGCTGATACCATTGATAGATTCTTTGGAACCGGGTAGGCTAGATCATCCGGTAAACCTACCTTCTGCTGTCCAGACGAGGAACTCCCGGTGCCGGCCATGGTGACGGTGGCCGGTGATGGCAGAGAGTGGATGGCGGCGGTGGTGGAACTTCCCGTGAGCACCGCGCTAACCCTAGGTCGGTAGGGAATATCGGTGGGTTTATGACAGCGGTGAACCTCGTGCTCCGTGCCTCGGCCCCCACCACTGTTTATATAGCGCGGGTCACAGGGGCCCACCAACCATGGTTTAGTTGGACGCCCCCGATCAGGACGCGAATCAAGGAGAGATCAACCTAACACGATGGACTCGGACGAATCCACGAGGGCCAGCGCGGACTCCGGTCGCGCCCACATTGCATTGCTCGCGAGGTCGAGCGCGACCTGGCTGGTGCCACACCCCATGCAGGTCCTCGCGCATGCCGAAGCGGTGCACGACCCTTGAGGCGAGCGACGGCGCCGAGGAGAAGAGGGAGACGTTGGCGACGAGCACGTCGACGTCCGCGGGCGCCACGCCTGACCTGACGAATAGCTCCGCAATGGCCTCATCGAAGAAGGCGTCCATCTCGTCGAGCGCCTCCCGGTGGGTGGGTGAGTCCTCGCGGCACTGGAGGATGCTGCGCGGGCCATAGCTGTGCTCGCCGATGCCGGAGTGGACGATGACGCGGAGGAGGAACCGGAGTCCGTAGGTTGCACCGCGAGCGCTGCCGGTGAGTGACGGCCGCGCGCACCAGGGCAGCCACCGCGTGCGCAAGGAGGAGCACAGTGAGCACGAGAAGCGGTTCCATCATTGTGTCCACGTCCAGGCTAGCTGCGCACGCCTAAGTTCGTGTTTTACAGAGAAGGAGAAGGCCTTAGAGAGCACGATTGTGGCCGGCGTCGGGAGGCTCGTCCCGCGGGTGCACGTCGGGAGGTTCGTCCTACGGCTCCATGACCACGAGAGTCATCATCTCTGCTCATGGGCAGCCATGGGACATCACGGCATGCTCCACGAGGACCACGACGGAGTGAGCGGAGTCTGAATTCAGCGATGTTAAAGGAGCGAAGGAGCCCAGCTGGCCTGTTAAGTGGGGAGACTCTCCATCGCCGCCGCCGTTCTCCACTCTGCTAGCGCGAGATGAACTTCCTCTCGATTGGTATCGCAAGATACCGGTTGGCTAGCATAAGAAGCCGCAAGAGAGGGCAAACAGGGTCAGATGGGTTGGGCTTCGCGGCCCATACACAGGGAGAAGCTAAGGCCGCTACTAGCCCGGCCCATCTCTCGGGAGACCAGAACCTCTCTTTTTTCTATTTTTCCACTTTTTTGTTTTTGTTTTCATGTTTTCCTTTATTCTTTACTTTTGTTTATACTTCCAAATATTCTAAATATAATATTAAAACACTCTACATTAAACATTTAAACAATGTTAATCTAGCATTTGTAAAACGTTAAATGTGTATAGAAAAAAACGCTTCTCATGTATGAAAAATGTATAGGAAAAAATCAATGTGTATCACAAAAGTTGACCATGTATTTATAAGTGTTATTCAAGCATTTGAAAAATGTTAATCATCTATTTAGAAAAATTTAAATGTGTATAATATATGCTCCCGGTGTATACCAAAAATGTCAAATGCGTACTAAACATTGATAATAAAAAACATAAATTTTTAAAAAATATTTGATTGTGTATAAAAAGTTAATCATATATTTCAAAAATGATAACCGTGTATAAGACTGTTCCTGATGCCAAAAATATACAATATGTATGAAAAAAAAGTAGTCATCAAATAAACATAGTTAGCGAATCAACCTGTGGTTGGATGCTTAGGAGGATAGTGTTAACTCCAACTCATCTGGGTTCAAGCCCTAGACTTGGTGCTTGCATTTTTCTAGATTTTTATTTCAGACTTTTCGGTGATGTGCGTTCAGTGGGAGGAGACATTTTCGTTGACTATAAAGGCGTCTATGGTGACTTCATCATTCTCAGGATAATATGCTAGTTCAGTCTCTCGAAGGTGCTCATAGAGGGTAGGGTGTGAGTGCGTGCATGCGTGTGTTCATAGGGATAGATGTATGTGCGCATGTATGAGCGTTAGTGTCTGTACTGTGTTAAAAAATCAAATAAAAATAATTAAAAAATATTAAGCATGTATTAACAAAATGTTAAACATGTACAAATTAAAATGTTCCTGGTGTTTATAAAAAACCTAAGAATGCGTATTTAAACTTTTGAACATGAAACATAAATCTTATAAAATGTTGCTAGTGTATAACACATGTTAATCATGTATTTTAAAAATATTAAACATGTATTAAAAAGTGTTCCTGATATACACTGAAAATGTATGATATGTATTAAAAAGGTAGTCATCAATTTTTTTTTAATTTCAAACATGAATTAAAAAATTGTTCCTGATGTGTATGTATAATTGCGTATGAAAACTGTGAACATGTGTTGAAAAAGAAGAAAAATAGTGAAAACGGAAGAAACGGAAGGAAGAAGAAAAATAGTAAAAATGGGAGAAACATAAGGGAAAAGAAAAAGCACCCAAGGAATACATAAAACCCGAAGGAAAACGGTGAAAACCGAAAAATGATGAGAAAAAATGAAAAAACAGGAAAACATAAAAGCCTAAGAAAACCGTGAAAACCCATGAGGAAACGAAGGAAAACGAAAAAAAGGAACAAAACTAATGAACACTAAGAAAAACAACAAATAAAAATAAATAAAATAGAAAAGAAAAGAAAAAACCAATAAATGATGAAGGGCCACAAGCTCGCTAGCCTCATTCATGGCCGTGGCCCAATTCTCACTCCGCCCCCTCGGTGGCCAGATTTGCTAAAAAAAAGTTCGTAAATTTTTACTGTACTAACTCGGACATTGTTCTTATATATAGATTAAAATAATTCACACAATCAATTTTTTAATCTTCAATTCAAAACGCAAGACCATCTTGAAAAAAATCTCGAAAAAGCGTTTGGTTGCTCACCATAAAAAATAAAAATAAACATCAAACTTCTAAACAAGTTCCAAACTTGGGAAAAGTTCAAAAAAATACTTTTAGTTTTTAGAAAGGTTGCAAATTTTAAAAAAACTACATCAAATCTGAAAAAAATGTGAATTGAAAAAACTTCATAATATTGGAGATCATGGAAGTAGAAAAAAGTTCATGAAGTTTGAATAAACTTCGGGAATTTGACACAACTTCATAAAACATGAACGAAAAATGGAAGAAATAATGCGGGAACTTGAAAAAAATTCCTTAAAAAAATTCAGGTATTTGAAATATTTTAAATTTGAAAAAATAACATATTTAAAAATGAAAAATAAAATAAGGAAAAACAAAAAACCTATACAAAGACCATGTCCAGAAAAGGCAGAAGCAAAAAGGAAAAAAACCGACGGGGAAGCTTCCAGAAGCTTTTCAAAACCGGGATGAGTTCCTGGTCAGTACCTAAGATGGGTTGGCCCATTATACAAGCGCACGACGCGAGTTTACCGAAAAGCCTATAACTAGCGCGATAGGTGCCCTAGCCTAGATGTTGCTGTTGCAGCTGCTAGCGAGTTGTTGATGTCGCCGTTGGCAAGCTGCTAGGCCTAGTAGAGTTGGAGTTGCTGCCTCCACCAAGCTCACCATTTGCTCAATTCGTATACAAGTTACAAGGTTCGGACAATGTCGGGCCGCGGCAGTTAGTCCGGCAAGGCAGGTGATTAAATCGTGTCCTGGTCACGGTCACCATTACCACCCTCGGAGAAACTGCTGGCAAGGGATTTATTATGTTGTGTGATGTTCTTTGCCACATGAGGATTTATTGTGTTGATTTAGTTGTTAGACTCATTATGCCATTCTTTTGTGCCATTGTGATTGTAGGCAGTTTGATGATCCCAATTATGCTTTACGTTAAGATGAGATTGCTCAGTTGGAGAGAGAGAAGATACACATGGAAGAGGTGATACATGAGGTGAGATGTCAGGTGGATGAAGAAAAGGCCAATTCAGAGGATCCATTCAATCTACAAGAGATGGAAAAAAATCATTACTAGGGTTTCAACTGTAGAGAGAGAGAGAGGATCACTAGAAGGAGGGGTGGAGCGATAACACCAGCAGTAGCAGTTCGCCCAAGTTAGTAGCTCGTCGGTGGTAGCAACAACAACAGTTGGGCTATGGTTCACAACAAAAGCAACTTAAGGGGAAGAGAGAAGGAACCTGTCAGCGGTGTGGCGGCATCGCAAGTCTCCGTTTGTCAATGGTGGAGGTGGTGGCCGCTAGCAGCGGCGTTTCTTGTGATCTAGGCGACGGGGTGGACTGGATCAGGGTGTGAGGGTGTGAATGAAACATACAGAAACAGGGGCATAAGGTTAGGATGGATGTGTGTGTGGCATGCCGACTAGGTTGCCTAGTCAGCTTTGACTGGTCAAAACCGCTTGACCAGCCAAAAATTGAGTCAAGGGTTGTTATTTGAACTTTGTGACAACGTGAGGGTTGAACTCGATCAGTTTCAAAGATCAGGGTGAAAATCAAACCATGTTAGTTAGTTGAGGGTTGAAATGTGGACTTGTCTCAAAATGTAATGAATGTGCTCCGGTTTAAACGAAAATCATCCGATTTTATGTAAAAATTATCTAAATTTGAATGAAAAGTTGTGTAGTTTATTTAAATTTGCATCAAATATGATCGGATGTTTTTGCTAGATTTGAAAGACCGCCTCCCACATCGTTGTTTGGAACCCTGTCCAAATCAGTCCACGGATAGATACTCCCTCCATTCCAAAATATAGTGCGCCCGCGCTTCCTAAGATCGAAGTTTGACCATAAATTTAACGAACAAGACCGACTGCGGCGGGAGAAAAGGTTACACAATTAAAAACTTCTTTCAAATACGAATTCACTGATATAACTTTTGCTTCCGCCACAATCGGTTTTGGTAGTTAAATTTACGGTCAAAGTTGAAGCATGAGGATAGAGAAAGCATTACATTGTGGAATGGAGGGAGTACAATGTTCGTTTTAAGTGTCCGTGCTAAAGTTAGAGCAACTCCAATGTGGCGACCCATTTCGTCCACCCGCGTCCGTTTGGGTCGGCGCGGACAAAAGTGGCGGCCCAACGCGCCGACCCAAACTCAAATCGTGTCCGTCCGGTGTCCACGCCGACCCATTTCCGGCCCAAAATTGCGCCTGGAATGTGTCGGCGTAGACGCGAAGCAGACGCGCTGCGCGTCTCCTCGCCGTCCGCCGCGTCCCCACCTGGCGGCCACCCAACCGCCACGGTCAACATAATTTATGATGACTGCCCACCTTGGGCCCACGCGTCAGCGACGGTGGTCGTCCTTTTTTAAGTCGGGCGTGCGGCGGGGTCGTCCTCATCCACTTACCACTCGCCCCACGACCCCATCTGGCCACCCCTGCCCCCATGCCGGCGACAACCCTAGCCACCGCCAGCATGGGTTTCTTCTCCGGCATCGGCAGCAGCCGCAAGGGCAAAGCCCCCGCCCGCCGTTCCCCCTCCCTGCCCACCCTCCCCGCGCCGGCGCGTGCTCCCCGATAGAGGCAGTGCATCAACGTGCCGTTGCACCAGGCCGAGTGGCACTGGCACCACCGCGTGCCTCTGCCGTACCCGGACGTGACGATGTCGCATGACTGGCATTTGGATCCGCAGAGGATCCCAGTGCCGGTGGCGCCGCGGACGGCGAGGGCCCATGCTGAGGGGGTGCGGCGCCGGCTGATACAGTCTCCGTCGTATCTATAATTTTTGATTGTTCCATGCCAATATTCTACAACTTTCATATACTTTTGGAAACATTTTATACTATTTTTGGGACTCACATATTGATCTAGTGCCCAGTGCCAGTTCCTGTCTGTTGCATGTTTTATGTTTCACAGAATATCCATATCAAACAGAATCCAAACAGGATAAAAACGAACGGAGCTTATTTTTGGAATATTTGGAAAATTCCGGAAGAAAAATCCACGCGAGACGGTGCCCGAGGTGGCCACCAGGCAGGGGGGGCGCCTGCCCCCCTGGGCGCGCCCCTGACCGTCGTGGGCCACCCGTAAGACGGTTGATGCCCTTCTTCGGCCGCAAGAAAGCTAATTTTCGGAAAAAAATCACGGCGAAGGTTTCGATCCAATCGGAGTTACGGATCTCCATATATACCCGAAACGGTGAAAAGGCAGCAGAACAGAACGCGGAAACAGAGAGAGAAAGAGAGACAGATCCAATCTCGGAGGGGCTCTCGCCCCTCCAATGCCATGGAGGCCAAGGACCAGAGGGGTAACCCTTCTCCCATCTAGGGAGGAGGTCAAGGAAGAAGAATAGGAAGGGGCCCCCTCTCCCCTTCTCTTCCGGTGGCGCCGGAACGCTACCGTGGCCATCACCATCTTCACCGCGATCTACACCAACACCTCCGCCATCTTCACCAACATCCCCATCACCTTCCCCCCTCTATCTACAATGGTCCACTCTCCCGCAACCCACTGTACCCTCTACTTGAACATGGTGCTTTATGCTTCATATTATTATCCAATGATGTGTTGCCATCCTATGATGTCTGAGTAGATTTTCGTTGTCCTATCGTGGTTGATGAATTGCTATGATTGATTTAATTTGCTTGTGGTTATGTTGCTGTCCTTTGGTGCCCATCATATGACCGCGCACGTGGATCACACCATATGGTTAGTTTTATGTTGATAGGACTATGTACTGGAGGGCAAGGGTGATAGAAGCTTCAGCCTAGCATAGAAATTGATGCATACGGGATTGAAGGGGGACCAATATATCTTAACGCTATGGTTGGGTTTTACCTTAATGAACGTTAGTAGTTGCGGATGCTTTCTAATAGTTCCAATCATAAGTGCATAGAATTCCAAGTTAGGGATGACATGCTAGCAGTGGCCTCTCCCACATAATACTTGCTACCGGTCTAGTAAAGTAGTCAATTGCTTAGGGACAATTTCGCAACTCCTACCACCACTTTTCCACACTCGCTATATTTACTTTATTGATTCTTTACTTACAACATCCCTTAGATTTTATTTACTTGCTCTTTATTATCTTGCAAACCTATCCAAAAACACCTACAAAAGTACTTCCAGTTTCATACTTGTTCTAGGTAAAGCGAACATCAAGCGTGCGTAGAGTTGTACCGGTGGTCGATAGAACTTGAGGGAATATTTGTTCTACCTTTAGCTCCTCGTTGGGTTCGACACTCTTACTTATCGAAAACTGTTGCAATCCCCTATACTTGTGGGTTATCAAGACCTTTTTCTGGCGCCGTTGCCGGGGAGCAATAGCGTGGGGTGAATATTCTCATGTGTGCTTGTTTGCTTTATCACTGAGTAATTTTTATTTGCTGTTCTTAGTTGTTTTCTATCTTTAGTTATGGGTAGGAAACGCAAAATACCAAAAAAATTAGTTGTACCTACTAAACCAATGGTTGAAGAACCACTCAAAATCTATCACACTACTGAAGCTTATTACTTGGATCATCTTCGATCCCTATGTGTTCGTGATAAAACCCCAACTAGCTTAGTTGAGGGAAAATCTTTAGATGAGCATGCTTGTTATGTGCTACACCGAATATCTGAAAAAGGGGAAATTTTACTGGGTCAAATTCATCGTTTGCAATGCTATTCTTGGAATTTATGCGAAATATATGATATTACTTGTTGTTCTGAAAACCCTAAGAAACACCTTCCCTATCAATGTGAGTTTAGTGATAATGGAATCATATCTTCGTATGCTAAGGGTGTTTATAGTTATTATGATGTTCAACAAATTGAAGAATTTGTTGCTTTTAAGGGTGCTTATGAAATTGCTTCTTTGATTGAAACGTATGATGCTACTCTTTACAAATCTGAAAATTTTGACATACTTAAATATTGCTATGATAATCATGCTTCTAATGCCTATGTTGAACCATATATTGAGGACTACCCCGCTGTCCAAGAAGAGACTAATATTTTGCAGGAGTCTATGGAAGAAGAAATTGATAAAACTGTGAGCTCATTGGATGAAAAAGATGAGGAGGAGAGCGAAGAAAAAAGGAGGAAGAGCGGATTAGCTACCCGTGCCCACCTTCTAATGAGAGTAACTCTTCAACTCATACATTGTTTAATTTCCCTTCGTGCTTACCGAAGGATGATTGTTATGATGAATGTTATGATCCCGTTGATTCTCTTGAAATATCCCTTTTTGATGATGCTTGCTATGCTTGTGGCCAAGATGCCAATATGAATTATGCTTATGGATATGAACTTGCTATAGTTCCTTATGTTAAACATGAAATTGTTGCTATTGCACCCACACATGATAGTCCTATTATCTTTTTGAATTCTCTCGACTACACTATATCGGAGAAGTTTGCCCTTATTAAGGATTATATTGTGTTGGAAATATGCCCTAGAGGCAATAATAAAAGCATTATTATTATATTTCCTTGTTCATGATAATTGTCTTTATTCATGCTATAATTGTGTTGTCCGGAAATCGTAATACATGTGTGAATAACAGACACCAACATGTCCCTAGTAAGCCTCTAGTTGACTAGCTCGTTGATCAACAGATAGTCATGGTTTCCTGACTATGGACATTGGATGTCATTGATAACGAGATCACATCATTAGGAGAATGATGTGATGGACAAGACCCAATCTTAACATAGCACAAGATCGTATAGTTCGTTCGCTAGAGTTTTCCAATGTCAAGTATCTTTTCCTTAGACCATGAGATCGTGTAACTCCCGGATACCGTAGGGGTGCTTTGGGTGTACCAAACGTCACAACGTAACTGGGTGACTATAAAGGTATACTACGGGTATCTCCGAAAGTGTCTGTTGGGTTGACACGGATCAAGACTGAGATTTGTCACTCCGTATGACGGAGAGGTATCACTGGGCCCACTCGGTAATGCATCATCATAATGAGCTCAAAGTGACCAAGTGTCTGGTCACGGGATCATGCATTACGGTACGAGTAAAGTGACTTGCCGGTAACGAGATTGAACAAGGTATTGGGATACCGATGATCGAATCTCAGGCAAGTAACATATCGATTGACAAAGGGAATTGTATACGGGGTTGCTTGAATCCTCGACATCGTGGTTCATCCGATGAGATCATCGAGGAGCATGTGGGAGCCAACATGGGCATCCAGATCCTGCTGTTGGTTATTGACCGGAGAGTCGTCTCGGTCATGTCTACATGTCTCCCGAACCCGTAGGGTCTACACACTTAAGGTTCGGTGACGCTAGGGTTGTAGGGATATGTATATGCAGTAACCCGAATGTTGTTCGGAGTCCCGGATGAGATCCCGGACGTCACGAGGAGTTCCGGAATGGTCCGGAGGTAAAGAATTATATATAGGAAGTGCTATTTCAGCCATCGGGACAAGTTTCGGGGTCAGTGGTATTGTACCGGGACCACCGGAAGGGTCCCGGGGTTCCACCGGGTGGGGCCACCTACCCGGGGGCCACATGGGCTGTAGGGGGTGCGCCATGGCCTACATGGGCCAAGGGAACCAGCCCCAAGAGGCCCATGCGCCTAGGGTTTAAGATGGGAAGAGTCCCAAAGGGGGAAGGCACCCCCTAGGTGCCTTGGGGGGGAGGGACTCCTCCCTTCGCCGCCGCCCCCTAGGAGATTGGATCTCCTAGGGCCGGCGCCCCCCCCCCCCCCTTGGCTCCCTATATATAGTGAGGGAAGGAGGGCCTCTCAGACCACGCCTTTGGTGCCTCCCTCTCCCTCTCCAACACCTCCTCCTCCTCCATAGAGCTTGGCGAAGCCCTGCCGGAGTACTGTAGCTCCATCACCACCATGTCGTCGTGCTGCTGCTGGAGCCATCTTCCTCAACCTCTCCTCTCCCCTTGCTGGATCAAGAAGGAGGAGACGTCATCCACTCCGTACGTGTGTTGAACGCGGAGGTGCCGTCCGTTCGGCGCTTGGTCATCGGTGATTTGGATCACGTCGTGTACGACTACCTCATCCCCGTTCTTTGAACGCTTCCGCTCGCGATCTACAAAGGTATGTAGATGCATCCGATCACTCATTGCTAGATGAACTCATAGATGGATCTTGGTGAAACCGTAGGAAAAAATTTTGTTTTCTGCAACGTTTCCCAACATTGGTATCAGAGCTAGGTCTATGCGTAGTTCTTCTTGCGCGAGTAGAACACAATTTGTTGTGGGCGTAGATGTTGTCAACTTTCTTGCCTCTACTAGTCTTATCTTTCTTCAGCAGTATTGTGGGATGAAGCGGCCCAGACCAACCTTACACGTACGCTTACGTGAGACCGGTTTCACCGACTAACATGCACTAGTTGCATAAGGTGGCTGGCGGGTGTCTGTCTCTCCCACTTTAGTTGGAGCGGATTCGATGAAAAGGGTCCTTATGAAGGGTAAATAGAAGTTGACAAATCACGTTATGGCTTTCACGTAGGTAAGAAAACGTTCTTGCTAGAACCCTATTTCAGCCACGTAAAACTTGCAACAACAATTAGAGGACGTCTAACTTGTTTTTGCAGCAAGTGCTTTGTGATATGATATAGCCAAAGTTGTGATGAATGATGAATGATATATATGTGATGTATGAGATGTTCATGCTATTGTAATAGGAATCACGACTTGCATGTCGATGAGTATGACAACCGGTAGGAGCCATAGGAGTTGTCTTTATTTTTTATATGACCTGCGTGTCATTGAGAAACGCCATGTAAATTACTTTACTTTATTGCTAAATGCGTTAGCCATTGTTGTAGAAGTAATAGTTGGCGAGCAACTTCATGGAGACACGATGATGGAGATCATGATGATGGAGATCATGGTGTCAAGCCGGTGACAAGATGATCATGGAGCCCCAAGATGGAGATCAAAGGAGCTATGTGATATTGGTCATATCATGTCACTATTATTATTTGATTGCATGTGATGTTTATCATGTTTTGCATCTTGCTTACTTAGAACGACGGTAGTAAATAAGATGATCCCTCATAATAATTTCAAGAAAGTGTTCCCCCTAACTGTGCGCCGTTGCGACAGTTCGTTGTTTCAAAGCACCACGTGATGATCGGGTGTTAGATTCCGACGTTCACATACAACGGGTGTAAGACAGATTTACACATGCAAAACACTTAGGTTGACTTGACGAGCCTAGCATGTACAGACATGGCCTCGGAACACAGAAGACTGAAAGGTCGAGCATGAGTCGTATAGAAGATACGATCAACATGAAGATGTTCACCGATGTTGACTAGTCCGTCTCACGTGATGATCGGACACGGCCTAGTTGACTCGGATCATGTTATACTTAGATGACTAGAAGAGGGATGTCTATCTAAGTGGGAGTTCATTGAATAATTTGATTAGATGAACTTAATTATCATGAACTTAGTCTAAAATCTTTGCAATATGTCTTGTAGATCAAATGGCCAACGTTGTCCTCAACTTCAACGCGTTCCTAGAGAAAACCAAGCTGAAAGACGATGGCAGCAACTACACGGGCTGGGTCCGGAACCTGAGGATCATCCTCATAGCTGCCAAGAAAGATTATGTCCTACAAGCACCGCTAGGTGCAGCTCCCGTCCCACAGAACCAAGACGTTATGAATGCTTGGCAGACACGTGTTGATGATTACTCCCTCGTTCAGTGCGGCATGCTTTACAGCTTAGAGCCGGGGCTCCAAAAGCGTTTTGAGAGACATGGAGCATATGAGATGTTCGAAGAGCTGAAAATGGTTTTTCAAGCTCATGCCCGGATCGAGAGATATGAAGTCTCCGACAAATTCTTCAGCTGTAAAATTGAGGAAAATAGTTCTGTGAGCGAGCACATACTCACTATGTCTGGGTTACATAACCGCTTGACTCAGCTGGGAGTTAATCTCCCGGATGACGCGGTCATTGACAGAATCCTCCAGTCGCTTCCACCAAGCTACAAGAGCTTTGTGATGAACTTCAATATGCAGGGGATGGAAAAGACCATTCCTGAGGTATTTGCAATGCTGAAATCAGCAGAGGTAGAAGTCAAGAAGGAACATCAAGTGTTGATGGTCAATAAAACCACTAAGTTCAAGAAGGGCAAGGGTAAAAAGAACTTCAAGAAGGACGGCAAGGGAGTTGCCGCGCCCGGTAAGCAAGCTGCCGGGAAGAAGCCAAAGAATGGACCCAAGCCCAAGACTGAGTGCTTTTATTGCAGGCAGTGGTCACTGGAAGCGGAACTGCCCCAAATACTTAGCGGACAAGAAGGCCGGCAAAACAAAAGGTATATGTGATATACATGTAATAGATGTGTACCTTACCAGTATTCATAGTAGCTCCTGGGTATTCGATACCGGTGCAGTTGCTCACATTTGCAACTCAAAGCAGGAGCTACGGAATAAGCGGAGACTGGCAAATGACGAGGTGATGATGCGCGTCCGGAATGGTTCCAAGGTCAATGTGATCGCCGTTGACACGCTACCTCTACATTTACCTTCGGGATTAGTTTTAAACCTTAATAATTGTTATTTAGTGCCAGCTTTGAGCATGAACATTGTATCGGGATCTCGTTTAATTCGAGATGGCTACTCATTTAAATCCGAGAATAATGGTTGTTCTATTTATATGAGAGATATGTTTTATGGTCATGCTCCAATGGTGAATGGTTTATTCTTAATGAATCTCGAGCGTAATGCTACACATGTTCATAGTGTGAATACCAAAAGATGTAAGGTTGATAATGATAGTCCCACATACTTGTGGCACTGCCGCCTTGGTCACATAGGTGTCAAACGCATGAAGAAGCTCCATGCAGATGGACTTTTAGAGTCTCTTGATTACGAATCATTTGACACGTGCGAACCATGCCTCATGGGTAAAATGACCAAGACTCCGTTCTCAGGAACAATGGAGCGAGCAACCAACTTATTGGAAATCATACATACTGATGTGTGCGGTCCAATGAGTGTTGAGGCTCGCGGTGGCTATCGTTATGTTCTCACCCTCACTGATGACTTGAGTAGATATGGGTATATCTATTTGATGAAACACAAGTATGAAACCTTTGAAAAGTTCAAGGAATTTCAGAGTGAGGTTGAAAATCAACGTGACAGGAAAATCAAGTTCCTGCGATCAGATCATGGAGGAGAATACTTGATTCACGAATTTGGCACACACTTAAGAAAATGTGGAATAGTTTCACAACTCATGCCGCCTGGAACACCTCAGCGTAACGGTGTGTCCGAACGTCGTAATCGCACTCTATTAGATATGGTGCGGTCTATGATGTCTCTTACCGATTTACCGCTATCTTTTTGGGGCTATGCTTTAGAGACTGCCGCATTCACTTTAAATAGGGCTCCGTCGAAATCCGTTGAGACGACACCGTATGAATTATGGTTTGGGAAGAAACCTAAGCTATCATTTCTAAAAGTTTGGGGATGCGATGCTTATGTCAAGAAACTTCAACCTGAGAAGCTCGAACCCAAGTCGGAAAAATGCGTCTTCATAGGATACCCTAAAGAAACTATTGGGTATACCTTCTACCTCAGATCCGAAGGCAAGATCTTTGTTGCCAAGAATGGATCCTTTCTAGAGAAGGAGTTTCTCTCGAAAGAAGTAAGTGGGAGGAAAGTAGAACTTGATGAAATGTTACCTCTTGAACCGGAAAATGGCGCAACTCAAGAAAATGTTCCTGAGGTGCCTGCACCGACTAGAGAGGAAGTTAATGATGATGATCATGAAACTTCAGATCAAGTTGCTACTGAACCTCGTAGGTCCACAAGGACACGTTCCGCACCAGAGTGGTACGGCAACCCTGTCCTGGAAATCATGTTGTTAGACAACAGTGAACCTTCGAACTATGAAGAAGCGATGGCGGGCCCAGATTCCGACAAATGGCTAGAAGCCATGAAATACGATATAGGATCCATGTATGAAAACAAAGTATGGACTTTGACTGACTTGCCCGATGATCGGCGAGCCATAGAAAATAAATGGATCTTTAAGAAGAAGACAGACGCGGATGGTAATGTGACCATCCATAAAGCTCGGCTTGTTGCTAAGGGTTATCGACAAGTTCAAGGTGTTGCCTACGATGAGACTTTCTCACCCGTAGCAAAGCTGAAGTCCGTCCGAATCATGTTAGCAATTGCCGCATACTATGATTATGAGATATGGCAAATGTACGTCAAAACGGCATTCCTTAATGGTTTCCTTAAGGAAGAATTGTATATGATGCAGCTGGAAGGTTTTGTCGATCCTAAGAATGCTGACAAGGTGTGCAAGCTCCAACGCTCGATTTATGGGCTGGTGCAAGCATCTCGGAGTTGGAACATTTCTTTGATGAGATGATCAAAGCATTTGGGTTTACGCAGACTTATGGAGAAGCCTGCGTTTACAAGAAAGTGAGTGGGAGCTCTGTAGCATTTCTCATACTATATGTAGATGACATACTTTTGATGGGAAATGATATAGAACTCTTGGACAGCATTAAGGCCTACTTGAATAAGAGTTTTTCAATGAAGGACCTTGGAGAAGCTGCTTATATATTAGGCATCAAGATCTATAGAGATAGATCAAGACGCCTCATAGGTCTTTCACAAAGCACATACCTTGATAAGATATTGAAGAAGTTCAATATGGATCAGTCTAAGAAGGGGTTCTTGCCTGTGCTACAAGGTGTGAAATTGAGCTCAGCTCAATGTCCGACCACGGTAGAAGATATAGAAGAGATGAGTGTCATCCCCTATGCCTCAGCCATAGGTTCTATTATGTATGCCATGTTGTGTACCAGACCTGATGTAAACCTTGCCGTAAGTTTGGTAGGAAGGTACCAAAGTAATCCCGGCAAGGAACACTGGACAGCGGTCAAGAATATCCTGAAGTACCTGAAAAGGACTAAGGAAATGTTTCTCGTTTATGGAGGTGACGAAGAGCTCGTCGTAAAGGGTTACGTCGACGCTAGCTTCGACACAGATCTGGATGACTCTAAGTCACAAACCAGATACGTGTATATTTTGAATGGTGGGGCAGTAAGCTGGTGCAGTTGCAAGCAGAGCGTCGTGGCGGGATCTACATGTGAAGCGGAGTACATGGCAGCCTCGGAGGCAGCACATGAAGCAATTTGGGTGAAGGAGTTCATCACCGACCTCGGAGTCATACCCAATGCGTCGAGGCCAATCAAACTCTTCTGTGACAACACTGGAGCTATTGCACTTGCCAAGGAGCCCAGCTTTCACAAGAAGACCACGCACATCAAGCGTCGCTTCAACTCCATTCATGAAAATGTTCAAGATGGATATTTGTAAAGTACATACGGACCTAAATGTAGCAGATCCGTTGACTAAACCTCTCCCTAGAGCAAAACATGATCAACACCAAAATTCCATGGGTGTTCGATTCATCACAATGTAACTAGATTATTGACTCTAGTGCAAGTGGGAGACTGTTTGAAATATGCCCTAGAGGCAATAATAAAAGCATTATTATTATATTTCCTTGTTCATGATAATTGTCTTTATTCATGCTATAATTGTGTTGTCCGGAAATCGTAATACATGTGTGAATAACAGACACCAACATGTCCCTAGTAAGCCTCTAGTTGACTAGCTCGTTGATGAACAGATAGTCATGGTTTCCTGACTATGGACATTGGATGTCATTGATAACGAGATCACATCATTAGGAGAATGATGTGATGGACAAGACCCAATCTTAACATAGCACAAGATCGTATAGTTCGTTTGCTAGAGTTTTCCAATGTCAAGTATCTTTTCCTTAGACAATGAGATCGTGTAACTCCCGGATACCGTAGGGGTGCTTTGGGTGTACCAAACGTCACAACGTAACTGGGTGACTATAAAGGTATACTACAGGTATCTCCGAAAGTGTCTGTTGGGTTGACACGGATCAAGACTGGGATTTGTCACTCCGTATGACGGAGAGGTATCACTGGGCCCACTCAGTAATGCATCATCATAATGAGCTCAAAGTGACCAAGTGTCTGGTCACGGGATCATGCATTACGGTATGAGTAAAGTGACTTGCCGGTAACGAGATTGAACAAGGTGTTGGGATACCGACGATCGAATCTCAGGCAAGTAACATATCAATTAACAAAGGGAATTATATACGGGGTTGCTTGAATCCTCGACATCGTGGTTCATCCGATGAGATCATCGAGGAGCATGTGGGAGCCAACATGGGTATCCAGATCCCGCTGTTGGTTATTGACCGGAGAGTCGTCTCGGTCATGTCTACATGTCTCCCGAACCCGTAGGGTCTACACACTTAAGGTTCGGTGACGCTAGGGTTGTAGGGATATGTATATGCAGTAACCCGAATGTTGTTCAGAGTCCCGGATGAGATCCTGGACGTCACGAGGAGTTCTAGAATGGTCCAGAGGTAAAGAATTATATACAGGAAGTGCTATTTCGGCCATCGGGACAAGTTTTGGGGTCACCGGTATTGTACTGGGACCACCGGAAGGGTCCCGGGGGTCCACCGGGTGGGGCCACCTACCCCGGGGGCCACATGGGCTGTAGGGGGTGCGCCTTGGCCTACATGGGCCAAGGGCACCAGCCCCAAGAGGCCCATGCGCCTAGGGTTTAAGATGGGAAGAGTCCCAAAGGGGGAAGGCACCCCCTAGGTGCCTTGGGGGGGAGGGACTCCTCCCTTCGCCGCCGCCCCCTAGGAGATTGGATCTCCTAGGGCCGGCGCCCCCCCCTTGGCTCCCTATATATAGTGAGGGAAGGAGGGCCTCTCAGACCACGCCTTTGGTGCCTCCCTCTCCCTCTCCAACACCTCCTCCTCCTCCATAGAGCTTGGCGAAGCCCTGCCGGAGTACTGCAGCTCCATCACCACCACGTCGTCGTGCTGCTGCTGGAGCCATCTTCCTCAACCTCTCATGTCCCCTTGCTGGATCAAGAAGGAGGAGACGTCATCCACTCCGTACGTGTGTTGAACGTGGAGGTGCCGTCCGTTCGGCGCTTGGTCATCGGTGATTTTGATCACGTCGTGTACGACTACCTCATCCCCATTCTTTGAACGCTTCCGCTCGCGCAAAGGTATGTAGATGCATCCCATCACTCGTTGCTAGATGAACTCATAGATGGATCTTGGTGAAACCGTAGGAAAAAAATTTGTTTTCTGCAACGTTCCCCAACATATTGATGGGTTATCTTTTACTACTACACATGATGATTTTGAAAGATATAATATGCATGTGCTTGCTGCTCCTACTTGCAATTATTATGAGAGAGGAACTACATCTCCGCCTCTTTATGTTTCCAATACAACAAAATTGCAAGAAACTGTTTATACTATGCATTGGCCTGTACTTTGTGTGCATGAATTGTTCTTTTATGACATGCCGATGCATAGGAAGAGAGTTAGACTTTGTTGTTGCATGATATATGTTACTTTGTGCTCACTGCTAAATTACAAATCATTGCTAATTAAAATTGACTTTGATATACCTTGGGATCCGGGTGGATTCATTACTTGAGCACTATATGCCTAGCTTAATGGCTTTAAAGAAAGCGCTGCCAGGGAGACAACCCGGAAGTTTTAGAGAGTCATTTATTTCTGTTGTGTGCTTTTATAAGGTTTAAAATTAAAAATAATGTGTCAAGGTTTGCCTTTAGGATGTTTACATTTGCTTGATGGTTTGTACGGCGCAGGACAGAAACTTTGTCTGTAGTGCGCGATTTTACATTTTTAGTTGGAACGTCAAACAGTTCTGATTCTTTTTTAACTGTCTTCCTATATAAATTTTTTATTTTTCCTAATTTTGGTAGAATTCGTCAAGTATCATAAGTATGGTGAATGTTCAGATTGTTATAGACTGTTCTGTTTTAGACAGATTCTGTTTTTGATGCATAGTTTCCTTGTTTTCATGAAACTATCAATTTATATTAGTGGATTAAGCCATGGAAAAGCTATATTACAGTAGACACAATGCAAAAACAAAATATGATTTGGTTTGCAACAGTACTTAGAGTAGTGATTTGCTTTATTATACTAACGGATCTTACCGAGTTCTCTGTTGAAGTTTTGTGTGGATGAAGTGTTCGATGATCGAGAAGGTCTCGATGTGAGAAGAAGGAAGATAGGAAAGAGCTCAAGCTTGGGGATGCCCGAGGCACCCCAAGTAAATATTCAAGGAGACTCAAGCTTCTAAGCTTGGGTATGCCCCGGAAGGCATCCCCTATTTCTTCAACAAGTATCGGTATGTTTTCGGATTTGTTTCGTTCATGCGATATGTGCAATCTTGGAGCGTCTTTTGCATTTAGTTTTCATCTTTCTTTTATGCACCATTCTGGTATGAGATAGTCGTTGGTTGATTTATAGAATGCTCTTTGCACTTCACTTATATCTTTTGAGTATGGCTTTATAGAATGCTTCATGTGCTTCACTTATATCATTTGAAGTTTGGATTGCCTGTTTCTCTTTACATAGACAACCGCCATTTGTAGAATGCTCTTTTGCTTCACTTATATTTGTTAGAGCGTGGGCATATCTTTTGTAGAAAGAATTCAACTCTCTTTCTTCACTTATATCTATTTAGAGAGATGACATGAATTGGTTATTCACATGGTTAGTCATAAAATCCTACATAAAACTTGTAGATCACTGAATATGATATGTTTGATTCCTTGCAATAGTTTTGCGATATAAAGATGGTGATATTAGAGTCATGCTAGTGGGTAGTTGTGGATTAGTAGAAATACTTGTGTTGAGGTTTGTGACTCCCGTAGCATGCACGTATGGTGAACCGTTATGTAACGAAGTTGGAGCATGAGGTATTTATTGATTGTCTTCCTTATGAGTGGCGGTCGGGGACGAGCGATGGTATTTTCCTACCAATCTATCCCCCTAGGGGCATGCGTAGTAGTACTTTGCTTCGAGGGCTAATAAACTTTTGCAATAAGTATGTGAGTTCTTTATGACTAATGTTGAGTCCATGGATTATACGCACGCTCACCCTTCCATCATTGCTAACCTCTCTAGTACCGCGCAACTTTCGCCGGTACCATAAACCCACCATATACCTTCCTCAAAACAGCCACCATACCTACCTATTATGGCATTTCCATAGCCATTCTAAGATATATTGCCATGCAACTTCCATCATCATCATATACATGACTTGAGCATTCATTGTCATATTGCTTTGCACCATCGTAAGATAGCTAGCATGATGTTTTCATGGCTTGTCCGTTTTTTGATGTCATTGCTACGCTAGATCATTGCACATCCTGGTACATTGTCGGAGGCATTCATATAGAGTCATATCTTTGTTCTAGATCGAGTTGTAAGTAAATAAAAGTGTGATGATCATCATTATTAGAACATTGTCCCATGTGAGGTTATCAAAATAAAAGTGGCCAAAGAAGCCCCCCCAGTTGGGGATCGTAGAAGAAATTTAAAATTTTCTATGCATCACCAAGATCAATCTATGGAGTCATCTAGCAACGAGAGAGAGAGAGAGGAGTGCATCTGCATACCCTTGTAGATCGCGAGCGGAAACGTTCAACAGAATGGGGTTGATGGAGTCGTACTCGTCGTGATCCAAATCACTGATGATCCTAGCGCCAAACGGATGGCACCTCCGCGTTCAACACATGTATGGAGCGGAGATGTCTCCTCCTTCTTGATCCAGCAAGGGGGAGGAGAAGTTGATGGAGATCCAGCAGCACGACGGCGTGGTGGTGGAAGCTGCGGGATTCCAGCAGGGCTTCGCCAAGCGCTACCGGAGGAGGAAGAGGTGTCACGAGAGGGAGAGGGAGGCACCAGGGCTTAGGGTGCGGCTGATCTCCCTCCCCTCCACTATATATAGGGGCTAGGGGGGCGCATGCCCCCTTGGAGATCCCATCTAGAGGGGGGGCGGCGGCCCCTCGGGGGGCAACGGCCCCCTAGGGTTTCCAACCCTAGGCGCCTTGGGCCCTTGGGTGGGGTGCACCAGCCCACCAGGGGCTGGTTCCCATGCCACTTCAGCCCATGGGCCCCTCCGAGATAGGTGGCCCCACCCGGTGGACCCCCGGGACCCTTTCGGTAGTCCCGGTACAATACCGGTGACCCCCGAAACTCTCTCGGTGGCCGAAACTGGACTTCCTATATATAAATCTTTACCTCCGGACCATTCTGGAACTCCTCGTGATGTCCGGGATCTCATCTGGGACTCCGAACAACTTTAGGTTAACCGCATACTAATATCTCTACAACTCTAGCGTCACCGAACCTGAAGTGTGTAGACCCTACGGGTTCGGGAGACACGTAGACATGACCGAGACAACTCTCCGGTCAATAACCAACAGCGGGATCTGGATACCCATGTTGGCTCCCACATGCTCCACGATAATCTCATTAGATGAACCATGATGTCGAGGATTCAATCAATCCCGTATACAATTCCCTTTTTCTATCGGTACGATACTTGCCCGAGATTCGATTGTCGGTATACCGGTACCTTGTTCAATCTCGTTACGGTAAGTCTCTTTACTTGTTCCCGTAACACATCATCCCGTGAACAACTCCTTGATCACATTGAGCTCATTATGATGATGTCCTACCGAGTGGGCCCGGAGATACCTCTCCGTCATACGGAGTGACAAATCCCAGTCTCGATTCGTGCCAACCCAACAGATACTTTCGGGGATACCCGTAGTGTACCTTTATAGCCACCTAGTTACGTTGTGACGTTTGGCACACCCAAAGTATCCTTACGGTATCCGGGGGTTGCACAATCTCATGGTCTAAGGAAAGGATACTCGACATTAGAAAAGCTTTAGCAGACAAACTACATGATCTTGTGCTATGCTTAGGATTGGGTCTTGTCCATCACATCATTCCCCTAATGATGTGATCCCGTTATCAATGGCATCCAATGTCCATGGTCAGGAAACCGTAACCATCTATTAATCAACGAGCTAGTCAACTAGAGGCTCACTAGGGACACGTTGTGGTCTATGTATTCACACACGTATTACTGTTTCCGGATAATACAATTATAGCATGAACAATAGACAATTACCATGAACAAGGAAATATAATAATAACCATTTTATTATTGCCTCTAGGGCATATTTCCAACAGTCTCCCACTTGCACTAGAGTCAATAACCTAGTTACATTGTGATGAATCGAATACCCATAGAGTTCTGGTGTTGATCATGTTTTGCACGTGGAAGAGGTTTAGTCAACGGATCTGCGACATTCAGGTCCGTATGCACTTTACAAATCTCTATGTCTCCATCTTGAACATTTTCACGAATGGAGTTGAAGCGACACTTGATATGCTTGGTCTTCTTGTGAAACCTGGGCTCCTTGGCAAGGGCAACGGCTCCAGTGTTGTCACAGAAGAGAGTCATCGGGCCCGACGCATTGGGAATAACTCCTGTGTCGGTAATGAACTCCTTCGTCCAGATTGCTTCATGTGCTACCTCCGAGGCTGCCATGTACTCCGCTTCACATGTAGATCCCGCCACGACGCTTTGCTTGTAACCGCACCAGCTGACTGCCCCACCATTCAAAATATACACGTATCCGGTTTGTGACTTGGAGTCATTCGGATCTGTGTCGAAGCTAGCATCGACGTAACCCTTTACGACAAGCTCTTTGTCACCTCCATAAACGAGAAACATATCCTTAGTCCTTTTTAGGTACTTCAGGATATTCTTGACCGTTGTCCAGTGTTCCATGCCGGGATTACTTTGGTACCTTCCTACCAAACTTACGGCAAGATTTACATCAGGTCTGGTACACAACATGGCATACATAATAGACCCTATGGCCGAGGCATAGGGGATGACACTCATATTTTCTCTATCTTCTGCCATGGTCGGGCATTGAGCCGTGCTCAATCTCACACCTTGCAATGCAGGCAAGAACCCGTTCTTGGACTGATCCATATTAAACTTCTTCAATATCTTGTCAAGGTACGTGCTTTGTGAAAACCAATGAGGCGCCTCGATCTATCTCTATAGATCTTGATGCCTAATATGTAAGCAACTTCTCCAAGGTCCTTCATTGAAAAACACTTATTCAAGTAGGCCTTTATGCTTTCCAAGAGTTCTATATCATTTCCCATCAATAGTATGTCATCCACATATAATATGAGAAACACAGGCTTCTCCATAAATCTGCGTAAACCCAAACGCTTTGATCATCTCATCAAAACGAATGTTCCAACTCTGAGATGCTTGCACCAGCCCATAGATCGAGTGTTGGAGCTAGCATACCTTGTCAACATTCTTATGATTGACAAAACCTTCCGGCTGCATGATATACAATTCTTCCTTAAGGAAACCATTAAGGAATGTCGTTTTGACGTCCATTTGCCATATCTCATAATCATAGAATGCGGCAATTGCTAACATGATTCGGACAGACTTCAGCTTCGCTACGGGTGAGAAGGTCTTATTGTAGTCAACCCCTTGAACTTGTCAATAACCCTTAGCGACAAGCCGAGCCTTATAGATGGTTACATTACCATCCGCATTTGTCTTCTTCTTAAAGATCCATTTATTTTCTATGGCTCACCGATCATCGGGCAAGTCTGTCAAAGTCCATACTTCGTTTTCATACAAGGATCCTATCTCGGATTTCATGGCTTTAAGCCATTTGTCGGAATCCGGGCCCTCCATCGCTTCTTCATAGTTCGAAGGTTCACCATTGTCTATCAACGTGATTTCCAGGACAGGGTTGCCGTACCACTCTGGTGAGGAACGTGTCCTTGTGGACCTACGAAGTTCAGTAGCAACTTGATCTGAAGTTTCATGATCATCATCATTAACTTCCTCTCTAGTCGGTGGAGGCACCACAGAAACATTTTCTTGAGTTGCGCTACTCTCCAGTTCAAGAGGCAATACTTCACCAAGTTCTACTTTCCTCCCACTTACTTCTTTTGAGAGAAAAACTTTCTCTAAAAAGGATCCATTCTTGGTAACAAAGATCTTGCCTTCGGATCTGAGGTAGAAGCTATACCCAATAGTTTCCTTAGGGTATCCTATGAAGACGCATTTTTTCAATTTGGGTTCGAGCTTTTCAGGTTGAAGTTTCTTGACATAAGCATCGCATCCCCAAACTTTTAGAAACAACAACTTAGGTTTCTTCCCAAACCACAATTCATACGGTGTCGTCTCAACGGATTTCGACGGAGCCCTATTTAAAGTGAATGCGGCAGTCTCTATAGCATAACCCCAAAATGATAGCGGTAGATCGGTAAGAGACATCATAGATCGCACCATATCCAATAGAGTGCGATTACGATGTTCGGACACACCATTACGCGGAGGTGTTCCAGGTGGCGTGAGTTGTGAAACAATTCCACATTTCCTTAAGTGCGAGCCAAATTCGTGACTCAAATATTCTCCCCCATGATCTGATCGTAAGAACTTGATTTTCCTATCACGTTGATTCTTAACCTCACCCTAAAATTCGTTGAACTTTTCAAAGGTCTCAGACTTTTGTTTCATTAAGTAGACATACCCATATCCACTTCAGTCATCAGTGAGGGTGAGGACATAACGATAACCACCACGAGCCTCAACACTCATTGGATCGCACACATCAGTATGTATGATTTCCAATAAGTTGGTTGCTCGCTCCATTGTTCCGGAGAATGGAGTCTTGGTCATTTTGCCCATGAGGCATGGTTCGCACATGTCAAATGATTCATAATCAAGAGACTCCAAAAGTCCATCTGCATGGAGTTTCTTCATGCGTTTGACACCAATGTGACCAAGGCGGTAGTGCCACAAGTATGTGGGACTATCATTATCAACCTTACATCTTTTGGCATTCACACTATGAATATGTGTAACATCACGTTCGAGATTAAATAAGAATAAACCATTGACCAGCGGGGCATGACCATAAAAAAATGTCTCTCATATAAATAGAACAACCATTATTCTCAGATTTAAATGAGTAGCCATCTCTCATTAAACAAGATCCAGATACAATGTTCATGCTCAAAGCTGGTACTAAATAACAATTATTGAGGTTTAAAACTAATCTCGTAGGTAAATGTAGAGGTAGCGTGCCGATGGTGATCACATCGACCTTGGAACCATTTCCAACGCGCATCGTCACCTCGTCCTTCGCCAGTCTCCGCTTATTCCGCAGCTCCTGTTTTGAGTTACAAATATGAGCAACTGCACCGGTATCAAATACCCAGGAGCTACTACGAGCGATGGTTAGGTACACATCAATAACATGTATATCACATATACCTTTGGTATTGCCAGCCTTCTTATCCGCTAAATACTTGGGCAGTTCCGCTTCCAGTGACCGTTTCCCTTGCAATAAAAGCACTCAGTCTCAGGCTTGGGTCCATGCTTTGGCTTCTTCCCGGCAACTGGCTTACCGGGCGTGGCAACTCCCTTGTCGTCCTTCTTGAAGTTCTTCTTACCCTTGCCTTTCTTGAACCTAGTGGTTTTATTCACCATCAACACTTGATGTTCCCTTTTTGATCTCCACCTCCGCTGATTTCAGCATTGAATATACCTCAGGAATGGTCTTTTCCATCCCCTGCATATTGAAGTTCATCACAAAGCTCTTGTGGCTAGGTGGGAGCGGCTGAAGGATTCTGTCAACGACCGCATCATCCAGGAGATTAACTCCCAGCTGAGATAAGCGGTTGTGCAACCCAGACATTTTGAGTATGTGCTCGCTGACAGAACTATTCTCCTCCATCTTACAACTGTAGAACTTGTCGGAGACTTCATATCTCTCAACCCGGGCATGAGCTTGGAAAACCATTTTCAGCTCTTGGAACATCTCATATGCTCCGTGCTGCTCAAAACGCTTTTGGAGCCCCGGTTCTAAGCTATAAGGCATGCCGCACTGAACCAGGGAGTAATCATCACTACGCGACTGCCAGGCGTTCATAACGTCTTGAGTTGCTGGGAAAACAGGTGCTTCACCTAGCGGTGCATCAAGGACATATGCTTTCTTGGCAGCTATGAGGATAATCCTCAGGTTACGGACCCGGTACGTGTAGTTGCTACCATCGTCTTTCAGCTTGGTTTTCTCTAGGAACGCATTGAAGTTGAGGGCAATATTATCGTGGGCCATTTGATCTACAAGACATATTGCAAAGTTTTAGACTATGTTCATGATAATTAAGTTCATCTAATCAAATTATTTAATGAACTCCCACTCAGATAGACATCCCTCTAGTCCTCTAAGTGATACATGATCCGAGTCAACTAGGCCGTGTCCGATCATCACGTGAGACAGACTAGTCATCATCGGTGAACATCTTCATGTTGATCGTATCTTCTATACGACTCATGTTCGACCTTTCGGTCTTCCGTGTTCCGAGGCCATGTCTGTACATGCTAGGCTCATCAAGTCAACCTAAGTGTATTGCGTGTGTAAATCTGGCTTACACCCGTTGTATGCGAACGTTAGAACCGATCACACCCGATCATCACGTGGTGCTTCGGAACAACGGACCTTAGCAACGGTGCACAGTTAGGGGGAACACAATTCTTAATATTTTAATGAGGGATCATCTTATTTATGCTACCATCGTTCTAAGCAAATAAGATGTAAAAACATGATAAACATCACATGCAATCAAATAGAGACATGATATGGCCAATATCATTTTGCTCCTTTTGATTTCCATCTTCGGGGCGCCATGATCATCATCGTCACCGGCATGACACCATGATCTCCATCATCGTGTCTTCATGAAGTTGTCTCGCCAACTATTACTTCTACTACTATAGCTAACGGTTAGCAATAAAGTAAAGTAATTACATGGCATTTTCATTGACACGCAGGTCATACAATAAATTAAGACAAATCCTATGGCTCCTGCCGGTTGTCATACTCATCGACATGCAAGTCATGATTCCTATTACAAGAACATGATCAATCTCATACATCACATATATCATTCATCACATCCTTTTGGCCATATCACATCACACGGCATATGCTGCAAGAACAAGTTAGACGTCCTCCAATTGTTGTTGCAAATTTTTACGTGGCTGCTATAAGTTTCTAGCAAGAACGTTTCTTACCTACACCAAAACCACAACATGATATGCCAATTTCTATTTACCCTTCAAAAGGACCCTTTTCATCGAATCTGATCCGACTAAAGTGGGAGAGACAGACACCCGCTAGCCACCTTATGCAACTAGTGCATGTCAGTCGGTGGAACCTGTCTCACGTAAGTGTACGTGTAAGGTCGGTCTGGGCCGCTTCATCCCACGATGCCATCGAATCAAGATAAGACTAGTAATGGCAAGTAAATTGGCAAAATCGACGCCCACAACAATTTGTGTTCTACTCGTGCATAGAAACTACGCATAGACCTAGCTCATGATGCCACTGTTGGGGATCGTAGCAGAAATTTAAAAGTTTCTAAGCATCACCATGATCAATCTATGGAGTCATCTAGCAACGAGAGAGAGAGGAGTGCATCTACATACCCTTGTAGATCGCGAGCGGAAACGTTCAAGAGAACGGAGTTGATGGAGTCGTACTCGTCGTGATCCAAATCACCGATGATCCTAGCGCCGAACGGACGGCACCTCCGCGTTCAACACACGCACGGAGCGGAGACGTCTCGTCCTTCTTGATCCAACAAGGGGGGAGGAGAAGTTGATGGGGATCCAGCAGCACGACGGCGTGGTGGTGGAAGCAGCGGGATTCCAGCAGGGCTTCGCCAAGCGCTACTTGAGGAGGAAGAGGTGTCACGGGAGGGAGAGGGAGGCTCCAGGGCTTAGGGTGCGGCTGCCCTCCCTCCCCTCCACTATATATAGGGGCTAGGGGGCGCATGCCTCCTTGGAGATCCCATCTAGAGGGGGCAACGGCCCCCCTAGGGTTTCCAACCCTAGGCGCCTTGGGCCCTTGGGTGGGGCGCACCAGCCCACCAGGGGCTGGTTCCCATGCCACTTCATCCCATGGGGCCCTCCGGGATAGGTGGCCCCACCCGGTGGACCCCCGGGACCCTTTCGGTGGTCCCGGTACAATACCGGTGACCCCGAAACTCTCCCGGTGGCCGAAACTGGACTTCCTATATATAAATCTTTACCTCCGACCATTCCGGAACTCCTCGTGACGTCCGGGATCTCATCCAGGACTCCGAACAACTTTAGCGTCACCGAACCTTAAGTGTGTAGACCCTACGGGTTCGGGAGACACGTAGACATGACCGAGACAACTCTTCGGTCAATAACCAACAGCGGGATCTGGATACCCATGTTGGATCCCACATGCTCCACGATAATCTCATCGGATGAACCACGATGTCGAGGATTCAATCAATCCCGTATACAATTCCCTTTGTCTATCGGTACGATACTTGCCCGAGATTCGATCGTCGATATACCAATACCTTGTTCAATCTCGTTACGGCAAGTCTCTTTACTCGTTCCCGTAACACATCATCCCGTGAACAACTCCTTGATCACATTGAGCTCATTATGATGATTTCCTACCGAGTGGGCCCAGAGATACCTCTCCGTCATACGGAGTGACAAATCCCAGTCTCGATTCGTGCCAACCCAACGGATACTTTCAGGGATACCCGTAGTTTACCTTTATAGCCACCCAGTTACGTTGTGACGTTTGGCACACCCAAAGTACCCTTACGGTATTCGGGGGTTGCACAATCTCATGGTCTAAGGAAAGGATACTTGACATTAGAAAAGCTTTAGCAGACGAACTACACGATCTTGTGCTATGCTTAGGATTGGGTCTTGTCCATCACATCATTCTCCTAATGATTTGATCCCGTTATCAATGACATCCAATGTCCATGGTCAGGAAACCGTAACCATCTATTGATCAATGAGCTAGTCAACTAGAGGCTCACTAGGGACACGTTGTGGTCTATGTATTCACATATGTATTACTGTTTCTGGATAATACAATTATAGCATGAACAATAGACAATTATCATGAACAAGGAAATATAATAGTAACCATTTTATTATTGCCTCTAGGGCATATTTCCAACACCCCCCCAAAAAAATAAAAAAAAGACAAAGGCCAAAGAATCCTACAAAAAAATTGAGAGAAAAAGAGAGAAGGTGCAATGTTACTATCCTTTTACCATACTTGTGCTTCAAAGTAGCACCATGTTCTTCATATAGAGAGTCTCTTGAGTTATCACTTTCATATACTACTGAGAATTTTCATTATAAAACTTGGCTTGTATATTCCAACGATGGGCTTCCTCAAATGCCCTAGGTCTTCATGAGCAAGCAAGTTGGATGCACACCCACCACTACAACAAAAAGAAACATCCGTGACATTTTGGGCTAAACGAAAAAAAATTATGTCATACATATGACACTTCTATGACGATAATTGTGACAAAACCCGGTATCATCATAGATGTGGTGGGCTCCTACTTCTATGACAAAAAATCATGACATAAAATGGGCTTTTCATCCTAGGCGGGCCGGAGACGCAGCTGCATGACATTCTTTGGGCCGTCCATGATGAAAAAACCATGGTAGAAGTGAGGGGGAGGAAAATTTCGGGGAGTTCCCGGTTACGGTGGGAGGTCGGGGGCCGAGCGATGCGCGTTTCTCTCGTACACGTACGCACGTGTGTGCGAGGCGTTGGCTCTAACTGAACCCGAGCGAGGCATTGGGCTCTAACTGAACCCGAGCGATTGCACTGCAGGCTACGCGTTACTGAACCCGAGTGAACGATCGATGGCTGTTAACTGAACTCGATCGAGCGATTCCTTCACTACTGCTGCTAACTGAAGCCGATCGGTGGGATGAATAGTGAGTGTTGTGGGGGGGTTTGGATGAACAGTGAGCGGTGGCGTTGCCTCTGGATGAACAGGACCCCGTGGTGTGGTGGAGGGCTAGATGAACAATAGACGGTGGATGGGTGCCCATGGAGGGGTGGATGAACAGGACCCCGTGGTGTGGAGGGCTGGATGAATAGTAGACGGTGGAGGGGTGGTTGAACAGGACCCCGTGGTGTGGAGGGCCCGATGAATAGTAGACGGTGGAGGGGTGCCCGTGGAGGGGTGGTTGAATAGGATCCCGTGTTGTGGAGGGCTGGATGAACAGTAGACGGTGGAGGGGTGGTTGAACAGTAGCCGGTGGAGTAGCGCGCGGTGGAGGCTGGATGAACAGGAGCCCGTGGAGGCTGGATGAACAGGAGCCCGTGGAGGCTGGAGGAGGTCGACGGTGGAGATGAAAAGTATCCCGTGGAATCCCGTTTTGCGGTACGCCACACCCCTCCCGATGAACAGGACCCCCGTTTTGACCGTAGGAGGTCCGTTTCCTCCGTTTTGCGGTACGCCACACCCCTCCCGATCAACAGGACCCCCGTTTCGACCGTAGGAGGTCCATTTCCTCCGTTTTGCGGTACGCCACACCCCTCCCGATCAACAGGACCCCTTCGACCGTAGGAGGTCTGTTTCCTCCGTTTTGCGGAACGCCAGACCCCTCCCCATCAACATGATCCCGTTTCGAACGTGGCCGGTCGAACACAAGGCCGTTTCCTCCGTTCTGCGGTACGCCAGGCCTCGTTTCCATCGCCTGTTCCGTCCAAGCCCTCCCGATGAACACGACGCATTTCGTTGCCTCCCCATGAACACGACGCATTCCGTTGCCTCCCCATGAACACGACGACGACGCTGTTTCTCTGTTCCGACCCAACCGTGTACACGAGCCCTGGTCATACGTATGCGTGAGTAGGCGTTCGAGACCCCGCTCGTATGTACACATACATGGCCGTATTTTCTTTCTTGCACCCTGGCCGTTGTACGTACGTGTACATGCTACGTGCGCGCCTCTACATCCACCAGTATATATGTACGCACACGTTCGCGACCAGAATGACAATGCTACGTACGCTTCGACCAGGTGGGTCCCGACTGTCAGGCACTTCCTTGCGTGCGAAGATGTAGCTGGTGGGTCCCAGCAGTCAGGGGCAAACATTTTTTTCGCAAAATACGGTGGCCCGTCCGGTGGGTCCCCGCTGTCAGGTGGAGGAATAATTATTGTGCACGTAATAAGGAGGCACTTCCTTGCTGCGGCCGTGGACCCAGCTGTCAGCCTCTCCACCTACAGTCCATGTTCGATGGAAGCCGTTCCTTGACCATGTTGACCACGCCGCGCCGAGAGCACCAGGGCAGTGGACGACGGCGAGGCCTAGGAAGGGGACGACGCGGAGCCGGGGAAGGCGCGGCAGTGGATGCCCACGCGTAGAGGAGTACGAGGGTTCACTGGTTTGCTGCAGTGTGAGGCTGTCGTCAACGCAGAATAACAGGGGGTGTGGGTGAGTAGAGGGATAGCCTGGCCAGCGGTGGGAGTAGTAGGGGGCGGTGAGGCCTCCGCCGCATCGCAGCCGGCCACGGGAGGCAGGAGCACGAGGCACGACCGGTGCTGGTTTGGGCGGCTGGAGCAAGAAGACCAAAGGTTGAAGAAGCACTACGGCCGTTGGATGGACATCATACGGTCACTCGTGCTAGAATCGTGCATATTGACTAAGTTGACAAAGCCCTCCATCCCCGTCAACTTAGTAGGCCCACAAGTCAGCCTCCCACCAAGGTTGGTCCCAGCTAGCAGGCGGTATTCATTTTTTTGTGCATAATAAGGAGGCACTTTCGGTGGGTCCGAGCTGACAGCTGGGGGAACGTTTTTTTCGCAAAATATAGTGGCCCGTCGGGTGGGTCCCAGCAGTCAGGGGCAAACGTTTTTTTTTGCGATATACTGGTGGGCGTCCGGTGGGTCCCTGATGTCAGGTGCAGGAATAATTATTTTCCGCGTAATATGGAGGCACTTCCTTGCGGCTGTCGTGGACCCAGCTGTCAGCCTCTCCACGTACAGTATTCTTCCGATGGAATTCGTGAAGGAAATATGCCCTAGAGGCAATAATAAGTTATTATTTATTTCCTTATATCATGATAAATGTCTATTATTCATGCTAGAATTGTATTAACCGGAAACATAATACATGTGTGAATACATAGACCAACAGAGTGTCACTAGTATGCCTCTACTTGACTAGCTCGTTAATCAAAGATGGTTATGTTTCCTAACCATGAACAAAGAGTTGTTATTTGATTAACGAGGTCACATCATTAGTTGAATGATCTGATTGACATGACCCATTCCATTAGCTTAGCACCCGATCGTTTAGTATGTTGCTATTGCTTTCTTCATGACTTATACATGTTCCTATAACTATGAGATTATGCAACTCCCGTTTACCGGAGGAACACTTTGGGTACTACCAAACGTCACAACGTAACTGGGTGATTATAAAGGAGTACTACAGGTGTCTCCAATGGTAGATGTTGGGTTGGCGTATTTCGAGATTAGGGTTTGTCACTCCGATTGTCGGAGAGGTATCTCTGGGCCCTCTCAGTAATGCACATCACATAAGCCTTGCAAGCACTGCAACTAATATGTTAGTTGTGAGATGATGTATTACGGAACGAGTAAAGAGACTTGCCGGTAACGAGATTGAACTAGGTATTGGATACCGACGATCGAATCTCGGGCAAGTAACATACCGATGACAAAGGGAACAACGTATGTTGTTATGCGGTCTGACCGATAAAGATCTTCGTAGAATATGTAGGAGCCAATATGGGCATCCAGGTCCCGCTATTGGTTATTGACCGGAGACGTGTCTCGGTCATGTCTACATTGTTCTCGAACCGTAGGGTCCGCACGTTTAACGTTATGATGACAGTTATTATGAGTTTATGCATTTTGATGTACCGAAGGTTGTCCGGAGTCCCGGATGAGATCACAGACATGGCGAGGAGTCTCGAAATGGTCGAGACGTAAAGATTGATATATTGGAAGCCTATGTTTGGACATAGGAAGTGTTCCGGGTGAAATCGGGATTTTACCGGAATACCGGGAGGGTTACCGGAACCCCCCGGGAGACTAATGGGCCTATTGGGCCTTAGTGGAAAAAGAGAAAAGGGACAAGCCCATAGCTGGCCCGCGCCCCCCCCTTTCCCCAAGTCCTAGTAGGACTAGGATAAGGGGCCGGCCCCCCTTCTCTCTCCTTTCCCCCCGAGAGTCCTAATTGGATTAGGATTGGAGGGAGGAGTCCTACTCCCGGTGGGAGTAGGACTCCCCTGCGCCTCCCTCTCCCTGGCCGGCCGGCCCCCCTTCCTCCAACCTTTATATACGGGGGCAGGGGACACCCCAAGACACACAAGTTGATCCTTGAGATCGTTCCTTAGCCGTGTGCGGTGCCCCCTGCCACCAAATTCCACCTCGATCATACCGTTACAGTGCTTAGGCGAAGCCCTGTGTCGGTAGTACATCAAGATCGTCATCACGCTGTCGTGCTGACGGAACTCTTCCTCGACGCTTTGCTGGATCGGAGCCCGAGGATCGTCATCGAGCTGAACATGTGCCAAGAACTCGGAGGTGCCGGAGTAACGGTGCTTGGATCGGTCGGATCGGGAAGAAGACGTACGACTACTTCCTCTACGTTGTGTGATCGCTTCCGCAGTCGGTCTGCGTTGGTACGTAGACAACACTCTCCCCTCTCGTTGCTGTGCATCACCATGATCTTGCGTGTGCGTAGGAAAACTTTCGAAATTACTGCGTTCCCCAACAGTGGCATCCGAGCCTAGGTTTTATGGTTTGATGTTATTTGCACGAGTAGAACACAAGTGAGTTGTGGGCGATACAAGTCATACTGCCTACCAGCATGTCATACTTTGGTTCGGCGGTATTGTTGGGTGAGACGATCCGGACCAACCTTACGCGTACTCTTACGCGAGACCGGTTCCCTCGACGTGCTTTGCACACAGATGGCTTGCGGAAGACTGTCTCTCCAACTTTAGTTGAACCAAGTGTGACTACGCCCGGTCCTTGAGAAGGTTAAAACGGAGTCTATTTGACGAACTATCGTTGTGGTTTTGATGCGTAGGTGAGATGAGTTCTTACATAAGCCCGTAGCAGCCACGTAAAACTTGCAACAACAAAGTAGAGGACGTCTAACTTGTTTTTGCAGGGTATGTTGTGATGTGATATGGTCAAGGCATGATGCTGATTTTATTGTATGAGATGATCATGTTTTGTAACCGAGTTATCGGCAACTGGCAGGAGCCATATGGTTGTCGCTTTATTGTATGCAATGCAATCGCGATGTAATGCTTTACTTTATTACTAAACGGTAGTGATAGTCGTGGAAGCATAAGATTGGCGAGACGACAACGATGCTACGATGGAGATCAAGGTGTCGCGCCGGTGACGATGGTGATCATGACGGTGCTTCGGAGATGGAGATCACAAGCACAAGATGATGATGGCCATATCATATCACTTATATTGATTGCATGTGATGTTTATCCTTTTATGCATCTTATCTTGCTTTGATTGACGGTAGCATTATAAGATGATCTCTCACTAAAATTATCAAGAAGTGTTCTCCCTGAGTATGCACCGTTGCCAAAGTTCGTCGTGCCCAGACACCACGTGATGATCGGGTGTGATAAGCTCTACGTCCAAATACAACGGGTGCAAAACAGTTGCACACGCAGAATACTCAGGTTATACTTGACGAGCCAAGCATATACAGATATGGCCTCGGAACACGGAGACCGAAAGGTCGAGCGTGAATCATATAGTAGATATGATCAACATAACGATGTTCACCATTGAAAACTACTCCATCTCACGTGATGATCGGTTATGGTTTAGTTGATTTGGATCACGTGATCACTTAGAAGATTAGAGGGATGTCTATCTAAGTGGGAGTTCCTAAGTAATTTGATTAACTGAACTTAAACTTATCATGAACTTAGTACCTGATAGTATCTTGCTTGTTTATGTTGATTGTAGATAGATGGCTCGTGCTATTGTTCCGTTGAATTTTAATGCGTTCCTTGAGAAAGCAAAGTTGAAAGATGATGGTAGCAATTACACGGACTGGGTCCGTAACCTGAGGATTATCCTCATTGCTGCACAGAAGAATTACGTCCTGGAAGCACCGCTGGGTGACAGGCCTGCTGTTGGAGCAACGCCAGATGTTATGAACGTCTGGCAGAGCAAAGCTGATGACTACTCGATAGTTCAGTGTGCCATGCTTTACGGCTTAGAATCGGGACTTCAACGACGTTTTGAACGTCATGGAGCATATGAGATGTTCCAGGAGTTGAAGTTAATATTTCAAGCAAATGCCCGAATTGAGAGATATGAAGTCTCCAATAAGTTCTATAGCTGCAAGATGGAGGAGAATAGTTCTGTCAGTGAGCATATACTCAAAATGTCTGGGTATAATAATCACTTGATTCAGATGGGAGTTAATCTTCCAGATGATTGCGTCATTGACAGAATTCTCCAATCACTGCCACCAAGCTACAAGAGCTTCGTGATGAACTATAATATGCAAGGGATGAACAAGACTATTCCCGAGCTCTTCGCAATGCTGAAAGCTGCGGAGGTAGAAATCAAGAAGGAGCATCAAGTGTTGATGGTTAGCAAAACCACTAGTTTCAAGAAAAAGGGCAAAGGGAAGAAGAAGGGAAACTTCAAGAAGAGCAGCAAGTGAAATCAAGAAGGAGCATCAAGTGTTGATGGTTAGCAAAACCACTAGTTTCAAGAAAAAGGGCAAAGGGAAGAAGAAGGGAAACTTCAAGAAGAGCAGCAAGCAAGTTGCTGCTCAGGAGAAGAAACCCAAGTCTGGACCTAAGCCTGAAACTGAGTGCTTCTACTGCAAGCAGACTGGTCACTGGAAGCGGAACTGCCCCAAGTATTTGGCGGATAAGAAGGATGGCAAAGTGAGCAAAGGTATATGTGATATACATGTTATTGATGTGTACCTTACTAGAGCTCGCAGTAGCACCTAGGTATTTGATACTGGTTCTGTTGCTAATATTTGCAACTCGAAACAGGGACTACGGAATAAGCGGACACTAGCAAAGGACGAGGTGACGATGCGCGTGGGAAATGGTTCCAAAGTCGATGTGATCGCGGTCGGCACGCTACCTCTACATCTACCTTCGGGATTAATATTAGACCTAAATAATTGTTATTTGGTGCCAGCGTTGAGCATGAACATTATATCTGGATCTTGTTTAATGCGAGACGGTTATTCATTTAAATCAGGGAATAATGGTTGTTCTATTTATATGAATAATATCTTTTATGGTCATGCACCTTTGAAGAGTGGTCTATTCTTGTTGAATCTCGAAGATAGTGATACACATATTCATAATGTAGAAGCCAAAAGATGCAAAGTTAATAATGATAGTGCAACTTATTTGTGGCACTACCGTTTAGGTCATATCGGTGTAAAGCGCATGAAGAAACTCCATACTGATGGGCTTTTGGAACCACTTGATTATGAATCACTTGGTACTTGCGAACCGTGCCTCATAGGCAAGATGACTAAAACACCGTTCTCCGGTACTATGGAGAGAGCAACAGATTTATTGGAAATCATACATACCGATGTATGTGGTCCGATGAATATTGAGGCTCGTGGCGGATATCGTTATTTTCTCACCTTCACAGATGATTTAAGCAGATATGGGTATATCTACTTAATGAAACATAAGTCTGAAACATTTGAAAAGTTCAAAGAATTTCAGAGTGAGGTTGAAAATCATCGTAACAAGAAAATAAAGTTTCTACGATCTGATCGTGGAGGAGAATATTTGAGTTACGAGTTTGGTGTACATTTGAAAAATTGTGGAATTGTTTCGCAACTCACGCCACCCGGAACACCACAGCGTAATGGTGTGTCCGAACGTCGTAATCGTACTTTACTAGATATGGTGCGAACTATGATGTCTCTTACTGATTTACCGCTATCGTTTTGGGGTTATGCTTTAGAGACGGCCGCATTCACGTTAAATAGGGCACCATCAAAATCCGTTGAGACGACACCTTATGAACTATGGTTTGGCAAGAAACCAAAGTTGTCGTTTCTTAAAGTTTGGGGCTGCGATGCTTATGTGAAAAAGCTTCAACCTGATAAACTCGAACCCAAATCGGAGAAATGTGTCTTCATAGGATATCCAAAGGAAACTATTGGATACACCTTCTATCACAGATCCGAAGGCAAGACTTTTGTTGCTAAATTCGGAAACTTTCTAGAGAAGGAGTTTCTCTCGAAAGAAGTGAGTGGGAGGAAAGTAGAACTTGACGAGGTAACTGTACCTGCTCCCTTATTGGAAAATAGTACATCACAGAAAACTGTTTCTGCGACACCTATACCAATCAGTGAGGAAGCTAATGATGATGATCATGAAGCTTCAGAACAAGATACTGCTGAACCACGTAGATCAACCAGAGTGAGATCCGCACCAGAGTGGTATGGTAATCCAGTTCTGGAAGTCATGATGCTAGATCATGATGAACCTACGAACTATGAAGAAGCGATGGTGAGCCCAGATTCCGCAAAGTGGCTTGAGGCCATGAAATCTGAGATGGGATCCATGTATGAAAACAAAGTATGGACTTTGGTTGACTTGCCCGATGATCGGCAAGCAATTGAGAATAAATGGATCTTCAAGAAAAAGACTGACGCTGACGGTAATATTACTGTCTACAAAGCTCGACTTGTCGCGAAAGGTTTTCGACAAGTTCAAGGAGTTGACTACGATGAGACCTTCTCACCCGTAGCGATGCTTAAGTCCGTCAAAATTATGTTAGCAATTGCCGCATTTTATGATTATGAAATATGGCAGATGGATGTCAAAACTGCATTCCTGAATGGATTTCTGGAAGAAGAGTTGTATATGATACAACCAGAAGGTTTTGTCGATCCAAAGGGAGCTAACAAAGTATGCAAACTCCAGCGATCCATTTATGGACTGGTGCAAGCATCTCGGAGTTGGAATAAACGCTTTGATAGTGTGATCAAAGCATTTGGCTTTATACAGACTTTTGGAGAAGCCTGTATTTACAAGAAAGTGAGTGGGAGCTCTGTAGCATTTCTAATATTATATGTGGATGACATATTGCTGATTGGAAATGATATAGAATTTCTGGATAGCATAAAGGGATACTTGAATAAAAGTTTTTCGATGAAAGACCTCGGGGAAGCTGCTTACATATTAGGCATAAAGATCTATAGAGATAGATCAAAACGCTTAATTGGACTTTCACAGAGCACATACCTTGACAAGATTTTGAAGAAGTTCAAAATGGATCAAGCAAAGAAAGGGTTCTTGCCTGTGTTACAACGTATGAAGTTGAGTAAGACTCAATGCCCGACCACTGCAGAAGATAGAGAGAAAATGGAAGATGTTCCCTATGCTTCAGCCATAGGCTCTATCATGTATGCAATGCTGTGTACCAGACCTGATGTGTGCCTTGCTATAAGTTTAGCAGGGAGGTACCAAAGTAATCCAGGAATGGATCACTGGACAGCGGTCAAGAACATCCTGAAATACCTGAAAAGGACTACGGATATGTTTCTCATATATGGAGGTGACAAAGAGCTCACCGTAAAAGGTTACGTTGATGCAAGCTTTGACACTGATCCGGACGATTCTAAATCGCAAACCGGATACGTGTTTACTTTAAACGGTGGAGCTGTCAGTTGGTGCAGTTCTAAACAAAGCGTCGTAGCGGGATCTACATGTGAAGCGGAGTACATAGCTGCTTCGGAAGCAGCAAACGAAGGAGTCTGGATGAAGGAGTTCATATCCGATCTAGGTGTCATACCTAGTGCATCGGGTCCAATGAAAATCTTCTGTGACAATACTGGCGCAATTGCCTTGGCAAAGGAATCCAGATTTCACAAAAGGACCAAACACATCAAGAGACGCTTCAACTCCATCCGGGATTTAGTCCAGGTGGGAGACATAGAGATTTGCAAGATACATACGGATCTGAACGTTGCAGACCCGTTGACTAAGCCTCTTCCACGAGCAAAACATGATCAGCACCAAGGCTCCATGGGTGTTAGAATCATTACAGTGTAATCTAGATTATTGACTCTAGTGCAAGTGGGAGACTGAAGGAAATATGCCCTAGAGGCAATAATAAAGTTATTATTTATTTCCTTATATCATGATAAATGTCTATTATTCATGCTAGAATTGTATTAACCGGAAACATAATACATGTGTGAATACATAGACCAACAGAGTGTCACTAGTATGCCTCTACTTGACTAGCTCGTTAATCAAAGATGGTTATGTTTCCTAACCATGAACAAAGAGTTGTTATTTGATTAACGAGGTCACATCATTAGTTGAATGATCTGATTGACATGACCCATTCCATTAGCTTAGCACCTGATCGTTTAGTATGTTGCTATTGCTTTCTTCATGACTTATACATGTTCCTATAACTATGAGATTATGCAACTCCCGTTTACCGGAGGAACACTTTGGGTACTACCAAATGTCACAACGTAACTGGGTGATTATAAAGGAGTACTACAGGTGTCTCCAATGGTAGATGTTGGGTTGGCGTATTTCGAGATTAGGGTTTGTCACTCCGATTGTCGGAGAGGTATCTCTGGGCCCTCTCGGTAATGCACATCACATAAGCCTTGCAAGCACTGCAACTAATATGTTAGTTGTGAGATGATGTATTATGGAACGAGTAAAGAGACTTGCCGGTAACGAGATTGAACTAGGTATTGGATACCGACGATCGAATCTCGGGCAAGTAACATACCGATGACAAAGGGAACAACGTATGTTGTTATGCGGTCTGACTGATAAAGATCTTCGTAGAATATGTAGGAGCCAATATGGGCATCCAGGTCCCGCTATTGGTTATTGACCGGAGACGTGTCTCGGTCATGTCTACATTGTTCTCGAACCGTAGGGTCCGCACGCTTAACGTTACGATGACAGTTATTATGAGTTTATGCATTTTGATGTACCGAAGGTTGTTCGGAGTCCCGGATGAGATCACGGACATTGCGAGGAGTCTCGAAATGGTCGAGACATAAAGATTGATATATTGGAAGCCTATGTTTGGACATAGGAAGTGTTCCGGGTGAAATCGGGATTTTACCGGAATACCGGGAGGGTTACCGGAACCCCCCGGGAGACTAATGGGCCTATTGGGCCTTAGTGGAAAAAGAGAAAAGGGACAAGCCCATAGCTGGCCGGCGCCCCCCCTTTCCCCAAGTCCTAGTAGGACTAGGATAAGGGGCCGGCCCCCCTTCTCTCTCCTTTCCCCCCGAGAGTCCTAATTGGATTAGGATTGGAGGGAGGAGTCCTACTCCCGGTGGGAGTAGGACTCCCCTGCGCCTCCCTCTCCCTGGCCGGCCGGCCCCCCTTCCTCCAACCTTTATATACGGGGGCAGGGGACACCCCAAGACACACAAGTTGATCCTTGAGATCGTTCCTTAGCCGTGTGCGGTGCCCCCTGCCACCAAATTCCACCTCGATCATACCGTTACAGTGCTTAGGCGAAGCCCTGCGTCGGTAGTACATCAAGATCGTCATCACGCCGTCGTGCTGACGGAACTCTTCCTCGACGCTTTGCTGGATCGGAGCCCGAGGATCGTCATCGAGCTGAACGTGTGCCAAGAACTCGGAGGTGCCGGAGTAACGGTGCTTGGATCGGTCGGATCGGGAAGAAGACGTACGACTACTTCCTCTATGTTGTGTGATCGCTTCCGCAGTCGGTCTGCGTTGGTACGTAGACAACACTCTCCCCTCTCGTTGCTGTGCATCACCATGATCTTGCGTGTGCGTAGGAAAATTTTCGAAATTACTGCGTTCCCCAACAATTCGGTCATTGACCACATTGACCACGCCGCGCCGATAGCACCATGGCGGTGGATGACGGCGAGGCCTAGGAAGGGGACGATGCGGAGCCGGGGAAGATGCGGCAGTGGATGCCCACATGGAGAGGAGTACGAGGGTTCACTGGCTCGGCTATGCTGCCGTCGCCGCAGAATAACAGGGGGTGTGTGAGGGAGTCCTGGATTAGGGGGTGTTCGGGTAGCCGGACTATACCTTCAGCCGAACTCCTGGACTATGAAGATACAAGATTGAAGACTTCGTCCCGTGTCCGGATGGGACTTTCCTTGGCGTGGAAGGCAAGCTTGGCGATGCGGATATTCAAGATCTCCTACCATTGTAACCAACTCCATGTAACCCTAACCCTATCCGGTGTCTATATAAACCGGAGGGTTTTAGTCCGTAGGACAACTTCATCAACTCCATAGACAACAATCATACCATAGGCTAGCTTCTAGGGTTTAGCCTTCTTGATCTCGTGGTAGATCTACTCTTGTACTACCCATATCATCAATATTAATCAAGCAGGACGTAGGGTTTTACCTCCATCAAGAGGGCCCGAACCTGGGTAAACCATCGTGTTCCCTGCCTCCTGTTACCATCTGGCCTACACGCACTGTTCGGGACCCCGTACCCGAGATCCGCCGGTTTTGACACCGACATTGGTGCTTTCATTCAGAGTTCCTCTGTGTCGTCGCCTTTAGGCCCGATGGCTCCTTTGATCATCGATAATGATGCGGTCCAGGGTGAGACTTTTCTCCCCGAATAGATCTTCGTCTTTGGCGGCTTCGCTCTGCGGGCCAATCCTCTTGGCCACTTGGAGCAGATCGAAGGCTACGCCCCTGGCCATCAAGTCAGGTTTGGAAGCTTAAACTACACGGCTGACACCCGCGGACACTTGATCTTCAACGGGTTCGAGCCACGGCCAAGAGCGCCGCACTATCTCGAGGGGCATGATCTAGCTCTGCCTCCGAACAGTGTCCTGGAGGCCGCTCACGCTTCGGTTCCGACCTCTAACTCGGAGCCTATTGTGCCAATCGAGGACGAGCGGTCAGACGCCACCTCGGAGGCTGCGGTCTCAAAGGCCATCGAGCCAAACGCTAGCCCCGCACACTGCACGACCCGTGACTCCGAGGATCCGGACTCCTCCCCGGACTCCGAACCCCCCGCGCCCCTGCCAATCGAATCCGATCGGGCGCCGATAATGGAGTTCACCGCCGCAGACATCTTTCAGCACTCGCCTTTCGGCGTCATCCTGAATTCTCTTAAGTCTCTCTCTTTATTAGGAGAGCCCTGGCCGGATTACGGTCAGTGAGAATGGGATACGGATGATGAAGAAATTCAAAGCCCACCCACCACCCACTTGATAGCCACTGTCGATAATTTAAACGACGTGCTCAACTTTGACTCCGGAGACATCGACAGCATGGATGACGATGCAGGAGATATCGACGAACCAACGCCCATAGGGCATTGGACAGCCACCTCATCTCATGATGTGTACATGGTGGATACCCCTAAAGGAAGCGACAACGAGGAAAAAGGGGAAGGAACGGGAGATAGACCCCCCGAAAAGCAATCAAAGCGTCGGCGTAAACGCCGACCCAAGCCCCGCCTCGATAAATAGCCAGCCATAGAGCAGGACGAGCAGGCCTTAGAGCAACCGTCTGAACATGGCAACACGGTTGGAGAAACCGAACATCCCTCCTCCGGCGAAAACGGCATTCCAGACGACCTCACGCCGGATAAACCCATGGAGCAGAAGAATCTCCACGAGAGGCTCGTTGCAACTGCACGCAGCCTGAAAAAGCAGAAGCGGAAGCTAAAAACAGCGGAAGATGCACTCCGGATTAGATGGAGCAAAGTAATCAATACCGCAGATAAATACGGCGACAGTCGCCGCACTAAAAGCTATCCGAAAAGAAAGCTACTGCCTGAATTCGACGAAGAGGCCCTAGAGCCCTCGCATTCAAAAAATGAGAAAGCCACATGGTCGGATAGACGACCCCATAAAGCGGCAAGCAGCGCCGCACTTAAATCGGCATGCAACCCACTTAAGGAGTCGCACCATGGCCTAGTCAGGTCCATTTATGGGCCAAGAAAGCAAGCTCTCGCAAGCAATGCAATAAAGCCATCATCAGAATCCGGCACACCCAAATACAGGGGCGCCGCACACCCTCTATGTTTCACCGATGAGATCCTGGACTATGAATTTCCAGAGGGGTTCAAACCCGTAAATATAGAGGCATATGATGGAACAACTGACCCTGAAGTCTGGATCAAGGATTATATCCTCCACATACACATGGCTAGAGGAGATGATCTCCACGCCATAAAATATTTACCCCTTAAGCTTAAAGGGCCAGCCCGGCATTGGCTCAAAAGCCTTCCTGAAAACACAATTGGAAGTTGGGAAGAGCTCGAGGATGCTTTCCGAGCAAATTTCCAAGGGACCTATGTCCGCCCTCCGGATGCAGACGATCTTAGTCACATAACTCAACAACCCGGAGAATCAGCTCGGCAGTTATGGAATAGATTCCTCACTAAAAAGAATCAGATAGTCGATTGTCCGGACGCCGAAGCCTTAGCAGCTTTCAGGCATAACGTCCGAGACGAATGGCTCGCCAGACACCTCGGCCAAGAAAAGCCAAGAACAATGGCCGCACTAACATACCTCATGACTCGCTTTTGTGCAGGGGAGGACAGCTGGTTGGCAAGGTGCAGCCCCAGCGACCCAAGTACATCCGAAACTAGGGATGGAAACGAAAAACCGCGACGCAACAAGGACCGTCGCCGGGCTAAGGATAAAAGTCCGAAGAGCACGGCAGTCAATGCCGGATTCAAAGGCTCACGACAAAATGAGGCAAAATCGCCCCCCCAGGATAACAGGGACGATCCATCCAACCTAAACAAAATCCTGGACAGGATATGTCAGATACACAGTACTCCCGGGAAGCCTGCCAACCATACCCACAGAGACTGTTGGGTTTTCAAACAATCCGGCAGACTCAACGCCGAACACAAGGGGCTCGACACACCAAGCAAAGACGAGGACGAACCCCAAAAGCAGAGCACCAGGAAACAAAAGAACTTCCCATAAGAAGTAAAAACAGTGAACTTACTTCACATAACAAAACGTGCAGCGCCCGTAAAGGTACGCACCACACGGCCCATCCCCAAAGGGTCCTGCCACTGGTTGTCAAAACCGATCATCTTCGATCAGCTAGATTATTCTAGAAATGTCAAGAATGCAGGCTGGACTGCCTTGATACTCGATCCAATAATTGGTGGACTCCAGTTTTCAAATGTCCTTATGGACGGCGGCAGTGGACTAAACCTGATATATCAGGATACAATCCAGCACATGGGGATAAACCCAGCAAGAATCAGCCGCAGCAAAACCTCCTTTCAAGAGGTAATACCTGGTCCGGACACCCATTGTATGGGTTTTCTCCGGCTCGAAGTCATATTCGGCTCTGCCGATAACTTCCGCCGCGAAAAGCTGACCTTCCATATCGTCCTGTTCTCAAGTCGCTATCAAGCACTACTGGGACGCGAAGCTTTCGCTCGCTTTAACGCAATACCGCATTATGCATCTCTTACGCTTAAGATGCCCGGTCCACGAGGCATCATCTCTTTGAAGGGAAAGCACTAAAGTGCACCTCCCCAAGCGGAGGACCGTGCGGCCGCTTTGACAGCCCCACAGCAAAATGGCCTCACCGGCCAAAAAACTTCGAAATAGGTCATTCAAGACCACGAATGCGGATAGACGAGTTCGGTGCAAAATCATCATTGATGCAGGCTTAGTGGCCACATACCCCCGCACTAGGGGCTCCATGCATATACAATAAGAGACAATAAAGCTCAATCTTATATTTTTTTACTCTATACTTTGTTTATTTTAAACTTTTTCGGCACGACCCGTTTTCAACTCAGTTCCTCTCTTTTACAGATGAACGTCGTGCGGCGCCCGTCCAGGATACGGCACAACGGAGACACAGGCGCAGACGTGCAGTAGGGACCCGTCCTAAAGGATTCTTTTTAGATTAAGACCCTGCGTAAACCTTTTTTACTGCCTCTTGTTGCTGTACATCCCCTGGTTTTTTCTGATATAACCAAGGAGGAGGCTGGCGTCTTGGCATGTGGCCACGTCAGAATTTTTGCACGTACCTGGGCACTAGGGGCTTTTTTTAATAAAGAGTGTTGTATCGCCCGCACTCATAAAGACCGAATACCTTAGGGAGTGTTCGGCGTCGTGAGTTTTGGCATTATATGCATCAGCTCCGAATCATATGTTTGGTCAAATGTTGGGTTGCCCGGCTCCTGAGTTCGGCTACCTTACGTTCCGCTCTATCGGCAAAGGTAGCACCAGGAGAACTACTGTGATTGTGCCCCAGTTCAGCCGGGCGAGCACCTCAGTAGAGAAAGCCGAAAACTGACTGTCATGATGTGGCATGAGACTGGTCAGCCACTTGATGACCTATCGGAATCTATCGGATTCCTCCGCTTTAACGAAGGGCCGCTTCCCAGTCAGGCACATACGCGCCCCGAACTCGGATGAGCGCAGTCGCCACAAAGGAGCTACCTAAATAGTCTCATTGTCAAGCTCCTATGGCTAAGTGAAAGTGTTAAAGCATTATAGTCCGGTTGCCTGGCCCGCTGCGCTATCACCTCCTTTGTAGGACCAAGACGTTGGGTTAAGTGTGAAAATGCGTCTTCTGCGAGCACCCCCGCACTATGTGCGTGGGGGCTGAAGCCAACGGCTGCCATCTTTCAGATTTTATATATATATTGAAACGGCCGCACAGGAGGTGTTCCCAATACTTGAAGGCACAAGTATAAAAAAGGCCACTACAGTTTATCAAAATATTACTTTATAATTACATATGCTATCATAACATAGCATCTTTTGAGCACTGCGTCTCTATTACACGAGCGCCTTCAAGAACTTTCTGAAAATAGTGCTCGGAGGGTACTCGGCTTTTGTCCGAATCTCGGGACGCAACAACGGTGGTCTCCATCTCCGCCCAGTATGTCTTAACACGGGCAAGAGCCATCCTTGCGCCCTCTATGCATGCTGACCTCTTCATTGCATTTATACGCGGCACCGCGTCAAGGAATTGCTGCACCAAGCTAAAATAGCTCTTCGGCCCCGATCTCCCCAGCCACAGATAACCCATGACGTACTTCATGGCGAGTCCGGACAACCTATTCAGTTCGGCCCATTGAGCCAAACGATCGTCCACTACCAGTGGACGCTCTGGATTGTGAAACTGCGACCAGAAAAGCTTTTCCACTTCGCGATCCTTCTGATCTCGAAAGTGTTTGGTCGCATCAGCAGCACTCGCTGCCAAGTCCAGATAGGCATCCTCCACACTCCACATTCGGTCCAACGGAGCAAACTTCGGATCGCAAAATTTCCTTTGCAGCATAAAGGGCTTTCCAGCCACAATCTGTTCGGCCTGACGCAGCTCCTCCTCTGCAGCTCTCATTGCAGAGCGCGCGTCCTTGACATTGGCAGCGGCCTTCTCTAAGTCCGTCTGTTTCGCCTGGTCTTTTTTTTCAAGAAGTCTGCAACGGTCTATAGCGCTTTTTAACTTTTCGGCCATCTCGGCCATCTCTTCCTTGCTTCGGCAATGAGCGGCCTGTTTGGCTCTCAACTCTTCAAGGGCTTTCTTGGCGACCGCATCACTTTCGCTGGCTTGTTCTTTAGCTCGGGCAAGTTCTGCCCTAAGACTCTCCACGGCGGCCGCACCATCTGCGTCAAGCACACACATCTTAAGACACAGGCATAAAACTATTCTTACCCGATGTCGCCCGAGGAATTACATACCTTGAGCCTCATCCAGCCGCTTATTGACAAGCGTGATGTCGGCATCTGCCACGTCCAGTTGCCACTTTAGTTTGGCAAAATCGTCAGTTCGGCTCGATTCCGGACACCCTGTCGCCTACATTCAAAGGAGACATCTTAGACCTGGGATTATTATCCTCCGCGTGCCATCATTTCTTGATGACGCGCAGAGTCTCAGGGGCTACTATCTACACAGGGCGCATCTTATTCACATGCAACTGACAAAAGTATACATTATCTAATGTACCTCGAAACCCGTCAGTAAGCATTTGACGGCCTCATGCAATCCGCTCTCTGCGGATGAAATCCTTCCAATCACCGTGCCCATCAGTGCACGGTGCTCCTCTGAGATACAAGCTCGCCCCAGTAGAACCTTCAGCTCCTCCGACCGAGCACCAGACGGTGTCGGGCTCGTCCCATGACCTCTTTCGAAGGCCGGACACGGAGAACCTCGGGGGGCCGCATATCTACCTTCCGCCCCTGACGGATTCGGAGAAACCCTCCGCGACGACACCTCGGGGTCGCCCGCCTCGCTAGGCGGCATGGCAGGGGGAGGCGTCCGCTCTCCATCATCTCCGGAAGAAGATCCCCCGAAGACGAGCTCTGCTGAGAAGGGCTGAGGTCCGACCTACAAGGTAAAAGTTTGGTTAATCTTCTCAGACATAAATCAAGGATTTCCCTCATTCCTCAAAAGGAAAATCTTTCTCTACTTACGGCTCGCTGGAGGGCTGATCCCTTGAGGGCGTAGTCTGGCCGAGGAACTCCCCGGCGTCGGACCCTCTGACAAGGATTTTCTCCCCCGCTTCGCGGCCATGGTTTTCAGGTCGTCAGAGGCGGCTCTCTTCTTCCCCTTAGGAGAGGAATCGTCGGTTCCTCCCATCGGAGCAGCCTCCTTCGAGGAGGCCATAGCTTCCTTGTCCTCCCCCTCCGAAGGCATTATCTCCAGCATCCTGACTAGCACGGGATCCGTCCTAGTTTCAGGAAGGGGAGCCGGACACCGGATCAGCTTTGCCTTCGCTATCCACTCCTATGTAAAAGGACGGCTCTTTAGGGGCAAGTTTATGATAACTATATGGATAGAAGGTCCGGGCACAAGGTTGCTTACTTGAGTATCCAGGCGATTGCGGCTTAGGCCTGCGTCCTCGGTCGAATCCGGACACATCTCCTGTGATCCAAAGAACAGTTTATACATCTCCGCGGGCGTTGCGCCCATGAAGTTCTAGAGAGCTCGCGGTCCCTCTAGATTAAATTCCCACAGGCGAAGGGGGCGACGTTTGCCGGGAAATATTCGGCGAATCAGCATGACCTGCGTCACCTTGACCAGGCTGAGGTCTCCTTCCAAGAGATCTTTAATGCGGCCCTGTAGCAAGGGCACGTCTTTGGGCAAACCCCAATCCAACCCTCTATTGACCCATGACGCCAGACGTGGTGGGGGACCCGAGCGAAAGGCAGGAGGCGCCACCCATTTGGTGCTCCGGGGAGCGGTGATATAAAACCACTCTCGTTGCCACAAGCCTAGCTCCTCTTGAAAAGAGCCCTCGGGCCACGGAGCATCAGCATTTTTGCTTATAATAGCGCCTCCGCACTCTGCGTGCCGTCCCTCGATCATCTTCGGTTCCACTTTGAAGGTCTTGAGCCATAGTCCAAAGTGAGGGTTAACATGGAGGAATGCTTCGCACACAACGATAAACGAGGAGATATGGAGGATGGACTCCGGAGCTAAGTCATGGAATTCCAACCCGTAATAAAACAGCAGTCCCCTCACAAAGGGATCCATTGGGAAGCCCAACCCCCGAAGGAAGTGAGACATGAACACCACGCTCTCACCGGGCAGGGGACTGGGGATGACCTGCCCTTGAGCAGGCAACCTATGCCAAATTTCGCCAGTCAGGAACTTAGCCTCTCTCAACTTTAGCACGTCCTCCTCCATGACAGAGGAGGGCATCCATCGGCCTTGAAGGTCGGAACCGGACATTGTCGAAGTTCCGAGGCGCCCGGAATCTGGAGCCTAGGGTGTTGGAACTCAAGGCGACGGGCTAACTTGTTGGAGAAAAGAGAAGGCCCTGGTCTCTTTATAAGAGGCTGAATACCAGGAGCCCTCCCCGTAACCGTTTGGGACTCGCCTTTAATCAAGAAAATATGCTAATGGGCACGATTGGGTTACCCACGTCCGTATTGATGAGAATCCCGTAAAAGGGGGGAACACGGTCTCTGCTTTGACAAGACGTGCCAAGGAAACCGCCTCGCAAAACATGCTGAGGAGGAAAAGTAAAAAACGATTCAAGTAAAGGGCTTGGTTGTGGTGTGATGGCGCACTACAGAATACGTCAGCAGATTTGATTTGTGCTAATATTATTCTCTCTATGGCAATATGTGGAAGCTTATTTTACAGAGCCGGACACTACTCTTGGTGTTTACAATCTTCTATGAAGGACTTGGAGGAGGGACCCGCATTGCAATGCCGAAGACAATTTGCACGCAGGACTCATCGTCATTGAAGCCTGGTTCAGGGGCTACTGAGGGAGTCCTGGATTAGGGGGTGTTAGGGTAGCCGGACTATACCTTCAGCCGAACTCCTGGACTATGAAGATACAAGATTGAAGACTTCGTCCCGTGTCCGGATGGGACTTTCCTTGGCGTGGAAGGCAAGCTTGGCGATGCGGATATTCAAGATCTCCTACCATTGTAACCAACTCTATGTAACCCTAACCCTATCCAGTGTCTATATAAACCGGAGGGTTTTAGTCCGTAGGACAACTTCATCAACTCCATAGACAACAATCATACCATAGGCTAGCTTCTAGGGTTTAGCCTTCTTGATCTCGTGGTAGATCTACTCTTGTACTACCCATATCATCAATATTAATCAAGCAGGACGTAGGGTTTTACCTCCATCAAGAGGGCCCGAACCTGGGTAAAACATCGTGTTCCCTGCCTCCTATTACCATCCGGCCTAGACGCATAGTTCGGGACCCCCTACCCGAGATCCGCCAGTTTTGACACCGACAGTGTGGGTGAGTGGAGTGGAGGGATGGCCTGGCCAGTGGTGGGAGTAGTATGGGGGCGGTGAGGCCTCCGCGGTAGCACAGCCGGCCACGGGAGGCAGGAGCAGGCGGCACGACCGGCGCTGCTTTGGGCGGCTGGAGCAAGAAGACCAGAGGTTGAAGAAGCACTACGGCCGTTGGATGGACATCGTACGGTCAGTCGAGCTAGAATCGTGCATATTGACTAAGTTGACAAAGCCCTTCGTCCCCATCAACTTAGTAGGCCCACTATACTGGGTCCCAGCTAGCAGGGGGAGTATTCATTTTTTGTGCGTAATAAGGAGGCACTTCCTTGCGTGCGAAGATATAGCTGGTGGGTCCGAGCTGTCAGCGACGGTAACGTTTTTTTTCACGAAATACAGAGGCCGTTTATGTGGGTCCCAGATGTCAGGTGGAGGAAATCATTATTTTGCGCGTAATAAGGAAGCATTTCCTTGCATGCAGCCATGGACCCAGCTGCCAGCCTCTCCACGTACAGTCCAATTCAGATGCATGTCGGTCGTTGACCACGCTGACCACGCCACGCCGAGAGCACCAGGGTGGTGGACGATGGCGAGGCCTAGGAAGGGAACGACACGGAGGCAGGGAAGACTCGGCCGTTGTTTTTGTTTCCCACGTGGAGGGGAGTACGACTGTACGAGGGTTTACTGGTTCGTCTGCCGTCGCCGGAGAATAACAACAGGTGTGGGTGAGTAGAGGGATGGCTAGGCCAGCGATGAGAATACGGTGGGGCGGTGAGGTCTGCGCGGTAGCACAGCCGGCCGCGGGGAGGAGGCAGGCAGTCCCGCCGGCGCTTGTTTGAGCGGCTGGAGCAGGAAGAGCAGAGATTGAAGAAGCACGACGGTCGTTGGATGGACATCCAACAGTATACAGGCCATCTGTCGAAAGCCTCAAATCTGTGGAAAACAGCATACAACCCATCTGCCATTATTTCAAATAATTTACAGCCCATTTGCTAATTCTTACGAGGTTTTTTGGAGCCCATATTATTTATGTTAGCATTACAGCTCATATTGTGGCCACGGTTAAAAAATATACGAAATTTTGCATATGTCGGTGCGGTCTGAACTGTTTTTAATCCCGAAATTTCGAGTCACATTCAGACTGATTTTAAAAATAAATGTATATCAATATAAAATCCAATAAATTATCCACACATAAAAATCAATGCAATTTAAAATCTCGAAATGAAAAAAAGATATTTGAAAATAATTGCCGGTTTGATGTGTTTTAAAAAACTACAACCCATTTCTCATTACTGATAGGCCATTTTCTCGGCTAGCCGAATGAAACTATCCTCGTCTTGAAAGATTTGCAGCCCAACAGGCCTGATAAAGCGACTTACTTGACAAATCACAAAAGAACTGGGCTAGCCATTTTCAGAAAGAAAAAAAAACTACTGGGCTGGTCTGTGGTAAACATAAAAGAAAAGGATGTCTAGACAGGCCAGAGTGTCCCGCACAGCCCAGTTGACACCCTACTTCTGTCTCAAAAAACAAATTAGATAAATTCCACTCCAATTATGGCGATTCATAAAAATGCCACTGCAATTTCCAAACTTTGAAAAATGCCACTGCAATTTTTGCAAACTTTGAAAAACGCCACTGCAGTTTGCAAACTTTGAAAAACGCCACTCGAGACTTCGAAAAATGCCACTAGAAATGGCATGAAATGGCATTTTTCAAAGTTTGAAATTGCAGTGGCATTTCTCAGATACACCAGATTTGGAGTGGCATTTATCAAATTAACCCAAAACAAAAATAACTGGGCGAGTTGTTGGGTCCCTGGTGTCAGCCGCTCGTTGTACAATTCTCTCGTTTATTGACTACATTGACAATGGCATGGGACCCAGATGTCAGAAATCCACTAGGAGGAGCCATTTTTTTATTGGCTTGAAATAAGGAGGCACTTGCTTGCGTATTGCCATGACCTTGGCGGGTCCTTGCTGTCATCCTCTCCACGTACAATCATCTCCTGATTGTGTACGCGTCAACTTGCTAGGCCCACAAGTCAGCCTCTAAACCGTGGAGGACAAATACAACCCATTTAAAAAAATAATAGCCCATTCCATACGTTCAAACGTAAAGTTCAACATTTAGAGGAAAGTAACAGGTCTGATCCACATATAGAGTACTGAACTTCCACGTTGACAACCATCATAGCCAAGTTAACTATCTATTCCCACTAACACTCTAGTAGCATACAAGTACTAACTTACTCTTAGCTAACTAGACGATGTCGGCCGCCATCTGTTGTCCATGCTAAACGCCGGCACCGGCGTCCTCCGCCTCGCCTAGGACTTGCCAGGGGTGCGATAGGGCGCATTGCTCGCACACGTTGGCCCTTTCCATGCCGGTGTGGTCCACCGAAGCTTCGGCTTCCAAGCGGGAAACCCACTTGACAAGCTGATAGTAAAAATCGGCGTCGCGAACGTGTGCGTGCCCGACAGCCTCCAGGGCTATTTGCCGGGCGCCGGCCTCCACGTAGTCGGCCCAGTTGCGGGCGCTCTGCTCGCGACTCAGAGCGTCGGTGCGCTACTGCTCCATGTCCCGCTGGCGGCGCAAATCGGCGATACGTTGCTCCTCTGCCAGGCGGTCGCGCTCCAACAACTCCTGCTCCTCCACCATGCGGTCGCGCTCCAACAACTCCTCGATCTCCGCATTGCCATCTAAAACAGATAGAATGCCTCCTCCCTCCGTCTGCCTTCCGGTGAAAACCCGAACACTAGTTCCGGCGGTGACCGCCTCCGGTGTCGCCTACCACGGACGGGCGGGGGCATGGCGGACGTGGCGAGCAACGTCGGGCCAGTGGGGGCTTATGAGGATATGGCGAGTTGGGTCACGGTGGCACCTGAGAAGGCCGGGAAACAGTACTTATAGGCGGAAGGTAGCGCGACGGTCATCGGAATTCAATGCATAATGGCTTAGCGCGCCAGCTTGCCGTGGAAAACTAGAAAAACTGAAATTATGACTGTGATGTCCCGTCCCGTCTGGGTCGCACGCCGGCATGGCGGTCAAATGAGTGCACTCGAATCATCTCTCTCCTTGTCAATAATGATTCCACGGATTTAAAGCGTATCTTTTTTCGCATCAGTTAGCTGCCTTAATTACGGTCGGCTGCAAGCAGGCACTCAGAATCGCTCGCAGGCAGTACGCGAAGCAGCATGCAACGAGTCGCAGCCGAGGGCACGCATGCAGCCAGTTAAATCGCTGGAATTAATTAGGCTTAAACTTCTACATGTCGTTAATTATTGCCATGCCTTGGTCTTGCTGCTTTGCTCACGGGACTAATAAATCCCGGACGGAGGGAGTACCTTGGTTGGTGAGAGGTTTGAATTAAGCCCTGCAAACCGGAAAGGAGTTACTAGTACGTGCGTGATCCGCTATTTATTCGTGTAGGATGCAGTAGGTCGTTTCTTGAATTGGGCCCTGCAAACCGGAAAGGAGGTAATACGTGCGTGATCCGCTATTTATCCGTGTAGGATCGATAGTGTAGCTTGTCAGTTTCTTCAGAGGTAGGCATTTTTATCCGTGTAGGATCGATAGTGTAGCCTGTCAGTTTCTTCAGAGGTACGCATTTTTATTCAAAAAACTACCACTTTGCATCTTGTGTCACAAATAAAACTGCCAGGAGCGCATTTGTAGACTAGCTAGTGATCGATCAGTAACTTGTAAACACTGAGCGAACAGAAATAAGAACTGTTAGTGCATCTCAATGATTCACAGATCATATACAAATATGTAGCTCCAAAAGCAAAGATCAGCCACTTCGGATCTTGCGTCGCAACTAAAACTAACTAGTGCGATTCCCATACATAAGATCAACATGTTAATGCATCTCAATGATTCACAGATCATATACAAATATGTAGCTCCAAAAGCAGAGATCTAGAAAAAAAAACATCTGTTCTTCCTACTAACATGGATGCTTCTCTTGGCCAACATTCAGTACAGACTGAAAGACAAATTTGTTTGTGAAGTCTACAATTCCTCTTGCAAACATAAGTGGTTTCACCAACAGCTGGAACCTTGAGAATGAACCACACATGATGGAGGAACATCCACTGCAATATGATTTGGTCTTCTCTCGATCACACCGCGAGACTATTTTCGGAATACAAACTTTAACTTAGGCAAAATGATGCCCATTGTATAATCAGACCAAAGCAATGAAGCACCTAGTGTTGGCCAATAAATAGTACAGTACTACTTTTCTGCAGTCCATGAAGTGACTATCCAATCTTTCCGTGTCTATTTTCAAATGGCATTGCATGCAATGACTATACTATTCTCTTGTGCAGTTCAACCAAAATTGCGGACACTTTGTTTGTTTGCCAAATAGCAAAGGGCATACATCTCTATCTGCACAAATATCAATCAGCTAGTAAACATATACCACACCTTGTATTTTCGGTTTAGACATGTCTCTTCCGCTTAGCATCTGTCATGTTCTGCACTGGACAATCTGATACAGTTATGTTTTGCCCTGGACAATTTCATACTGAATTGATTTGCTGGTTCAGAGCAGAAATATAGCGCCTATTCTTCATCAGACCAAGGATATCCATTTTCGCAGTGATGGAAGAGGTGAAATCAATACAACCGTAATTGAGCATCCAATCATTGAATCCTGTCCTGCACCTCCAATGTAGGTCCACCCTGCCAATAAATTCACATGCAAACCACTAGTATTACTATCTAATGACAGTACAAAAAGAGTAGCATGATAGTAACAAACCATGTACCTTCATAATGAACAGCTCATAGTGCCACCAATTGGATATAAAGGTTTGGAAAAAACATGCTCCTAATGTTGAACCAGTTGGACTTTTTGTGCAGTTCCACTAAAATCGAGCATCCCTGTTTGCATAGATATTGAAAGTGTGATTACTCTAAAAGTGGCACTAGTTGAAGCATAGACTCACAAATATAAGCATTCCAATTTCATAATGGGAAAAGGTAGCAAGACTATTTCTAACCACCTGTTTGAAGGAATAAATAAAGCAACAGCGGCTGATGTCAGGAAGGCATACATAGTTTTTTCTGAAAAACTGAGCCATTCCTGACCTTTCCTCTTCTTTTAAGCAAATTTTGTGTAGTTCTACTAAAATAAAATGCCATCACCTCCTTGACAATTCAGTGACACTGTACAAAAGGAAATGACTTAACATTACATCATGATGTCAGGTATGTAGTCGACAGGCATTAGAGACAAACATACAGACCTCCTCTGATAACATAATGAACATTAATTTTAACAAAGGTGTGACTAGCTTTACCGGGATAATTTGAGTTAACTCTACACCCTTTGTTCCTTAATATAATATGTTTTCGTTGTTCAGTTTAAAGTACCCAAACGTCTAGTATTTAGAAAAATAGGTAGTAGTTTTCTTGAGCACATATCTGGGAAAGCTTGCCACACTTTATTTATGTCCATACGCTAACGCAACACCATTCAAATACTACAAATATACACTAATCCAGTGGCTAGTGCAACAGTAGAGTAGTTAGTTTATTACAGGGTACAGTACAATGGTTTTACTGAACAAATTTCAATAAACTCTAGCACTGGAAGGTTTCTATAAGAATTAACAATACAAAATGTAAAGGTAACAAGTTTTAGCATTGGTATACTAGCTCTGCATGAGCATTAAACCAAATACAAAAGTCTGAAGGTAACTAGCATTATTAACTAATGACAGTATAAAATATTGCAAACCATGTACCTCCAAGGTAAATATCATTTCGAACTCGGAGGGACCTTAAAAATTGCTATCCCAATCTTGATAATCGATCAAACATAAAAACTTGATCGAACGTATCAAGAGAACAGCCGGAGGAGGAGGTGCCCACTCTTGACCTTTCCTCTTGTCTTCATAATTGTCTGTGTAGTTTAACCAAAATAAAATGACATCAGTGCCTTGGCATTTTGGTGACACTATACAAAAAAAATTAACTTATCTCATGAAAGTGAGGTATGTAATCTATAAGCATTAACAGTGCAAAAATCTGAAGGTAGTAACAAGTTTCATCGTTGGTATACTGGTTGTGCAACAACATTAGAATGCCTTAGCAGAAAAATCTCTAATACATCCACAATCAACAGCTAACCCTGAAATAATCCAGTGACATTAAATGGCATTGCTTAAATTTATCGGTGGCATTAGACTGAGAGCGGCATTAGTTAAATGTGGCATCACTTTAGCAGTAGCATTGCTTGACTTAACTGCTGGCGTTATACTAACAGCAAAAAAGTGACAATAAGAGCATGGGAGGCCCATTCGGACAGTGGGCGCACCAGTACGATGTACCTCCACGGACGCATAGAGTGGTGAGGGAGGTATGGTTTCCCAGAGCCACAAATATCCAGGCAGCATATGTGGATTACGTCCCATTTTTGTTATGTTTAGCCACCTTTTTCCTATGTGAGGACAACAAACCGATCGACCTGGTCATTCTCTATTGCGTTGTCATGCCTTTCTACCCTTCTTCAACCAAGATACATGAGACTCGTTCCTTAGCTACTGATTTTCCCCTTTTCAACCTAGATGCGGGTTCGATGCCTACTCTCTTGGATAGTACAGTCTCCCTTCCTTTCCTTATTCAACCCAGACATGGATTAGTCTGCATGAAGTAGGGTTTCCTTTAATAGTGCAAATTATGGTTTTCGTCTGCGTGGCCAGCAGAGCAGAGGATAGCAAATTGGGAAGATGGTGGAGTGGAAAAACATCCACATGCAACGATGTGGCAGATGGGGCAATAGAACAAGGTTATGGTTCGAAAAGAGGTAGCATACCTGAGGGTCGGCGGGAAGTGGCTTCGCTCGTGGTCGTCGTCCTCCGCACACACTACGGCAGCAAGCTTGGGGACGGAGGCCATCCCGCGCGGGCGCTAGGTCTGAGAGGACGGCCTTGTCGTCAGTGTGTGACCTCGCTCGCCGACGACGAGTGCGTCAACGCTGCACGACCTTTTCTTCCCCGGCGGATCTGTGACCACCGGTGAGGAGGTAGAGAGGGGCCGTCTTTTTTAGATCTGGAGAGAGGGTGGTAGTGTGAGAAGCAAGTGGACAGCCCTTAGCAAGAAAGCGCTCAAGCTCCAGCCTATATATCTTTCTTATACTACTAGTACTGGAGGTGGAGTAGTGGTAGAGTAGTTTATATTTTCTCTGCGTACAGTACCAGTTAGTTGTGCTTCAAAACTAATCGGCACGCCATTAAAAAAATAAAGGTCGATAACTAATGCGGCACCTCGGGCCAACGCGGCCAGATCACATTTTGCACGAGAAATTACACACCATATTTCGTTGACATGTGGTCCCATTCCAACATATCAGTGAGACGACGGCGAGTAGTAGGAGTATTTCCAAAAGGACGTGTAGGCTGGGGCGCCTCTTCGTGAACTGTGGCGAACTCGCAACCGTCCACCGACTCTTCGCCTTTCCCTCTCGATTTGGAACTGCTGTCGCACGCTCTTCCTCTCCCTCCTCCATTTTCCTTCAGCCCTTCACCCTTTCTTCTGCCATTGTTCGATCGTCTTCTCCATGGAGGGAACAGGCCGGAAACGACCCCGTTATTCTTGCCCCGATCTGAAAGATGACGTGGTGGAGGAACTCATTGATCCATGCGACGTCATCACCTCGGCTAGCATGGCAGGTTCGTTCAAGCCCATTCTTGACTCAACTAATAACATCATTACAAAGAACCCAAGAGTCAAGGAGCGGTTTGATCTCCCCTATCTTCTTCGCCGTGACCCTGATGATGACTAGCGCCGGCACGACAGAGGCCTCGCCCTGTGCAAGTTGATGTCGCTTGATAATGATACGTATGATGTTAAGATGCCATCGGTTGAGGGCAAGGCTTGGGTGGGTGCAAATGGAGATTGGGTTGTTTACATTGGGTCCAACTGCGAGTGGGAACTTGTGAATGTCTACACTCGTGACCGGGTTCCACTTCCAAAAATCTCAGCAGACTGCCCAGAGGTTGAGCACACCGGTATTGTACGCACGTTCAAATACGATCATGGTGACTGTCTTCTACGGAAGATAGCAATTTGTCGAGTTCCCAACCGCTCTTGGAATTACAACAACTATCAAGTTGTTGCTATCTTCGACAAGCTTGTTGCCGTCCTTTGTGGTTCGACTCGATGGACATTGCTCAAAAATCAGTTTCTGTACACGGATGAGTACTGTGATGCAATTCAATACGAGGGCCTTGTGTTTGCTGCCACCACTAGTGGCACTATTTTTGCATGGCATCCTCATGATTTCGGTACGTTTGTCCTCCACCATAATTATAATTGTTTCATCCACATGCATGCGGGTTAGCAAGTTTCCCTTTACTAATTAACCATCTTCTTGTGTTTCCAAGGTCCTGTGAACATCCCACCACCTATACTTGAAAAATTTTATAACCAAGGGGGAGATGACGATGGTGATGATCACGAGCATGAGGACGAGCAGCGCCCATATAATCTGTGGTGCCTGGCAACTAATTCTGATGGATCACCTCTTCTTGTGTGTATACAGCCCACTGATGATGTTACTGCTAAGGAAGCAGGTGTAGTCTCCCATGGTCGCACTCTCCGGACCTATTCCAACACCTGTTGCATGGTATTCGGGATGGATACTAGTGTGCTAGCACCAACTCCTTCTCCCTGGTACATAATTGATAGTCTTGGACAAAACTCGCTCTTCCTTGGACAAAACTATCCGATGATGGTGAAAGGCGATCCAACTGCTGTTGACACAATGTTAACAGTTCCATTTATGAGAAGCAACTGTGTCTATACCTCGGACATTTGTGTGGTTCCCTACCCTGGTAGGGATATAGTAGGCCGCTTCAGCCTGGATGATCAGTCCTGCGTTGGTTTCCAGATCGACAATCGATGGCCCGTCCCAGAGAATCACTTGTGGTTCAAAGCAAGTGTTTACAATGCCGAGGAATGGTTGAGTTGAAGTTCATTTCATTGCTTGTTATTTGTTGTGTGGTGAAAACTTTAGTATTTATAATGTATCCTCGTTGTCGATGTGGGTTGATGACCTGTTGTATGTAATAAAATGATATGCCTGTGATAAACTTACTAAATTTATGAATGGCTTTCGAGTCGCTTCTCTGAGTGAGTGGTGCGACGAGGCAAAAAAATATTTTCCGAATACATAATTATACGTGCATTGCAACAGGTTATCGTATAAGGCCAATCAACAATAGTAGTACACTATTTGTACTAGCTTCACATGCTTCGCGCGTCGGGCGGGTGTTTTTATTGTAGCCATATATTAATGTGTTCACTGTATGTAACCAGCACCTCGAATCCTCGATACTAGTATACTATATAGTAGGAGTAAGTAGTAGGAGTAGTAGGGTGGCATGGGCCAGAACAAGCATTCACGTCCAGGAGTACGGCACACGCCACCACCACGACATCCATCTGACACCATATTATTTCTTGGAGTCCATGCTAGAGCAATCTCTTCAACCTCGTCGTTTCTCTAACTTCAGCCATCGCGCGGCGGGCGAGGTGGGGGTTTGCCGATAGTCGGTTTCCTTAACTGTGGTCCCACTTGTAAGGCCAACTCCAACGCACGACCCCAAACGCACCTCCGTTTTGCACGAACTCCAACAATAATTTTGACTAGAAAAGCAAGACCAAAGAAAACAAGAACCACAAGAATACATTTTACTACTCCTCTAAGTTGGATTAGTGCCTTCTCGATGCATTCATTGTTGATCTGCGGAGGCTCGATCTTGCGTATGTGCTAGCTAAAAGTGATAGAACATCTACTAAACTGCGGTCTATCAATATATGGATGTACTCTTCTTCCCAATACAAAAACTTGCATCCATTCTACTCCCTCCGTTGCACAATACATGCCTTCTATTTGTCAAAACATATATGTATCTAGACATGTCTTAGTATATAGGTACATCCATTTTTGGACAAATGGAAGTGAAGTATTTTGGAACGGAGGGAGTACACAATAAATTTTTTAAGTTAGCACAACTAGTCTAATCCTAGAGCAAAACCGAAGATTTGGTCGGATTCTTCCTCCTTTTGCCGACACGTGGGACATCCAGCATCCAGGTCGTGTCATGAAAGAAAATAGAGTGGTAGTTGAAGCCATGAGATGTGCATCTTGGGTTAAACTGTAAATAGAATCTTACTACTCTTGAGTAACTCCAAAAGCGGCCACCGAAGATCTTTATTGGATTTGTTTTTCATCACCAGCACGTCGAGGTAAAAGATGTGCAGGTTCAGTGGGTCCTCTTGTGTTTTCACTGACATGTGGGGCCGCATGTGAGCAAACAGACGATGGGCTCCGCGCGTCCGCTGGCTGGCTGAGAAGAGCGATAGAGGAGGGCTGAGCACGGATTGCAGGAAATTTGTTCTATGTGCCTCGATATAGTGGGGTGGCATGGGCCATAACTAGCATTCACGTCTAGCAGTACGGCACACGCCACCCACACGAGTCCCATCCGACACCAATTTTCTTGGAGTCCGTGCTATAGCCATCTCTTCTCCCTCCTGTTTTCTCAGCCATCGCGCGGTGGGCAGGGTGGGGGTTTGCCGATAGTCGGTTTGCTCAACTGCGGTCCCACTTGTAAGTGAAAATGCAACACCGCACGCATTCCCGCTTGAGCGGCGTGCCGGACCAACCGTGTGGGGGTGCGACGCGAACACGGCAGGCTTTTCCTTTTGAACTCGTAACTTGTAAAATTTGGTTCTGCTCCATGGCGCGACCGATAGATAGAAAATAACGATTTTGCCTAGAGTAATGAGAAGTTTGGTTCTGGCGCCGTTCATGCATGGAGTACGTACGAAAATTATGAAGTTGATGCGAAAGGTAAGATAATTACGGTAGTATCATATACTGCTACATAGATTTGATGGAAAGATAAAAATACATACGGGTCCATCAACGTTCAATGACATCCTCACGCCCTAGTGCGCCGGGTCACCAACCGACGTGTGAGGAGCAACGACGTTGGCGGCGAGCTCAACGTGCTTCTGAACAGTGCCGTCCAAGGTTGCCCTGCGCTCCAAGAAGGCCAACGTCCTATCGTCCTCCTCTTGCATGTAGTAGTCCTTGTGGAAGATTTGCGCGTAGACTTGGGTGATTATGTCGATGGTGTCTTGTTGCGCCAGGCGCTGCGCGGCGAGCGCGACCTCGAGGTGGACATTCTCCGGCGCGACGGCGGGCAGTCGCAGGGCCACCAGTGCGTCGAAGAGGTTGTTACCATAGTGGCCGTTGAGGGTGGCGGGCATCGCAGAGCCTGGGCACGTCGGCTGGAGGCTTACGTCAAAGTCGTCCGCAAGCTTCTTGACGATGGTGAACTTGTCGAGGAAACCGACGAGGACCTCGTTGAACAAGGAGACGAAGCTGTCGTCCAAGCGGCCCCTCACCCTGGCGGCCTCAAGCAATACTACCTGGAGACGTTCCTCGGTGTCAGGCCGCAGGCCGGCGTCGTGGACCATCTGGCACAGCCGGCTGATGCTCGCGCTCATTGCCTCCATGGGTCTACTGTAGCTTCTAGTCAACTGATCTTGCAATTCGAGTGATCACTCAGCCCTTGGTTAGCGTGCGCAGGTGCGTAGGATTTTGTACTACTCCTCGGCCCTCTACTACACCTTCCTTTGGCTGTATGATAGGTGGACCAGCCACCCCCTGGGGCCACGTGTCATTCACCCAAAGGTAGTTGTCGTAAGTCAATGAAGCTGCGTCCCCCTCCGTGCCGGTGCAGTATAGTCATCTCACCGGACCTCTAGTTAGGGCCAAACAAGAGAAGTTTGATGTTTACTGGTTTATTGGTCCCCTTTGCATTTTGCCCCAAGTTTTGACCTTTGATTTAACTAATAAAATGTTAATGCATGTAAACAAAAATGTTGTGTAAGTCACCTTACGAAAACCAAATAATCCCAAAATACTTAGGCACGGTGCATTAACTCCCTCCTTATTTCTTATTTCGTGACATATCAACCAATGAGAGATGTGGGCCGTGCATGCTTTCAATGACTTGAGACTACCAAACATGACATGCGGTGTTTAGTTCATTGCATGTAATCCTATTAGTACTCTAGTTAGGAGTAGCAAAAAAACATTAAGTTCTCTCGCCGATAGGAATAAAACACCATGTATTTATTTACAGAGGGAGTAGTACATTTTTGGTGACATGCATTACTAGATATTGCTAGTCAAATACTAAAATCCAGATGGACGTGGTAGTACTCCTAAATCTAGACGGTGGTGCTACTAGTACTAGTAGTAGTACTACCAATGTAGTAGTAGGAGTACTAGCATTGTACTACCCGTTGGTCAAATTATTACGTGTTGCTCCTCATAGTGAACTAACAAGACCCTGCGCCGGAGATGACACTTAATATAGGCGCCGTGTTCGGCATACCATAGTCAACCTCACCGTCTGCAGTCACTATCATCATGGCTGTAGAGCTAGCCTGCTTACAACTAGCCATGTTCGACATAATTTCCCATGCATAGATGCCCGTGCATTGCACGGAACACCAAGATTGGGGGTGGACGGCACCGGCACCGGCCATCGCACCAGATTTTTCCACGGCCTTCTACTCCTAGATGTGGTGGGGAGGATATGAGGCTGATTGTGAGAGACAAGGAGTTGTTTGTAAATAGGGAACAAGTGCGGGCATCTTTTTGCAAAAATGGAGAAGCTTGGTTTGTATGCGTCAGATCTAGATCCGACGGTATTGGTGAAAGATGGGAGGCACAACATCATCACCAACTCAGGACCTGTTTGATTCGCAGGATTTTGAAAATGCAGGAATAGGACACGGCAATATTACAAGTTTCAAACTGATATTACAAATGTTAGGAGTAATGCTGCACCTACGAAGAGGGAATTACTAGGAAGTTTACGTAAGAACTTTCGTTACTTTAGGTGGATGCAGCATTATCGTACAAACTAAAATCCACCGCCCTGACAAGTCACTAATGGGCAACTAAGTTTTCGAGTCTCTGGCCACTTGATGTTTCAAAAACAAATTCAGCTTCTGCGGAGACTTTGTCATTTAGGCTTAGACGCTTGCGGTGATCAGCATGCCATTCATTGTTGCGCCAGAGAATGCCAAACCTCATTACCTTGAGCACACTTGCCTCCAAAACAAAGAACCTGGCCAATTTAATCTCAGATGTGCTGCCTCAGTAGTCGATCAAATCAATTTCTGTAAGATGGAGATCAAGGCACTCGATGAGATTGTTATAGTGCAGCACATTTTTCACTTTCGGGTCTTTTTTATCTGCAAAAGAAGAGAACATATTAGAGCAGCTGGCTGCATAAGATTGCCAGGTCATCAAGAGGTACCAATATCATTCGCTCATACGATAGGGTTGGCTGGCTAGTGATATTTTTTCACTCTCTCTCTCTCTCTCTCTCTCTCTCTGTGTGTGTGTGTGTGTGTGTGTGTTTCCTCTCATTTAACTAGGAGCACGTGAAGAGCTTGGGCATTTGTTGCCTTCCACTATGTGGCCGATGCCATATTTCGCAAAAGTATGCCACATAACACGCACCGATGTCAAATCAAAAGATTTTTAGAGCGCTCTCGCGATGTGAGAGAGTTGGCACCACTGTGCACACAGACCCACATGTATAAACAAATCAATCAAACCAACCACACCAGCCTCTCACTCTCCCAAACAAGTGTTTTTATTGCCTCCGTCCTCTCTCTCTCCCACGCAGTGTTTTTTCATTGCGTGAGTTAATTTGGCACCGGAGCAAAGTAGGTGATCCAGATTGGGACACCAGGTGAGCAATGGAGGGGCATCGATGCCAAATGCATCACAACTGAATTTGGCACATGTTTTGGCCTACATAGCCCACTTTTGTAATACTACCTTGTATTTAGTATAAAATTTTGACCATAGATTTACCTAAGAAAATGCCAATGCATGTCACTAAAAATTACACCATTTGAAATTATGTTCAAATACGAATCCAACGATATAGTTCTTAGTGACATGCATTAACATTTTGTCAGTTAAATCTATGGTCAAATTTTGATACTACAAAATTGGAAGAGTAAACCAGGAGAATTTGGCAGATGAGTACACCAACGCTGTCAATTTCGGCGCGTCAATGACCCTGATTTTTGTTGGACCTTCTAGATCCGATACAAGCAATCTCTTAAGGAAAGGCGCATTCTCAATGACCATAACGTGGAACAGCTGAAGTGATCTCTTCCCAATTGATGTCTTGTTGCAGGGCCAGCAAGACACATAAATCCATCGGAGATTCGTCGAGGCGATGTGGAGGCTAATGAACCCGTGGATCTGCTCAAGATGAAGGTACTCGAGCGCAGTACAGCTATGGACCAGGTGCTCCATAGCCTTCTTCGAGATGACAACGTCAAAGAGGTCGAGCTGCTTGAGTTGAGGGAGAAGAAGAGCGGGCGCGGCATTAATCTGGGGAAGATAGCAGGAGCTGAAGCTGGCGCGGCGCAGCATTGGCGTAAGGCAGAGCGCGGACGGCGGCAGAGAGCGACATCGTCCAGCTTCAAAGCTGAGCTCCTCGAGCTGATCTAGGGCGGGGGATAAGAACCACTCGTCGAACTTGGGTTGGACCTTGCAGTTGGTACTGAACATGCGGATGTCAAGGCGTTTGGCTGGCCCAGGGTGCGATGAAAGGATCTTGGAGACTGCGGCCATGCGTTTGCAATCCCCGTCGCAGAGGCAGCTGTCGACGGTGAGGTTGAGGGGGACGCAGCGCCAGAGGGGGCGCCACCGCTGGGAGAGCAGGGCGGTCCGCACGGCAGATTTGGTGGGGAGGAGGCCGATGATGACGAGCAGCGTGTCGTCGAGGAGGCTGTTGATGAAGTCCAGGCTCGCCGGATGCGGTTTTTGCTCGAGCCACCTCCGCTTGTTGGCTGCTTCGCCGTCCATCTCAACTAGCGGCGACGCCGGTGTACACGTGTGTTGGTGTGTGTTGTGTGCTGGGTGTGCGCGAGTGCGTCCTTCTATGCATGCCGCCGCGCAGTGGTGAATTGTGCGCGAGTGCGTCCTTCGCGTGCAAGAAGTTTGTCCTCAATGCGCCCTCAATTTACTAGCGTGCGGGGTGCTACCCCGAGTGGTTTCGACTTTGTTTACTTCACCGTGTGTCAGATGGGCCTCTAGTTTACTTATTTTCACCCACTGCCACATGGGCCAGCACACGAAGATACAGAACACGAGCTGACAAGGCAGCATGTGGATTGGTTGACCGGTCAACTAAACAATATACGGAGCTATACGCTGACACAGTGAGCGTATAATCCATCGGTATAGAGAGTTCGAGTGAGAGGGGAGGCCCGTGAGAGATAGAAGAGAGAGAGAAAGAGCTACTCCCTCCGTTCGATAATGTAGTTCCAACATTTTTTTAAGTCAAACTTTTGAAACTTTGACCAAGTTTATAAAGAAATTACTTATATCTACAATACCAAAGATAAATGATAGTATGAAGTAAGTACATGTTGTGACGAATCTAATGATCGTTCCAGATGTAAATTTTTCTCTCCAGATATACCTGGTCAAATGTTTCTGACGTTTGACTTTTCAAAACATCCATTGCTTATGGACGTGACAGATTCCCTAACAAGAGAGAGAGAGAGAGTGAGTGAAAAAAGTGTGTGTGCGTGTGTGAAAGAGACATGGACAACACACGATAAAAGTAGAGAAAAAGCGCGTGTGTGTCTTATGCAAACATATCACACATGCATCTTCGACAACGGAGGCAAGGTGAGGATATAGTATGTGGTTGTTTGGAACCGAGAGAGCAAGACCCCTAGCACGTGGCCAAGAGGGGTTTGACAAACAAGGGAGAGAGGTCGAGAGAGACGTACGAAGAAAATGCAGACATGAGGAGGAGAGAGTGTATGTTTGTCATAGAGAGATCCCTTGGAGATAGTGATGGGACTACATGGGTGGGAGATCGAGTGACAAGGTGTGTGCGTGATAGAAGATGCCCCGAGAGATATCGAGATAGACGTATGGATGGAAGGAGACAATACATGTGTTCCTGTTGGCTAGTAAGAGATAAACATACTTAGGAGGGGGGGAGTGCTTGCGCCTATGATGGATTGAGGGATTATGGTACTTAGGGGGTGCGTGTCACATGGAGAGAGAACAAGGGCGGAGAGTGCTGGATGGGTCTATATGTATAGCACGAGCGAGACATGTGTATGTGTGAACCAGGGAGATATAAGGCCAGTTTGGCTTGTGTCCTGAGCATCTTTTGCCTGGCCTGGGATTGTGGCTGGATTTCATGCACGCTTGTTTGGTTGCTACCCTATGAAAAAGAAAGTCCGCCTGGCCTGGGTTCCCTTGCACTTTAATTAGCCTGGCTGAACTCCAGACACTTCAAGTAGCCTAGCCCAGGCGACCGATTTCGAACGCCTGGTCGTGCCTGGTCGTGTGGCCACAAGGCTAACAGCAACATGGATGGATATTAGCATTAAATAATTGATGCATGGATTGATTGATGGGACGTTGATGCTTTGCCTGGCCCAGGCATGAACCAAACGCTTCAGCACCACACAAGCCTGGCCAGGCAGAAATATTTTACATGTCATGTCCACACCAGGCAGTACTGGCCATCAATGCATGAGGGTCAGGTCACGAACCAAACTGACCAATAAAGTTTGAGAGAGATTGAGGAGCCCCGATAAGTCTGAGTGGTGCGTCAGATAGCTGAGAGGGGGAAAGAGATATTCCATCCGCTCGATAATGCAGTGCATGTAAATTTTTTAGAAGTCAAACTTTGGAAACTTTGATCAGGTTTACGCAAATGTTATTTATATCTACAATACCAAAGATACATCATACAAAACTACATCTCATGGTGAATCTAATGGTATATGTTTGCCATACTAGATGTAATTCTTTTTCTCCGCGTACATGGTCAAACTTTGTGATGTTTGACTTTTCAATAAATCTATATGCTATGGACCGAGGAGAGTGCCTCAATCGAGACAGATCAAGTGTGTGTGAAGGAGAATGAGTAAGTGTGCAAAAAGAGTATGTGTGTGAAAGAGAAAGTGACAACAAACGATAAATTAGAGAGAGTGTGTGTTTTTTTGTTTCTTATGCGAACATATCACGCATGCATCTCTGAGATGGAAAAGCGAGGCGAGGAGATACACGAAGATAGCTAGTGTGTGATTGTTTGCAACGGAGAGAGACACCCCTGTAGCACATGTCCAATAGAGGTGTGGCCAACAAGGAACAAAGGTCGAGAGGGACACATGGATGGCATGGACGCATGGGGAGGGAGAGAGTGTGTGTTTGTGATAGAGAGATCCCGTCGAGATCGTGAGGGGACTATATGGGTGGGAGATCGAGGGACTGTGTGCGCGATAGAAAGATGCCCCGAGAGAAATCGAGATAGACCATGCACATGTTTGTGATGGAGACTAAGATTAGCTAGTCATATACATATAGGGGGGACTGCATGTGCCTACAATTGAGTGAGAGACCATCATACTTGGCTAGCTGGGCATGAGATTGTGTGTGTGCGCGTGTGAGATGGAGAGAGAACGAGGGGGAGAGATAGAGTTTTAGATGGGCCTATCGAGTGCGAGTGAGATATGCATGTGTATGTGTGACCCAGGTGGATGGAGAGTTTGAGAGAGGGGGGGAAGAGCTCCGAGACGACATAGTGGTGCGTGAGAGAGTTACAGGCAAAGAGCCAAGGAATCGGTGTGTGTACGATGAGTGCACCCAAGATATCTAGCTTGGACTAGCTAGAGTATCATACATAGTGTGCGAGAGAGACCTATAGATGGTGTATATATGCATGCGAACTAGAAAGACCCCCCCCCCCCACACACACACACAGAGAGAGAGAGAGATGGAGAGAAAGGGAGAGGGACGAACAAGGTTTTTGTGTCGGATGCGTGCGGCAGAATTGAAGATTGTCGGCGAGAGAGAGAGAGAGAACAGGAGTCCGGGAGAGGGGGAGGTCGCGTTTTATGCATCAAAGACTGATATAAACCATGTTTCGATATAAACTTGCATTCAAATATTTAAATTGGAGAACGTGTTGTCTGCAATCCACACATGAACGGATATATGCGTATATCAAACAAGTTCATTAATTTGACTTTCAACATGTTCATGGAGTACTATAATATTGTACAACATGCTACTCGATTGAGGTGTTCAATTTTGGATTTAGTTCACTATTTTGACCTACTAAACGAGCTATTTCATTGAATCGAGATATTTCATTTTGGGTTTGATTCGCATTTTTGAGTGGGTCAACTATTTGTCATATAGTAAATCGCTAGCAACGAGCATGTAAAAACACATTACTCCCGAGCATCATCTCTCCATCTAAAAAAGAAGTGGCAAGCTAATATTTCAAAATTTGATCCGAATCGACTTGGTAAGGTAGACGTGGATGCTCGTTCTCCCAAAATTTGAACGAACCATTAAACATCCTCTCTTCTCGGTGGAATTCGCCCGAGCAAATAAATGGGAGACGCGAAATTACCGTCCTATGTGGGTCACGCATCAATTGGCCCATTGTGCATCGAGGGTAGGTTCGTAACTTCATCCAAGTGCACCTTCTCCTCGGCCGAAATGACATGTGTCGAATAATTCATAAACCATGGTCGGCAAAACACGCTCTCCTCGCCCGAAATAGCCCGCGCCCACTATTTCAAAACACGCTCTCCTCGCCCGAAATCGCTCGCGCCCACTATAGTTCAAAACACACCCTCCTCGCCCGAAATCGCTCCCGCCCAGAGAAGCAAAGTTACTCTACTATCCCCGACCCTCAGCACACAGACCAAAGCCGAGAAGCCTATAGGCAAGGGTAGAACTGTAACTACCCCTCACATTTCAGACAAATGCGTCCGTAAGACATGGTTCCACTCCCCTCCCAATTTCCCCCGCCCGCCCCCATTCATACCTCGTGGGCGCCAAATCACCTTCTCCCCGGGAAGCTCCCTTCTCCCGAGCCGTGAAACCTCAGCCCCACCTCCATGGCGCCCCCACCGCACCAATTTCACAGCCCCCCTCCTCCCTAATGCCGGAGACGCTGTCCATTTGCCGTCGTGCACTGGGCCGTGTGCCTTTTACTCCGTGTTGCTGGTGTTGCCTCGACGATGGCCGCGTGAACCGTACCGGAGCGGATTCACCCCTGCCGTTGTTCACGGCGCCGGAGCGGCTCCAACTTCGGATCCGTCCAGAGTCCTGGCGCTGCTTCGGCGTAGCTGTCCACCGTCGCGACATTGCTCTTTCCCTGCCGCCGGTCGCCACCGCAACCGCGCCGGCCTCACCGACTCGGCAACTGGACCTGCCTACTTCACTATGCCGCCAGATAGGTCGCACCTTCATCTCAAATCACTTTATTTAGGCGTCAGTTGTCTGAATTTTTATTCTGGGCCAATCGATTTGCAATGGGAAGCAGCACCCCTCGAGGTGGTGGAGCTCCTAGGCTGTCGGTTGGCTGGTGTCTAATGTAAGGGTGCGGGGCCGCAAGTTCGCCGCGGAAGCAGCGCTTAGATGGCTATCTTTTAGAGTTGTGTGGGTTGAAGGTACTGCCGCCGCCGGATTTGGATGACGGGGAGTCTTTGTGGATTTTCCCGGGGGCGGCGCAACCACGACAGTGCGGTGGGGCGGGGAGCGGGGTTTTGTCCACGGCCACGGACGGCGGAGGCAGGCTGCTCTGCCGTTGGTCGCTGGCTCTTCGGGGAAGATTCGAACAGTGTCAGCCGGGAGGCACAAGACAGCCAGCCATCCGGCGTAGATCGGACAGTACCAAAATAAAATAAAATCGTGTGACCCCAATTTAGTCTTCAGTCAACAGACGTGTGACCACTCTCGTACCTTGCTGTTAATCTCTTTGTGTATTTCTTTAGATCAAAGAGATATGTCGTTCCTAACATTATGCATTATCTACATCTTCAGACACACCGTCTTCCGACTCACCGCAGCTGCTCCAACAAGGGAAGCATACACCAGAAGGGAGCTATAGTCCCCACTCAACAGTTCCCTGCATCGAATGCGTGTGCCCGACATGCACAACCACAACAACTGCAGGGCCATCAACAAGTCAGCACATGATGCTCACTCCTATGGATGGCAGCCAGATAGGTTGTACCCTCATCTTACTTATGTGCAACATTTATGGCTTTGTTATTCATCTAAGCATGGAAAATAGATCACCACATTTCACTGTATATTCATGCTGATCTCTTACGGATCTTGTTCAGGAGTTAACGTTGTTCCATAGTTCAGCTAAGATACTTGTTCTTTAGGTAACACTGTTCCATAGTTATCATCCATCATCCAATGCTATCCCACAGGCTGGTGATTATAGTATTATACCACTTCTAGTATTTCCTATGTTGTTCTTTAATACTTTTGTGTGCCATCTAGTTAATCTCGAGTACAAACGATACATATTCTGTAGCTTTCATCTGTGTTCTCCCATTAGTTTATGAGACTTGTTGCTGCTAGTTAACCCCAGTCCTACTATTTATGTCGTCTCCTACAGGCACTCATTACATAAATCTAACTACTAGTTATCTTCCATGCATGTCAGATATAATTGCACACACTGATATATCCACAAGAACCTCACGGAGCAATGTAAAGGCCAATAAACTTGATGTCAATGATACCCAATATGATGGAACATGTAAAGGCAGTTCTTCAGAAGACTTGCAGAAAGATGATGAATCCTCTTCACCCCATAAGGTCCTTGCTCTAACTTGGCCTGTGATATGGGTACAACATGCATATAATGTCCTGGAGTGTATCTAATCTGTTGTAATGCCATGTGCTTAGCATGTTGATCATGCATGTAAATATGTCATGCCTTCCTGTTTTTCAGTACCTATTCCATTCATGATAACATGTTTTCAAATTCAAGTACTGTCATTCTACCCTATCGCAATGCCATCTGCTTAATTTGGACATCATGCTTCTGAATATCTTATGCATTGTTATTCATCAGTATGTACTTCATCTGTCTACCATACCATGTTTTTTTACATTGAAGTGTTGTTCTAGTGCTCTGTTGCAATGCCATCTTATTTTCCCAATCATACACGTGTATGTTGCCTTAGTTATTTCTGTATGTATTCCGCTAGCATACAGTTTTACATTCAACTAGTTTTTTTTTTGCTGTGTTGTCCTGTCGTATCCCTAGCTCTTACACCATACTCCCTCCGTCCGGATTACATGTTGCCGAAATGGATAAAAAGGATGTATCTAGAACTGAAATACGCCTAGATCCATCCATTTTTTTCCGGATGGAGGGAATACATGTCAATATGTCATGCCTTTCTATTCTTCAGTACCTATTCCATCTCTTTGCTGCCGCATGTTTTATAATTAAAGCACCATTCTTCTATACAAGGCATGCAAGGGGAAGACGACTATGTTAGAATCTGAAGGGTTACAAACAAGGTCTTTGCAAAAGATCCAAACGTCAGGAGATAATAAACCAACTCCAGTTTTTATAGATACTGCTCCAGCATAGAGAAACCCAACTCCTACTGATAATAAGCAGATTCCAGTGGCCAAAGAACTAGTCCGCTCCAGTCCAGCAAAAATATGCCAACTCAATTCTAAGAAGCGTGTGCGTATCCTTGCATCATGAAATTTTATAGCATGCTGATCATATTTTCTACATGTTTCTTACACATCTCTCTTTTAGAAAATAAGCTTAACAAATAGAAGATTTTCTGCAATGGTATCGTTTATGAGGAAAGATTCTTGCAGGAATTCTCTGTGCTCAAATGTAGATGTAAGTACCTGTCGTATATCACTATATTTTTATATCAGCATGTATTTTGTTAATCGGCGTGAATCCAACCTTTATCATATCTAAATTTAGTTGTAGCAAAATGTATGATTAAAGGCCACAATGTTGATTTTTGCAAGGAAAACTGCCTAGTAATTTTGCATCCTGAGCTGCATGAGTGTACTATCTCATATCAGTGGGTTTGAATACTTTGGTTCTGCAGTGGGTTTTTCAGTGTTTTTTACTATGTTGTCCTGTCGTATCCCTAGCTCTTACATCATACTCCCTCCGTCCGGATTAAATGTCAAAGAAATGGATAAAACTGGATGTATCTAGAACTGAAATACGCCTAGACTCATCCATTTATTTCCGGATGGAGTGAATACATGTCAATATGTCATGCCTTTCTATTCTTCAGTACCTATTCCATCTCTGTTGTAGCATGTTTTATAACTGAATCACTATTCTTCTATATAAGGCATGTAAGGGGAAGACGGCTATGTTAGAATCTGAAGGGTTACAAACCAGGTCTTTGCAAAAGATCCAAACGCCGGGAGATAATAAACCAACTCCATTTTTCATAGATACTGCTCCAGCACAGAGAAACCCAATTCCCACTGATAATAAGCAGATTTCAGTGGCCAAAGAACTAGTCCGCTCCAGTCCAGCAAAAGAATGTCAACTCCATTCTAAGAAGCGTGTGCGTATCCTCGCATCATGAAATTTTATAGCATTCTAATCATATTTTCTACATGTTTCTTACCCGTCTCTCTTTTAGAAAATAAGGTTAAACGATACAAGACCTCCTCCATTGGGATCGTATTCGAGGAAAATATCTTGCGGGAATTCTCTGTGCTCCAGTGCTAATGTAAGTACCTGTTGTATATCACTATATTTTTACATCAGCATGTATTTTGTTAATCGGCCTGAATCTAACCTTTATCTGATCTAAAATTAGTTGTAGCAAAATGTTAAAGGCGCCAATGTTGATTTTTGTAAGGAAAACTGCCTGGTAGTTTTGCGTACTGGGCTGCATGAATGTTCTATCTCATATCACGCACATTACTGAATTGTAGTGCTTCTCTGGTTGCCCATTCATTCATTGTGTCAATGTTGCTTTCGTATTACCTTACCTGGCTGATGATAGTTGTGCCATATTGTGTTAATTTGGTGTAGACTAGTTGCCCAAACGTTCGTTGTGTCAATGTTGCTTTCCTATTATCTGACTTGGCCAATGATAGCAATGCTAGTGTGTTAATTTTATGCAGGCTGCTGAAGATAAGAAGACAAACTCTGAAAACAGCAAGGCAACCCCATTGTTTCTTTCCAGTAAATCTAGGCCAGGTAATATGGCAATAACTCATGATTAATCTGTTTGGTTCCCGTCCTAATTTATGTTATGATGCAGTGGTCAAGACACTCTCCACTATCAATAATACAAGCCTGCCAAAATCGCCATCTGAATCTGTTCAGTATCCTCTGTCTCGAATGCGACGGAATAAATGTATGTTTGTGAACCAATCAATGGCTGAAGCAATGATGGAAATGGTGGATGAATCAGAGGTGCAGAGTCGTGCGACACAACAACTGATCAATGCTTTCAGAGACAGTGTGGCAAAGCAACAAGAACTTGCCCACATGCTTATGGGCGTCATCTGTGCTGAGGTTGCAGATTGTGACGTTGTAGATGGTTAGGTTCTGCTCATTTATTTGCACTGGTATCAATCTTTGATTGCCCAGTGGATGTAATTTCCTGTAATATATTCTGGATGTGCAACGTTATTCCCTGTATGTCGTACCTTTGCTCGTCGTAATGGGCTCAAATTATCTAATTTGGCCTAAAGACATGAACGAACTTTAGTGGGCCCATTAAGTTAATGGGTCGTTACTAGGCCGAAAGTTAATGGTCGGCCCTCTTACCTCCCGGGTCGTTAACAGGCTGACATCGAAGCGGGCAACAGGTGGCCCCAATTTATTTCACGGGCCATTAACAGGTCATTACTAAGTTTGGGCTACATATGGCCCAACTATACTGTAGGCCTTTAGCAGGCCGAAAGAGACAGCGGGCTTGTATTGGACCATGAAGAGCATGGGCCGCTAAGAGGCCGAAAGTCAGGTCATATTGTAAACGGCCCAACTGTGTTGTGGGCCTTTAGCAGGCCGAAAGAGAAACCAGGCTGGTATTCGACCATGAAGGGCATGGGCCGTTAAGAGGCCAAAACTAAGGTCCGACTACAAATGGCCCAACTCATTTATGGTCCGTTAACAGGCCGAAAGGCACACAGGGCCGGGAATTGGCCCAACACTTAAATGGGTCGCTAAAAGGCCAAAACTCAGGTCCAACTACAATTGGCCCAACTGATTTATGGGCCATCAACAGGCTGAAAGTGACACCAGGCCAGAAATTTGCCCAACACTTAAATGGGCCGCTAAAAGGCCGAAACACAGGTCCGACTACAAATGGCCCATCAGATTAATGGGCCGTCAACAGGCTGAAAGACACACCGGGCCAGAAATTAGCCCAACATTTAAATGTGTCGCTAAAAGGCCGAAAGATGTACATCCTGAAAATTGGCCCATCCATTAAATGGGTCGTTAACAGGTCGAAATCTCATCGGGCCGATATTGAGCCCAAATATATAGCGGGCTGTTAACGCGCTCGAACTGACGATGGGTTGCAATGGTGTCAAATCTTTAACGGGCCGAATTGGCACATCTCGTATGGGCCGTGGGCTTAAATGGACCTGACACAAGTAGGCATTATATGGGCCGTCCTGCTAATTTTTACTGGGCCGGCCTTTTTCACCGGAATGGGCCACTGTTGGGTCGTGCCACGTGTCGACCTATCATAGGCGCCTCCTGTCCAATGAGTGGATGACATCTGTCCCAACGATGAGCCGACACGTGTTTCCTCTAGCCAATGATGATTTTACACGTGGAAAATCCCCATTGGTCGGGGCTGTTAACGGGTTATCGGATCCAAAACCTGACGCGATAGCTTAACGGCGTTCCGTTATGGTGGATGCCACGTGTCGATCACCCTTGATGAAAGCACTTCTGTGACGCGCGATTTATCGTCATGGAAGTGGACACTTCCGTAATGATAATTTTGGTAATGCCATGGAACACTTATACGACAGCACAGGTATAACTATCTTGATTCTGTCATAAATTTGTCATGGATGTACATGCATGACAAAAAACGCGACCTACTGTGACAAACACGTATCATCACGGAAGTGTATTTTTTGTAGTGCACTTAGTTTCAGTTTGAGCTTTCATATACTTATAGCTCTAGTGCATCCGTTGCATGGCAATCCCTACTCACTCACATTGATATCTATTGATGGGCATCTCCATAGCCCGTTGATATGTCTAGTTGATGTGAGACTATCTTCTCCTTTTTGTCTTCTCCACAAACCACCATTCTATTCCACCTATAGTGTTATATCCATGGCTCACGCTCATGTATTGCGTGAGGGTTGAAAATGCTCAAGTGCGTTAAAAAGTATGAACCAACTTCTCGGCTTGTCATCGGGGTTGTGCATGATGTGAGTATTTTGTGTGGTGAAGATGGAACATAGCCAAACTATATGATTTTATAGGGATAACTTTCTTTGGCCATGTTATTTTGAAAAGACATGATTGCTTTATTAGTAGGCTTGAAGTATTATTGTTTTTTATGTCAAATGACACACTATTGCTTTGAATCACTCGTATCTTAATATTCATGCCATGATTAGATTACATGATCAAGATTATGCTACGTAGCATTTCACATCAAAAATTATCTTTTTTATCATTTACCTACTCGAGGACGAGCAGGAATTAAGCTTGGGGATGCTGATACGTCTCCGTCGTATCTATAATTTTTGATTGTTCCATGCCAATATTCTACAACTTTCATATACTTTTGGCAACTTTTTATACTATTTTCGGGACTAACATATTGATCCAGTGGCCAGTGCCAGTTCCTGTCTGTTGCATATTTTATGTTTCGTAGAATATCCATATCAAACGGAATTCAGACGGGATAAAAATGGACGGAGCTTATTTTGGAATATTTGGAAAATTCCGAAAGAAAAATCCACGCGAGACGGTGCCCGAGGTGGCCACGAGGCAGGAGGCGCGCCTGCCCCCCTGGGCGCGCCCCTGACCCTCGTGGGACCGTAAGGCGGTTGATGCCCTTCTTCGGCCGCAAGAAAGCTAATTTTCGGGAAAAAAATCACGGCGAAGGTTTCGATCCAATCGGAGTTACGGATCTCCATATATACCCGAAACGGTGAAAGGGCAACAGAACAGAACACAGAAAAAAAGAGAAAGAGAGACAGATCCAATCTCGGAGGGGCTCTCGCCCCTCCCATACCATGGCGGCCAAGAACCAGAGGGGAAACCCTTCTCCCATCTAGGGAGAAGGTCAAGAAAGGAGAAGACGAAGGGGCCCCCTCCCCACTTCTCTTCCGGTGGCGCCGGAACACTGCCGTGGCCATCATCATCATCACCGTGATCTACACCAACACCTCCGCCATCTTCACCAATATCTCCATCACCTTTCCCCCTCTATCTACAGCGGTCCACTCTCCCGCAACCCGTTGTACCCTCTACTTGAACATGGTGCTTTATGCTTCATATTATTATCCAATGATGTGTTGCCATCCTATGATGTCTGAGTAGATTTTCGTTGTCCTATCGGTGGTTGATGAATTGCTATGATTGATTTAATTTGCTTGTGGTTATGTTGATGTCCTTTGGTGCCCATCATATGACTGCGCGCGTGGATCACACCATAGGGTTAGTTGTATGTTGATAGGACTATGTATTGGAGGGCAACGGTGACAGAAGCTTCAGCCTAGCATAGAAATTGATGCATACGGGATTGAAGGGGGACCAATATATCTTAACGCTATGGTTGGGTTTTACCTTAATGAACGTTAGTAGTTGCGGATGCTTGCTAATAGTTCCAATCGTAAGTGCATAGAATTCCAAGTTAGGGATGACATGCTAGCAGTGGCCACTCCCACATAATACTTGCTATCGATCTAGTAAAGTAATCAATTGCTTAGGGACAATTTCGCAACTCCTACCATCACTTTTCCACACTCGCTATATTTACTTTATTGCTTCTTTACTTACAACATCCCTTAGCTTTTATTTACTTGCTCTTTATTATCTTGCAAACCTATCCAAAAACACCTACAAAAGTACTTTCAGTTTCATACTTATTCTAGGTAAAGTGAACGTCAAGCGTGCGTAGAGTTGTATCGGTGGTCGATAGAACTTGAGGGAATATTTGTTCTACCTTTAGCTCCTCGTTGGGTTCGACACTCTTACTTATCGAAAACTATTGCGATCCCCTATACTTGTGGGTTATCACCGCCGGGCGTTGCTGACGTCGGAGCAGCGCGCCGACCCGCACTTCGCCGTCGACTCGCCCAACTGGGCTCGATGGTTCGCCTTCGAGCACGAGGAGGCGAGGCAACGCGACGTCCGCCTCGTCGACCATAGCCTGCCGCCGCCCGCGCTCGTCGTCCGCGACGAGGACCAGGAGGCCGAGGCCGCCTACCAGGCGGCCATCAAGGAGAGCGAGGAGGAGGCAGGGCCGGTCCTGAGATTTCGGGGGCCCGGGACGAAAACAAAACTCAGGGCCCTTTATGTATAACGCATGTTTTGATTGTTTAAAACACGGGTTACACTTAACTTTTTAACAATGGAGTGCGAAACTAGTCGACCTACTTTCATGATTTAATTATGTATATATTATATTAACTCTATATTTTTTTTGTTAAGATTTTTCCAAGGAAGTTGCATGCATTGTATATTTCATAGTTCGCCACCGAAAAAATATTTAAATGACTCTTTAGGGCGCACAGCTAGAATTAACTTCATAATTTGCAATGCTAAGATTAATCTAGCCACCTACTATTAGATTAAATCCACCATGCATTCTCTAATTAATTTTGGCTCAGCTATATCATTATCCATGGATCCTAGTAATTCTCTCCCCTTGTCTTTCATCGATCACCAACACATCCAGATTATTTAGTCAGAAGGCCGGACAACTACATCCAACTCTTTTCCGCTAATTCACTTGCTACTCCTAATTCTGCCACTAACTAGCCACCTACCTAACAGAACCTAGCTAGCTCCTGGATGATGATGAATCAAGAAGATGCTTACCTATTTTCTTGTTCAGAACTGCCTGCCGGGATCGGGGGTATTGTTACTCCTGTCCATGCCGACGAACATGAAATCACCCAAGCGGCCATTGGAGGAGGAAGCATCGGAGGCCTCCGCGGGAGGAGGTTGCGGCGGCGGCAGTCGTGCATGATATGCGGATAGGTTATTTCTGAGGGATTGATATGCTGCTAGGTCGATCGCTCATGTCGTGGCCTACCCGAGGGAAACGGAAATTCCACTAATTCAGGGAATCGTTATTAACTTACCCCAGATAGTTGTGGTTGCGTCTAAATCTACGCAAGGGAAGCTTACTAGCGCAGGATCAGTTTTTCACGGGCCCTTTTTTAAGCAAAGTTTTTTCACGGGGCTAATACACAGAGGACACATACGTGGGGGCCCCTACGTTCCGGGGGCCCGGGGCGGCCGCCCCCCTGCCCCTCCATTAGGGCCGGGCCCCATCAGGGCCGGGCCTGGGAGGAGGAGCGATGGAGGAAGGCGGACGAGGCGGCTTTCGAGCTGCCATGGCGGAGGCCATGGCCCCCTCCGCGGCGGGCGACTGCGTCGTGCCGCCGGTGGCCCCGCCGTCCCCGCCCAAAGCCGAGCCGGAGGAGCCGGCCTACCGCGAGCGCTACTTCTGGACCGCGGTAGTGCGCGAGTGGCTCAGCGCTCCGCCGATCTGGCTCGGGGCGACGGAGAAGCAGGAGGCGGCCTACCTCGACCATTGGCACCGCGTTCGGCTGGCCGAGGAGCGCCGGGAGGGCGAGCGTCTGCAGATGCTCGAGCGCGAGGCCGACGAGGAGGCGCGCCAGGCCCAGGCAGCGGCGGCAAAGCCCGACATCGCCGCCGTCTGGAACACGGCGTTCCCCTGGGACGGCCCTGCGCCGACATTGATCGACCTTATCGGTCCCGACGCAGACGCCGCCGCCGACGAGGACGCCTAGAGCAGCACGTCGTCTTGTTTTTAGTGTTTTTATTAATGTAATGTGGACTTTTGCCGGCCGTCGTGACCGACTTTTATATTTAATTAAATACATATATTTATTTTCAAACTGCTCGTAATGTATTTTTTTTGGCGCGCCGACGAAATAGGTCGGGCCAGCGTTGGGCGCTCACGCCGACCCAAACACAGCGCTAAACGTTTATGTTCGCCGAGCTAACCCAAGCAAATAAAAAACGAACAAAATCACCGTCCATTTGAATCGGTGCATCGAAGTTGCTCTTAAACGCTTCCTCGTAAAAGAAAAGTAACCAGACCAAACTTTTCGGTGCGAACGGGGGAAGAAACAACCGAAAAGAGGAAAATGCACACACGAGATGTGACGTCGACCTCCAAATATCCATCGGCACCTTCAGCTGTCCCATCAGCGCTGGTGATCACTCCAGAAGCATACCGCGCCGTGGCGTGCCATAGTCGCGCAGCACTTGGCATGGTAGTACGCCTGTTGGCATATATTTGGTGGAGAGAGAGAGAGAGAGCGTGGAGTCCACACCACCGTTCAAACTTGGCTTTGATGAATTGGCAGAAAGAAACTTGTCTCTTGTAGAACCTTCAGCCGGACTTTTCGTCAGAGGGGAGCTTTTAGTTGCTCTAGAACTGGCAACAAAAATACAGTAATTCAAGTGTCGAGTATGGATATTTTCCAACTTTCAAAATTCAATAATTCCTTTTCTTTTGCGGGTCAAATCCATAATTCCCCAAGGAGTCACGAAATCTGTCCATGCAGAAATCATCTTGTACTATACTAGATTACACGCAGAAATCTGTAATAATAATTGCCCCAAGTTTCTGAAATATTTCCAGATTGCGAACAAACATTAGGGCATCTCCAGCCGTTGGCCCTCCAGGAGAGGCAAAAAAATCGCCCCCTAAAGACGCACCGGCGCTAAACCACGCATTGGGGGCGTGATGCCCCCCAGTCGCGGCCCCACGGGTTTTTAAAATGTTTAAATTCGGCGCAAACACAACGCAAACACGGACGAGTTTGTTCAAATTTAAACATATTTTATAAAAAAAACTACCGCGGGCTACCTCCGCCATCTCCCTCGCCGCCCGCCCACGCGGTTCTACATGCCGAGGAGGCTGTAGAACCGCGTGTAGTCACCGCCGCTGTCGTCGTCGTCGTCGCCCCCGCCTACGCCTCCGCCGTCCCTACTGCATCCCTCCCCCGGTTGGCGCGGCGGGTTGGACGGTCCGGGGGGCGTCGTTGTCGTCGCTATCGAGGACGACGACACCGTCCTCGTCCTCGCGCCCACGTTTGCGGGCGGCGATCTCCTTCAGGACCCGGCGCTGCCGGATCATCTCCTCGCGCAGGTAGTCATCGCGCGACCACCGCATGGCGTCCTCGTCGGAGAAGCCGCGCCGGGCTATCTCCTCGTACTCCGGGGGAGGCTGGACTCCACCTTGGGCTCGACGAGGGCGCTGGAGCTGCGGGTACGCGCGCTAACAGGCGTGTCCTGGGGCTCCGGCTTGACGGGGCGGAGGTGGAGGCAGGGAGAGCCGCCGGACGAGGAGGAGGACACCCCCGTCTCCATGCGCCTCGGCGTCCAGGAGCTTCCCCGGTGGCGTGAGAAGGACGGGGGAGCGGGGTACTCGAGGTGCGGCGTGTTGCCGCCCTCGATGTACTCAAGGACGGACTCCAACGTGCGCCCGGGCACGCCCCACCACCGATGCCGGCCGGCGGCGTTGAACCTGCCGGAGGGCACGACGCCGTTGGTGGCCTCGAGCTGCTCTTCGTGCCGGCGGCGAAAGTACGGCTCCCAGATTGGGCTGTCGGGGACGTACCGGGGGCCCTCCCTCGCCGCACGCAGCAGGGACGAGCGGATGCGTGTGATCTCCGCACGCCGCGCCGCGCCGGTGGGTACCGGGGGCACCGGCACGCCGTCGGCACTGATCCTCCACACCCCGGGCACCCGCATGTCCGGCGGGACCGGGTACTCGGCCTCGAAAAGGAGGCGAGTCTCGTCCTCGTGCAGATGACGGCGCCCCGAATCCGTTCGCCGCCGCGCCGTCGCCTGGGAAACACTCGGCCATGCTTTCTCAACTGGTGACGGCGAGAGGAGGAAAGGGGAAGAAATGAGCGCGTCGTCGGTGGATGATCGAGGTGAGTCTCTCCGGCGCGCTTGCAATCGGCTTTTATAGGCGGAGACGCCGCGTGGTAGGCTTGGCCAGCACGTTACGCGTAGCGTGATTGTGTGGCGGCCGAGGGACGCGTCGCCCAGCCTTCACTGCGCCGCCCGTGAGGCATCAATGAAGGCTGACCGGCGCGGCAGCACGGGGCAGCTTTGGCATTGATTCGCCGTGGAAAACGAGGCGATGAGGACGACGAAGGGGCGAGAAGAGAGTAGAGTCGCTGACGCGGCGGGCCCGCGGCTCTTCACGCCAAAAACGATTCGTCCGGCGCCCCCGAGCGACCCCAGCGCGCCGGGTTCGGGTTGGGTCCGCCGGCGCCAATTTCGGCCCGAGCCGGCGAAAACTGGGCTTTTGAAAGCGTGACTGGGCTGATTTTTTGACACCGGCGGACAAAAAAACGCCTGGGGGGCATGGCTGGAGATGCTATTAGGAGAAAGAAGAATCTTTGCAGGAGGCAGAGAGGGAAATTTCCAAAGGTGGCCCAGCGGGTGCGCATGTGGGCGCCCTCAATCACGCACACATGCCATGTACCAGTAGCGCCGCACCGCGTCAAACAAATATCCTCTGGCCGACAAGAGAAGGCCACCACCGTCGTCGTCGTCCTTAATTGTTCCTGCGTCTCCCAACTTTTCCTTCCAAACAGCGGTGACCTCGACCACCACCCAAGAGCCGAGCGAGGAGAAGAGAAGAGATCGGCCATGGCTGCGGACGGCGAGAGGTGGGTGGGCCTGGCGGTGGACTTCTCGGAGGGGAGCCGCGCGGCGCTGCAGTGGGCGGCGGACAACCTGCTCCGCTCCGGCGACAACCTGCTCCTCCTGCACGTCCTCAAGGACCCCGACTACGAGCAGGGCGAGACCCTCCTCTGGGAGGCCTCCGGCTCGCGTGCGTACCAACTCAACCCCTCCTCTTCCTCCTCCTGCTCTTGCTACTGTACCGCAGCAGTTATATACTCTACTTGTCTGCCTGCTTGCTGATCTTGATGTTAGTTTCTGGTTGCGCCCACCAATCACCCCGACCCGTGAAAGATTCCGATCTGTACGAGCCGCGTCGGCGCAAGGGGTAGCGGTTGCCATGACCCGCACGCGTATGTTCGTGCTCATGTCTGTTGCCTACTTGCTTCTTGTCTTGGAATTAGTTTGTCTGCCTTTCGCTGTACCGGAGCATACCACCAGCAATATCCTGCTCTGGTTGTAGAATTTGTTTTGACTGGATTTAGAAGGGGGGCTAGCGAAGACAGAGCATGGCTTGTCCGGGCCGCGGTTGGCAACCGATGTTCGCTCATCCTGCTCTGTCCATGGGGCTTTCCTAGGTGTCGCTTTAACTCTGGGAGAGAGCAGCGGCGCCCATTTCGGTTTGCCAGATGGCGACTGACCACCCGATCCTAACTCTGGATCTAACCATTTCTTATTAAGCTCCGGGTCTAACCTGTTTGTTTTGCTAAACATTAACCTGGATGAACAATAGTAATTTGTTGGCGCTTGCAAATTGTAATGACTACACAGGGATCATAGGATTTGCTACACTTCCAATTTAAGCTTCAGAGAACCGTTCTGTCCGCCAATAGGTTTCTTTTTTTTTTCTTAATGCACAACAGTTATGTTCCAAAGAATCAAAGATACTCTATCCATCATTGCGGCTGACTAGATCATGTTACATTTTTTAATGTACGGCAGCGATAAATATGGACGCATCAATGAAGTAAATTAGTTATTCCTGTTCATATAGCGAATTTAACCATGGATGGCTTGTGTGATATTCCTTGTTCATGCAGTTTACATGTGAAAGATCCTAGTGTGCTCACACCTTGTATCAACGTGTTTTACAACTGTGGCCTACTGCTCAGTGCTCACTGTACTCATTTCTTTCTTCCATTTCAGCTTTGATCCCCCTCTCGGAGTTCTCTCACCCTTCAACTGCAAAGAAATATGGGGTGAAGCCTGATGCTGAAACGCTGGACATGCTCAACACTATAGCTAAGCAGAAGGAGGTGACCACTCCAGACCATAATGTATCATCATACATGATCTCCTCGACACATTTCCTGTAATAAAATTCCGCGTTTTCATTTGTCGACAGGTCTCCGTGGTTTCAAAAGTCCTGTTTGGAGATCCCCGCGAGAAGCTGTGCCAAGCCATCCATGACATGCCCATCAGCTCCCTGGTCATTGGGAGCAGGGGCCTTGGCAAGCTCAAGAGGTTTGTGACCACCGACCAGACGACCTCCAAACTGTTCTTCGGGCACATTGTGTTTCATCATAGTGCTGATCTTTTGCATTTCTGAACTGCAGGGTGCTCTTGGGCAGCGTCAGCGACTACGTCGTGAACAACGCCGCCTGCCCTGTCACCGTTGTCAAGCCAGCGAGTAACCATGCCTGATCTCATCATCGCAAATGTCCACATGTGTTTTAGTTTGCCAGAGTCCTATATATCCAGTTGGCCGCAACTTATTGAACCATCCAGTGTTATTTGTAATAATAATTGACAATTAGCCTGTGGATGATTCCCAGGTGTGTGTAATCTGTGCATGTGTCCTGTACATCCTGTACATTTGTGTGCTTATCTTCAGCCTAGCTTTTGCTCCATGAGTCAGTCCGTGCTGCTGTTTGTTGCATACAGTTTGTAGAGTCTGAATAAAATGGATTCTGCTGTCCATTGCAGATGCTAGTAATTTTCTTTCAGCATTAAAAGAACAGTCACATTACGGTTGCATCTGATGCCATAGTGGATCATGATGATAATCCTACCAGCGTTTGTATTTGCTTTAAGCAAAGATCAAATGGGAAGCATGCAAGCAAGTAGAAGGCCACAAACACATGCATCCAGGTTAAAAGTGATATCTTCAAACGCAGGCTCGTCATAATTCACACTACACTGATGAGTTCAAGACATGGAGCTAAATCCCATTGTCATAACACCCTACAGCTTGCATCAACTGCGAAAAGTCACGGCAAACATATGCCATCGCCCATCACAACAGCAAAGTTCATCCACCACCACCAGGATACCAAAATGTACAGCAGGGACCAGGTTTAGCATCTCCAAAGCAGCTCACAGCGGCCCGAGGAAATCACCAGCCAGCGACGCAAGGAGCTGGAACTGGCGGTCTGCCTCCATCCAGCGGAACCCCATGACCTTGAAGCGCACGGCGGTGTCCCTCTCCAGCTTCGAGTGGTCGTTCATGAACAAGGGGTTCTCGCCGCCCATGTACTTGTAGTCACTCATCGACTTCTCCGACAGGAAGATGCTTTCGATAGGCCCAGATTTGAGGAAGACGCCGTGCTTGAGGATCTTCTCCACAGAGCCGACCAAGATCTCCCCCTTCATAGGCCTCTGAGTGATGCAGGTGAATGTGACCGGGAAAAGAACGTCTCCGGTCAGCTCACGAACCTTCCCTTCAGATATTGTCTTCAGCTCATTGACAGCAATGTAGTAGCCATGCTCCTTGGAGGCCTTCCTGTTGGTTACGTCCTCCAGAAGACGCACGATGATGGACTTGCGGAGCAGCAGGCCCTTGGGGCTCAGCTGGTCCGGTGAGATCAGCACGTTCCAAGACATCTCTTCCTGAAGGAAAACCATGGTTGACTACCTGCCAAAAGTCAAAATTGTACATGAATATCAGCCTTCAAGTGGTGCAGCAATTCTTTACTGAATATCATAGGGGAACATGCTTAAGGTTTTACAGGGCAGGAAAAAATTAAAACGCATTTCTTCTGCTATAGAGAACATTCAATTGCAAATATACTGTCATAACATTGAAGGGTAACTAGTAAAATCCTAAAGATGTATGCTACACTAAAAGCTCAAAACCGGTTTTTCACTTCTACGTTATACTTGTCAGAAATTTATAGTTTGTGCTATAAGTTGTACTCCGCAATTGCAGCATAAGTGTGGTTTTGGTCAATTTATATAAATGCATTAAAATAGTTGTGCTGCAGCATACTTATATAGAAACTTCGCACAAATCTCAAAACAAACTATAGTTGACAGAAGTAACCTCGACATTCTTTTCTCATTGCAGAGAGCAGGAACCATTTCACCGCAGGGCACAACAAGGTAATCAAACAACTCTATGTGCATTTGACATGCGCAGACATACTAGTTTTGGGCCCTGTGACGACTAACCGTGTATACAGAAGTTTGTTCCTGCTAGTTCATTTGCCTACTCGCAACTCAAAATCAGAGAGGACATTTCTTGCGGTTGTCCGTTAGTGTGCAAAGATTTCAGAAATTTATCAGCATTCAAAGGCTCCAAGTATTAGTATCACTAGATTTCTACCAATTGATGCTAACTTTAACAGGGGACATAACATTAAATTAGGAGCAACAGATAAAATCCTAAATTGGAAATAAATGTCTTTCTACAAGCGACTGGGGCAATGCCATTTCTACCTTTTGTATTAAGACCGTTATGTATCTACCGGTTTCACCGCGCAGCACACCAAAGTAATCAAACAACTCTATGTGCATTTGACATGCGCAGACATACCGGTTTTGGGGCCTTTAACGACTAACCGTGTATACAGAAATTTGTTCCTGCTAGTTCATTTGCCTACTCGCAACTCAAAATCAGAGAAGAAGTTTCTTGTGGCGGGGGGAGGGGGAGGGGGGCAACTGGATCGAAAACCAAACATAGCAGCCCAGTTCATAAGGTAAACTAGGCCAGAAACTGCACAAGCGACAAAGCCTCATCCACCACACGACACAAGGCTACAACTGCACCAAAACACACATCCTCGGATCCGGAGCCGCCGCTCCGACTTCCACCGCTCGTAGGTGAGCCGCACCGCTGCACAAAACTGACGCCTTATAGCCTACGAAGCACTGATACGCCAGAAACTGGGGTATCGGCGTACTGAACGTTGTCGATACGGCGATACGCACGATACGGCCGGGATACGGGTATCGATGAAGTATCCTGTTTTCCAATTTAAAAAGAAAAGAAAAAACGTCGATACATCCTGTGCATCGACTACGATACGGGAGGGACACGGCAGCCCACTGGAAGGCCCATGGCTAACCCTAGCATCTGTGCTCCCTCTCTTTTCTTTTGTTCGCACGACACGAGCTTGTCCGAGGGAGCCGCCGCCGCTTGACAAGCCTCCCCACCAGTCGCCGCCGCAGACTGGAGTTGCTCGCCGCCTGGAGTGGTCGCCGGCGCCGCCTGCAGTTGCTCGCCGGCGCCGCCTGGATTGCCTCGTTGCCGCCTCAACTCGCCATGGCGCTGCCTCTGTTGACTCGAATCCATCACCAGTCGTGAGCAAATGAGAGGTAAGATAGATCCGGCGAACGGGGTGGACATTGCTTGGCTGGCTGCTTAGTTTTTGCAGATTGCTGCTATGCTGCTACTTCCTAGTTCCTAGTGATGTACTGATGTGTGCTTGAACTTGATGCATGCTTGGCTGCTTGCTGGCTTCCATAGACCGTAGTAGTAGACTCTCTCATTAGGTAGTAGTAGTGCTATATTAATTTGGATCTGATGTATGTTTGGCTGCTTGCTAGCTTCCTTGTGTGCTTGCTGTGTTGCTTCTTGTTGATGTTTGTGGGATGAAATTATTACTTGTTGATGCTGTCGTTGCTGCTGTCTATTGCTATGGAAGGAGATAGAAGTACAACATGGCATTGCAGGGAGTTCCGTGGCAACATTTTGATCTCATCTCACACATTTTATTATGTTTGCTTTTATTACATATCATTTTATTATTTATTTTTATATATACTCACCGTATCGCATATTATTGTTTCTAGAAATTGCCGTATCCCGTATCGCCGTACTCGTATCGCCGTATCGGTGTGGCCGTATCGGTGCAACGTAGCTTATAGCCCATGCTACGCGAGACGCCCGCCTGCAGGCCACAAACAATGCGCCAAAATCCGAGGCTGCTGCCTCGACGTGCCAGCCAGACCGACCCCTCGGGTCGCGCCAACCGGGTTAACGAACTCGCAACCCACGCAGCACCAGGTCGCCACCCACACAATGCAAAGGCACGGCCCTGCCCCATAGAGTTATGAATGCAAATGCATTGCAATCCGAGGCCGCCGCCTCGGCGCACATTCACCGAGGAGGTGCAAGGCTTTGTTAGGAGAGCATGAAAGCATTTCAAACACAATTAAAGAACAAAAGCAGCAGTATATGCAAGAACTAGGTCCGGTGCCGGATAACTAACAAAGGAAACATTACTGAAGGAAGCACCCAGATCATCTTTCCTGAACCTGCAGCATTTCAGACCTGAAACGCCATACAATTTCAAGGTGGAGTTTTGGACACTGCGAAAAAGTTTCCTGACCTGGGCACGGCATGAATAGAGATCTCGCGTGAATAATACTACGTCTTTAACCCCGTTAATAACCAGGGAATGCATGGATGTCGTCTCCCTCCCTCCCTCCTCTAGAAGCATCGAGTGGGGTTTACTAGGACTTAAGGTAAACCCCCAAAATTTGGTGGAAAGCGAGTTTTTTCAAGAACAAAATCGAACCTAGAGCGCGACTAGATGGGTCCTCGCAAAATAAGACTAGGGTTTGGTTGCTCGCATTCAGCAACGAACGAGAATCGCGCGTTGGTTACGGAAAAAAGGACAGGAAATCCCCACGATCTCAGATTTTAGGTTAAAGAGCAACTATAGGCGAGGGGAGAAGCGGAGACATGTAGGCAGGGGAGAGGCTGTTACCTGAACGCCGCCCCTCGCCGGACCTGTGGTTCCGCCGGTCGCCGGCTAGGTCGCGCCGCAGGTGGTTGGGCGCTGTTGCGGGTCGCCGCTGTGTCCACGGAGAAAGAAAGGGGGAGAGGCGAGAGAGTGGTAGCAGGTAGTGGTATTTACAGCAAAGATGCCATGCCTCATCTTCTCTCCGAAATTACGGCTGCTGCCACCACATTTTTTTTAACAAACCAGAGGCGCCCAAGGCGTCAAATTTCATCAAACTTTGCTCAGGAACAAGTTACAACATGGGTAATCACTGTTCAGCAAGCAAGAAAAAGGATATTGGAGCGACTATGACCAAGTTTTTTTCTTGCGAGATGACTATGAGCAAGTTCAAGACAACTAAGGGAAAATGCAACTATTTCTGATTGGTTTTGGTAATTCCTAACAACATATAATTCATTGAGCTAATGTTATTTCAAGATAAACATTTCAAGAAAGCTCAATAATTGGCATGGCATAGATGAGAAAAGTGGACCTCTCAAAACGCTAAGAACAAAGAATTGACTCAAGCTCAAAACTCAGAACTCTACATCTTTTTCATTTTAAGTGATCCAAGATCACATTAAGTGCATAGAAAAAGCCAATACTATTAAGAAGGGATGAGGTGTTGCCTAATGGCTTGCTTACTCAAAGTACTTAGTGATATGCTCCAAAAGCCCTCAACTACTTTCTCACATTCACATATGTCCCAAACCAAAAGTCAAACTCGGCCCCACCGAAACTTTCTATCCGGCGCCACCGAATTCAGTTGACATAGTCACTGGCAGAAACCCTAGTCTTTTCGGTCTCACAGATAGGGATCTCGGTCTCACCGAGATGGGATTGTAATCTCTCTGTTTCCATTCGTAACGTTTCGGTCAAACCGAGATGAGCGATCGGTCCCACCGAGATTGCAATGTAAACACTCGGTTTACCTTTCGCAACGTTTCGATCCAATCGAGATGAGCGAATTGGTTCCACCGAGTTTGCCTGACCAACTCTCTGTTAGTCCATTACCAAAATCGGTCTCACCGAGTTTGTGTAATCGGTCTCACAGAGATTACGTTATGCCCTAACCGTAACAAAATCGGTCCCACCGAGTTGACATGTCGGTCCCACCGAAAATCCTAACGTTCACATTTTGAACTAAATCGGTCTGACCGAGTTTCATGATTCGGTCCCACCGAGTTTGGTGATTTGTGTGACACGGTTAGATTTTGTGTGGAGGCTATTTATACTCCTCCACCCACTCTTCGTTCGTGGAGAGAGCCATTAGAACATGCCTACACTTCCAACATACATTTTCTGAGAGAGAATCACCTACGCTTGTGTTGAGGTCAAGATATTCCACTCTAACCGCATAAATCTTGATCTCTAGCCTTCTCCAAGTTGTTTTCCATTTCAATCATCTTTCCACCAAATCCAAATCCTGTGAGAGAGTTGAGTGTTGGGGAGACTATCATTTGAAGCACAAGAGCAAGGAGTTCATCATCAACACGCCATTCGTTACCTCTTGGAGAGTGGTGTATCCTAGATTGGTTAGGTGTCACTTGGGAGCCTCCGTCAAGATTGTGGAGTTGAACCAAGGAGTTTGTAAGGGCAAGGAGATTGCCTACTTCGTGAAGATCTACCCGAATGAGGCAAGTCCTTCGTGGGTGATGGCCATGCTGGGATAGACAAGGTTGCTTCTTCGTGGACCCTTCGTGGGTGGAGCCCTCCGTGGACTCGCGCAACCGTTACCCTTTGTGGGTTGAAGTCTCCATCAACGTGGATGTACGATAGCACCACCTATCGGAACCACGCCAAAAATCTTCGTGTCTCCAATTGCGTTTGCACACTCCAAACTCCCCTCTTTACCTTCATATGCAATTGTTTTACATTCTGCTGCTATACTTTTAGAATTGCATGTGTAGGTTGATTGCTTGACTTGTGCCAAGTTGCTAAAATCTGCCTAGAACTAAAATTGGGAAAAGGCTAGTTTTTTATTTGGTCAAGTAGTCTAATCACCCCCTCTCTAGACATACTTTCGATCCTACACTAAGGCATGATCTACTTGACTAGTAAGAACCGGGTGAGCACAATTGTAGATCCATAACTAAGATAAACGCTGCAAGTTGCTATCTGATCTCCCATCTAGAATGAGAAGAATTGATGCTCCTGAGAGTTGTTGTTTTAGCTAAAGTAAAGTTATCTGTCAAGAAAGTTGCTCCCCGTAGGTCGAGACGCCTTCCAGCGGCAACATCAAGACAAAGAGCTCCAGCTTCAGCAGAAAATGTAGATAAGACTTAATCCATAGAGGCTTGAATCTCGTCCACCACCTGAAGGAAACTCCAAGACTTGTTGTCGGAGATTGGCCCTTGCCAGAAATACTTGTGTTCTTTCAAGAAGCACCCGAAAAGATCTTTGTACCTGTAATAAGAAGATCACAAGCTAAATTGTGCCCCTACATATGCGTCACATTAGAGGTAGTATTGTTCATGTTCTGATCCAAATTAGCAAGGACATGCTTGAGGTCCTCCACCAACTCTCAGAAAGAAGATATAGACTTCTCCATGAAGTGCACCTAATAAGGTATAGAGATCTTCCTCTAAAAAATACGACCATTCCTATTTTTCCAAAGGCACCATAAGAAAGTGAAAATATTATGGAAAGAAGCATAATGATAATTCATAGAAAGAATTTTAGTAATGATGCATTGCAAAGTGTCCGGAGGAGCTACAAAATTGTCCACCTTAAGGTACCATTGATGTCTGAACCAAACTGCATTAGCAAAAGGATACAGAAAGAAAAGGTGAACTTATCGAAAAGGGGTTTCCTCTGCTTTATATTATAAAGCAACCATCACCGATTAGAATCATCACAAACAACTCACCACACCACACCACCACACAACACACCCAAGGGCGGATACAACAAGTAAAGGAACATCCACGAAGCTGAGCTCGATGAAAGTAGGCCTCCAAGGCCACGCCTTCAAGAAGGAGAAACAACACCGGATCGTCGTCATGCCGAATCCAAAGGATCATGGTTTCCACCTGGACCAACCGAAGGAGGAGAGTAGCCATGACGACGCCTTCAGGAAGGAGACGATGCCCGCGGATGCCGCCATCATTGGCCCAACCGAAACCAAGCATGGGATCTCTCCTGGCACGCACCCTCCACCTTCAAAACACCTCCACTCGCCGAAGCACCGCCGCCACGCCGCTCGAACGGCCATAGCGACCAGCCCACACCCGAGCCGCGCACCCCGCCCACAAGCAACGCGACTACCACCAAGGTCATCGCCCCAGCATCCAAGAAAAGGTGAACTTCGTCCTCAGGTCGACAACATTTTTTGCTAATATCAAAGAAGTACCTGCCAGCTCTCATGCTAGTATGGGGAGCCTTCCTAGAAAGTCGACAAGCAAATGTTTGCACTCTGGGTGCCATGAGTTTCTCCTTCAAGGATTGGTTACTAATATTCTTTACTTGTGTGGAGACATGTCTCAGCTAGTTGACAGGGTTGAAGGAAATATGCTCTAGAGGCAATAATAAAGTTGTTATTTATATATTTCCTTATATCATGATAAATGTTTATTATTGTGGGGACCCCGACTCATAAGTCGTGATCACCGAATGCACGTGTACAGTGATCCCAGAGATCAAAGCTCACTGAACACACATAAGCTGAATAACAAGAGTCTTACATCCATACATACCGTCTTACACAAATTATGACCATTATGGTCAAGTCTTACATAGATAAAGCCACAAGGGCTAAATATCAAATAAACTTAAGCGGCGAAAATCTTCGTCGATAAGTAGAACCCATGCCATCTGCCTTAACCCTACAGGCATTCTGACTGGGAAACGTCCTAGTTCGCATGTTCGTCTCCAAAGAACTCTTCTTCGAACTCCAGTTCTTCCATGACTGGCCAATTAAATAACCAGTAGCAAGCCAATGAGTACTTTGAATGTACTCGCAAGCAACCCATGTTTTGGCTTAAGATACAACAATGCATGACATAGGTAAATTTTTGCAGAAAGCTAATTTTTGTTGTGTTATGACATGTTCAATAACTGGTAAACCATGCATCGCATGAATTCAAGTAACCATAGGGGTTGGTTACAGATATCAACATAAAGAGAGTGGGCTCCAACCCAACTCATTCATGTCAAGTCCTTTGACTTGACCCAAGAAGTACTTCCCACACACACTGATTTGTAAACAAGTGGACGTAGCCCAAGAGCGGTTACCCAACTGTCCTTGACCGTGGACACGGCTATTCGAATAGTTTTACACTCTGTAGAGGTTGCATACTTTACCCACAAGATCCGGGGAACTTCCGTGTCATCCACGACCCGCGGTACCTCAAGTACCCGGGGTAAGCACCCGATCACTATCTTTCCCTAGACGACACTAACATGGAGCCCACTCGATTGGTAGTAACCTCCGTGCCCAACCTTTCACAACTTAAAATTGTGGAGCCTTGCTCCCATATTCATCACATACCACTGGCACGGGGTACCAACGGTGTGTCCGGTGCCCCATAGAAATGTTCTTGGCCGCCCTACCTGGCACGACCCCATCCCGAGAGAGAGCACCAACTCTCCCCCGTCACTAGTAATGTGGGCTCCAAGCTAGTATCGGCCTAGGTAATCAATAATGCCCTTTCCCATATAAGGGTAGAGTGGTTGCGCATGTAAGGTTGGAATAACGGTCGCAACTTAAACCAATCCGTTTTGAAAACAACACACACTTGCCTCGGTACACCACTTCGCCATCAAGTGGCTACCCAACTCATCATCTCCCCCGGGCATAAGTGTCACCGGATGGGGTTTTCGAAAAGTCTTTTGAAAATACTATGTCCCCATCACCATGCATATTCCCGTCCCTTTTTGCGTAGCTCTACTTTAGCATCCTATCTACTCCCACCGGCATAACCCTCATAAGGAGGTAGGGTCATGCACAATGCAAGTATCAACGAGGAAGTAATAGAGGCAACCCATCAAAGTGGTTACCATCTCATCATGATTCCGATGCAACACTAATAAAGTGTTATATGACATGCATAAAAAGGGTTTCATAGACATGGTCAAAGGGCTGCTTGCCTGGCTCAGCAAAGTCTTCTGGGTCTTCAAAGTCTTCTGGTCCAACTCCTTCGTCGGCAACGCAATCTATCGTCGCAAATAATAACGAGAAAAAATAAGGTAATAATAAAACAGAAAAACCAAGGTGCTCAGAAAAATGTCAACTTATTTTTTAAAAATATTAGGATGAAAACTAAGAAGGGAAAAATTACTAGTTTTGGATTTGGAGTGGCAGAAGAGAAGGAATGGATTTTTAGAGGGGTCTAAATATATTCAAATTTGAATTTGAATATGGACAGTACATAAAAGTTGTTTGAACATGAGTGAAAATTATACCATTAAACAGGTGGGATTTTTATAAGATTTTAGGAACTGGAATTGTTGCATTTGGATTAATATTTAACCCTGTGGAATTTTTGGAAAAGTGATAGGAAAAAGAAAAGGAAAAAAGGGCTCTATGCCTGCTGGGCCAGAACAGCCGCAGGGCAGCGGCCCAGCCAGCGACGCGGCCCAACCGAGCCGACGCGCGCGCCCAGGTTTGAAACTGACGAGCGGGGCCCGCCTGTCATCTCTGACCTCGCGGCCAGAGGGCCGGCGTGCTCACCGGCGGCGAAGTAGGGCACGGCGGGGTGATATGATGGCACCGTTGGACTCAGTGCAGAGTCGCCGTTCAGGTGGAGGTGGTTGCGGTCGACGGGGTGGCCTGGTTCGCCGGTGACGAGGTCTTGCGGCGGAGGAGCTTCGGGTGATGGTCCTTCCGGTCGACTCCGGCTGCAAACGAGGCGGGGAAGAGAGGGGAAATGATCACTGGGAGGAGGCAGTTTCAGATCGGGGCAGAGGAGGAGCGGGGAAGGCATGTACCTCGCAAACTCCGGCGAGCCGAAGCGGCGGAGTTCGAGCCCGATCTCGAGCTCGGGTGCTCCTGGAGACGAACTGGGGTGCAGGGGGATGATTAGGGGAGTGAGAGAGCGAGTGGTGAGGAGAGGAGGGCTCGGGGAGGCCCTTAAATAGGCGAACGGCAGGGTTCCGTGGACCCGTGCGACGGCGAGCTCCTGCTCGTTGCCACAGGGCTCAGGAGGAGCTGGCGCCGTGTCTGGGGTGTTGCTGGGTGTGGACTACGCCGAGGGGAGCTAAGGGAGAGAGCAGGGAGGGGTCAGAGACGCTGCGCGTGTGAGCCATGCCATTGGCGCGCTCGGGCGGCCAGCGCGCGTGCGAGCTGGGGAGTGAGGAGGGAGAAGGAAGATGGGGACCAGGGTTTAGCGTGCCGCAGACGCCGAGGCGCATCGTCGGGCGTGCTGGGGAGGCCCGAGGTGGCCGGAGGCGGTTGGAAGGGGGCGGCTACAGTGCTGGAGCGCACTGTAGCGTGCTCCAGAGCGTGCAAATGGCTGGCATAGCCATTTTTTATGCGACGTGGGCGCGTCCAAAGGTGTCTGGTAGCTCTAGGGGGAGTAAAGAAGTGGGTTGTGGCCTTGGATGCCCTGGGGAGTCAGTAGGAGAGGAGAGAGGAAGAAGAGGGAGAGAGGGGCTGTCCAGGGAGGTAAATGGGGGTATTTTACCCTTCAATCATTGAGCTGAGGCTAGGGAAGAGTTACTGGAGGTAGGAGAGGACTAGGAGGAGCTGTGGTAAAAAGTTGAGCTCAAGGAGAATAGTGTTAGTGGTCAAAATGGTGATTTTTGAAAAGTGGCAGAAGGTGTTTGATAATGGTTTGGGTAAGAAAAGGATTTCCAATTGCCATGAGACTCCACAGGGTGAAATGACACATATAATTAGGGCCTTCCACCAATTTGGAGCTTATTTTGGAAAAGTTGCCAATGCAACTTTTGTAAACCCTAGAAATTAGCATAAATGAACTTGTGTAGATCTAGTTGAGCAAATCACTTCCCCTTGATGCACCACATGGTGTAGTGGTCTCATTTGGTCATGTGAACATGCTCACAAAAGTTGGGATCAAGAAGAGAAAGTTGGTAGTACAAACTTGTTCAAATTTGATTCTGGTCAGAGAGGATTTTGGGGCATTTTGGTGAACCAAAATGACCTTAATTGACATGAGGCTTTGCATGATGATAAAAATATGCATTTGTGACTTGCTGGATTTTCCTTGGATTTTTATGAAAATATTTCTTGTATAAATATTTCAAATCCTTGAAATGGGCAGAAATGGTTTTGGGAGGTTTTGTCCAATATTTTGATCATGACCATGTGTTGAAACTCATATATATGGAAAATATATGTTCACTGAGTTTCCCTGTTTTTTCTCAAATATTTTTAAAACAATAAAATAATTTTTCCCTATTAAAGACCATTTCTGGCCTTAAGAAAAAGCTTTTAAATAAAATGGGAAAGTAACTTTTAAAATTATATCTTTGTGGTTTATGGGAATCCTTTCTCTCATAGGTTTCAAATATACTTTTTGAAATATTTTTCATACCGCAAATCAAGTACTTGTAGTGCAAACCTCAATTCAGGGGGTTTTGGAAAACTAATTTTTGAAAATACTATTTGGCCAAATTATTTTGTAGGAAAATACTATATTGCACTATACACATGGCATGATCATTGGGCAGAAGTTTGGGGCAAGGAGATGAAGTACAGAAGGTGGAGTAGTTGACTTTAAAGAGCACTTGAGAAACCACACAGAGAAATCCAACTCCAAAATAAAAGCCAAATAATGCAGAAGTTTTTGTTGATCTAAATTTTAATGCTTTATTAATGCAAATGAAATGTTACAAAATGCAGGGTGTGACATACCTACCCCCCTTACAAGAATCTCGTCCCCGAGATTCCTAAACTAGGCTTTAAAGAGATACGGAAACTCGGATCTAAGGTAGTCTTCACGTTCCCAGGTTGCTTCTGCTCTAGTGTGGTTGCTCCACTGGACCTTGAAGTACTTGATGGTGCGGCTTCGAGTGCGTCGTTCAGCCTCGTCCAAAATGCAGATGGGTCTCTCGCGGTAGGTCAAATCGGGCTGAAGGTCAATGGCTTGGTGATCGACATCCTTGTAAAGATCAGGTTTGTCTGGAACTTGGAGACACTTCCGGAGTTGTGACACGTGGAATACGTTGTGCACATCGGATAGTTCAGGTGGCAGTTCCAACTGGTAAGCCACTTCTCCTCGCCGTTCAGTGAACTCGAAGGGGTCGATGTATCTTGGTGCGAGTTTTCCTTTGACATGGAAGCACTGGGATCCCTTGAGAGGTGTGACCCGGAGATAGACATGGTCTCCAACTTGGAAGGTCATGTCTCTCCGACGTGAGTCAGCGTAGCTCTTCTGCCTTGACTTGGCAGTCTTCAAACGCTCTTTGACAAGCTGGACTTGCTCTTCTGCTTCACGGAGGATATCGGGCCCAAAGACTAGTCCTTCTCCGGTCTCTGACCAATTGAGGGGTGTGCGACACTTGCGTCCGTACAACACCTCAAATGGTGCCATCTGGAGGCTTGACTGATAACTGTTGTTGTAGGAGAACTCAGCGAAAGGGAGGCAATCTTCCCACCTAGCTCCATATACTAAGACACAGGCTCGGAGCATGTCTTCGATTATCTGATTTACTCGTTCTGTCTGACCTCCGGTCTGTGGGTGGAAAGGAGTGCTGAAGGACAACTTGGTCCCCATGGCCTCTTGGAACTTCTTCCAGAATCTTGAGGTAAACTGGGTTCCTCGGTCTGACACAATCTCCTTAGGAACACCATGAAGGCTTACGATTCTGTTGATGTAGAGGCTGGCTAGCTGGTTTCCCTTGTAAGTCGTTTTGACAGGAATGAAATGGGCTACTTTGGTCAAATGGTCGACTATGACCCAGATGGAGTCATGTCCCTTATTTGACCTGGGTAATCCAGTGATGAAGTCCATTCCGACTTTATCCCATTTCCATTCAGGCACCTTGAGAGGCTGTAACAATCCAGCGGGTCATTGATGTTCAGCTTTAATCCTTTGGCATATGTCACACTTAGCGACGAAAGTGGCTATCTCTCTCTTCATGCCATGCCCCCAGAATCTTTCCTTTAGGTCTTGATACATCTTGGTTCCTTTGGGGTGGATGGAATACGGGTTGTCATGAGCTTCTTGCAAGATCAAATTCTTGAGCTCAATCTTGTTGGGTACGCAAATGCGATTCCCAAACCACACAATTCCTTGCTCATCCTCTGAGAATCCTGGGGCCTTGCCTGCCTTGATCTTCCTCTTGATGCCTTCAATACTTTCGTGTCCCTTCTGAGCTTCCTTAACATCATCTATCAAGGTAGGCCTAACTTCGAGGTTGGCCAAGAATCCTGGTTCAACCAGTTCCAACCCGAAGCTTTTAAGTTCTTCATACAAGGCGGGTAGCATGTCCTTAAGCATAGCATTCAAGGAACAAGCCTTTCTGCTTAATGCATCTGCTACCACATTAGCCTTTCCAGGGTGGTATTGAACACTAAGGTCATAATCCTTGATCAACTCTAGCCATCTTCTTTGCCTCATGTTCAATTCCTTCTGAGTGAAAATATACTTTAGACTTTTGTGATCGGTGTATATCTCACACCGCTTCCCTAGGAGGTAATGTCACCATGTCTTCAGGGCATGAACTACAGCTGCCAAGTCATGAGTAGCATAGTTCTCTTCATGAGGCCGTAGTTGCCTCGAAAGGTAAGCTACGACTCTGCCCTCTTGCATCAGAACACCTCCCAGTCCGGTTCTCGACGCATCACAATATATCACAAATTCCTTGTGTATATCTGGTGTGGCCAAAACTGGGGCGGTGGTCAATCTCTTCTTTAGCTCCTGGAAGCTTTCTTCGCACTTCGGCGTCCATTCAAACTTCTTGTCCTTCTTCAAGAGCTGAGTCATGGGTCGTGCAATGCTTGAGAATCCTTCAATGAACTTGCGGTAATATCCTGCAAGTCCGAGGAAGCTTCTGACTTCCTTCACATTGCTTGGGGATTGCCATTCAGTCACGGCTTCAATCTTAGCAGGATCGACCGACAATCCTTCTTCGGTCAAAACATGACCCAAGAATCCAACTTCACGTAGCCAAAATTCGCACTTGCTGAACTTGGCATACAATTGGTGCTCTCGAAGCTTGTCTAGGACCATCCTCAAGTGTTGCTCGTGCTCTTCTTCCGTCTTTGAGAAGACAAGAATGTCATCAATGAAGACAATGACAAACTTGTCCAAATATTCCATGAAGACCTTATTCATGAGATACATGAAGTAAGCTGGGGCATTGGTCAATCCAAAGGACATGACCATGCACTCATACATGCCATATCTGGTTACAAATGCCGTCTTCAGAATATCTTGGGGTCTGATTTTCAGCTGGTAGTACCCAGATCTGAGGTCGATCTTGGAGAACACCTTGGCCCCATTGAGTTGATCAAACAGATCTTCAATCTTGGGAAGTGGATACTTGTTCTTGATTGTAACTTCATTGAGGGAGCGGTAGTCAATGCACAAGCGGATGGTACCGTCCTTCTTTGCCACAAACAGAACAGGTGATCCCCAAGGGGAGGCACGAGGGCGGATAAATCCCTTCCTCAACTGCTCTTCCAGTTGCTTCTTCAACTCTACTAACTCTTCCGATCCCATTCTATAGGGCTTCTTATAGATGGGTCCTGCTCCGAGCATGAGCTCGATGATGAACTCAATGTCTCGGTCTGGCGGCATTCCCGGTAGCTCATCAGGAAAGACATCGGGGTATTCACATACCACCGACACTTGCTCCAATCCGACTTCAGTCAGACAGTTGACTTGGTTGGCTTGAGCAGAGGAGGGGTTGGAGACAAATTTAACTTCGACTCCTTGGTCATTGGTTACAGTGACGGTCCGGTTGGCGCAATCTAACAAGCCTTGGTGCTTGATGAGCCAATTCATTCCTAAGATCACATCCAAGCCTTGTGATCTTAAGACGATAAGGTCTGCTAGGAAGTCTACCCCATTAATGAAAATTCTGACTCCTTTACATCCTATCTTGGCTCTCATCTCTGCTCCGGGGGTTTGCACCACCATAGGGTTATTCAGGGATGTAGGGGTCATGCCACTTTTTAATGCAAACTCTTGGGTGACAAATGAATGCATGGCTCTAGAATCAAACAAGACAGTTGCAGGTGCTGAGTTAACAAGGAACGTACCCAGCACGACGTCCGGGTCTTCCTGGGCTTCTTCTGCAGTGACTGTCACAGCCCTAGAATTTGATTGCAGTTGGTATCATAAGCATTCATGCCATCATGTTTAAATTCCAAAGAAATTTGAAATGGGGATTGTTGAAACCCTAGCACCAAATGAAATTTAACTAGGTTCAATAAAAATATTTTCAATAACCCAGAATGCCCTTTGGAAATGTTCATGATTTCTGTTAAAGGTGAAAACCTCTTCCAAAAATGATGAACATATTTATAGGCTATTCCTGGATTTTTGAATCAAATCTTAAGCTATTTGACTTTGGGCATTTAAACACTATTAATAATTTAAATGCTCAATAATGTTGGAACTATTTTTGGGCCACTGAAACAATTCAGCAAGTGTCCATGAATATTTTCAGGATTTTAGGAAATGCCTTGGTATTTTTCCTAAGCTCAAAACAGAGGCAAATAAATAGAAAACAAAAACAGAAAGCAGAGAGAGAGAACCTACCTGGCGCCAACCTGTGCGGCCTGCTGCTGAAGCCGGCCCAGCCCAGCCACCTCCCCTGCCAGTTGTCTTCCTCTTCTCGCCAGAAGGTAGAGGGAAAGCAGTGCACGGCGCTCGCGTGTGCGGGCACGCAGCTGCCTGCCTGGCCCCTCCCTGGCCAGCGCGACGCTGGGATCGTCTCCTCGTGGCCTCCGGAACCCACCGACCCCTCGCTCACTCTTTCCCCTTCGCCCCCTCGCTCTCTTCACGCCATGGCCGACGCACGCCCGAGCTCGTCGCCTAGGTAGTCGCGCCACAGCCGCCCTCGAGCCTCTCCGACCTATCCTCGAGCTCCGCCACGTCTGCTTCGTCCTCTCCACCAAGCTACGCGATGCCGAATGCCCTCACCACCATCTTCTTCAACCTCGGTCGCCGGAGATCCCTCTCGGCCTCCCGCTCAGCCTCGACCCTCCCCGGCCTCGCCGTCTGCGCCAAACGATCCTCTGTGAGCCCCCGATCGAAACCCCCCTTACCTCGTCATCGCGCGCATCCTCTAGCTAGCTCCACAGCCGGAACCGAGAGCTCCACGTCGCCGGTGATGTCCCCGTCGTCGCTGCAGCCGCTGAGGCTCGAAACCAAGCGCGTCACCGTTCTCTGCACGCTCCCAGGAGCTTGGAACGCCCACCAAATCCTCCTCCCGAGCACCCTAACGCCGAGCCCAAACTAACCCGAACTCCGGCCGCCGCAAAAGCTATCGCCGCTGTCCATTTAGTCCACTCCGGCGCGAGCCGTTGCCTCCTTTAGATGCGCAAGACTTCCAGCTTTCCGTAGCCGCTGTCGGCGTTCTGGGAACGAGGGTCCCCAGACTTGCCTGCCTGCGGCCCGCGACGTGGCTCAAGGGAGGCCCAGCATGGCCCATCTTCATCAACACGAGAATCAAGTCCCTCGCGAGGGGCCAAGCCTCGCGGGGCGGACGACACGGCGCATCCTCAGGCGCAGCCTCCTTAGGCTGGCTCGCGAGGAGGGGGAGATATGAAGGCGGGGTACCTCGCGAGGTGCCCATGACGCAAGCCATGACGACCCAGGGCGCCAGGCGGGCGCCAGCGCGCGCAGCGTCCATCTTTCCTCTTTGGTGCAAAGGGGGCAAGTGCAGCCGCGGAGTACCGAGGCATCAGGCAAAGGTTGCCATTTCGGTGCAACGAGACCAAGACCAGGCGGACTGCGAGACGGAGGTCACCATGGAGCCCAGCGCGGCGTCACCGCAGAGCCTTTCGCAGGCGAAGACCAACTTTAGTCAGGATAAGTGTACTTGCTGTCCCCCTTCAAATTAGCCCGCCATTGTTGGCGCCCTTCCCGCTCAATATTTGGGAAGAGGCCCAGGGCCTTTGCCTATAAATAGGACTAGCCACCTACAGAGAAAGGGGGATCGAGGATTGGACAACCCAGAAGCAAGGGGTCGGTTCGTCCGGTTCGCAATCAGAGAGAGAGAGAGAGAGAGAGAAGGGCGACTGAGCTCCTCCTAGCAGCTCATCGCCCCAGCCAAGAACAGACCCTCGCGAGGCTGTTCTTCCTTGTATTGTTCATCATCATCAGCCCCAGGTGGCAATCCACCAGCCACACACTAGAGTAGGGTATTACACCACAACGGTGGCCCGAACCAGTATAAATCTTGTGTCCTTTGTGCAGTTCTTTTAGTAGTTTAGATCCTTGCGAGACGGGGAGGTAGAGGGCGTAATCTCCGTGCGCACCCCAGTGTTCGAACCTTAAGTGTCTACCGGAACCCGTGAATCCGACATTTGGCACGCCAGGTAGGGGTGCGCCGGAATCTTTCCTCCACCACTCCGTTCTCCTCTGACCGTCGCGTCCATGTCCGACGCTCGTCGAGCCCGCGCCGAGCGCCGGGCCGCCATCGCTTCTCGCATCGCCCAGACGGCCCCCGTCGGTGGGCGTCCTCGTCGTTCCCCGTCGCCCGCCGTCAACGCCGCCACCGGCCCGGCGGGGGGCGAGCAGCAAGCGTCGTCTCAGCATCCGTCCGTGCGCCAAGACGGCCGCACCGCTACTCCATCGCTCGCACCAGCCGGCTCTTCGTCCCGCGCGCTCCGTGCACCCTTGGAGGCTCGAGCTGCGCTCCTCGCGGTAAACGAGCTCCTGCGCTACCGCCCCGTCAACGACGTCTATGAAGAGTGGCTCGACCGCGTTGCCGAGCTTGTCCGCGCCGCAGGGGGCTCTTCCGCGCCGTCCGTTCCTCTGCGTCACACCCCGCCCCGCGCGGGCAACGAAGCTCCAGAGGCGCACCAGCCGCCTCCTCTCCAAGAAGATGCCATGGCTCCAAGGCGCGTGGCCCCTGGGCGGAACCCGCTCCGTCAGATGCCAGCGCAACAAGAACGGAGCTGCCAGGAAGTCCCTCGCCCGCAAGGGGCAGCCAGGGCGCTCCCTGCTCCAGCACGCCGCGGCCCTGCTCCAGCTCCGGCGTGCCAAGACCCCGCTCTGCTCCTAGCTGCAGCGCGTGGGGACCCTCAAGACCAAGTTCTCCACCAGCCGAAGCCTTTCGTGGCCACCGCAGGCTGCCGTGCCTACACCACTGAGCTGCGCAGCATCGCGTGGCCCGGTAAGTTCAAGCCAAACCTGCCTCCTCGCTACGACGGCACAACTGACCCTGCAGAGTTCCTCCAGCTCTATGAGCTGGGCATCGAAGCTGCCAGCGGGGATGAAAAGGTCATGGCGAACTGGTTCCCCATGGCGCTCAAGGAAGGAGCTCGCACCTGGATCCTGAATCTGGCTCCAGGCACGATCTCCTCCTGGGACCAGATGCGCACCCGCTTCATCGCCAACTTCCAAGGTACTCGCGACCGGCCACCCGCCGTGAGTGACATGCGCTGCATCAAGCAACAACCCGGAGAGACCCTGCAAAAGTACATCCAGCGCTTCAACAGCGCGCGCCTCAAGAGCCCCAAGGTGTCCGAGGAAGCCATCATCTCGGCCTTCTCCGATGGCGTGCGCGACGTCAAGATGAAGGAGGAGCTGGCGATGCATGAAGACCTCTGCACCTCCCTGGAGCTGTTCAACTTGGCGACCAAGTGCGCCAGGGCTGAGGAGGGACGTCTCTCCCTCCTCGAGCTGCCTGCCGCGGACCCAGAAGAGAAGAAGCCCAAGGCAAAGGACGTGAAGCGCAAGGGGGCTGCCGTACTCACGGCAGAACCAGACACCAAGCGGGGCAAGGATCTGCCCGAACCCTCCAGAGGCAGCCGGTACTGTGTGTACCACGACCTACACACCCACAACACCAACGAATGTCAAGAACTCCGCGCCGTGTGAGAAGGAAGGATCGGTCGTCGCCTTGACCGTGCTGACCGGGGCTACGGCCGAGGAGGAGGAAGAAACCCAGGACGCTGGGAAGATCGCGGCCCATGCCAGGGGTGGCGCGACCAACCTCCCGAGGAACGCTGGCGAGACCTGCCTCGCGAGGGAGACTGGAGGGATCAACCTCATGAGGATCGCCCTCATGGCAACGCAGGCCTACCTCCGCTAAGGAGGAACGAAGACCGCCATCAAGACGAGGGGGCTGGGGGCTTCCAGGAGCCGTGCACAATCGCCTGCATCCTAGGCGGAGCTCAAGCCCCAGCCTCTCAATGTATCTTCAAGCAGTTTGCCCGCGAAGTGAATGCAGTTCTCCCCAAGCTCGAAGCAACGCGCCCCCTCAGGTGGTCGGCGTGCGCCATCACGTTCAGCTCAGCAGACCAGCTCAAGTGCGTGGCCATGGCAGGAGTCCTCCCGATGCTTTGCTCCCCAGTCATCAGCAACATGCTGGTCACCAAGACCCTCATCGATGGCGGGGCAGGGCTCAACGTTCTGTCCGTGGAAACATTCAACAACCTCCAGGTGCCCTATGACCAGCTTCAGCCAACCAAGCCTTTCTCCGGAATCACCGACGGTTCCACAGTCCCGATCGGGCAGGTCCGCCTCCCTGTCACCTTCGGGGCTCGCAGCAACTACCGCACCGAGCTCATCGACTTCGACGTCGCCCACATCCGCCTGCCGTACAACGCCATCCTCGGGTACCCAGCTCTGGCCAAGTTCATGGCCGTGACTCACCACGGCTACAACGTCATCAAGATGCCAGGAAGTGGCGCCGTCATCACGGTGCCCTGTGAAGAGAAGGATGCAGTGTGTTCCCTGGAGCGAGCCTTTCAGGTCACGTCGCTAGAAGACCCAGATCGTGGAAGCAAGAGGCTTCCTGAGACCACCCCCAAGAAGAAGAAGACATCGTCAGGCTCAGCCCCTCAGGAGGCAGGCCCCTCAGGGCCCGTGTATGCCCAGGGGGACCCCCCATCCATCGCATAGGAAAGCGCGCCCGGCGCCCTCCTCGGGCAGGGCTTGGGGGCTCTCATCTGGAGGGCCACCGACTTAGCCAGGGTCACGAGGGAGGCGCTTGGGCACCTTGTGGAGGCGTGCTTCGCAGCACGTTTCCCTCGGGAAGGAGCCAGGCAAGGAAGGTCAGACCAGCAGGAGTTCGTTAACGAGGCCATTCAAGAACTACAGGAGTCAAGGATCATGAGAGGTTGCCGCCGTCTGCCAGCTGTGGCCCCACATCCAGGCGAGGATGGTGGGCTACGCGTCTGCGTCGACGTACCAGGACTCAATCAGATCGCCACGACGGAGCGTCTCTGGCCCTCGCTAGTGGGGCGCTGCAGGGTCCACCCCACAGCTATGTTCGCATGCCTTACGGCCTTCCGAGCATGGCTGCGACGTACCAGCGCCTCATGAGGGGCATCAGGGAGGCTCAGGAAGACAGGCATTCCGCAGCCTTGGCGGAGATGAAGACAGCTCGCGAGGAGTCACCGGTGCCTCCGGAGCCTCCCGAGGCCCCGGGGCCTAGGGGCTCGTGAGGATCAGCCTCTGCAGCCCACCGAGTCTGCTGCACCAACGCCACTTCGTCGACGACATCCTCAGGTGACATCTTTCAAGCTTCATTCCCAGCTGGGAGCACCCTCCCAGGGTTGCATCACTCCCAGGCCGCGTGGGTCCATCCCTGCGGCATGTATCCCCTTTTATTTCTCGGTCGTTAGTTTGCCTTGTTGGGGGCGCCCCTCGGGCTGCATCATCCCCAAGCCGCTCGGGCTAGGCCCGGCGGCGTGTATCTCCCTCGCGTTTATTTCCAACTATGCATTCGCCTGTCACGCTTGATTGCTTGGTGCCTGTCCGCGGCATCCTTTCTTCTCCATGTCGGCCACTTGCACGTTAAAGGGGGGGGGGGGTGCCTGAGCATCACGACTCAGGGCTCTTACTGGCTCTCCAGCCCTCACCCTCTGGCCTTGTCCACGGCATCACGACCTGGCATACCAGCGATGGCTGAGACAAGCTCGAGGGCCGGGACCCGAGGACGTAGAGTACCGGCATCTAACCAAATTTTGCAGGAACACATCTCAAGATACGGCCCAGTGCCAGGCGCAACCCGCCTAGAGGTAGGTCCTCGTGAGTCCCGCGCTGGCTCACGGGTGCCCAGATACACCTCACCTAGCCCTATCGTGCCGGCCACGTGTCAGGGCGGGGCTGTACACGCCCCGGGGGCTCCTCCCGGAGGGGAGCCCCCTCCCACGTACCAGTGGAAGCACCATGCTCTGCGCTGGCTGACGACACTACCGAGGAGCGGCTATGCCCGTACACATATGGAAGCGCTATGCTCCGCGCTGGTGATAAACAACTGGGGGTGGCCTCCGGGCCCCATTAACCTCAGGGAGCCCAAGGCTCAGTGGCTGGCCTCATCGCAATGCCTCCCCTCGGGAGTGCCGCGCGAGGGGGCCAGTCACAGGGGCTACGACTAGGTCACGCCCAGACGTACGCCGCCCAGCCAGGCCCCTCGGGCCTGGTTCGTCGCGCGTCTCTCCCCGAGCGGAGCCAAGGTATGAAGGCCGTTTGCGCATCAAGGGGGATCCCTAAGCATCGCGACTCAGGGGCCTAACTGGTCCCGTAGCCCCTCACTCCTTAGTTCCGAAAGGCTATGCTGGGTGAGGTACGCGCGGGGCCGGGCTCTGCAGACGTAGAACGGTAGCCCTGCTTACATTGCACCTCATCGCCCGCTGTTTGCGCGTCAAGGGGGGCTCCTGAGCATCGCGACTCAGGAGCCTAACTGGTCCCGTAGCCCCTCACTCCTTAGTTCCGAAAGGCTATGCTGGGTGAGGTACGTGCGGGGCCGGGCTCTGCAGACGTAGAACAGAAGATACACCTACATCGCGCCTCCCTACTTGTTGTTCGCACGCCAAGGGGGACTCCTGAGCATCACGACTCAGGAGCCTAACTTGTCACGTAGCCTCTCACTCCTTTGGTCCCGTCCTGGTTTCCGGTCGGGGCTAATGCTGGGTGAGGCACACGCGGGGCCGGGCTCTGCCGGCGCAGAACACAAGCAAGTAGGGAAGAAAAGCATAAAATTCAAGGAACTTAAAAGCAAATATTACAGTCCATACTGTCGTCTTAGTACCAAACGCAAGTTTAAATGCCTCCCCGAGGCGTGATGCATGTGCAGGAATTGAAAGAAGAACAGGGATGGAACGGAGTCACTCGTCGACGGTGAGGCTCTGTGGAGTGGCTTCACCTCATGGAGCAGCAGGGACGGCAGTGCCTTGCTTTGGCTTGGTGCTGAAGGCCCGAAACTTCCCCAGCAGCGCCTCCGCGCGCCCCTTCACGGCTTCGACAGCGGCGGCAGCACCCTCGCCGCTCACCGGTTCCAGCAGGCCGTCGAGGTCGGCGTTGGGATCACGAAGGTAGATGTGGGCGAAGACCCGCGTTAGCGCAGCAGAAGACAGGACGCGCGCCTCGGCCTCGGCCGTGGGGCCGATGCCAAGGGCGACGTCCCCAAGAGCCTTAACCAGGAAAGGAAGCAGCTTGGCGGGGCCGTCACCATCACCGGCTAGCGGGCTGTCCAGGCCGCTCTCGTAAAGTGTCTTCAGCGAAGCACGGGCATCTTTCTCCATGTTCGCGAAGGCCACGCGATCCTCGGCAAGAACCTTGGCCTTGCTGTCCAGCTCAACCCTCGTCGCCTCCAGCTCCTCCCCCAGCGCATTCAGACGGTCGCGGCGCTTCTTGAGCTTGGCCTCCTGGCCCTCGATGGCCGCCTCGTGAGCCTTCATGCCTTCTTCTTGTTCCTGGCAAAGACGAACCTCCTCCGCGAGCCGGCCTCGCAGGTCTTGCAGCTCGTCCTCCAGCACCTTGCAACGACCGCGGACTTCAACCACCTCTCCCAGGGCCGCGTCTCAGGCAGCCTTCGCCTCGAGGGTGGCCTCCCTCTCTCCGTCACAGGCCGTTGAGGCCTGAACCAACGCCGCCCGAATCGAAGCATCAGAACGAATCCACCCCGAAGCCAGTTCCAGGCGCCCGGCCACCAGGCGAGGGTCGGCGCCGAGAAGATCCTGCCGCAGCCGGTCCAGTTCAGCAACGGCATGCTCCAAGATGGAAGAAGGAGGTGGAGAAACATCGGTGCACCCCAAGACAACAGGAGGAGCCGGGGAAGCAACGGTTAGTGGAATGGGAGGAGAAGGTAGCGGTGGCGAGGCCGCAGTGTCCCGAGGCGGAGTCCGCTGCGCCTCCACAGCCGTAGCAGCGGCGCCAGACGAGGGCGCCTCGGGAGCCATTCGAGCCATGGGGGCTGGGCTTGCCCCAGCCAGCTCAGCCAAGCCTCACAAGGATGAGTGGGCAGGAGAGGCGCGCGTGTCACGATCTCCCTCCCCTGCAGGCGAAGGCGTCGCTGCAGATGGGGCCTTCGGGGCTCCCTTCGGCTTCTTCGCCGCTGGCGCCAGCCTATTCAAGAGAAGCAATCATCAAGCCTCGTCGGCGGAACGAGAAACAGAAGATCAAGGATCAAGCACTTACGGGTCATCGCCGGTGAGCTCGGGCAGCCTCCGGCCCAACTTGAAGCCTGACAGCCGGCTGGAAGGGTCGACCTCAGGAGCAGAAGGCGCGTCCATGGTTCGCCCCGGAGTCAGGACGAACCCGTGGGGGATCGACCCGGTCCTGCCCCTCTCCGGGATCGTGGGCGAGATCCCGCTACCCAGCACGTCATCGTCATCATCATCATCGCTCGGCGAAAGACAGAGAGTGCGGGACCCGCACCGGGAGAGGGGAGCCCTCGACTCTCCATCGGTCGCCCCAGAGTCGGGCCCCTCTCCCCGCTCCTCTTCCTCCTCCTCGTTGCTGGAGTCGCCAGAGGGCACATCCATCGGTCCTTCGGAAGCCGCCACGGGCACGAGCCCATCCCCGTTAAAAACAGGCATGGACTTCACCACCCACTTCCAGTCGTCGCAAAGGAACAAGGGCTTGGGAGCGCCCTTCAACCTTGCCACCTCGCCCCTGACCAGAGATTGGAGAACCGCGGTCACATCCTCTTCGTCCACAGCCTCAGGGCTCGGATGAGGCCTCCACATTGGAGGAGAGTACCGCCGGAGTGGAGCCAGCTGGTGCTCCAGGAACTCCTTCAGCAGCGATGCACCGGTCAACTTCGTCGCCGCCATGTTGGCCGGCCTCAGGTCCGCGTCCATCTTCTCCAACACCAGTTTGGCGCGGGGGTCCGTGAGCTCCGCTCGGCACCAGTCGCTGGAGCTCACCGGCTGCTCCGCGGGCAAGATCAGCCAAGGGTGGATGCGCCCGGCATCTGCCAAGACCCACTTGCTCCTGAAGCCCTCAATCCTCTTCCCAGGATTCGAGATGGCAATGGTGCCGCCATATGCGATGAAGCCCGCGCACGCAGAAAGAGAGCCGCCGTTTACCCGGAGGGAGAAGTAGTGGCGCAGCAAGGCCACCGAAGGCTGCACCCCTACGTGGGCCTCGCAGTAGTAAGCGAAGATCGCCAGAAGAAGGACAGAGTTGGGGTGGAGATGCAGATCCTGCAAGTTGTAATGGCGGAGGACAGAGAAGAAGAACTCGGAGAAGGGAGGCACCAGGCCCGCAGCAATGGAGCTTGCAAAGAGAGGATAAAAGGTGCTTCCTCGGCCCTCAGGGGTGGCAGAGCCGGTCTTGAACACCTCCGTCCCGTTGATGCCCTGCGCCACCGCCATCCGGCGCAGCCGGGCAAGGCTCACCTTGGACACATTCGGCGAGTCCAGAGCAGGAGAATACCAAGCTTTGGCCGGAGGCTGGCGAGGCACCATGGCTTCCTAGGTCTCGTAGCTGGAGTAGATCTGGAAGTTTGGAGGAAGAAAGGGAAGGCGCAAGAAAGGGGATCTGAGCAGCGACCAGAGAGAGCAAAAGGCGAAGTCTGGGCAGATACGGCTCCTTTACCAACCTGCGCGGTTGCTGAAGCACTCGCGTCCCATCAACCGCCATGCGGCACCCAAGACCGCAGGCTGTTAGGGCCCGCGGCGCTTCGCCCTTGCCCTTTTACCTCTCGGCACGGCCAAGTCCATGCGCACCTTGGGCCCGGGGGCTACTGGCGGCGTTCTGGGAACGGGGGTCCCCAGACTTGCCTGCCTGCGGCCCGCGACGTGGCTCAAGGGAGGCCCAGCATGGCCCATCTTCATCAACACGAGACTCAAGACCCTCGCGAGGGGCCAAGCCTCGCGGGGCGGACGACACGGCGCATGTTGGGGAACGCAGTAATTTCAAAAAATTTCCTACGCACACGCAAGATCATGGTGATGCACAGCAACGAGAGGGGAGAGTGTTGTCTACGTACCAACGCAGACCGACTGCGGAAGCGATCACACAACGTAGAGGAAGTAGTCGTACGTCTTCTTCCTGATCCAACCGATCCAAGCACCGTTACTCCGGCACCTCCGAGTTCTTAGCACACGTTCAGCTCGATGACGTTCCTCGGGCTCCGATCCAGCAAAGCGTCGAGGAAGAGTTCCGTCAGCACGACGGCGTGGTGACGATCTTGATGTACTACCGACGCAGGGCTTCGCCTAAGCACTGTAACGGTATGATCGAGGTGGAATTTGGTGGCAGGGGGCACCGCACACGGCTAAGGAACGATTAACTTGTGTGTCTTGTGGTGCCCCCTGCCCCCGTATATAAAGGCCAGGGGTAGGGGGTTCGGCCGGCTAGGAGGGAGGCGCAGGGAGGAGTCCTACTCCCACCGGGAGTAGGACTCCTCCCCCCCAATCCTATTCCAACTAGGACTCAAGGGGGAAAGAGAAGAGAGGGGGTCGGCCCACTTCTCCTAGTCCTACTAGGACTTGGGGAAAGGGGGGGCGCCGGCCAGCTTGTGGGCTGCCTCTTTTCTCTTTTCCACTAAGGCCCAATAGGCCCATTAGCCTCCCGGGGGGTTCCGGTAACCCTCCCGGTAATCCGGTAAAATCCCGATTTCACCCGGAACACTTCCGGTGTCCAAACATAGGCTTCCAATATATCAATCTTTACGTCTCGACCATTTCGAGACTCCTCGTCATGTCCGTGATCTCATCCGGGACTCCGAACAACCTTCGGTACATCAAAATGCATAAACTCATAATAACTGTCATCGTAACGTTAAGCGTGCGGACCCTACGGTTCGAGAACAATGTAGACATGACCGAGACACGTCTCCGGTCAATAACCAATAGCGGGACCTGGATGCCCATATTGGCTCCTACATATTCTACGAAGATCTTTATCTGTCAGACCGCATAACAACATACGTTGTTCCCTTTGTCATCGGTATGTTACTTGCCCGAGATTCGATCGTCGGTATCCAATACCTAGTTCAATCTCGTTACCGGCAAGTCTCTTTACTCGTTCCGTAATACATCATCTCACAACTAACTTATTAGTTGCATTGCTTGCAAGGCTTATGTGATGTGCATTACCGAGAGGGCCCAGAGATACCTCTCCGACAATCGGAGTGACAAACCCTAATCTCGAAATACGCCAACCCAACATCTACCATTGGAGACACCTGTAGTACTCCTTTATAATCACCCAGTTACGTTGTGACGTTTGGTAGTACCCAAAGTGTTCCTCCGGTAAACGGGAGTTGCATAATCTCATAGTTATAAGAACATGTATAAGTCATGAAGAAAGCAATAGCAACATACTAAACGATCGGGTGCTAAGCTAATGGAATGGGTCATGTCAATCAGATCATTCTACTAATGATGTGACCTCGTTAATCAAATAACAACCCCTTGTTCATGGTTAGGAAACATAACCATCTTTGATTAACGAGCTAGTCAAGTAGAGGCATACTAGTGACACTCTGTTGGTCTATGTATTCACACATGTATTATGTTTCCGGTTAATACAATTCTAGCATGAATAATAAACATTTATCATGATGTAAGGAAATAAATAATAACTTTATTATTACCTCTAGGGCATATTTCCTTCAGCGCATCCTCAGGCGCAGCCTCCTCAGGCTGGCTCGCGAGGAGGCGGAGATATGAAGGCGGGGTACCTCGCGAGGTGCCCATGACGCAAGCCATGATGACCCAGGGCGCCAGGCGGGCGCCAGCGTGCGCAGCGTCCATCTTTCCTCTTTGGTGCAAAGGGGGCAAGCGCAGCCGCGGAGTACCGAGGCATCAGGCAAAGGTTGCCATTTCGGTGCAACGAGACCAAGACCAGGCGGACTACGAGACGGAGGTCACCATGGAGCCCAGCGCGGCGTCACCGCAGAGCCTTTCGCAGGCGAAGACCAACTTTAGTCAGGATAAGTGTACTTGCTATCCCCCTTTAAATTAGCTCGCCATTATTGGCGCCCTTCCCGCTCAATATTTGGGAAGAGGCCCAGGGCCTTTGCCTATAAATAGGACTAGCCACCTACAGAGAAAGGGGGATCAAGGATTGGACAACCCAGAAGCAAGGGGTCGGTTCGTCCGGTTCGCAATCAGAGAGAGAGAGAGAGAGAGAAGGGCGACTGAGCTCCTCCTAGTAGCTCATCGCCCCAGCCAAGAACAGACCCTCGCGAGGCTGTTCTTCCTTGTATTGTTCATCATCATCAGCCCCAGGAGGCAATCCACCAGCCACACACTGGAGTAGGGTATTACACCACAACGGTGGCCTGAACCAGTATAAATCTTGTGTCCTTTGTGTAGTTCTTTTAGTAGTTTAGATCCTTGCGAGACGGGGAGGTAGAGGGTGTAATCTCCACGCGCACCCCAGTGTTCGAACCTTAAGGGTCTGCCGGAACCCGTGAATCCGACAGCCGCAAACCGCTCGTCGATCCATGCCCCATAGCGCGAAACTGAAGCCCTTTGCCGTGCTGCGTGCTCGCCGGCGACCATCCCCGGCGGCAGCCGACGTGGCACCATCATTAGTACTAATGACGGGGCTAACTAACCTCCTCCGTCACTGACAAATGGGCCCACACCCTTAATTAATCACAGGTTTATCCCCGTGCTTAGATTAACTAATGCCCGTGGCCCACTGGTCAGTTTGACCTTGCCACCTCAGCGTTGACATGGCCCCACTGGTCAGCCTCTGCTGCTGACCCTGTTACACTGACATGTGGGACCCACAACTCAGGTTTGACCCCGGTCAGCTTTGTTGACCTGATGACGTCATCTTGACGTCATGCTGACGCTGTAACTATTTTTTGAAATTTGATTAAATCAGAAAAGGTTTAGAAAATTCCAGAAAATAGTTAAAACTTCTAAAATTCATAGAAATTCAACCGTAACTCCAAATGAAATAAATTATATATGAAAAATGATCAGAAAAATCCAAGGAATCTGAATATGGCATTTTCGGGCATGTTTGAACAACTTAACCTCATTGTTTAGTCCAAAACATGATAATGCACTATTTGAATTCATAGTTTGAATTTGAATTTGAACCTAGTGTTCAAACCAACTCCATTTAACTTGTTGCTAGTTGCATTAGCTCAATCAACAGCATATTGCCATGTCATGATCATGCATCATATTGTTGCATCGCATTGATTGTGTTCTTCCTTGTTTGCTGGTAATTGTCCCCTCTCGGTAGACGCTGCTCCGACGTTGTGATCGTTGACACTAATGAAGACTCAATGTTATCTTCAGAAGTGCCAGGCAAGCAAAACCCCCTTGTTCATTCTGATACAATCCCACTCTCTCGCTCCTGCTCTCTTTTACTGCATTAGGACAACAACGATTCAACTATTACATGTTGCGGTAGTTGAACCCCTTTCCTCTACATGACCTGTCATTGCCACAGTAAATAGATGAAACCCACTAGCATGAGTAGGAGTTGTTTGAGCCCTGACGTGCCTACTCATTCATGCTTGTTTGTCATGCCTGCTATTGCATAGAGTTGTGTCAGATATGATTCATCGGGAATGAATCGGAGGTGTGTGAACATGTCCTACTGTCTGTGAGCTAAGTGTGTGAACACGTTTTGATAAAGGTAGCGGTGAGAGGCCATGTAGGAGTACATGGTGGGTTGTCTCATTGAAACCGTCCTTAGGAACTGAGTTCTGTGTCTGTGATCCATGAACAACTACTACCACTCATTGGGATCCTTAATTGACCCTCTCGGCTTCTTAATCACCCTAGTACTCTGTCCAGGAGTTGCAACTAGTTTCTGGTGTTTGTAGGTTATGTGTTGGCGGCCGTGCATAGCACTGACCCTAGGGGTGGGCTATGATGCGGTAGATACACCGTGGCACAGTGTACCGGGTGCCCGTTTGGTGTCTCAGGAACCCTGTTCACATCGTTCGGGGCCGTATGTGGAAACCTCAGCCGGACTCCCTGCGGATGGAACCTGGATAGGCGATAAACCTGGACTAGAGACTTAAGTGTTTAGGTAGGCCGTGGCCGACACCCTCGTGGGGCTTCCGCTTGAAGGTTGCCGAGTACATGTTGTGTAAACGATGGTAAGTGGTGGGAGCGTGTGTGAAGAAGTACACCCCTGCAGGGTTATCATTATCTATTCGAATAGCCGGATTCCTCTGATATGGAAACTTGGACCCTTTGCATAGTTCATAGACAAGTGAAAGTGGATACTCTAAAACTCGCAAGATAAGCATGAGTGCTATGGATGGCATTCTCGTAGGGAGGCAGGAGCGGATCCATAGTGGTGTATTGAATGGTGAATATGTCGACTCGTGTGCACCACATCAAAGAGTTGCTTGCAGTCGTAGTTTAGGATAGCCACTGAGTCAAAGCTGGCTTGCCGCAGTTAAACCCCACCATCCCTTTTGTTGATAATGATGCATATGTAGCTTGTTCTGATGTAAGTCTTGCTGGGTACATTTGTACTCACGTTTGCTTAATTTATGTTTTGCAGAGAGATTCAGTGTCGCTAGTAGTTTCGCGTGGACTTCGACGTTTAGCTTGATACCTCAGCTACGATCTTGTGCCCTCGACAGGATCTGGTAGATAGTCAGGCTTCTTAGCCTTTTTCACTTGTAGATGTCTGTACTTAGATATGTTAAGCTTCCGCTTGTGCCTTGATTTGTATGCTATGATTGTTGGGTCATGAGACCCATGTTTGTAATATCTCGCTCCTCGGAGCCTAATAAATAAATACTTGAGTCGTAGAGTCTTGTTGTGATGCCATGTTGTACTTACACATATCGAGCATATTGTGTGTATGATTGAAATGCTTGGTATGTGTGGGATCCGACAATCTAGTTGTTTATCCTTGGCAGCCTCTCTTATGGGGAAATGTATTCTAGTGCTTACTTGAGCCATAGTAGTCCGCTACAACCCGGTTCACCGGAGTCCTGCTAGCCCAGCACTACTGCTCAGGACACTTGACTGGCCGGCATGTGTTTCACTTTGTTCCTGTGTCTGTCCCTTCGGGGAAATGTCACGCGGTGACATCCGGAGTCCTGCCTAGCCTGCTACAGCCCAGTTTACCGGAGTCCTGTTAGCCCAGTGCTATAGCCCGGATTCACACGCTGCTGACCGACATGCTTGATATGATTCATGTATGCCTGTCCCCATAGGTTAGTGCCGCTTTGGGTTCACGACTAGCCATGTCGGCCCGGGTTCTCTGTCATATGGATGCTAGCAACACTATCATATACGTGAGCCAACAAGGCGCAAATGGTCCCGGGCCATGGTAAGGCGACACCCGTGGGAATACCGTGCGTGAGGCCGCAAAGTGATATGAGGTGTTACCAGCTAGATTGATGTGACTTGGAATCGGGGTCCTGACAGCTTTGGTATCAGAGCCTGACTGCCTGTAGGATTACCAAGCCAAACTGGTCGAAGTCGAGTCTAGAAATGCTTTAGTTATGTAAGGGAATTGATTGTGGAAGGGAACGTAAGGCTCTTTTTACTCCTTTACCCTATGCCCTTCTGATCTGAGTCAACCTCTTCTTTTCTACAGGGATTAAGAATTAGGCCTTCTCATCTATCTATTAGGATGACGTGCTACTAATCCATAGACTTATAGAATTGATAGTTTCAAGCTTCAGTTCCGTTCCTACTACTTCCGTATGTTGACAGTTGATCTCAGAACCTTGATATTGTGATGTTGAGAGGTTATGCCACCATTTTTGCAGGATGTCTCAAATCTTTTTGAGCATTTACAGCCGTTATGCTATCCGAGTCATCCCAGGTTTCTAACTAGTCTGATGCATTTGCAAATTCCTTCTTCCGTTACCGACGTTCCTTTGGGCCTGTTTATCCACACTAATTGGTGAGTTGAGGTACTCTGTTGCCTCGACATATATGTTGGAGCTATTATTATGGCCCTAGGTGTTGTAGGGAGTCACCTAGTAATCTAGCCATGTTTTGTGTTCCCGGTGTGATAATTCTGGCCACCATTCTCGAAAGCATCCCGTGATGACATGTAGTGGTAGGTACTCTATTCATGGGTTCTTGAACCCGAGATTCCCCCTACTTATCTAATGTTGATAGTGTTGCCAGTTCCTTTAGGATATTAGTAACCTTTGTGATAGTCCTCGAGGTCCGTGGTATTTCCTCCTTCCAAATACTATGAACCACTTATGGCAGAAGTTTGTTGGATCAAAAGATCACAACCAGAGTGCTCTTGATGAGTTCTCCATTCTGCATTGTGAATCTGCCAGTCCTACCTTTCTGCATGGGTTATCCGGAAGAAATAACATGCTAATCCATGCATCCATAACTCAGAAAAATTATATGTTCCTTTGAGTTGTTCCTCTTTAGTTGTATTCTGAACCTCGTCCATCAATTGTTGGTCAAGAGTAGTTGTGCATTGGTGTTATCGATGCCTATTATTCATGTGATCCGTCAAGCCATTCCATTCCGGAATGACTAGGAGAAACAAACTCCAGTACCTCATCCATATCCAGGATTGGGTCAACGCAGTTGTATTCCGTAGATCAAAGTGACAATCCAGCTTTTGATTCTGTTCAACCCTTAAGTATTTCCCTCTTTATGTCAGGAATATCATAGGAATTGCACAACCTCCTATGAACTCTTGATACAGTGATAATTCTCACCATCATTATTCATTCCTCGGTTCCGTGCTGTTGTAACCGGAATGCCGACAAGTGAATTGTGATGTGTGAAATCAATACTCCGAGCAAATCGTTGCTTTGTAGTAAATGGACAATATCCTTATTCCTAGCGTGTTGGTTTTTGAGCTACCATTCTAAGATTGATCGTGCTACCTAGTCCATATCTCCGGGTGCACTCATCGACCAATGAGTTAGGATTGAGACAATCCCTCGCTCCTTGATCATATCGTCTTGCCCTGAAAAGCAAGATTGTTCCCGAGCTTAATAACATATCGGTGGTTCGTGATTTTTCGAATATCTTCTCGGAAGTATTACCAGGTTGTTCCCTGATCGCTATGTTGAGTTCGTGATCATGTTGGCTTTTCTATAAACCACCCCTTCTCCAAGAATCTGTGTTGGTTACCCCTGAGCTAGATGGTTAAGCTGAACAACAACTTGGAGAGTTGGAAGGTAAAAGGCTTTGCCGAATTTGGTTCTTTCTGAAGGGATATCTTTGTGTTGTGTATGTGTTGAAGAAAGATGATATCTTCACCAATTGGTCCTCGTGATCAGTTGTTGGATCTATTGTCTTGTCAAAACTTTGACTTGAGTATGGGCTATCGTCAAGTCAAATCAGAACCAACAATGTTCGTAGTGTTGTCTTACTCGTGGTTGATCCCTCAAGAATACACCATTACATCTTTTGGTCTGACCAATGCTATCACCGTGTTCACATGATGGTGGAAGTCCAGTGATATGGAAATTCCGATGAGTTGTTGTTGAGCCCATCAGCAGCATTTTGCCTCCCCCATGATTCATGTTGAACATCAACCTAGTGTTGAAAACCTTGTAAGCAATGCCTTCATGTTCCGTTCATGAAGCTTATGCTTGGATAAAAGAAGTGACTTTCTCTAAGTTCACGTGCACTAGGTGTAAGTTGCCTCCATGAATTTGAGAAAGGTTTGTTTTGTTTCCCTTGGAATCATCCCAAATCAGTCATGCATATGTGCGAAGTATTCTATGGTTTGGTAGATTAATTACCTCCACTCCATATGTGTTCCTAGCACACCAAGCCACTGATTGGTTTGTTCAAGGAGAAGAAGTTTCTTCTTAGGAGCTAGACTTACGCAAGGACTTCGATATCCTCGTTGATGGTTCCCTCCTGAACTCGGTAGTGTTTCGTTGTAAGACTACCAGGTGGCCATGCTTGTCTAGGACAATGTGTTCACACGCTTGTAGCAGAACCAGCTCATGTTTTGGAGCTTACTATCGTAGTTCATTCCCCGAGAATCTCGCAACGTCATCTCGTCGATTTGTGTTGCAAAACTTCATTTTTCTTTCTAGACTTGATGAGTCTGGAATATCCCGACACCAACCAGATCTGAATTTTAGGCAGATATGATGGTTGGAACACACTCCAAGAACTATAATATTGGTCTCCCTGTAACCGGTAAAGTGGATGTCGTGGCCAACACACCCAGCCGGAAGACCTATTATTGTAGTATCTTGACTGAGGAAGTTGGCCACCGTCCCATAAGGATTTCGTAGGATTTACTCCAGAAGTTGTTCCTTATGGATCTATTGTATTCCGAAGTCCGACCACTACTTGATGGTTGGGTTGATGCTTTAAAGCATGACCGTGGTAACCAGTACATCAAGGAGAACATTAGAAGCGGAGTGCTAAATGTCTCTCGATCGATCATCCAGATTTCATTCCCTTGGCCTCGCTAAGGTGAAATCTGAGAAAGGGTTGTCTTTCTATGCATCTGCATTGTCCATCACTATTCATCAAGGTAGTAAGATGTGTTGCCAGGATCCTCGACTCGCATGTTGGTAGAACCTTGATGAATATGAAAATGCTCAAATTCTTGAGAGCACGCGCAAGCACTAGGTTTTACCGTTGGCGTTAACTGGGATTTGCTTCCAGCTTCTTTGGTTATGTTATAACCTTTTCAAACAGTGGACTCACTCTTGACTGTTGAGTTTTTCCCCAGTTACCAGAATCATTCCCAACATTTGCATTTTATCCCCAGCTTGCACCTCAGTAGTTGTTGTTCAGGATCATCTTCAAAAGTGGACTTACCATGGGTCCCATCCATTTCCGATGATAAGCAAAATTATCCATTGCGTTGTCTTCAACAAGGGAGTCCACATCATCCTTTCTAGTCCAAGTATATCATTCTTTTGAACTCCTTTAAATGATCGATTGTGATTGCCTTAGGCTGGCATAAAGAGTTACAATGATCTCCGAATCAAAAGTAATTCTTTTTGCCACTTAAGGGAATAATTCTACGAGTCACCTTCCCCGAGGTATCACATTATGAAATCATGGCAAATATCTTCTTGCTACTTTGAAATTCATGCTCCATCTTATCCGAGTATGGAATTGTTGCCTACCTAGTGAACCTTCGCCATCCGTTTCACTCCATCCCTCTAGGTGTATGCTTCGTGTCTCAGCTCAAGAGATGTTACTATGTGTCATTCCATGAGTTGATCTTGTGATCATTAAGATGATCCTAAGTTGCTCGAACCTCAGGGAGGTCAATTCTTCTTAAATTCTCCCTTTCTACTCGTTGTCATGTTGGATGTAGTTCTCAAAGCAAGACGCCGAGATCAAGGTGATGCAATGAATCAACATCCTCGAGAAAGACATCTGGATCGTGAAGGTCATGTTAGCTTTGTATCCCCTCTATCTTCTTACCTCACGTCTTGAATCTCGGGACGAGATTCTTGTTTAGTGGGGGCGAGTTGTCACAGCCCTAGAATTTGATTGCAATTGGTATCATAAGCATTCATGCCATCATGTTTAAATTCCAAAGGAATTTGAAAAGGGGATTGTTGAAACCCTAGCACCAAATGAAATTTAACTAGGTTCAATAAAAATATTTTCAATAACCCAGAATGCCCTTTGGAAATGTTCATGATTTTTGTTAAAGGTGAAAACCTCTTCCAAAAATGATGAACATATTTATAGGCTATTCCTGGATTTTTGAATCAAACCTTAAGCTATTTGACTTTGGGCATTTAAACACTATTAATAATTTAAATGCTCAAATAATGTTGGAACTATTTTTGGGCCACTAAAACAATTCAGCAAGTGTCCATGAATATTTTTAGGATTTTAGGAAATGCCTTGGTATTTTTCCTAAGCTCAAAACAGAGGCAAATAAATAGAAAACAAAAACAAAAAGCAGAGAGAGAGAGAGAACCTACCTGGCGCCTACCTGTGCGGCCTGCTGCGGAAGCCAGCCCAGCCCAGCCACCTCCCCTGCCAGTTGTCTTTCTCCTCTTGCCAGAAGGCAGAGGGGAAGCAGTGCACGACGCTCGCGTGTGCGGGCACGCAGTTGCCTGCCTGGCCCCTCCCTGGCGAGCGCGATATTGGGATCGTCTCCCCGTGGCCTCCGGAACCCGCAGACCCCTCGCTCACTCTTTCCCCTTCGCCCCCTCGCTCTCTTCACGCCATGGCCGATGCACGCCCGAGCTCGTCGCCACCGTAGTCGCGCCACAGCTGCCCTCGAGCCTCTCCGACCTATCCTCAAGCTCCGCCACGTCTGCCTCATCCTCTCCACCAAGCTACGTGATGCCGGACGCCCCCGAACGCCCTCACCACCATCTTCTTCAACCTCGGTCGCCGGAGATCCCTCTCGGCCTCCCGCTCAACCTCGACCCTCCCCGGCCTCGCCGTCTACGCCAAACGATCCTTTGTGAGCCCCCGATCGAAACCCCCCTTACCTCATCGTCGCGCTCCACGTCGCCGGCGATGTCCCCGCCATTGCTGCAGCCGCTGAGGCTCGAAACCGAGCGCGTCACCGTTCTCTGCACGCTCTCAGGAGCTTGGAACGCCCACCAAATCCTCCTTCCGAGCACCCTAACGCCGAGCCCAAACTAACCCGAACTCCGGCTGCCGCAAAAGTTGTCGCCGCCGTCGATTTAGTCCACTCTGGCACGAGCCGTTGCCTCCTTTAGATGCGCGAGACTTCCAGCTTTCCGTAGCCGCAAACCGCTCATCGATCCATGCCCTATAGCGCGAAACCGAAGCCCTTCGCCGTGCTGCGTGCTCGCCGGCGACCATCCCCGGCGGCAGCCGACGTGGCACCGTCGTTAGTACTAATGACGGGGCTAACTAACCTCCTCCGTCACTGACAAATGGGCCCACACCCTTAATTAATCACAGGTTTATCCCCCTGCTTAGATTAACTAATGCCCGTGGCCCACTGGTCAGTTTGACCTTGCCACCTCAGCGTTGACCTGGCCCCACTGGTCAGCCTCTGCTGCTGACCCTGTTACACCGACATGTGGGACCCACAACTCAGGTTTGACCCCGGTCAGCTGTGTTGACCTGATGACGTCATCTTGACGTCATGTTGACGCTGTAACTATTTTCTGAAATTTGATTAAATCAGAAAAGGTTTAGAAAATTCCAGAAAATAGTTAAAACTTCTAAAATTCATAGAAATTCAACCGTAACTCCAAATGAAATAAATTATATATGAAAAATGATCAGAAAAATCCAAGGAATCTGAATATGGCATTTTCATGCATGTTTGAACAACTTAACCTCACTGTTTAGTCCAAAACATGATAATGCACTATTTGAATTCATAGTTTGAATTTGAATTTGAACCTAGTGTTCAAACCAACTCCATTTAACTTGTTGCTAGTTGCATTAGCTCAATCAACAGCCTATTGCCATGTCATGATCATGCATCATATTGTTGCATCGCATTGATTGTGTTCTTCCTTGTTTGCCGGTAATTGTCCCCTCTCGGTAGACGCTGCTCCGACACTGTGATCGTTGACACTAATGAAGACTCAATGTTATCTTCAGAAGTGCCAGGCAAGCAAAACCCCCTTGTTCATTCCGATACAATCACACTCTCTCGCTCCTGCTCTCTTTTACTGCATTAGGACAACAACGATTCAACTGTTACATGTTGCGGTAGTTGAACCCCTTTCCTCTGCATGACCTGTCATTGCCATAGTAAATAGATGAAACCCACTAGCATGAGTAGGAGTTGTTTGAGCCCTGATGTGCCTACTCACTCATGCTTGTTTGTCATGCCTGCTATTGCATAGAGTTGTGTCAGATATGATTCATCGGGAATGAATCGGAGGTGTGTGAACATGTCCTACTGTCTATGAGCTAAGTGTGTGAACACGTTTTGATAAAGGTAGCGGTGAGAGGCCATGTAGGAGTACATGGTGGGTTGTCTCATTGAAACCGTCCTCAGGAACTGAGTTCTGTGTCTGTGATCCATGAACACCTACTACCACTCAGTGGGATCCTTAATTGACCCTCTCGGCTTCTTAATCACCCTAGTACTCTGTCCAGGAGTTGCAACTAGTTTCTGGTGTTTGTAGGTTATGTGTTGGCGGCCGTGCGTAGCGCTGACCCTAGGGGTGGGCTATGATGCGGTAGATACACCGTGGCACGGTGTACCGGGCGCCCGTTTGGTGTCTCGGGAACCCTGTTCACATCGTTCGGGGCCATATGTGGAAACCTCGGCCGGACTCCCTGCTGATGGAACCTGGATAGGCGATTGACGGTGTCCTGGACTAGGGGGTACTCACCACGTTGTCTCCCGATCTATTAGATTGGGCCGAGGCCCCCCATGGCCGTATACTCATGGGCCAGTTCGGACAGCTGCTGCATACAAGGAAGATTCCACAATGACTTGGCGATCAAGACAAGGACTTCTCCCCATCGGCGTATTCGGCTAGGACTCTTTTTAACCTAGGCCTCTGGTGCATTATATAAACCAGGGCCAGGCTAGTCGATAGGATATACAACATACATAACAATAATCATACCATAGGCTAGCTTCTAGGGTTTAGCCTCTCTGATCGCATGGTAGATCTACTCTTGTACTACCCATATCATCAATATTAATGAAGCAGGACGTAGGGTATTACCTCCATCGAGAGGGCCCGAACCTGGGTAAAACATCGTGTCCCCTGCCTCCTATTACCATCCGCCTTAGACGCACAGTTCGGGACCCCCTACCCGAGATCCACCGGTTTTGACACCGACATTGGTGCTTTCATTGGGAGTTCCGCTGTGTGATCGACAAAAGGATCGATGGCTCGCCTGCAGATCAACTGCGACTTTGGCGTCTTCGTCACCAGTTCGACTGGTCACCTTGGTTCGACCAAGAATTGCGCCCCATGTTCGGATCACCATGATCGCACGAGGGCCTTCATCAAACATCAACTCCGATCTCTATCAAGATCACAGAGGAATTATCTATGGAGCTCGGGGGCTCAACGTCAACATTGCCCTCAAGCGACCGTGCTGTTTTTTTGGACAGCGAACTCGTATCTGCCACCACCACCTCCTCGAGTATCACTTTGACGATCGCTTTGGTGGAATTGTGCGGAATTGGGTCTATAACAACCCTGGAAAATTTTGTTGAGTTCCGATGGAGGAATCTCTGGCAATCCACGATATACCGGAGCCCTGTCAAATCTGGATGGGAATTTGGATGAGTTTAGGGCGTGGTGTCCAGCTTCTAGCTCGGACGTCCTTTGGAACATCCAACCGTTGATCGGCTGCGGAATTCCTATACCTACCACCTCTCAAAATTTTAGCTCGATCCAACCGTCCAAACTCCGGAACCTTCCGATTAGTGCATCACTTTTCGGATCTATTTTCTGTGCGAAAACGAATCCGACCCGAGTTCATCTTTTTTATGAACAGGATTTCGGACATCCCTTTTAAAGGAAGTTTTGTATGGGGTATTGTGTTTTGTTCCCGAACACACCCCACTAACTTTAAGATCTTTTGAACATGATCTTCAACATCATGCTGGTGTCAAACCAGTCCGGCAATATTACTCCACGGCTGCCGACTTGCGCTAGACACGTCGTCACTTTAGCCGAGCTCAACTTCTTCGGATCATCATCTCGGCAAGCCGAACAAGAGTCCAGCATCGCGAAGGATAAATCATCATCAACATCGCCGCCCCACGGATTACACGGAGTGGGCATACCGGCATCGCCGCACGGTCGCTTCATCAAGCCGGCATCGACCACGTCACGACCTGCATCGATAGGGTCGCATTATTGCTTCTTCAAGCTGGTGTCCATCACGTCGACCTACCTCGACTCATCGGCTGACGTCGAGGCTTCGACATCTCGGCTGGACCGGGGGGCTTCGCCATCTCTTCATCAACCTACTCCGGACGCTTCGGTGTCACTAGCCGACCAGCTCCGTCACGTTAGCTGGGCCGAGGGCTTTGCCTCAACGAGTCAACCTTTACCAACATTGCCATGCCATCGTTTTATCGCCCATCAAGCAATGGGTGTGCGGAGCGAGTCCCAATTTTGGGAATCACCTTCCTTCGGATTGCTACAACAAATAAACCAGGTCTATCAAATGGTGACCGCATTAACGACGGCCGCGTGGTGGTTCGATCAGTTTCCGTACATAGTCCGGCGAACGCCGCATCCGGAGCTCGGACCGACTTGTGAATTCAGGCTTTGCCACAACTTTACTACATCACGCCGACGCCCTGTATCGACATTGGCTTCGGCGCCAGGCCATATTTCTTCTATTCCTCACTTTGCATAAATTATTTATTATGCAACATTTTTTTTAATTATCATTATTACTATTATCTCCGGTTTGCACTATTTTTTGTGCACAGGAAAATGATCCGGGGAATTCGGCGTCACTCTGCCGGTCTGCATTGACCGTGCTATGTCACCACTTCGGCGTGTCGAGCTCTCCGCTCCGCTACCTCGGGACTGGCTTGGGGGATGGAACCTTGCCCCGCATCAAGCTCGGACCGCGTCATCAATACCGAACACATTAACCAGCTAAGTCGCTTTCATGCTCAAAGCTTTAACTTCTAACTTGTGTTTGGTTCGACCAAGAATTATACTTTTTTGGAAAAAAGTTGCTTGTAAAAAATTTCCTTGTCCAAACTTTGTTTGTGACGCATAAATCCAAATACCCCGTTTACTTGGGGGCTTCCTTTATGAAGCTTTTCCTCTTGCATATGATTATACTTGTACGGCTTCGTTCCTTGTTCGTGTATTACGCCACAATATGCACCATATTGACTTAAGCGATTTGCAAGCTGGGTTGCCTCACTCCTGTGTTTACCCCTACATTCCCGATTGTTCGGCTAGGGAGTAAAGGGAGCACCTCTGCGATTGTCACGATCGGGTCATCCGAGCCGGACCTCAGACTGGGTGAAGCCGAAAGCTAGCGCTCTTATTGTTTTCAATGATGGTCGGCACACAACGGAACTCATGAGTACAAAAAATCTATTGCACAAGTCTCATAATAACAATGAGCACCGAAGAAAGGTATCGGTGGGGGTACTATTTTCTTCGAAGAAGCTTCTTACACTCTGCAGTAATATAGCATAAGTTCCCTGAGCACGCTTTGTCTGTTACAGCCTTATGGCCTGATTGCCCGGTTATTGGAAACACCATCGATATTCTCGACAGATGGAGTACATAACACTTTTCGGTCCTTGACCGAAGAGGGAGAAGCCGACGGTCGGTTAAGACGCGTTTAAAGTTCGGTTGAACATAGATATGATATAAGTACTTCGGTACATGGAATCATTCTTTTACTCAAGTCACTTGGGGGCTCTTAAGTTTATTTGAGCCGTTTTATAATAAGTGTTCTTCTTCTTAGTCGTTGCAAAGTTTTATTATTATTATTTATCACTCCTTTTTTCGATGCGAGTGTGCGGTCACTAGCCGGGGAGCCTAATTTCTCTCTCAAAGCCGCTAGAGTTTAGTTTGCTAAACTGGCCTAATGAGAAGTACTCAACCCTCGGGATAGGAGGTTGAAGCCGTAGGCTGACCCGCTCGAAGTCTTGAGATAGGATGTATCATGTTAAAGCATGACAGAAGCACTTCTTTTTTCTAAGACCAATTTTCGGATTGGCACTGAACACTTGATCTTGTTCGGACGTCATGTTTTTACTGACGTTTCTTGGTTTTCCAAGCTTTTTGGCACTTTTAAACTATTTGTGCTTTTCCAGCATTAGTCTCGCAGTGCAACACCGGACACCTTTAGGGATTCGGCAAAAACATTCTCAGATATTGCTATATATGCATCGGTTTCGAATTGTGTCTTCGGTCAATAGTTGGGTTGCCCGGCTCCTGCACTTGCTTCCTACGTTCCGTTTTGTTCGGCTAGGCGTGCAAAGGGAGAACCACTGCGATTGTGCTTCCAGCTCACATGGTTAAGCACCTCAGTGGAGAAAGCCGAAAACTGACTGTCACAATAAGCGTGAACTGGTCAGCGATCTGATGACTATGTTAAATGACGGGCCGTTCATAACATTGGTCGAAGTGTTTACGGCTTGACCCCGGCTGTCGCCAAACACTACCGGGGGCTATTAACTGGCCTCCCAAACTAAATCCTCAATATTTTGCTCCTACATTAGAGCTGAGGTTTAATGATCATGCTTAGCATGACAACCCAAAGAAAGGAACCGATAGCGGGACTATTTTCTTTGGAAGACATTTCTTCTGTTAAACAGTAATATAACTCTCTGTGTACCTTTGTTTATAAAACCGTATGGCCAGATTGCCTTGTTTGTTGTAAATATTTGCCCTCATAAAGGTTTTATAAAGTAGGACAAACACTCCTCGGCTACTGGCTGAGGAGGTGGAAGCCGATGATCGGTTAACAAAGTTTTGTACAATGCGGATCTGAGCATTAATGACGTAAAGTACTTGGATACATAGAGTCATTACACATAATTTGTGATTTTACTATGGATATTGATCCTTAATTCGGCCACCCATGCCCGCATTAAGGCTCGGGGGCTACTGGGCTTCGGGCTTATTATTTACAAATATTAAAGGGGCACATCGATCCCCTGATCTGGTGTTGCCACCCGACCAGTGTCTCGGGGGCTACTGCATTGCTTGTCCAATGTAGAAAATTTTATGTGCAATATAGTTTCCGAGGAGATTTTGATCCTCAGGTTGGTCGGCCGCACCCAACCTGAGTCTCGAGGACTAAGCACGCCGCTTTTAGTGTCCCGAAGTATTCTGCCGAGCTTGGACTTGATCCTCAGGACGATTTTGCAAATCAACCTGAGTCTCAGTGGCTACTAGGATCAGCGGTCTTACGTCATCCTTCAGGTGCATCTCGGGTTTTAGACCGATACACACCTTGAGGGCTACTGGCTATATATCTCGGCAGAGAATAAATTGCACCAACAAAAAATATTCACAAAAATCGGCCCACATTCGGGGTGGTGCACCACCTCGGAAACAGCCCGGCATAAAGCTCGGGCGCTAGTGGCTGGCTCCATAGAGGGCATTTCCGGCGTTAAGCTCGGCTAAACTCCTTCAAACTTCTTTGAACCAAGGTGATTTACGACACCTCAGATATAGTCCGGCATTGGAGCTCGGATACAGTCCGGCGTTGGAGCTCGGATATATAGTCCGGTGTTGGAGCTCGGATACATTCCAGCGTTAGAGCTGGGAAGCAGTCCGGCGTTGGTGCTCGGTTGCAAAAGATACCTCGAATAAAGTCCGGCTTTGGAGCTCGGATGCAAGAGGACGCTGCCGCCCGGGAACAACTTCAAACCTGAGGTGTGGCATAAAAATAATAAGGCAATGATAAAGGCCGGAAACTTAAAGGGGCTCCTCGGATACCCGGCGTATAAACTCATCGAATGCATTTCGGCGATCCTCAAGATCGAAGATGAGAAGATTTGTTGAACCAGTTTTCAAGACCGACGACCGAAGATGAAGAACAGTTCGGAAGAATCGAGGAGCGTCCCTAACTTGAAGACCGGTTCAGGGGGCTACTGACGGTGTCCTGGACTAGGGGGTACTCACCACGTCGTCTCCCGATCTATTAGATTGGGCCGAGGCCCCCCATGGCCCTATACTCATGGGCCAGTTCGGACAGCTGCCGCATACAAGGAAGATTCCACAAAGACTTGGCGATCAAGACAAGGACTTCTCCCCACCGGTGTATTCGGCTAGGACTCTTGTTAACCTAGGCCTCTGGTGCATTATATAAACCAGGGTCAGGCTAGTCGATAGGATATACAACATATAGAACAATAATCATACCATAGGCTAGCTTCTAGGGTTTAGCCTCTCTGATCTCGTGGTAGTTCTACTCTTGCACTACCCATATCATCAATATTAATCAAGCAAGACGTAGGGTATTACCTCCATCGTGAGGGCCCGAACCTGGGTAAAACATCGTGTCCCCTGCCTCCTGTTACCATCCGCCTTAGACGCACAGTTTGGGACCCCCTACCCAAGATCCGCCGGTTTTGACAACGACAGCGATAAACCTGGACTAGAGACTTAAGTGTTTAGGTAGGCCGTGGCCGACACCCTCGTTGGGCTTCCGCTTGAAGGTTGCCGAGTACATGTCGTGTAAACGACGGTAAGTGGTGGGAGCGTGTGTGAAGAAGTACACCCCTGCAGGGTTATCATTATCTATTTGAATAGCCGGATTCCTCGGATATGGAAACTTGGACCCCTTGCATAGTTCATAGACAAGTGAAAGTGGATACTCTAAAACTCGCAAGATAAGCGTGAGTTCTATGGATGGCATTCTCGTAGGGAGGCGGGAGCGGATCCATAGTGGTGTATTGAATGGTGAATATGTGGACTCATGTGCGCCACATCAAAGAGTTGCTTGCAGTCGTAGTTTAGGATAGCCACTGAGTCAAACCTGGCTTGCTGCAGTTAAACCCCACCATCCCTTTTGTTGATAATGATGCATATGTAGCTTGTTCTGATGTAAGTCTTGCTGGGTACATTTGTACTCACATTTGCTTAATTTATGTTTTGCAGAGAGACTTCAGTCTCGCTAGTAGTTTCGCGTGGACTTCGACGTTTAGCTTGATACCTCAGCTATGATCTTGTGCCCTCAGCAGGATCTGGTAGATAGTCAGGCTTCTTAGCCTTTTTCACTTGTAGATGTCTGTACTCAGATATGTTAAGCTTCCGCTTGTGCCTTGATTTGTATGCTATGATTGTTGGGTCATGAGACCCATGTTTGTAATATCTCGCTCCTCGGAGCCTAATAAATAAATACTTGAGTCGTAGAGTCTTGTTGTGATGCCATGTTGTACTTACACATATCGAGCATATTGTGTGTATGATTGAAATGCTTGGTATGTGTGGGATCCGACAATCTAGTTGTTTATCCTTGGTAGCCTCTCTTTTGGGGAAATGTATACTAGTGCTTCCTTGAGCCATAGTAGTCTGCTACAGCCCGGTTCACCGGAGTCCTGCTAGCCCAGCACTACTGCTCAGGACACTTGACTGGCCGGCATGTGTTTCACTTCGTTCCTGTGTCTGTCCCTTCGGGGAAATGTCACGCGGTGACATCCGGAGTCCTGCCTAGCCTGCTACAGCCCGGTTTATCGGAGTCCTGTTAGCCCAGTGCTACAGGCCGGATTCACACGCTACTGACCGACATGCTCGATATGATTCATGTATGCCTGTCCCCATAGGTTAGTGCCGCTTTGGGTTCACGACTAGCCATGTCGGCCCGGGTTCTCTGTCATATGGATGCTAGCGACACTATCATATACGTGAGCCAACAAGGCGCAAACGGTCCCGGGCCATGGTAAGGCGACACCCGTGGGAATACCGTGCGTGAGGCCGCAAAGTGATATGATGTGTTACCGGCTAGATCGATGTGACTTGGAATCAGGGTCCTGATAGTGACATGATTCACACGACCCTTGCCGTTGTTGGTGAAGGAAATATGCCCTAGAGGCAATAATAAAGTTATTATTTATTTCCTTATATCATGATAAATGTTTATTATTCATGCTAGAATTGTATTAACCGGAAACATAATACATGTGTGAATACATAGACAAACTTAGTGTCACTAGTATGCCTCTACTGGACTAGCTCGTTAATCAAAGATGGTTATGTTTCCTAACCATGAACAAGGTGTTGTTATATGATTAACGAGGTCACCTCATTGGTTGAATGATCTGATTGACATGACCCATTCCATTAGCTTAGCACCCGATCGTTTAGTATGTTGCTATTGCTTTCTTCATGACTTATACATGTTCCTATGACTATGAGATTATGCAACTCCCGTTTGCCGGAGGAACACTTTGGGTGCTACCAAACGTCACAACGTAACTGGGTGATTATAAAGGAGCATTACATGTGTCTCCAAAGTTAGATGTTGGGTTGGCGTATTTCGAGATTAGGATTTGTCACTGCGATTGTCGGAGAGGTATCTCTGGGCCCTCTCGGTAATGCACATCACATAAGCCTTGCAAGCATTACAACTAATGAGTTAGTTGCGAGATGATGTATTACGGAACGAGTAAAGAGACTTGCCGGTAATGAGATTGAACTAGGTATTGGATACCGACGATCGAATCTCGGGCAAGTAACATACCGATGACAAAGGGAACAACGTATGTTGTTATGCGGTCTGACCGATAAAGATCTTCATAGAATATGTAGGACCAATATGGGCATCCAGGTCCCGCTATTGGTTATTGACCAGAGAGGTGTCTCGGTCATGTCTACATAGTTCTCGAACCCGTAGGGTCCGCACGCTTAACGTTCGTTGACGATATAGTACTATGTGAGTTATGAATGTTGGTGACCGAATGTTGTTCGGAGTCTGGGATGAGATCACGGATATGACGAGGAACTCCGGAATGGTCCGGAGACAAAGTTTGATATATGGGATAATAGTGTTTGGTCACCGGAAGGGTTCCGGAAATCACCGGAAGGGGTTCCGGATGTTCCCCGAAATGTTTGGGTACGAGAACACTTTATTTGGGCCAAAGGGGAAAGCCCACAAGGTTTTTGGAAAGCGCAAAAGGAAGTTTTGCGGAGTCCAGGGGCCAGACGCCAGGGTCCCTGGCGTCTGGGTCCAGACGTCGGGAACCCTGGCGTCTGGCCCTAGAGTCCGAGAAGGACTCTTGCCTTTCGGGTGAAACCGACTTTGTGGAGGCTTTTACTCCAAGTTTCGACCCCAGGGCTCAACATATAAATAGAGGGGCAGGGCTAGCACCAAAGACAGATCAAGAAACACCAAGCCGTGTGCCGGCAACCCCGTTCCCTCTAGTTTATCCTCCGTCATAGTTTTCGTAGTGCTTAGGCGAAGCCCTGCGGAGATTGTTCTTCACCAACACCGTCACCACACCGCCGTGCTATCGGAACTCATCTACTACTTCGCCCCTCTTGCTGGATCGAGAAGGCGAGGACGTCACCGAGCCGTACGTGTGCAGAACTCGGAGGTGCCGTGCTTTTGGTACTTGGATCGGTCGGATCGTGAAGACGTTCGACTACATCAACCGCGTTGATATAACACTTCCGCTTGCGATCTACAAGGGTACGTAGATCAGACTCTCCCCCTCGTTGCTATGCATCACCATGATCTTGCGTGTGCGTAGGAATTTTTTTGAAATTACTACGTTCCCCAACAGTGGCATTCGAGCCTAGGTTTTATGGTTTGATGTTATGTGCACGAGTAGAACACAAGTGAGTTGTGGGCGATATAAGTCATACTGCCTACCAGCATGTCATACTTTGGTTCGGCTGTATTGTTGGACGAAGCGGCCCGGACCGACATTACGCGTACGCTTACGCGAGACCGGTTCTCCCGACGTGCTTTGCGCATAGGTGGCTTGCGGGTGACAGTTTCTCCAACTTTAGTTGAACCGAGTGTGGCTACGCCCGGTCCTTGCGAAGGTTAAAACGGCATCAACTTGACAAACTATCGTTGTGGTTTTGATGCGTAGGTAAGATTGGTTCTTGCTTAAGCCCGTAGCAGCCACGTAAAACTTGCAACAACAAAGTAGAGGACGTCTAACTTGTTTTTGCAGGGCATGTTGTGATGTGATATGGTCAAGACGTGATGAGATATAAGTTGTTGTATGAGATGATCATGTTTTGTTGAAGTTATCGGCAACTGGCAAAAGCCTTATGGTTGTCTCTTTATTGCATAAGATGCAAGCGCCAAATAATTGCTTTACTTTATCGCTATGCGATAGCAATAGTTGCAAGAGCAATTGTTGGCGAGACGACCACGTGACGACACATTGATATAGATCAAGATGATGGAGATCATGGTGTCATGCCGGTGACGATGGTGATCATGACGGTGCTTCGGAGATGGAGATCACAAGCACAAGATGATGATGGCCATATCATACCACTTATATTGATTGCATGTGATGTTTATCTTTTTATGCATCTTATCTTGCTTTGATTGACGGTAGCATTATAAGATGACCTCTCACTAAATTATCAAGAAGTGTTCTCCCTTAGTATGCACCGTTGCCAAAGTTCGTCGTGCCCAGACACCACGTGATGATCGGGTGTGATAAGCTCTACGTCCATCTACAACGGGTGCAAGCCAGTTTTTGCACACGCAGAATACTCAGGTTAAACTTGACGAGCCTAGCATATGCAGATATGGCCTGGGAACACGGAGACCAAAAGGTCGAGCGTGAAACATATAGTAGATATGATCAACATAATGATGTTCACCATTGAAAACTACTCTATCTCACGTGATGATCGGTTATGGTTTAGTTGATTTGGATCACGTGATCACTTAGAGGATTAGAGGGATGTCTATCTAAGTGGGAGTTCTTAAGTAATATGATTAATTGAACTTTAATTTATCATGAACTTAGTCCTGGTAGTATTAGCATATCTATGTTGTAGATCAATAGCTCGCGTTGTTGCTTTCATATGTTTATTTTGATATGTTCCTAGAGAAAATTGTGTTGAAAGATGTTAGTAGCAATGATGCGGATTGGATCCGTGATCTGAGGTTTATCCTCATTGCTGCACAGAAGAATTATGTCCTTGATGCACCGCTAGGTGACAGACCTATTGCAGGAGCAGATGCAAACGTTATGAACGTTTGGCTAGCTCAATATGATGACTACTTGATAGTTTAGTGCACCATGCTTAACGGCTTAGAATCGGGACTTCAAAGACGTTTTGAACGTCATGGACCATATGAGATGTTCCAGGAGTTGAAGTTAATATTTCAAGCAAATATCCGAGTTGAGAGATATGAAGTCTCCAACAAGTTCTATAGCTAAAAGATGGAGGAGAATCGCTCAACTAGTGAGCATGTGCTCAGATTGTCTGGGTACTACGATCGCTTGAATCAAGTGGAAGTTAATCTTCCAGATAAGATAGTGATTGCCAGAATTCTCTAGTCACCATCACCAAGTTAGTAGAACTTCGTGATGAACTATAATATGCAAGGGATAACGGAAACAATTCCCAAGCTCTTCGTGATGCTGAAATCGACGAAGGTAGAAATCAAGAAAAACATCAAGTGTTGATGGTTAACAAGACCACTAGTTTCAAGAAAAGGGCAAAGGGAAGAAGGGGAACTTCAAGAAGAACGGCAAGTGAGTTGCTGCTCAAGTGAAGAAGCCCAAGTCTGGTCCTAAGCCTGAGACTAAGTGCTTCTACTGCAAAGGGACTGGTCACTAGAAGCGGAACTACCCCAAGTGATTGGCGGATAAGAAGGATGGCAAAGTGAACATAAGTATATTTGATATACATGTTATTGATGTGTACTTTACTAGTGTTTATAACAAACCCTCAGTATTTGATACTAGTTCAGTTGCTAAGATTAGTAACTCGAAATGGGAGTTGCAGAATAAACAGAGACTAGTTAAGGGTGAAGTGACGATGTGTGTTGGAAGTGGTTCCAAGATTGATATGATCATCATCGCACACTCCCTATAATTTTGGGATTAGTGTTGAACCTAAATAAGTGTTATTTGGTGTTTGCGTTGAGCATGAATATGATTTGATCATGTTTATTGTAATACGGTTATTCATTTAAGTAAGAGAATAAATTGTTGTTCTGTTTACATGAATAAAACCTTATATGGTTACACACCCAATGAAAATAGTTCGTTGGATCTCGATCGTAGTGATACACATAATCATAATATTGAAACCAAAAGATGCAAAGTTAATAATGATAGTGCAACTTATTTGTAGCACTGCCGTTTAGGTCATATTGGTGTAAAGCGCATGAAGAAACTCCATGCTGATGGGCTTTTGGAATCACTTGATTATGAATCAGTTGATGCTTGCGAACCATGCCTCATGGGCAAGATGACTAAGACTCTGTTCTTCGGAACAATGGAGCGAGCAACAGATTTGATGGAAATCATACATACTGATGTATGTGGTCCGATGAATATTGAGGCTCGCGACAGGTATCATTATTTTCTGATCTTCACAGATGATTTGAGCAGATATGAGTATATCTACTTGATGAAACATAAGTCTGAAACATTTGAAAAGTTCAAAGAATTTCAGAGTGAAGTGAAAAATCATCGTAACAAGAAAATAAAGTTTCTATGATCTGATCATAGAGAAGAGTATTTGAGTTACGAGTTTGGCCTTCAGTTAAAAACAAAGTGAAATAGTTTCACTACTCACGCCACATGGAACACCATAGTGTAATGGTGTGTCCGAACGTTATAACCGTACTTTATTAGATATAGTGCGATCTATGATGTCTCTTACCGATCTACCACTATCGTTTTGGGGTTATGCATTAGAGACAGCTGCATTCACGTTAAAAAGGGGCACCATCTAAGTCCGTTGAGACGACACAATCTGAACTGTGGTTTAGCAAGAAACCAAAGTAGTCGTTTCTTAAAGTTTGGGGTTGTGATGCTTATGTGAAAAAGTTTCATCCCGATAAGCTCAAAACCAAATCGGAGAAATATGTCTTCATAGGATACCCAAAAGGGGACTGTTGGGTACACCTTCTATCACAAATCCTAAGGCAAGACATTCATTGCTTATAATGGATACTTTCTAGAGAAGGAGTTTCTCTCGAAAGAAGTGAGTGGGAGGAAAGTAGAACTTGATAAGGTAATTGTACCTTCTGCTTTATTGGAAAGTAGTTCATCGCAGAAATCTGTTCTTGTGACTCCTACACCAATTAGTGAGGAAGCTAATGATAATGATCATGAAACTTCGGATCAAGTTACTACCGAATCTCGTAGGTAAACCAGAGTGAAATCCGCACCAGAGTGGTACGGTAATCCTGTTCTGGAGGTCATGTTACTTGACCATGACGAACCTACGAACTATGAGGAAGCGATCATGAGCCCAAATTCCGCAAAATGGTTTGAGGCCATGAAATCTGAGATATGATCCATGTATGAGAACAAAGTATGGACTTTGATGGATTTGCCCAATGATCGGCAAGCCATAGAAAATAAATGGATCTTCAAGAGGAAGACGGACGTTGATAGTAGTGTTACTATCTACAAAGCTAGAATTGTCGCAAAAGGTTTTCGACAAGTTCAAAGTGTTGACTACGATGAGAGTTTCTCACCCGTATCTGTGCTTAAGTCTGTCCGAATCATGTTAGCAATTGCCGCATTTTATGAAATCTGGCAAATGGATAAACAAAACTGCATTCCTTAATGGATTTCTTAAAGAAGAGTTGTATATGATGCAACCAATAGGTTTTGTCAATCCTAAAGGTGCTTACAAAATATGCAAGCTCCAGCGATTCATCTATGGACTGGTGCAAGCATCTCAGAGTTGGAATACACGCTTTCATAAGTTGATCAAAGCATATAGTTTTATACAGACTTGCGGTGAAGCCTGTATTTACAAGAAAGTGAGTGGGAGCACTACAACATTTCTGATAAAGTATATGTGAATGACATATTGTTGATCGGAAATAATGTAGAATTATTCTGTAAAGCATAAAGGAGTGTTTGAAAGGAGTTTTTCAAAGAAAGACTTCGATGAAGCTGCTTACATATTGAGCTCCAAGATCTATAGAGATAGATCAAGGCGCTTGATAAGTTGTTTTTTAATGAGTACATACCTTGACAAGATTTTGAAGTAGTTCAAAAATGGAGTAGTCAAAGAAAGAGTTCTTGCCTGTAGTACAAGGTGTGAAGTTGAGTAAGACTGAAAGCCCGACCACGGCAGAAGATAGAAAGAGAATGAAAGTCGTTCCCTATGCCTCATCCATAGGTTCTATAAAGTATGCCATGCTGTGTACCAGATCTATTGTATACCCTACACTGATTGGCATGGGAGTACAATAGTGATCTAGGAGTAGATCACCGGACAGCGGTCAAAATTATCCTTACTGGGATAAGGATATGTTTCTCAATTACGGAGGTGACAAAAGGTTCGCCGTAAAGGGTTACGTCAATGCAAGTTTTGACACTGATCCAGATGACTCTAAGTATCAGTCTAGATACATATTGAAAGTGGGAGCAATTAGCTAGAGTAGCTCCATGCAGAGCATTGTTGACATTGAGATTTGCAAAATACATGTGGATCTGAATGTGGCAGACCCGTTGACTAAACTTCTCTCAGAAGCAAAACATGATCACTTTTTGGGTCTTAATCACATAGCGATGTGAACTAGATTATTGAATCTAGTAAACCCTTTGGGTGTTAGTCACATGGAGATGTGAACCAATCACATAAAGATGTGAACTATTGATGTTAAATCACATGGCGATGTGATCTAGATTATTGACTCTAGTGCAAGTGGGAGACTGAAGGAAATATGCCCTAGAGGCAATAATAAAGTTATTATTTATTTCCTTATATCATGATAAATGTTTATTATTCATGCTAGAATTGTATTAACCGGAAACATAATACATGTGTGAATACATAGACAAACTTAGTGTCACTAGTATGCCTCTACTGGACTAGCTCGTTAATCAAAGATGGTTATGTTTCCTAACCATGAACAAGGTGTTGTTATTTGATTAACGAGGTCACATCATTGGTTGAATGATCTGATTGACATGACCCATTCCATTAGCTTAGCACCCGATCGTTTAGTATGTTGCTATTGCTTTCTTCATGACTTATACATGTTCCTATGACTATGAGATTATGCAACTCCCGTTTGCCGGAGGAACACTTTGGGTGCTACCAAACGTCACAACGTAACTGGGTGATTATAAAGGAGCACTACAGGTGTCTCCAAAGGTAGATGTTGGGTTGGCGTATTTGGAGATTAGGATTTGTCACTCCGATTGTCGGAGAGGTATCTCTGGGCCCTCTCGGTAATGCACATCACATAAGCCTTGCAAGCATTACAACTAATGAGTTAGTTGCGAGATGATGTATTACGGAACGAGTAAAGAGACTTGCCGGTAATGATATTGAACTAGGTATTGGATACCGACGATCGAATCTCGGGCAAGTAACATACCGATGACAAAGGGAACAACGTATGTTGTTATGCGGTCTGACCGATAAAGATCTTCATAGAATATGTAGGAGCCAATATGGGCATCCAGGTCCCGCTATTGGTTATTGACCAGAGAGGTGTCTCGGTCATGTCTACATAGTTCTCGAACCCGTAGGGTCCGCACGCTTAACGTTCGTTGACGATATAGTACTATGTGAGTTATGAGTGTTGGTGACCGAATGTTGTTCGGAGTCCGGGATGAGATCACGGATATGACGAGGAACTCCGGAATGGTCTGGAGACAAAGTTTGATATATGGGATAATAGTGTTTGGTCACCGGAAGGGTTCCGGAAATCACCAGAAGGGGTTCCGGATGTTTCCCGAAATGTTTGGGTACGAGAAAACTTTATTTGGGCCAAAGGGGAAAGCCCACAAGGTTTTTGGAAAGCGCAAAAGGAAGTTTTGCAGACTCCAGGGGCCAGACGTCAGGGTCCCTGGCGTCTGGGTCCAGACACCGGGAACCCTGGCGTCTGGCCCTGGAGTCCGAGAAGGACTCTTGCCTTTCGGGTGAAACCGACTTTGTGGAGGCTTTTACTCCAAGTTTCGACCCCAGGGCTCAACATATAAATAGAGGGGTAGGGCTAGCACCAAAGACAGATCAAGAAACACCAAGCCGTGTGCCGACAACCCCGTTCCCTCTAGTTTATCCTCCGTCATAGTTTTCGTAGTGCTTAGGCGAAGCCCTGCGGAGATTGTTCTTCACCAACACCGTCACCACACCATCGTGCTGCCGAAACTCATCTACTACTTCGCCCCTCTTGCTGGATCGAGAAGGTGAGGACATCACCGAGCCGTACGTGTGCAGAACTCGGAGGTGCCGTGCTTTCGGTACTTGGATCGGTCGGATCGTGAAGATGTTCGACTACATCAACCGCGTTGATATAACGCTTCCGCTTGCGATCTACAAGGGTACGTAGATCAGACTCTCCCCCTCGTTGCTATGCATCACCATGATCTTGCGTGTGCGTAGGATTTTTTTTTGAAATTACTACGTTCCCCAACAGTTGGGCGGGTTGCAGGGAGCTTGGTTCCTTGGTGGCATTCCACGGCCTTGCCCTGGGTTCTACGCATTAGGGCGCGGGGCATCGGGCTTCTTGTTAGGGCAATTCTTGGAGTAGTGTCCTGGCTGACCACATCCGAAGCAAGTGACTTGATTGGGGTTGCTGCTCTTGCCGGCATTGTTATTGGGGTTGTTGTAAGTTGGCCTGGGGTTGGCATACGGCTGAGGCTGATAGTTGGTGTGAGGTGCAGGGGCTCTTGGCTGCTGATAGGTTGGCTTGACCGGGGCTGGCTGCCACGGGCGAGGCCTCTGGTTGCTGGAGCTACCCTTGCTGATCATCTTGCGCTTACGAGTATCGTCCAAAGCACGTCGCTTGTCCTCAATCATGAGTGCCTTGTTCACCAGATCAGGAAAGGTTGGGCAGTCACACACAACAAGCGAGTACTGCAGAGTCTGGTTAAGGCCTTCCATGAAGCGCTCCCTTTTGGCAGCATCAGTGCTGACATCCTCAGGAGCATACCTTGAGAGAACACTGAACTTCTGCATGTACTCCTTGACAGTGCTACTACCTTGCTTCAGGGCTCGGAATTCACGCTTCTTGATGGCCATGATTCCGGTAGGAATGTGGGCCTTGCGGAATTCTGCCTTGAAGTCATTCCAAGTGATGTTTTGCTCAGCATGCATGGCCTTGAATCCATCCCACCAAGCTCTGGCAGTTCCCCCGAGACAGTGAGCAGCATATGCCACCTTCTCACAGTCCTCAGTGCATCCGACTAGTTCCAGCAGATCCTCAATGGTGCGGACCCAGTCGTCTGCATCCAGGGGTTCAGCAGTCTCGATGAAGGTGGGTGGTGCATGCTTCTTGAACTCCACCAACGTGGAACGTCCATTGCCGTTTCCCGCCAGTTGGCGATTGACAACTTGAGCAATCATCTGGAGGGCTGCAGTGTTGGCTTGGCGTTTCTCTCGGAAAGCTTGGAGAAGCTGAGCCATGTCCATGTTTGGAGGTGGTGGTGGTGGTGGAGCTTGTCCTTGGGTGTGGTCCTGACTAGCTTCTGCTTCGGCTGAACCTCCGGCTTCTTGCTGCTGGGTAGAGGTACCAGTATGAGTTACAACAGGCATCCTGTTGGAGCGGTCAAGGTCTCATGATTGGAAAAGATGGGGAAAGCAATATAGATGGGATGCCTAGTAAGGGGGTTGGTATGACACTAATTGTTTTCATGCAAGGGCCAAAAGGCCAAACACATTCATTAAAATCCAAATGGGTGATGTAGTCGCTTACAAGTTCCCGTAGGAAAGCACGACGTCCATCAAACACATCAAAAGCAAACACAACACTACATGGCTTCATATGAACCATTACAAGGACTCGACTTCGCATAGGGGTACACGACCTATCCTACCATAGGGGTTACTAACGGGCATATCCGGGTTGCGAATGATGCCTAAGTGGTGGAATGCTCGGTCGCGTAGTCTGGCTCTTCTGGGTCTTCCTCCTCGTCATCGGTGGCCTGACTTCCTTCATTGCTTGAAGGGGTGGGGGAGTGGAGGAGCTCAACATGGCGTTGCTTTGCCGGTGGTGTGAAGAGGTTGCGGTAATCCCTTGCGCTCATGCGGTGCTGATGTGGTGGTTCCCCATCCTTTGGGGGTCTTCCGCCTCGGTATGCAATCGCGGGCTAACCAGGGGGAGCACCTTCCTTCTTGATCCTATCCGTCTTCCCTTGTGCTTGGCGAAGAAGTGCCTTGGTCTCATGAAGTTCCTTTCGGAGCTCCATTGATTCCGAGGCCAAGTGTTGTGCCAAACTATCTGCACAAAGGCTGAAGTAGGTCTGGAATCGGAGTGGAAGTCCTTTTAATGGTGGAGCTGACGCACTGCTCTCATTCTCACCTTCCTTCCGATAAGGCAAGAAGCGGGTTGCCAACTCGTCTGCCATCTCTGGAAGAAGGTCTTGGAGGCAGGTGAGTGCCTTGAGGGTTGCCGTCTCGACGGCAAGAACCAGTGTTGCCATCTGGGGTCCCTCGAAGAACCAGCTTGTTGGAGAGTCATTAGCCTTCACGATCACTTCCACATGATACTCCGTCTCGGTGTCATTGATGCAATGCTCATGGTAGGTGAAAATGGGGGCTCGGTGAAACTGGCACTTCTTGAGGCTATCCTCGAGAAGCACGGGAAATCCGGTGGTCAGGAAGTCTTCGGGTACGGCAGCCATCTACAAAGGTTGAATTGGAGAGGTCAATAAGGGAAATATATCTTGGGTGGGGTAAGCTTTAGAAAAGAAGAGAAGTTTAGATGGTCTCAAGCTAACTAACGTCCATGATAACTAAGGCTTCCTACGGTCAGGATGGCTCTGATTCTAGCTCTGTGGGGACCCCGACTCATAAGTCGTGATCACCGAATGCACGTGTACAGTGATCCCAGAGATCAATGCTCACTGAACACACAGAAGCTGAATAACAAGAGTCTTACATCCATACATACCGTCTTACACAAATTATGACCATTATGGTCAAGTCTTACATAGATAAAGCCACAAGGGCTAAATATCAAATAAACTTAAGCAGCGGAAATCTTCGTCGATAAGTAGAACCCATGCCATCTGCCTTAACCCTACAGGCATTCTGACTGGGAAACGTCCTAGTTCGCATGTTCGTCTCCAAAGAACTCTTCTTCGAACTCCGGTTCTTCCATGCCTGGCCAATTAAATAACCAGTGGCAAGCCAATGAGTACTTTGAATGTACTCGCAAGCAACCCATGTTTTGGCTCAAGATACAACAATGCATGACATAGGTAAATTTTTGCAGAAAGCTAATTTTCTTTGTGTTATGACATGTTCAATAACTAGTAAACCATGCACCACATGAATTCAAGTAACCATAGGGGTTGGTTATAGATATCAACATAAAGGGAGTGGGCTCCAACCCAACTCATTCATGTCATGTCCTTTGACTTGACCCAAGAAGTACTTCCCACACACACTGGTTTGTAAACAAGTGGACGTAGCCCAAGAGCGGTTACCCAACTATCCTTGACAGTCAACACGGCTATTCGAATAGTTTTACACTCTGCAGAGGTTGCACACTTTACCCACAAGATCCGGGGAACTTCCGTGTCATCCACGACCCGCGGTACCTCAAGTACCCGGGGTAAGCACCCGATCACTATCTTTCCCTAGACGACACTAACATGGAGTCCACTCGATTGGTAGTAACCCCCGTTCCCAACCTTTCACAACTTAAAATTGTGGAGCCTTGCTCCCATATTCATCACATACCACTGGCATGGGGTACCAACGGTGTGTCCGGTGCCCCATAAAAATGTTCTTGGCCGCCCTACCTGGCACGACCCCGTCCCGAGAGAGAGCACCAACTCTCCCCCGTCACTAGTAATGCGGGCTCCAAGCTAGTATCGGCCTAGGTAATCAATAATGCCCTTTCCCATATAAGGGTAGAGTGGTTGCGCATGTAAGGTTGGAATAACGGTCGCAACTTAAACCAATCCGTTTTGAAAACAACACACACGTGCCTCAGTACACCACTTCGTCATCAAGTGGCTACCCAACTCATCATCTCCCCCGAGCATAAGTGTCACCCGATGGGGTTTTCGAAAAGTCTTTTGAAAATACTATGTCCCCATCACCATGCATATTCCCGTCCCTTTTTGCGTAGCACTACTTTAACATCCTATCTACTCCCACTGGCATAACCCTCATAAGGAGGTAGGGTCATGCACAATGCAAGTATCAACGGGGAAGTAATAGAGGCAACCCATCAAAGTGGTTACCATCTCATCATGACTCCGATGCAACACTAATAAAGTGATATATGACATGCATAAAAAGGGTTTCATAGACATGGTCAAAGGGTTGCTTGCCTGGCTCAGCAAAGTCTTCTGGGTCTTCAAAGTCTTCTGGTCCCACTCCTTCGTCGGCAACGCAATCTACCATCGCAAATAATAACGAGAAAAATAAGGTAATAATAAAACAGAAAAACCAAGGTGCTCAGAAAAATGTCAACTTATTTTTGTTAAATATTAGGATGAAAACTAAGAAGGGGAAAATTACTAGTTTTGGATTTGGAGTGGCAGAAGAGAAGAAATGGATTTTTAGAGGGGTCTAAATATATTCAAATTTGAATTTGAATATGGACAGTACATAAAAGTTGTTTGGACCTGAGTGAAAATTATACCATTAAACATGTGGGATTTTTATAAGATTTTAGGAACTGGAATTGTTGCATTTGGATTAATATTTAATCCTGTGGAATTTTTGGAAAAGTGACAGAAAAAGAAAAGGAAAAAGGGCTCTGTGCCTGCTGGGCCAGAACAGTCGCAGGGTAGCGGCCCAGCCAGCGACGCGGCCCAGCCAAGCTGGCGCGCGCGCGCCAGGTTTGAACCTAACGGGCGGGGCCCAGCTGCCAGTGGGAGAGAGGGGGGGCGAGAGAGAGGTGAGGATGACAGGAGAGGCCCGCCTGTCATCTCTGACCTCGTGACCAGAGGGCCGGCATGCTCACCGGCGGTGAAGCAGGGCACGGCGAGGTGAGATGATGGCATCGTTGGACTCAGTGCAGAGTCTCCGTTCAGGTGGAGGTGGTTGCGGTCGCCGGGATGGTCTGGCTCGCCGGCGACGAGGTCTTGCGGCGGAGGAGCTTCGGGTGGTGGTCGTTCCGGTCGACTCCGGCTACAAACGAGGTGGGGGAGAGAGGGGAAATGATCAGCGGGAGGAGGCGGTTTCTGATCGGGGAAGAGGAGGAGAGGGGAAGGCCTATACCTCGCAAACTCCGGCGAGATGAAGCGTCGGAGCTCAAGCCCGATCTCGAGCTCGGGTGCTCCTGGAGACGAACTGGGGTGCAGGGGGTGATTAGGGGAGTGAGAGAGCGAGTGGTGAGGAGAGGAGGGCTCGGGGAGGCCCTTAAATAGGTGAACGGCAGGGTTCCGTGGACCCGTGCGACGGCGAGCTCCTGCTCGTTGCCACAGGGCTCAGGAGGAGCTGGCGCCGTGTCTGGGGTGTTGCTGGGTGTGGACTACGCCGAGGGGAGCTAAGGGAGAGAGCAGGGAGGGGTCAGAGACGCTGCACGTGTGAGCCGTGCCATTGGCGCGCTCGGGCGGCCAGCGCGCGTGCGAGCTGGGGAGTGAGGAGGGAGAAGGAAGAGGGGGACCAGGGTTTAGCGTGCCGCGGATGCCGAGGTGCATCGTCGGGCGTGCTGGGGAGGCCCGAGGTGGTCGGAGGCGGTTGGAAGGGGGCGGCTACAGTGCTGGAGCGCACTGTAGCGCGCTCCAGAGCATGCAAATGGCTGGCATAGCCATTTTTTATGCAACATGGGCGCGTCCAAAGGTGTCTGGTAGCTCTAGGGGGAAGTAAAGAAGTGGGCTGTGGCCTTGGATGCACTGGGGAGTCAGTAGGAGAGGAGAGAGGTAGAAGAAGAGGGAGAGAGGGGCTGTCCAGGGAGGTAAATGGGGGTATTTTACCCTTCAATCATTGAGCTGAGGCCAGGGAAGAGTTACTGGAGGTAGGAGAGGACTAGGGGGAGCTGTGGTAAAAAGTTGAGCTCAAGGAGAATAGTGTTAGTGGTCAAAATGGTGATTTTTGAAAAGTGGCAGAAGGTGTTTGATAATGGTTTGGGTAAGAAAAATATTTCCAATTGCCATGAGACTCCATAGGGTGAAATGACACATATAATTAGGGTCTTCCACCAATTTGGAGCTTATTTGGGAAAAGTTGCCAATGCAACTTTTGTAAACCCTAGAAATTGGCAGAAATGAACTTGTGTAGATCTAGTTGAGAAAATCACTTCCCCTTGATGCACCACTTGGTGTAGTGGCCTCATTTGGTCATGTGAACATGCTCACAAAATTTGGGATCCAGGAGAGAAAGTTGGTAGTACAAACTTGTTCAAATTTAATTGTGGTCAGAGAGGGTTTTGGGGCATTTTGGTGAACTAAAATGACCTTAATTGACATGAGGCTTTGCATGGTGATAACAATATGCATTTGTGACTTGCTGGATTTTCCTTGGATTTTTATGAAAATATTTCCTGTAGAAATATTTCAAATCCTTGAAATGGGAAGAAATGGTTTTGGGAGGTTTTGTCCAATATTTTGATCATGACCATGTGTTGAAACTCATATATATGAAAAGTATATGTCCACTGAGTTTCCCTATTTTTTCTCAAATATTTTAAAACAATAAAATAATTTTTCCCTATTAAAGACCATTTCTTGCCTTAAGAAAAAGCTTTTAAATAAAATGGTAAAGTAACTTTTAAAATTATATCTTTGTTGTTTATGGGAATCCTTTATCTAATAGGTTTCAAATATACCTTTTGAATTTTTTTTCATACCCCAAATCAAGTACTTGTAGTGCAAACCTCAATTCAGGGGTTTTTGGAAAACTAATTTTTGAAAATACTATTTGGCCAAATTATTTTTGTAGGAAAATACTATATTGCACTATACACATGGCATGATCATTGGGCAGAAGTTTGGGGCAAGGAGATGAAGTACAGAAGGTGGAGTAGTTGACTTTAAAGAGCACTTGAAAAACCACACAGAGAAATCCAACTCCAAAATAAAAGCCAAATAATGCAGAAGTTTTTGTTGATCTAAATTTTAATGCTTTATTAATGCAAATGAAATGTTATAAAATGCATGGTGTGAAAATTATTCATGCTAGAATTGTATTAACCGGAAACTTAGTACATGTGTGAATACATAGACAAACAGAGTGTCCCTAGTATGCCTCTACTTGACTAGCTCGTTAATCAAAGATGGTTAAGTTTCCTGACCATAGACATGTGTTGTCGTTTGATCAACGGGGTCACATCATTAGAGAATGATGGGATTGACAAGACCCATCCGTTAGCTTAGCATAATGATCGTTTAGTTTTATTGCTATTGCTTTCTTCATGACTTATACATATTCCTCTAACTATGAGATTATGCAACTCCCGAATACCGGAGGAACACTTTGTGTGCTATCAAATGTCATAATGTAACTGGGTGATTATAAAAATGCTCTACAGGTGTCTCCAATGGTGTTTCTTGAGTTTGCATAGATCGAGATTAGGATTTGTCACTCCGAGTATCGGAGAGGTATCTCTGGGCCCTCTCGGTAATGCACATCACTATAAGCCTTGCAAGCAATGTGACTAATGAGTTAGTTACGAGATGATGCATTACGGAACGAGTAAAGAGACTTGCCGGTAACGAGACTGAACTAGGTATATGATGATACCGACGATCGAATCTCACACAAGTAACATACCGATGACAAAGGGAATAACGTATGTTGTTATGCGGTTTGACCGATAAAGATCTTCGTAGAATATGTAGGAGCCAATATGAGCATCCATGCTCCGCTATTGGTTATTGACCGGAGATGTGTCTCGGTCATGTCTACATAGTTCTCGAACCCGCAGGGTTCGCACGCTTAACGTTCAATGACGATTTGTATTATGAGTTATGTGTTTTTTGTGACAGAAGTTTGTTCGGAGTCCCGGATGAGATCACGGATACGACGAGGAGTCTTGAAATGATCGAGAGGTAAATATTGATATATTGGACGAAGGTATTCAGACACTAGAAAGGTTTCAGGACGTTTCGGATATTCATCGGGGAATCGAGGGGTTACCAGAACCCCCCGGGGAAGTTATGGTCCTTAATGGGCCATAAGGGAGTAGGAGGGGGCAGCCCGCAGGGTGGCGCGCACCCCCTCCCAAGGGAGTCCGAATTGGACTAGGGGGAGGGGGCGTGGCCCCCTCTTTCCTCTCCCTCTCCTTCCCTCTTTCCCCCTCTTGGAATAGGAAAGGGAGTCCAACTAGGTTTGGGAATCCTAGTTGGACTCCCCCTTGGCACGCCCCCTCATGGCAGCTGGCCTCCTCCCTCTCCTCCTTTATATACGGGGGCGGGGGCAACCCAAAGGCACATCAATTGTTCCTTAGCCATATGCGGTGCCCCCCTCCACAGTTTACCACCTCGGTCATATTGTCGTAGTGCTTAGGCGAAGCCCTGCGTGGATCACACCATCAACACCGTCACCACGCCGTCGTGCTGACGATACTCTCCCTCGACCCTCTACTGAATCAAGAGCTCGAGGGACGTCATCGTGTTGAACGTGTGTTGAACACGGAGGTGTCGTACGTTTGGCACTTGGATCGGTTGGATTGTGAAGACGTTCGACTACATCAACCGCCTTAACCTAACGCTTTCGCTTTCGGTCTACGAGGGTACGTGGACACACTCTCCCACTCTTGTTGCTATGAATCTCCTAGATAGATCTTGCGTGATCGTAGGATTTTTTTTGAAATTGCATGCTACGTTCCCCAACAAGGGTTAGCCTGGATATCCTGCAAACAAAGCTTGTATGTACTTTTAGAGTTACACCCATTAGGATTGAGATCCCAGCACATAATGTCATTTATGTCATCCTAGATGACATGAGTGGTAATGATGACATAAGTAGTAGGTTTATAAAAGAGCTGGTAGATAAGAGCCTGATTCCACTATCTTTGGTTAGGGATCCAAAGGCCATTTACCTTCACTAAATAGATGAAGTTGGAGTCAAGCATGATAATATGGTCGTAGATAATTGCAGTCCAAGCAAGACACAAGGGTGCAGCATCTGAACCCAGGGGCATATGCACCCACTTTTTAAAAAATGTATTTTAAGCACATTTTAAAATGTCAAAAAATTGAAAAGAAAATATCACGCATACATGTTCGCAAATGTGTGTACGCGGCACAAATTTTTATGAAAAAAATATCTTTTTGTTTTGCCTCCGCAAAAAAGACAAATTTCAGTGCTTCTAAATAGTGTTCTATGACATAGGTTTTTGTCTTTTTTGCAAAGGCCACAAAAAAGTTATTTTTCCATGAAAATTTATGCATGCACATAGAACATGAAGACGTACCCGTACAATGTTTTTCAGATTTTTTTAGAATTTAGAAATGTGTTTTTCAAAATGGGTTCATATGTACCCGGGTTCATCCATGCACTTCTCCGAGGGTGGTCTCCTCTAGAAAGAAATGTTTCCCTAAGTTATTTGGTAACATAACTAGTCTAGTTTAGGCAACATTTTAAGAATAGAGGTCCAAAAACCAGATTTTGGGATGTTAGTTCTTGTTGTCCAAACATATTTAGCTTGGTTCGTGTCATGTCCTAAAATATTTTGGATTCATTAATCCTCCGAGCAGCAGCCAGAATTAGACCTTAGTTGATGCCTTGAATATTTATAATACCTAACTCACCTTCTTTAGTTCCAGGCTCTTAAACAAAGACTCTTTGAGCTATCCCCCTCTCTTATTCCTGTCCACCAAAAAAATATAATAATAGCTATGAACTTCGCAATAAATAGAGAACAAGATATTGGACATGTAATACATGGGCTAAAGGAAAAGACATATTTAATGAGGTCAAGTATGGCAACATGGGATAGCTTATTGGCTTTATAACAAGAAAGTTTGGCTACAAATCTATCACCACAAAGTTGTAAGCTTCAATTATGTTCTTACCTGGTAAAATGAGAGTCTGCCAGGCTGGCCAAGGTGAGTAAAAGTGTTGCTCATGTCAAATAGGAAAAATAGCTTTAATATATGCTCTGGTTTGATTGTTTACCTTTGCACTGAAAAGAATTACATATTTCGTTCAACTGGGAGGTTTGCCAGAAGATGCACAAAATTGGTTAATGATGCAAGCCATTACGTGAGCTTCCTGAACATTAGTTGTACTGCAGATCAACGTATCATCAACAAAGAAGAGATAATAAACTAGAGGGCAATTTGGTCCAAGAGAAATTCACTGAAGATTTTACATAGCCATGGCACCATTGAGGCAATAAAAGCTCATTTATAACAAATAAACAAATAAGGAGAAAGTGGGCAAGCTTGCCTAATACCTCTGTTACTTCTAAAACACTAAAAGATTGACCATCAATGGTAACACTGAAAACACGTGTAGAGATGCATGCATAAATAAGATTGATGAAAATACCATGCAACCCTTTACGTGCAAGTGCTGAAATAATGAAATTCCACTCTAAACAATCAAAAGATTGAGCGAAATTGATTTTTAACATAAAGGCATGATGATGTTATCGTTAATTCTTCTACCTTCAGCGAAAGCTTGTTGAGCAGAGTTAATATAGCCTCGAGGATGAGAGTGGATTTTGTTTGCTCTTGGGCTCAATGGAGCCCGAAGTTTTCGAACATTCAAAAATCAACCTTTTAAGTTTTAAAAAATCTACAAATAAATACACAAGTCCTTATAGATATATACTAGGTGTGTGTGTAGTTTCATCATGAAATACGTTTTTATGTGACCTGTAAAAAGATCATGTGAGTTTATATTGAATAGTACATGTGATAGAAATATGTGATTTTATCATTTTTGATTAGCTCTGATACGTCCATTTTGCATCATGCTTTTATATCGATATTTATTGCATTATGTACTGTTATTTCACTTTATGTCACAAGACTTATGGCTATTCTCTCTTATTTTACAAGGTTTACATAAGGAGGGAGAATGCCGGCAGCTGGAATTCTGGGCTGGAAAAGGAGAAAATATTAGAGACCTATTCTGCGCAACTCCAAAAGTCCTGAAACTCCACGGAACATCTTAAAATAAATAAAGAAAAATCCTCGCCAAAGATGAAGGCCAGGGGGCCCGCACCCTTCTCACGAGGGTGGGGGGCGCGCCCCCCTACCTGTAACATCCCAAAATTCTAAATTTTGGAATGTTATAATAAATAGATAGATTTGATTGATTGTTTGATTGATTGCGTGAAATTGAGTGAAATTCGCAACCTTTTTGAAAGTTAAATGAGAGGGAATAAAAGGACTTTCCTAAACTTTCATTTTGCATTTATGATCTTCGTGAATTCAAATTCTTTTCACCACGAAAACCTGGAGAGAAGATGACATGACTTTTTCCATTTATTTAAATGACAAGAGGGTGTTGAAAATATTTGAATTTCATTTGGAAAATATTTCCACTTCTGAAACTTTATGCAACTCAATGATTTTCATGAGAGAAGATAAAATGACTTCTTCAAAATATATGAAATATGAGTTGGGAGTTTCGAAGAATCAAATTCAAAGCCCTTTTGAATTTATTTTCAATTTAGAGTTATTTGAGTTTTATTCAAATTATTTTTCTCCAAAAATAAAATATATGGAAATTAGGGTAACATGATTCCCTATAATAGAAAATTGGAGAAAAAATAATTTGAAATCATTTTGGTATTTTTAAAATGATTTTTGTTGGATTTTAATAGACCAGTAGCACTCTTTGAATTATTAGAATTTGTGTGTATTTTATTAAATGCTAGAAAAATGTCCATGTTGTAGAAAATCTTTTCTGAAATTTTTTGATATATAATATGTCTATATAAAGATTTATTTTATTTCTGTTTTTCAGTATATCGCATTCTGTAAAAAAAAAGAAAAAAAAAACTACACCGCGCGGCCGGTCGAAGGAAAAAAAAACTGCAGCGTGCACGCGGCCGAAGGCCTTTAGGCCCATCGCCTCTTTTCTTCTCTGTTTCATATATTTTCGTCTACGTTTAGTCCCACATTGCCTAGGCTTTGACCCTAAGCCTTTTTTCCACCAATAAATATAGATCCATAGAGCCTCAAAAAAATCATCCGATTCAGGTTAAATCAATATTTTGGTTTGACTAGATTCATTTAAAAAAATATATTTCTCTTCTCCGACGCGACTTCTGGAAATTATCTCTTCTCTCCAAAGTCGTCTTTTCTCTGCCTTATAAAGGTATCTTTCTTTGTTTTTTTCTTCTTATACCTCCGTAGTTTATTATTTTTAGATTAATATGATAAAATAATTAGATTATTAATTAGTCTACGTATTTATACATTAGACCTTAACCGTAACAATTTTTTTTCTTTCGTAAAACAGCTCGGCCCTGATTTTTCAAATAGCCATAACTTTTTACTCGTTTGCCCGAATCCAACGAAACCAACGCCCACTTCTTCGTTATGATCCCCTCTTTCCGGTAATCCAACTCAAACATGTTTTTGAAAAGTTTAAAATTTGAATTAGATCAGATTTGAATTCAAACTTCTTTTGATCATATCTTTTTATCCATAACTCCGTTTGAGTTGATTCTTTTTGCAAATCGAAGCTCTTGACCTAAATTTTCTGATAAGGCCAAATTCACATAATTGGTACTGTTATAAATTGTTTTATGTTGCAAGAGCTATTTGCTTGGTTTTGATGTTTTCCGAATCGACTTCTTCGATCTTTCTGGTCTTTTGAGTGATTGCTTATGTGTGGTTACTATTGCTTGCTTACCATAGATTGACCGGAGTGTGACGAGTAGAGCTATCAAGATTTTTGAGTGCGAATCATCTTCATCAACATTGCAGGCAAGTTCACACTTTGATCATACCTTTTCTACAACCCAGTTTTTCTTGCATTAGATCAATCCTCACACATTGCATGATTAGGATCTAATTAAATTGTGGGATGGGAAGTAGTTGAGGTAGTACCTATTACCTGTTCATTATCAAACCCTTGGGAGTTACTATTACTTTAGGCTTATACTGCCATGCTATGCTCGTAGACGTGGATTGGGTTTGAGAGTATTTCATTACAGATGTGAGATTGTTAATTAATGGTTTGCTTAAGGTGGCAACTTAAACACACATCTGGGTGGATTGAGGCACCTGGGTATTCCAGGACTTGCCTGTCTAGGCACCTGGGTATTCCAGGACTTGCCTGTTTTTATTTTGGACCGCCACCCAGGCTCAAAGGGATCATAAGATTACTCATACTAGAAACTTCCGTGTGTAGCCACAAGCCACTATGGGCTCTGGCATAGTTGATTAAGTCGTGCGAACTCTTACAGGGTAGACTAGCAGATGTAGGGGAAAGTAGGTGTACCGGTCTATCCAACGTAAGGTGCTAGCGCTTCTGAAAGACTATGTCTCGGTCATCCGTTTCTCAAACATCCTGTAGTGCGAGAAATCCAACGGAGGCGATCAAGTCTTGTGGGGAAAAGTGCGCAAACCTCTGCAGAGTGTACAAACTAATCATGATTAGCCGTGTCCCCGGTTATGGACATCTTGAGTATCTAGTTCTTGGATTATCCTGTTGATCTCATCATGTTACTTTAATTAATTTTGTTGGGTGTTAATGATTACTTTTAATTGGGATTGAGAATGCTGTCAACCATTCTCAATGTTTAACAACCACCATGATAGTTAATAAAATTTATTCCTTTGCAGTAGGGAAAAATTGGCTTTTCGCAAAAATTATAACCATAGAGCTTTTCCACCAGCCATATATGCATGCAGTGATAGCTATTGTTCATCAATTTTCTCTATGGTGTGAATTTGCCAGTACATTCAATGTACTGACCCATTTCGGGCTGCAACGTCTAATGTTGCAGGTTTCTTACGACGAGTAAGTGATACGTTAGGGTTATGATTTCTACACTCAACTTTGCCGTTGGTGTTGATGGGAATCCACAACCTTGTTGCTTCCGCTATATGGATTGAGGTAATATTATTTACGTTACTTTATACATGTGATTTACCTCTGTTATAAATCCTTCGAGTACTGTGTGTGTCAGCATACCGATCCAGGGATGACACTTAAGCACAGAGACTTGATCCATTCGGGTCGGGTCGTTACACTACCTCGTGGGCCCCCTGGTGGCTCTCCGACGCCCATCTTCTCCTATATGAGGTCTTTCGATGAGAAAAAATAAGAGGGAACCTTTCAGGACGAGAATCCGCCGCCACGAGGCGGAACCTTGGCGGAACCAATCTAGAGCTCCGGCAGAGTTGTTCTGCCGGACATACTTCCCTCCGGGAGGGGGAAATCATCACCATCGTCATCACCAACGCTCCTCTCACCGGGAGAGGACAATCTCCATCAACATCTTCACCAGCACCATCTCATCTCCAAACCCTAGTTCATCTCTTGTATCCAATTCTTGTCTCAAAGTCCGAGATTGATGCTAGTAGGTTGCTAGTAGTGTTGATTACTCCTTGTAGTTGATGCTAGTTGGTTTATTTGGTGGAAGATCATATGTTCAGATCCTATATGCATATTATTACCCCTCTGATTATGAACATGAATATGCTTTGTGAGTAATTACATTTGTTCCTGAGGACAAGGGAGAAGTCTTGCTATGAGTAGTCATGTGAATTTGGTATTCGTTTGATATTTTGATAAGATGTATGTTGTCTAGCCTCTAGTGGTGTTATGTGAACGTCGACTACATAACACTTCACCATTATTTGGGCCTAGAGGAAGGCAATGGGAAGTAATAAGTACATGATGGGTTGCTAGAGTGGCAGAAGCTTAAACCCTAGTTTATGCGTTGCTTCGTAAGGGGTTGATTTGGATCCACATGTTTCATGCTATGGTTAGGTTTACCTTAATACTTTTGTTGTAGTTGCAGATGCTTGCAATAGAGGTTAATCATAAGTGGGATGCTTGTTCAAGTAAGAACAGCACCCAAGCACCGGTCCACCCACATATCAAATTATCAAAGTACCGAACACGAATCATATGAACGTGATGAAAACTAGCTTGACAATATTCCCATGTGTCCTCGGGAGCGCTTTTCCTATTATAAGAGTTTGTTCTGGCTTGTCCTTTGCTACAAAAAAGATTGGGCCACCTTGCTACACTTTATTTACTTTTGTTACTTGTTGCTCGTTACAATTTACCTTATCACAAAACTATCTGTTACCACTTATTTCAGTACTTGCAGAGAATACCTTGCTGAAAACCGCTTATCATTTCCTTATGCTCCTCGTTGGGTTCAACACTCTTACTTATCGAAAGGACTACGATAGATACCCTATACTTGTGGTTCATCAAGACTCTTTTCTGGCGCCGTTGCCGGGGAGTGTAGCGCCTTTGGTAGGTGGAATTTGGTAAGGAAAAATTTATATAGTGTGCTAAAATTTACTGTCACTTGTTACTATGGAAAGTAATTCTCTAAGGGGCTTGTTCGGGGTATCTTCACCCCGTCCAGTAGAGCAAAGAGTTGCTCCTCAACCTACTAAACCTATTGAAAATGAAACTCCTATTGAATTTCCTTCGGGTATGATGGAAAAATTGCTAGCTAACCCTTTTACAGGATATGGAACGAAGCATCCTGATGAGCACTTAATATATGTGGATGAAGTTTGTGGATTATTTAAGCTTGCAGGTATACCCGATGATGTTTCTAAGAAGAAGGTCTTCCCTTTTCCTTTGAAGGGAGACGCATTGATATGGTATAGGCTATGTGATGATATGAGATCATGGGACTATAAAGGATTGAAGTTGGAATTTCATCAAAAGTATTACCCTATGAATCTTGTTCATCATGATCGCAATTATATACTTTCTGGCCTCGCGAAGGAGAAAGCATCACTCAAGCTTGGGGGAGGCTTAAATCAATGTTATATTCATGCCCCAATCATGAGCTCCCGAGAGAAATAATTATGCAAAGTTTTTATGCTCGGCTTTCTGAAAACAATCGCACCATGCTTGATACTTCTTGTGTTGGCTCTTTTATGATGAAGACTATTGAATTCAGATGGAATTTATTGGATAGAATTAAACGCAACTCTGAAGATTGGGACCTCGATGAAGGTAAGGAGTCAGGTACGACACCTAAGTTTGATTGTGTTAAATCTTTTATGGACACTGATATTTTCCGTAAGTTTAGCACTAAATATGGACTTGACTCTGAGATAGTAGCTTCTTTCTATGAATCTTTTGCTACTTATGTTGATCTCCCTAAGGAGAAGTGGTTTAAATATCATCCTCCCATAGAAGTAAAAGTAGCTGCACCTATTAAAGTTGAAGAAAAGACTGTCACTTATAATGATCCTATTGTTCCTACTTCTTATGTTGAGAAACCACCTTTCCCTATTAGAATAAAGGATCATGCTAAAGCTTCAATTGTTGTTCATAAAAGCAATATTAGAAATTATACACCTCCTGAGCAAGTTAAAGTAGAACCTAATATTGCTATTGTTAAAGATCTCTTGTATGATAATATTGATGGGCACGTTATTCAGTTCGAAGGTGAAACTGCTAGAATTGCTAAACCTTGTGATAAAGATAAACATAGACCTATGGTAGGCGTGCCTGTTATTTCTGTTAAAATTGGAGATCATTGTTATCATGGCTTATGTGATATGGGTGCGAGTGCTAGTGTTATACCGCATACTTTATACAAAGAAATTAAGAATGAAATTGCACCTACTGAGTTAGAAGGTATTGATGTCATAATTAAACTTGCCAATAGATATACTATTTCACCAATTGGAATTGTTAGAGATGTTGAAGTCTTGTGTGGGAAAACTAAATATCCTGCTGATTTTCTTGTTCTTACTTCTCCGCAAGATAGCTTTTGTCCCATTATATTTGGTAGACCCTTCTTGAACACTGTTAATGCTAGGATAGATTGCGAAAATAATGTTGTTACTATTGGCTTGGATGATATGGTTCATGAGTTTAATTTCTCTAAATTTAGTAAACAACATCGTGAGGAAGAATTACCTAGTAAGGATGAAATTATTGGTCTTGCTTCTATTGCCGTACCTCCTAGTGATCCTTTAGAACACTATTTGCTAGACCATGAAAATGATATGTTCATGAATGAAAGAAGGAAAATAGATGAAGTATTCTTTAAACAGGAACCTATTCTGCAACACAATTTGCCTGTTGAAATTTTAGGGGATCCTCCTCCACCCAAGGGTGATCCCGTGTTTGAGCTTAAAACTTTGTCTGATAATCTTAAATATGCTTATCTTGATGAAAAGAAGATATATCCTGTTATTATTAGTGCTAACCTTTCAGAGCATGAAGAAGAAAGATTATTGAAAACTCTGAAGAAGCATCGTGCTACTATTGGATATACTCTTGATGATCTTAAGGGCATTAGTCCCACTCTATGTCAACATAAAATAAATTTGGAAGCAGATGCCAAACCAGTTCGTGATCCTCAATGACGTCTGAATCCTAAAATGAAAGAAGTGGTAAGAAAAGAAATACTCAAGCTTCTGGAGGCAGGTATAATTTATCCCGTTGCTGATAGTGAGTGGGTAAGTCCTGTCCATTGTGTCCCTAAGAAGGGAGGTATTACTGTTGTTCTTAATGATAAAGATGAATTGATTCCACAAAGAATTATCACAGGTTATAGGATGGTAATTGATTTCCGCAAATTAAATAAAGCTACTAAGAAAGATCATTACCCCTTACCTTTTATTGATCAAATGCTAGAAAGATTATGCAAACATACACACTATTGCTTTCTAGATGGTTATTCTGGTTTGTCTCAAATACTTGTGTCGGCTAGAGATCAATCAAAGACTACTTTTACATGCCCTTTTGGTACTTTTTCTTATAGACGTATGCCTTTTGGTTTATGTAATGCACCTAGTACCTTTCAAAGATGCATGATGGCTATATTCTATGACTTTTGTGAAAAGATTTGTGACGTTTTCATGGACGACTTTTCCGTCTATGGTTCCTCTTTTGATGATTGCTTGAGCAATCTTAATCGAGTTTTGCAGAGATGTGAAGAAACTAATCTCGTCTTGAATTGGGAAAAGTGCCAGTTTATGGTTAATGAAGGTATTGTCTTGGGGCATAAATTTTCCGAAAGAGGTATTAACGTTGATAAAGCCAAGGTTGATGCTATTGAAAAGATGCCATGTCCCAAGGACATCAAAGGTATAAGAAGTTTCCTTGGTCACGTCGGATTTTACAGGAGGTTCATTAAGGACTTCTCAAAAATTTCTCGGCCTCTCACTAATTTATTGCAAAAAGATATACCATTTGTCTTTGATGATGATTGTGTAGAAGCATTTGAAATACTTAAGAAAGCATTAGTCTCTGCACCTGTTGTTCAGCCACCTGATTGGAATTTACCCTTTGAAATTATGTGTGATGCTAGTGATTATGATGTAGGTGCTGTTCTAGGGCAAAGAGTTGATAAGAAATTAAATGTTATTCATTATGCTAGTAAGAATCTAGACGCTACTACTGAAAAAGAGCTTTTAGCAGTTGTATTTGCTTGTGATAAGTTCAGATCTTATATTGTTGATTCTAAAGTAACTATTCACACTGATCATGCTGCTATTAAATATCTTATGGAAAATAAAGATGCTAAACCTAGACTTATTAGATGGGTTCTCTTGCTACAAGAATTTGATTTGAATATTGTTGATAGAAAGGGAGCTGAGAACCCCGTTGCAGACAACTTTTCTAGGTTAGAGAATGTTCTTGATGACCCACTACCTATTAATGATAACTTTCCTGATGAACAATTAAATGTTATAAGTACTTCTCATAGTACTCCATGGTATGCTGATTATGCTAGTTATATTGTTGCTAAGTTTATACCACCTAGTTTCACATACCAGCAAAAGAAAAAGTTTTTCTATGACTTGAGACATTACTTTTGGGATGACCCACATCTTTATAAAGAAGGAGTAGATGGTGTTATTAGACGTTGTGTACCTGAGCATGAACATGAGCATATCCTACGCAAGTGTCATTCCGAGTCTTATGGAGGACACCACGCTGGAGATAGAACTGCGCATAAGGTATTGTAATCTGGTTTTTATTGGCCTACTCTCTTCAAGGATGCCCGTAAGTTTGTCTTGTCTTGTGATGAATGTCAAAGAATTGGTAATATTAGTAGACATCAAGAAATGCCTATGAATTATTCACTTGTTATTGAACCATTTGATGTTTGGGTCTTTGATTATATGGGACATTTTCCTGCCTCTAATGGATACACACATATTTTAGTTGCTGTTGATTACGTTACTAAGTGGGTAGAAGCTATTCCAACTAGTAGTGCTGATCATAACACTTCTATTAAAATGCTTAAGGAAGTTATTTTCCCGAGGTTTGGAGTCCCTAGATATTTAATGACTGATGGTGGTTCACACTTTATTCATGGTGCTTTCTGTAAAATGATTGCTAAGTATGATGTTAATCATAGAATTGCATCTCCTTATCACCCTCAGTCTAGTGGTCAAGTAGAGTTGAGCAATAGAGAGCTCAAATTAATTTTGCAAAAGACTGTTAATAGGTCTAGAAATAATTGGTCTAAGAAACTTGATGATGCATTATGGGCTTATAGAACTGCATACAAAAATCCTATGGGTATGTCTCCGTATAAAATGGTTTATGGAAAAGCATGTCACTTACCTCTCGAACTAGAACACAAGGCATATTGGGATATTAAAGAGCTCAACTATGATTTTAAACTTGCCGGTGAGAAGAGGTTATTTGATATTAGCTCACTTGATGAATGGAGAACCCAAGCTTATGAAAATGTCAAGTTGTTTAAAGAAAAAGTTAAAAGATGGCATGACAAAAGGATACAAAACCATGAGTTTAATGTGGGTGATTATGTATTGATATACAACTCTCGTTTAAGATTTTTTGCAGGAAAACTTCTCGCTAAATGGGAAGGCCCCTATGTTATCGAAGAGGTCTATCGTTCCGGTGCCATAAAAATCAACAACTTCGAGGGCACAAATCCGAAGGTGGTAAACGGTCAAAGAATCAAACATTATATCTCAACTAATCCCATAAATGTTGAAACCAATATTATTAAAACCGTAACCCCGGAGGAATACATAAGGGACACTTTCCTGAACATTCCAGACTCCGAAAAGGAATAGGTATGTGGTACGGTGAGTAAACCGACTCCAAAACAATTTTTAAGGCAATATTTCTCCGTTTTGGAATATTTAGAAAAATAGAAAAATAAGTAGCAGTCCGGGAAGGACATGAGGGCCCCATGAGGGTGGTGGGCGCGCCCCTTACCTCGTGAGCACCTCGTGTGCCTTCCAGACTCTGTTTTCTTGCACATTACGTATTTTGGTCGGTAAAAATTCATTATATATTCTCCCGAAGGTTTTGACTCCCGTATCACGCAAACCTCCTCTGTTCTTGTGTCGAGCTATTTTCTGTCAGGGTTTTTCAGGCTAGGCATCATGTCATCTCCCTCCTCCAATAATGGTGACAATGATGCTTGGCTAATGAAGATAGATCTGAAGAGGGAAGAACCTACGAGGGTCAACAAGGATGAAAGGATCAAGAAGGCCACGGAGGATCAAGCTCCGGCAGCAAAAGACATCCTTCAACTTGATCATAACCTTCTTACCCCAACTGAGATCGAAGCTTTCAAGATGATTGAGTTAGCTCGTATACAAAACAAGTATCTCACACAAGAAAATATTTTGTTGAAGGAGCATATTGTCGCACTCAAGGGAATTATTCGCAAGCTGGAGGACCTCTTACGCTCGATGTGCGATTATCCATCACCACCTTATTCTTCACCGACAAAGGAGACATAATCACATGGGTATGGGCACTCCCCTTGGCAACTGCCAAGCTTGGGGGAGGTGCCCCGGTATCGTATCACCATCACAACTCCTATCTTTACCGTTTTTCTTAGTTCGATCTTATTAGTAGTATCTTGATTTAGTAGAATAAAGTTTATGGCATGATCTAGCTTTGAGTTTTGCTTTATGATCTCTCTTTGTAATCGAGACTATGAGCTATATATAATAAAGATTAGTGTTGAGTCAAGGGTTTGATTATTTTGCCATGATCTTGGGTGAATAAAAGAAAAGAGAAAAATAATGAAAAGAAACAAAAAGTTCATATTGATCTTATTGAGAGTAATGACTTCACATAGAAAGAGTATGATGATTAAAAGTTGTTGGGAGTTGGCAGACATAGCTTTGGTCATTGTTGCAATTAATAGTAAGTAATAAGGAAAGAGAGGTTTTCACATATAGATATATTATCATTGACCTTTTTTATGATTGGGAGCACTCAATAAATATGACATGCTAAAGAGTTGATGTTGGACAAGGAAGACAACGTAATGAGTTATGTCTTTATTATATCTGAGATAAAGTATGTTGTCATGGATCCTCTAACTTGTTGAGCTTGCCTTTCCCCCTCATGCTAGCCAAATTCTCAGCACCAAGTAGAAATAGTACTTGTGCTTCCAAATACCCTTAAGCCAGTTTTGCCATGAGAGTCCACCATATCTACATATGGATTGAGTAAGATCCTTCAAGTAAGTTGACATCGGTGCAAAGCAATAAAAATTGCTCTAAATATGTATGATTGATTGGTGTGGGAGAAATAAGCTTTATATGATCTTGTGATGTGGAAGTAATAAAAGCGACGGACTGCATAATAAAGGTTCATATCACAAGGGGCAATATAAAGTGACGTTCTTTCGCATTGAGATTTTATGCATCCAACCATAAAAGCGCATGGCAACCTCTGCTTCCCTCTGCGAAGGGCCTATCTTTTATTATTATCTTCTACCTTATGCAAGAGTCACGGTGATCTTCACCTTTCCCTTTTCATTTTATCCTTTGGCAAGCTCAACATGTTGGAAAGAACATGTTGGCATGAACCATTATTGTTGACATTACCCTTGAGGTAAAAGGTTGTGGGGCAAAACTATAAGCCCCTATCTTTCTCTGTGTCCGATTAAAACTTCATAACCACAAGTATTGCGTGAGTGTTAGCAATTATGAAGGACTAAATGATAGTTGAGTATGTGTACTTGCTTTTTCGCTCTGACATAGACTCTTTCCGATGTTATGATAAATTGCAATTGCTTCAATGACTGAGATTATAGTTTGTTGGTGCCCAATAAGGTTTATGATTTATACTTTTGCATTGTGAATAGATCATCACTTGAACATAAGTAATCATATGACAAAATCTATATATGTTGCTGTTATGAGAATAATCATGATGCCTTCATGTCCGTATTTTATTTTTATCGACGCCTCTACCTCTAAACATGAGGACATATTTATTGTTATCGGCTTTTCGCTTGAGGACAAACGAGGTCTAAGCTTGGGGGAGTTGATACGTCCATTTTGCATCATGCTTTTATATCAATATTTATTGCATTATGGACTGTTATTTCACTTTATGTCACAATAATTATGGTTATTCTCTCTTATTTTACAAGGTTTACATAAGGAGGGAGAATGCCGGCAGCTGGAATTCTGGGCTAGAAAAGGAGAAAATATTAGAGACCTATTCTGCGCAACTCCAAAAGTCCTGAAACTCCACGGAACATCTTAAAATAAATAAAGAAAAATCCTTGTCAAAGATGAAGGCCAGGGGGCACACACCCTTCTCACGAGGGTGGGGGCGCCCCCCCCTAGGGCGTGCCCCCTACCTCGTGGGCCCCCTGGTGGCTCTCCGACGCCCATATTCTCCTATATGAGGTCTTTCGATGAGAAAAAATAAATAAGAGGGAACCTTTCGGGACAAGACTCCGCCGCCATGAGGCGGAACCTTGGCGGAACCAATCTAGAGCTCCGGCGGAGCTGTTCTGCCGGGGATACTTCCCTCCGGGAGGGGGAAATCATCACCATCGTCATCACCAACGCTCCTCTCATCGGGAGAGGACAATCTCCATCAACATCTTCACCAACACCATCTCATCTCCAAACCCTAGTTCATCTCTTGTATCCAATTCTTGTCTCAAAGTCCGGGATTGGTGCTAGTAGGTTGCTAGTAGTGTTGATTACTCCTTGTAGTTGATGCTAGTTGGTTTATTTGGTGGAAGATCATATGTTCAGATCCTATATGCATATTATTACCCCTCTTATTATGAACATGAATATGCTTTCTGAGTAATTACGTTTGTTCCTGAGGACAAGGGAGAAGTCTTGCTATGAGTAGTAATGTGAATTTGGTATTCGTTCGATATTTTGATAAGATGTATGTTGTCTAGCCTCTAGTGGTGTTATGTGAACGTCGACTACATGACACTTCACCATTATTTGGGCCTAGAGGAAGGCATTGGGAAGTAATAAGTAGATGATGGGTTGCTAGAGTGACATAAGCTTAAACCCTAGTTTATGCATTGCTTCGTAAGGGGCTGATTTGGATCCACATGTTTCATGCTATGGTTAGGTTTACCTTAATACTTTTGTTGTAGTTGCGGATGCTTGCAATAGAGGTTAATCATAAGTGGGATGCTTGTTCAAGTAAGAACAGCACCCAAGCACCGGTCCACCCACATATCAAATTATCAAAGTACCGAACATGAATCATATGAACGTGATGAAAACTAGCTTGACGATATTTCCATGTGTCCTCGGGAGCACTTTTCCTATTATAAGAGTTTGTTCCGGCTTGTCCTTTGCTACAAAAAGGATTGGGCCACCTTGCTGCACTTTATTTACTTTTGTTACTTGTTGCTCGTTACAATTTACCTTATCACAAAACTATCTGTTACCACTTATTTCAGTACTTGCAGAGAATACCTTGCTAAAAGCCCCTTATCATTTCATTCTGCTCCTCGTTGGGTTCGACACTCTTACTTATCGAAAGGACTACGATAGATCCCCTATACTTGTGGGTCATCAAGCTCGCATAAAAAAGTATTTCTCATGAGACTTCACAGACAAGTAGTAGACATCCATATGTATATGTGTATTTTTTCAGAAATTTTGGAACTTCAAAAAAATTGAAAATTGAAGTTTTTGAATAAAGGGATCCATGGAGCTCGATCTCCATTATGCATCTCCGTAGGAAGATGATATTTAAACCTACTAGCAAAAGTCTTAGCTATGATCCCACATTGCCCGGTCATCCAGTTAGGACCAAATGTTGGGTATGGTCGGTTTGCGCCCCCCCCCCCCAAATTTAGGTGCGACTAAAGTAGATGTTTCCAAAATTTTAGCAAGCTGTTATTGTTTAGGCTATAACCATCGTACCCTAAATTCCTAATATTGAAAGGCAAACTAAAAAGTTTGAATTCCACGGGATATTTTCTTCAACGGTTGTAGTTAATATTTGGGCTACGACTTGATTTTGATATTATTATGCACTAATATACCTTCATGTTCCACCATGCCATCATGGTATGCAATAGTTTCTAGTTTCTATTTCTCATAATACCAAGTTAAGGTATCATGTGTAGTACCTTAACAAATATTTATCTGAAATGCTCTAAACTTTTTCTACATAAAAAGTACTACACCAGACTGTTCATGCCAAAGTTAGACATTTTTCTGAAATCATTTCCATTAATCAGGCGTAATGAATTTCTTGATCCTGTAAAAAAGTGATTTTTAGCTATTTATTGGAGATAATTCAAATTTGAACTGCAAGTATCTAAGAAAATCATCTAAATGAAAAAACTCATATTTAAGTAATTCTATAACTTCTTAGCTCCTATTGAGAACATCAACAAATTTTCAAATGTTTGTTTGGTAAAATTCAAACGGTTACATGCTTCTTATTGTTTTTTAAATAAAATATAAATGTGGTCTAGAAAATTTGAAACTTGGCATGATGAGGTTATAATCTCATTAGATCATGTTTAATGGTTCAATCAATTTCACAAAACTTGGATTGTACATTGCTTTTTTTGTTAGTCATGCATTTCCCATGTAGACTCATAGCATTCAAAGGCAAACTATGAAGTTTTGACTCCACGGATCATTTTATTTATCATTTACAACTGAGATTCATTTGACACTATTGCACACTCATATACTGCCATGTTTTATCTTGTTATTGAATAAATTGTATTTCCCCCTTTTTGGAAAACCAATTTAAGGTACAATATGTAAATTCCAAAAGTATTTATCTAAAATGCTCCAAACTTTTTCTACATGGAACATAATACATTACAGTGTTCATGTCAGATTTATGCATTTTTCTGAATTTATTTGCTATTATTTACACATTAAATGAAATTTAGCTATTTAGGGATATAACTGAAATTTGAAGTACAAGTACGTAAACTAAGACCTTGGAATGAAAAAACAAACCTCGGTTAAGTACATATACTATATAAAAATTTCCATATATTATTCATATTTTTCCAATTTCATATAAATTGGATATTATTTTTTACAAGAATGTGCCAGTTAAGAAACTATTTTCTTGGAAAAATAAATAGAGAAAAAGGTACTTTATTGGGCTAGTTCGTTTCCCTTATTGGCCCATGACCTAATCATATGATTTAACCGTGTGTCCAAATCATGAACCGTTTTCACCTTTGTTTCCAGATTTCATCATAAAAAGCATCACTCAAGTGGGTCTCATCGACCCACTTTTGTTATATGACAATTTTTTGGAACCGTCATGGATTTAGGCCAAACAATGGCAGTTCTTGATAATTCCATGCAAAAGTCGTCATGGAACAATATGTTTCCGGTAATGCGTAAGCTTACTCTTGTTTGCTCCACGCATTACATCAAGAAACACCTAAATTTTCTTATCAAAGGCCATAGACCCCATTATGGCAGTGATGGATCATTGACATTGTCTCACTTCCTCCAAGTAGTACATCCAAAACAGAACTAGTACCAGACATGGACAATTCACGGTCCATATACCACCATCCACTATGTATGGTTCTTCTCCAAAGTTCCCTTCCATTCACCCTCTCCAATATCAGGAATATTTTCTTGTCAAGAGTTACTCGGTAGTCTAGCTGATCAATCAAAGCACTCAAAGAAAGCAAGTTCACTGGGTGTACATTGAATAGTTCAATGCTACTTCTTTTATAAGTCATGAGGTGCCATCAATAGTTTATATTGTTTCACTATGTGCATCGGTGCTAAGTATATGATTCAAACTCAGTTGAGGTACCCACAACATGCTTGGATGATTCAGAATCCAATATCCAAACCGAAAGAAACCCATGTGTGGATATAGATGCATTTGTAGAATCATGCCATACAGTGTCGTATCCTTTGTACGTGAGGAATGCAGAATCACGCCATACACAACGCCATGTCCTTTCTACGCGAGGACAACACATGACATGGCCTGAAGCAAACACACATCAAAGCACAGAGAAGACGCAATCCAACAAAAGAGATATAGTTGAGGGAACAGGCTGACAATGCTGAAGCAACCATATACCACAACACAATGATAGAAACATTCATACATACATATTGTCGAGGGAGCTTGCGTCTGGTGTTAAGACCTAAAGACAACTTTTTTTCGCGCAAATAAGACCCTGAGTTATATTGACATCATGTAGTGATACAATGCATTCCCAAACAAGAAGAGAATTGCAAACATAACCCCGGGAAATCGACCCAGCATCCACACCGGCGCGGGATGAGGGCGCGCCGTCGCCGCCGCCGCTCCCTCCCGGAGTTAGCGAAATCCATGGTTATGCACAAGGATTATTGACAACGGGAAGTCTCCATCCTCGGCCCAGTAGGACCAGCACGCCAGAGAGAAACCACATCGGCACCTCATCACCACTTGCGTCGGCTTCACGAACCACGAACATGTTGAGGCGCCATCACCAACGAGAGCAAACAAATTCAGAATCCACAAGATGCAGAGAAGCCCGCCGACGCCGAACACCAACACGCCGCTGCACCGCCTTCCACTGACCACGTCGCCGCCTCCGAGGAAGACACCGAGACGAGGCTCAGGTCAAGGAAGACTTGTTCGTCGTGTTGCCGCTGCCACCATCGAAATGCCGGTACCTGAAACTCTATCCCTACTATGTACAGACCGAGGGCACAGATCCGGGGCTCCCCAACTCTCCTGCCGCTGCAGCAGCCGCCGGAGAGGGGAGGAGCCCACGGCCTGGCCGGCGGCCAACCGAGGGAACCTTGACGCCTCCCTTTCGCCTCTTGTGGGAACCGCTGCTACGATAGAGAAGGAAACGCAAGACCTAAAGACAATTTAAAGGGAGCAGCTAGGGGCCAGGTGACTGAGTTTAGTATTTGGGTAAGCCATATTTTTTACCAGAGGAGATTACATGTGTGTGTGAATTAATAAATTAGCCTGACATATCTAGTGATCCTCATTGATTAACTACACACACATAGTACATAGGTACCAGAAGAACTTTCACACAAGCAGAGGAGACCAGGCGTCGTTGTTGCGATAGCCAGCTAGTGCAAGCCTAGCAAGATTCTTAAGCTCTTGGAGAATTTATCTAGCTACACTACATGCATACAACCACATGAAATTCGACTTGTCAAACCCTTATCTTTCTACCCACAAAAAATACCCTTATTTTGTTGTATCATTATTTTTATTACATGCTATATTTGTGGCACTGGTATTACCATTTAAGAAGAAAGAAAATAAAAAAAATATAAAACAAACATTGACAAAATTTGCACAAATATACATGAAAATTGCGCTATTTTAAAATCAGCAAGAATACATATATATAAGTGGAATTTTTGCAAAGAAAGTCTAAGAACAATTGAATTTGTAGCATTGGTATTACCCTTAAAATAGAATGAACATTAAATAATGAATTAGTGGTGTTGATATTTCCCTTTAAGAAGAAGAATTAAAAAAAAGAAACTTGAACACAACTATGCATCGAAATTGCACTTTTTGTAATATACAAAGAATAATTATATAATACTAAAATTTTGCACATATTACATATTATTTTTATGTATATGTTTAAGCTCACCCAACATCCCAAAAATACTAAAAAACAACTATACTAAATAAATAAAAAATGCATAAAAACAAAAAAACAAATGAGAAAGAAGAAGGCTATATCGCACTGGAATGGGCTTCGGCCCATTAAAGAATTGACTGTCCTAAATATATGGGGTCAGTCAAAAAGAAAAACAGCCCAAAACAATACACGGACAACATGGAAAAAAGAGATACACGAATCTTGAAGCAAAAGATCAACGGTCCAAAAATTGACTGACTCAAAATTATTTTTCGGGCGACTTACATATAGCTAAAGTGCAATTTAAAGGAAACGAGTAATCTAAAGATCACACAAAATAAAGGAGCAAACATCATCTAGTAAGAAGCTTTAGTGTTGCTTGAACAATTTAAACGAATGATTTAGCTTATCGCAGATGGCATAGCTCCAACCTTACACACACTGAAAACGTAGAGATGGAGTACTACTAGATACACCAGAGTGTATCAATGGATTGAAAGATATAACCACTACACACGGACGCTTAATCATCAAGACAAACTGACTGCTCCATTATTGGCGATATATAAGCAACGCAAACGGCCAGCACACGAACGGCGCGCGTGGGACGAAACTAAGCAGTAGGTACGTGGCCAGCCCTCCCGTGCAGCTACACGGCGAAAGCGGCGGCAGCCGCTGCTGCTCCGGCAGTGCGGAGGATCTTGAAGTAGAGCTTTGAGTTGGCTTCAAACGCCACACGGGAGATGAGGAAACCGGCGGCCCCGGGTGCTGCCATGGTGGCGGCGGCCGCGGCCGCGGGCCAGAGGAAGTAGGCGCCGACGGCGCTCCCGACGAGGCCGAGCCCCGCGACGACCGCGCTGGAGGCGTTCACCTCGGCCAGCTTCTGGCGGACGAGCTCACGTAGCCTGGCAGCAAGCGACCCGGTGGCGGCGACGTCCTCCTCCTCGTCCTGGAGCCGTTGATAGGCGCCGTCGTCGCCCTCCTGGTCCTCCTGGAGGCAACTGTCGTCGTCGTAGTAGTACCGGTAATCGTCTTGGTAGAACACGAGCGGTGGAGGCGGCGTGGGAAGAGGGCTCGGGCCGAGGGCTGCCGGGGAAGGGTCCAGCAGGCCACCCGTGTCCATCTCGGCTGCCTTGGTCACCCCCTGGTGGTGGTGGCCGTCTTGGTCTCCGGCTGCCGCTAGTAGGGAGGCGGACTCGCACATGGTTTCAGAAGAAGAAAGACTAGCTCGCTCACTCAGTCATTGGCAGTGTGCGTGAGAGAGAGAGAGCAGCAGCTAGCTGAGGTCTGTTTATGTAGAGGGACGGCAGGCGAGAGTCCGTACGGATAGTAGGTTAGTTGTGCCGACGACTGACTGTAGAATCACGGCGGTGGATGGGGCCCGGTCACCCCGCCCCGGCGTTTGATCGGCGATCGTGGTGGAGCCCCGCTGCCCCCGTCCGAATCTTCCCTCCCTACTCCAATCCAAAGCTAAAGCTAACAAAGCACTAGCCTGAAAAGAAACCACATCCATGTGTACTAGGGTCTAGGGCGCTCATACTTCGCGGTTAAGCAACACCAATTTACGAAAAGTGAAAGAAATCCTATAGCGCGCTTTATGCTCCGTAGAGGGGTGAAAGTGGCAGTGCTGGATCTGGCCTCATACTTCGCGGTTAAGCAACACCAATTTACGAAAATGTGAGAGCTTCCTCGATCTGGCCTCACAAAGGAGAATGCCTCGAGCTGGATCATGAATTGAAGTTGTATTTGTTGTGTTTATTTGCTCAACTAGCCTCGCAGCAAGTTCGTAGTTCTCTGCTTTTTATTTTTGACGGTTCGTAGTTTCCTGCTTGGCCGAACCGGTGCACCCAACTTAGGTTGCACATTTTAAAATGTTTCAAAAATTAGCACATTCACATAATATCAATGTAGGTTGTCATAAATTTGAAGTCAAAATTTGAAACATAGATCGAAAAAATGACAAATTAATCACTGAATAGTATAGTACATAACATAAGTTGGGCTTTAGTTTTGGCTCATTATCGCATTGATGTCAATTCTGATCTCAAGAAATGTTTTAAATTTTGATACGAAATTTTCTGACAACATACATTGATGTTATGTCAATGTGCGAGATTTTTTTTCAATTTCTTAAAATGTTCTATGGCATCCGGGGCACTGGTAGCACCACAAGTGTGGGTGTACCGGATACATTCCCCGTTGAGGGAACTCCTATGGACCTGCGAGTAAATGCACCCCAACCCGCATCGTTTTGGGCAGACCCAGTGTGCGGCGTGCGGCACATTTGTTTTTTAATTTTAATTTTTTTTGCTTTTCCTTTCAGGAAATTCATAAAATGTTCACCAAAAGTTGATAAATGTATAAGAATTTGATAAGCAATGATGTGAAATCTACAAATACTTCGTGAATTCAAAATAAATCATGAAACCAAAAAATGTTGATGAATTTGGAGAATGTTCATGAATTTAGAAGTGTTTGAAGATTTAGAAAATATTCGTAAGTTTCAAAATGTGCAGGAATTCAAAAAATATTTATGAATTCAAAAAGTGTTTGAAGATTAAGAAAATATTCGTAAGTTCAAAAATGTGCACCATTTCAAAAAATATTCTGAATTCAAAAAATTAGCGAATTTGAAAATATTCGCAAATTTTAATAAAATCCATGAATTCTAAAAAATAATCAAATATAAAACGGTGACAATATTAAAAAATCGTGAATTGAAATAATGTTCATGATTTCAAAGAATATTTGAAAATTCAAAAACTTTTTACGAATTTGAAAATTGTTCATGATTACAAAAGGTGTTACGGGATTCAAAAAATGTTCATGGATTCAAAATATATTTGTGATTTAGTAATTTTTTTATGGATTTAAAAATTGTTCATGAATTCCTAATTGTTGTTATTATTTTTTTATGGTGAAAAGGGCCCCGTAGAGACAAGTTGCTCCAGCCGCTCGATGAGAAAGTACGTGCGCGGAGCACGGATGGGAGCAGGGAGGCGGAGCAGGCAAGCCTCGTCCGGTCACCCCGACCCGGCGTTTGATCAGCGATCGTGGTGGAGCCCCGCTGCCCCCGTCCGAATCTTCTCTCCCTACTCCAATCCGAAGCTAAAGCTAATGAAGCACTAGCCTGGAAAGAAACCACATCCATGTGTATTAGGGCGCTCATACTTCGCGGTTAAGCAACACCAATTTACGAAAAGTGAAAGAAATCCTATAGCGCGCTTTATGCTCCGTAGAGGGTGAAAATGGCAGTACCGCAGAAATGTGAGGGCTTCCTTGATCTGGCCTCACAAAGGAGAATGCCTCGAGCTGGATCATGAGTTGAAGTTGTATTTGTTGTGTTTATTTGCCCAACTACCCTCACAACAAGTTCGTAGTTCTCTGGTTTTTATTTTTGAGGGTTTGTAGTTCCCTGCTTGGACGAACCGGTGCACCCAACTTAGGTTGCACATTTTAAAATGTTTCAAAAAAAATAGCACATTCACACAATATCAATATATGTTGTAAAAAAATTTAAGTCAAAATTCAAAACACAGCTAGAAAAAAATTGACAAATTAATCACTGAATAGTAGTATATAACATAAGTTGGGCTTTAGTTTTGGCTTACTATCGCATTGACCTCAATTCTGGATCTCAAGAAATGTTTCAAATTTTGATACGAAATTTGGTGATAACATACACTGATGTTGTGTCAATGTGCGTGAGTTTTTTTGATTTTCTTTAAATGTTCTACAGCATCCGGTGCACTGGTAGCACCATAAGTATGGCCGCACCGGATACATTCCTCATCAGGACCTCATATGGACCTGCTTGCAAACACGGCCCAACCCGCGTCGTTTTGGACCGGCTCAGTGTGGGGCGTGCGGCACATTTCTTTAATCATTTTTTGCTTTTCGTTTTATCAAATTCATAAAATCTTCACCAAAAGTTGATAAAAGTATAATAATTTGATAGGACAATGTTGTGAAATCTACAAATACATCATGAATTCAAATTAAATCATGGAAAAAAAATGTTCATGAATTTAGAAGTGTTCGAAGATTTAGAGAATATCCGTAAGTTTGAAAATGTGCAGGAGTTCAAAAATATTCCCGAATTCAAAAAGTGTTTGAAGATTAAGAAAACATTCGTAAGTTCTAAAATGTGCACCAGTTCAAAAAAATATTCATGATTTCAGAAAATTTAGCGAATTTGAAAATATTCACGAATTCAAATAAAGTTCATGAATTTTTAAATTAATCATGAATTTAAAATATGTTCGTGAATAAGAAATTGTGAAAATATCAAAAAAATGTCCGTGATTTCAAAAAATATTCGAGAATTCAATTTTTTAATGAATTTGAAATCTGTTCATGAATACAAAAGGAGTTGTGGGATTCAACAAATGTTCATGAATTCAAAAAATATTTATGATTTTCTAAAGTTTTCATGAATCTAGGAATTGTTCGTGAATTCCAAAATTGTATGTCAATTTGGAAAAAAAATTAAAAAATTTCACGAATTCAAAAAGTGTTCGTAATTTTGAAAAATGTTTACTAATTCCAAATTTAACCGTGAATTCAATGTTTTTTATGATTTTGAAAAATGTTCATAAATACATACAATGTTCGTGACTTCAGAAATTGTTCAAAAATTCAAAACATGGCCAAACTTTCAAGATTTTTTTTTGTGAATCACAAAAATGATCCCAAATTTTGAAAATGTTTCCATTTTCGATGAGTGGGAAAAAATGTTAAAATATTCATAATTTCGAAAATGGGAAAAGGAAAAAGAAAGGAAAAAAGGCGAAAAAAATCAAAGGAAAGACCCTGGCTAAGGAAGGTTCTAGAACCTTCCCAAGAGCAGTATAAAACAAACTCTAAAAAAGCGTAAAATGAGCCGGCCCATGTAAGCTGGGATATGCATTACGTGGCTAACCAGCGACTTGTGCGGTAAGTAGGAAGCGCCGAAGCCATCTATTTCTTTTTTTTTTTGCAGACGAAGCCACCTATTCCTAGCCGAGGAAACACAGGAGCAACTAACTGGAGGTTACTCCTTCCGAGTGACCTCCAAGGGTGACTTTTGGTGGAGTGGGAGCACTACAAGTGGTGTGTCCAATCGCCTCCACATGCCGCGTGCTGGCGCTCCATTTGGATTTTGTTTTTTCATATTTCTTTTGTTTTGTTTTGTTTTTTGTCTGGTTTTTCGTAGGTTTTGAAGGAAAAAAGTTGCACGTTCTTGTTGCGCGGAAAAGAAATTATGCTTCCACGATAAGTGTTTTTTCAACATCCACGAGAAGTGTTGTTAGCCACATGTATATCGCGCCCCTATCGCTAGCATTATCATTCAAGTATTTGCTGTCGGGTCCTTTTGTATCGCCCCACCTCCACTAGACTATGTATACCCCTGTACACAAGGTTCAGGAGTCTTGTCTTGTGCATCGAGAACCAGGCACCAGCTACGGAGCTACCCACTATTGGACAATATACGCTGGCTTCATCGATATTACTTCATCGACATATTCTTCTCAACGCTGCTATGCACACGACAACGTCCAGCCGATGTTTGCTCGACGCTATGGTTAGAACCGTCCATGCATAGCAGAAATTGCAGCCCAGCCGCAGATTTACTATCATCATCAAATTGGCTAAGGAAACGTCATCCATACAGTAGTTTCGTATTCTTTTTACAAGGTTTATTAAGGTCCTCCCAGACATGTCGATTGTGATTTACTCAGGAACCGGGCGCTCGAAGTCGCCTGCTTGTGGACTTACCTATGCTGTTGCTTCTTGCATGAGTATGTTTATAGAGTTTCTAAAGTCCGAGTAAATGGATTATGCATTCACTTCTGTTTCGGTACACCCCCTTAAACACATCAAGGGCTGAGATTTCCTCATACAACTTCGCTGCCAGGGGCACGATCGTCTTATTTAAAAAAAATGACCCCTCGCGCGTCCACGCCGATACTCCGCGCGCCTGTGTGTACGCGGCTGCGGGACGAGCCGAGCCGCTTGGCAGTCGTGAGCCCGTGAGCTGAGCCGAGCAGTTAGCATCCACGGGCCCAGTATGTCAGATGCAGGGCGTGTTTTATTAAAAAAGTCGGCGTTGACCGGTGGGACGTACGTGTGGATGTGGCGCGGACGGCCATATCGCCGTGCAATTAACTGCTTTGCAGTAATGGCGGCTTGCATGCAGGCGCCGACTGCTCGCGGCTGATCTTCTACCGCCCGCCTGCTACCCTCGTAGTCCGCGCCCTCCACTGCCGCGCGTGCGGCGACCGGGCGCTTGCCGCTAGCCTTCCGCCTCGGGCTGACAGTTGACGCGACCAGTCGGCTGCCGCCGCTGCGGCAACCGCCCGCTCGCCTTCACACGCCACCGACGCATCGCCTTCCGCGCATGCCGTCCTCGCGCCTTCCCGCGCCACCGCTGCCGCGCCCAGACGCCAGGGATGCCTCGGCTGCCGCGTCGTGCCTTCACACGCCGCCGCTGCCTCGCTTTCACACGCCACCGCTCGTGCCGCCAGCCGCCCGCCTCTCCCTCGGGGCGCGCGCCGCCGATGGCTCGCCCGCCCACCTCCCTCCCCCGCCGTATATAAAAGGCCGTGCCAGCCCCTCACTACGTCGTGCCATCTCCCTCGCCCCGCCCAACTCTCTTCCTCTCCTCGCCCGCCCATCTCCCCCTCCTCGCCGGCAATGTCTTCCAGCGACTCCGACGAGGGCGCGTGGCCGAGCGGCGTCTGGCCTCTGAGCCTGACCATCGGCGACACGGAGGATCTGGCCCGGTATGGCCTGATGGTGCCGCCGGCAGCCAAGTTGCCGAGGCCATGGCGGATCGGGGCGGACGGCATCCCAACCATGGGACCGCCGCTGACGAGGGAGCAGCTCCGCGCGTTCCCTGGCGGCCGGTACAACCGGAGGGCCCAGCGCAGGTTCTGGCGCGGGAAGAACTTCGACATCATCCTCGGCGTGTTCAGGGACGCGGCGTCCGGCCGCACCGTCGGGGACATTACCGGCGAGGCCGGCACTTCCCGTGGTCGCCGCCGCCACGGCCCACCTCCAGCCGCCCCCACTGCCCCGGCACAGCAGGCGCCCCCTGCCCCGGCGCTGGTCGAGATCCCGCCAGCGCAGGCTGCCCTCGTGCAAGACGGAGACCCCGACGACACGCCGGGGCTACTTGCGGTGCTGGCCCGGTCGGCAGAGGAGGAGGCGGCGACGGCCACTCGTGAGGAACGAGAGCGGCTGGCGGCCATAGCAGCGGTGCAGGAGCAGCAGGCACGGGAAGACAACTGGTGGGATTTCAGCAGCGACGACGATGACGACGACGGTGGCGACGATGGCGGCGACGGCGGCGAAGGAGAGGTCGGCGGTATGGCCCCGGTCGTCGACCTCACTGGCGCCGGCGACGACGAGTAGTCTAGTGTTAGGGTTTTTATTTAAATTTCGGTCTAAGTTATGTAAGAGCAGTGCTCGGTTATGTTTAGGGTTATGTAAAATATTTTGAATTATGAATGAACTCGGAATCGCTTATCTGAAGAAAAAAAATCCGTATGTTTAATTTGATGTTAGTCGTGCAACTTCAAAAAATAAACGGAAAGATACATTTCAACGTTACGAGACGATAATCGACACAGAAATTGTAGAAAAATCAGTCGCAAAATGCATGCATGGGGCCTTCCCTCATACCTGAACGGTCTTCGGAGAACTTGTCATGCATGCACACCAAAAACATGTTACGTCATGTCCGGGGTGTGGTATGTGGTGTTTTTACGAAAAAATTATGAAAAAAATCTTAAAGCCATAAAAAATCCAGAAAACTTTTCATGCATCGTAATGATGATGGTGGAACACTATAAAAAATTGTGGGTACATTTCAAGGCTGTCGGAAAAAAACTCCTTTCGTGCGGGGCCTTCGGTCCTGGCGGAACGGCCTATGGAGAAGGAGGCCAATTTGTCGACATATTCGGAATGACCTCAATTTTTGCAAGTCAGTTGGTATGCCCACCCCCACAGTCAATGCAAGAATTGAACGTATTTGGACATCAAAAACATGCTGCGTCACGTCCGGGGGTGTAGTATGTGGTGTTTTCACCGAAAAATTATAGAAAATTCATAAAGTAAAAAAAAGCCACAAAATTGGGCATGCATCCTAGTGATGATGGTGGAACACTATGGAAAAAAATTGAGTTCATCTCAAGGATGTCGAAAAAAACTCCTTTCGGACTGGTCCTTCAGTCCTGCCCGAACGGTCTCCGGAGAAGGAGGTTAATTTTTCGACATATTCGGAATGACCTCAAATTTTGCAAGTGAGTTGGTATGGTCACCCTAACATTCAATCCAAGAATTGAACGTATTTGAACACCAAAAACATCTCGTGTCACGTCCGGGGTGTGCTATGTGCTGTTTTCACAGAAAAAATTATAGAAAATTCATAAAGCGATAAAAAAGATACAAAACTTGGCATGCATCCTAGTGACGATGGAGGAACACTATAAAAAATTTGAGTTCATTTCAAGGATGTCGAAAAAAAACTCCTTTCGGACGGGTCCTTCAGTCCTGCCCGAACGGTCTCCAGAGAAGGAGGTCAATTTTTCGACATATTCGGAATGACCTCAACTTTTGCAAGTGAGTTGGTATGGTCACCCTGATATTCAATCCAAGAATTGAACGTATTTGAACACCAAAAACATGTTGTGTCACGTCCGGGGTGTGCTATGTGCTGTTTTCACCGAAAAAATTATAGAAAATTCATAAAGCGATAAAGAAGATACAAAACTTGGCATGCATCCTAGTGATTATGGAGGAACACTATAAAAAAATTTGAGTTCATTTGAAGGATGTCGAAAAAAAACTCCTTTCGGACGGGTCCTTCAGTCCTGCCCGAACGGTCTCCGAAGAAGGAGGTCAATTTTTCGACATATTCTGAATGACCTCAACTTTTGCAAGTGAGTTGGTATGGTCATCCTGACATTCAATCCAAGAATTGAACGTATTTGAACACCAAAAACATGTTGTGTCACGTCTGGGGTGTGCTATGTGCTGTTTTCACAGAAAAAATTATAGAAAATTCATAAAGCGATAAAAAATATAGAAAACTTGGCATTCATCCTAGTGATGATTGTGGAACACTAAAAAATTTTGAGTTCATTTCAAGGATGTCGAAAATAAATTAATAAGTTTATTGCTATAACTAATAATTTGGAAATAACCGTTAATAAAAAACAGTACTTCACATAGAATTAAAAACACTACTTAATACAAAATTTATTAAGTAATTATATTACAAAGAGTACTTAATACAGAATTTATTTCGTATTGACATTATACATATGATGGTGGATATTACTAATGTAATTTGGGTTCATTTGAAAGATGTTAAAAAAATATTGTAGATAGTACTCATGAAATTTGCATAGTGTGGCAAATAATAAAAAATAAGACAGATAGTAATGATATGATTTGAGTTTACACTGCTAGCAGTAAACGGCCGCACTGCCCGGATAGTGTAATGAGCTTACACTGATCGGGCAGTGCGGCAATGCCGCCACTAGCAGTGCAAAGTCAAACCAAATTATTACTAACTGTCTCATATAGTAATGTGCACGAACGCGGGTATATAAGCCGGTCGTGGCGTCCCTCGGCGCGCCAGGTGGGACTAAAAAAGCGCCCCTTCCACCTCCCCCGCGCCGTGACTCATAGAAGGCAATAAAATTGTGATGCAAAAAAAAGCCCACCTGTGCTTGCATGCCGCAACTGCGCTTAATCGGTCCGGCCCGATCAAGCCGGGTGGCGAAAGGGCCGGCCTTTCGGCCCAGCTACGGCCTACAGCACAGGCCAATGGGGCAGTGGCGGGACGGGGCGGGAATGAGAGGAGTTCGAAACGGTGGTGGGAGGTTGGTATATAAGTCGGTCGCGGCGTCGTTCGGCGGGCGAGGTGGGACTAAACTTTAGTCGTCACCCCCGCCGACCCTGCCCCCGCACCGCGCGCACACTCAATGGGCCGGCCCACGCGCGCCGTCGCGCACAGTCACTGGGCCGTCCAACGTGCGGTGTCATTGTTTTTTTTGTTATGTGTTTATTGTTTTAAAAATAATAGTATTTTTTAATAAATGTTGTATTGTATAAATAATAATGAAAAGTCCTACGTATTGTATAAATGTTCAATAATTTATGTAATGTTCATTATTTTTTATGTGTTTTGCATTAATGGCTAAAGTAGTTTTCATAATAGTAAAGAGGTTTTTGTTATAATTTAGAAGTAATAATAATTTGGAAAATACCCTTTTTTAAAAACAGTACTTGATTTAGAATTTATTTAGTAGTTATGTTAAAAACAATACTTAATATATAATTTATTATGTAATTATATTAAAAACACTATTTAATATAGAATTGAATTCACGGAAAAAATCATAAAAAATTCATATCCGATCAATGCTGGTTGCATTGGTGGTACGAGGTGGCATGCACGAAACGTCACCAAATTTTGGGAGGCAGTGGGCATGCCCATCTTAGGGCCCCATGCAAAATTTGTACGACGTCGGACACCAAACGCACGTTGCGTCATGCCCGGTCAGTGTTTTCGGTGCATTTCACGGAGAAAACCATAGAAAATTCATACGGTGCCGAAAAATTATGAAAACTTTGCGCGCATGATGGACCTGTCGATGAGTGCGTGTGTAAAAAGTTTGGGGTCCACCGACTGAGTCCGAAAAGAGAACACGGTACGGGGCTGACATCGTTCATATCCGATCAGTGCCGGTTGCATTGGTGGTACGAGGTGGCATGCACGAAACGTCATCAAATTTTGGGAGGCAGTGGGCATGCCCATCTTAGGGCCCCACGCAAGATTTGAACGACGTCGGACACCAAACGCACGTTGCGTCATGCCCGGTCAGTGTTTTTGGTGCGTTTCACGGAGAAAACCATAGGAAATTCATACGGTGCCGGAAAATTATGAAAACTTTGCGCGCATGATGGACCTGTCGATGAGTGCGTGTGTAAAAAGTTTGGGGTCCATCGGCTGAGTCCGAAAAGAGAACACAGTACGGGGCTGACATCGTTCATATCCAATCAGTGCCGGTTGCATTGGTGGTACAAGGTGGCATGCACGAAACGTCATCAAATTTTGGGAGGCAGTGGGCATGCCCATCTTAGGGCCCCACGCAAGATTTGAACGACGTCGGACACCAAACGCACGTTGCGTCACGCCCGGTCAGTGTTTTCGGTGCGTTTCACGAAGAAAAACCATAGGAAATTCATACGGTGCCGGAAAATTATGAAAACTTGCACGCATGATGGACCTGTCGATGAGTGCGTGTGCAAAAAGTTTGAGGTCCACCGGCTGAGTCCGAAAAGAGAACGCAGTACGGGGCTGACATCGTTCATATCCGATCAGTGCTGGTTGCATTGGTGGTACGAGGTGGCATGTACGAAACGTCACCCAATTTTGGGAGGTAGTGGGCATGCCCACCTTAGGGCCCCACGCAAGATTTGAACGACGTCGGACACCAAATGCACGTTGCGTCACGCCCGGTCAGTGTTTTCGGTGCGTTTCACGGAGAAAACCATAGGAAATTCATACGGTGTCGGAAAATTATGAAAACTTGCACGCATAATGGACCTGTCGATGAGTGCGTGTGCAAAAAGTTTGGGGTCCACCGGCTGAGTCCGAAAAGAGAACGCATTAAAAAATGCATTAATATTTTCTGACGTTAAAAAAACATCGGAGATAATGGCTCTCTTTTTGAAGAATATGCATGATCCATGTGAACCTTCACAAGCTCAGAGCAGGTGAAGACTCACATCGATCCTGCATATCCTCCAAATAGAGTCCCGCAAACTGAGATGTTTGTGCATTGATCAAAAGAAAATTATATAAAGGAGTCAACGGCGCGCCGGCTTAGCGATGTGGTATTAAACTGAAATGTTGAAGTACAATGCATGTTTTTAATAAATGCATCGTGGGCCCGCCGGCAGTAGTTTTACGGGACGGGCCAAGTGGCCCACTATGGCATGACCACATATATGACGGCGTACGTGCGTGCATGGCATGGAAACCACGCCGCCATTACCTCGCCCCAGGACCGCCTAACCCCGCCGCCTCCACGCACGTCCTCACCCCTCCCCGATCTGACGGTCGCACCGCCGTGGCCGTCCCAACTCTCTTCCCCGCCGGCCTGACGGCGGCCATACAATCCGGCATCTGCGCGCGACTTGGATCTCAGGCCCGGCCGTGCTGTCTCGGCAAAGTCGCCGGCACCCTAAACCCTAGGACGGGCCATCGACCGGCGCGCTGGTGTGGGCCCAGGGCGCGCGGCTGCCACGACTAACCCACACCAGGTGGGGTTAGGCAATGGGGGCTGCCGGTGCACGTCGAGACGCCGGAAGGTATGGTATTAAACCATATGTAATGTTTTTTGAATCTCGTAACTAGTTAGATAACTGTCATCTTATTTAAAATGCAAGAATTGGGAGATGTGTACTGCTCGGTTGAGAAGTGGTGCGAATTGGTGGGAAAATTCACACCCAGACAACGCATGATGCTACATGGCACAAATTTGGACAGTATGTTGAGAATTCCTTCGGTGAAAATGAGGAAAAATTTATTGGAATTTATGATTACAACGTATGATAGTAGTAGAAAGCGATTTATTATTCGGCCAAATACTGACGGCATCAGTGTGCTTAATGAAGATGTTTATGACATATTCGGGATACGTAACGAGGGTGATGATGTCAGTAGCATGATAGCAACAGTACAACTAGATGCCAAAAAAATTGTTCCGAATCGGTTTCTAGAAAAAAAACAGGCCTAATCCTCATCGATGAGTTGATAAAAAATATTGTTGATACTCAGTCATATGATGATGATTTTGTGAGAAGGGCCGTACTTGTTCTTATGGGTACAGTCTTAGCACCACAATCCACCAAGTTTGTTCCTTATCGTTATTACAAAATGGTGGGGGACGTGAACGCTATCAAGTCATACAATTGGAACGATTTCACATTGGGGGTGTGCATGGATGCTATTAAAAAATCGATCGAAGATCTTGAAAAATTGAAGTGGCCTATCGGGAACTTGGCTCTTCTTTAGGTACAAGTCATTTCGTAATAGTTGTATGTACATATGATTTTTATGTGATCTATGTGTCTGACTAGTTGTGTTTACTATCATGCAGTATATATACTGCGAAAAAGTTGAGCCAATTGGTGTGGATACATTTGATCCTTTGTCTCGTGAATACCCACTAATGCTTAACTGGCCAGAAACGGAAGGGAAAAAGCGAGACGACTATAACAACATGCACGGGCATGGCACCGGCAATGTAAGTCAATAAGTAAAGTCCTTATTGGTTGCACATAGTAATTAATTATATTTGTTATTTAATTTATTTTTTTTGTTTGTTATATAGATTGAAAACTGCGTTAGCGAAGAGTACATACATGCTAAGGTAGCACGTGAAGGGACTGTCCCAGAGGAAGAAACGAAGAAACCTAAACGGAAAGGTGGTGGCAGGAGTAGAAAGCCAAGCACGTCCGCGGTTTCATCGAACACGACTTGTAGTATGGACCGTGTGATGACATACATAAAGCTGCTTCACAAGGAGGTTCTCAATATACCCGAAAGATGTGCACAGGTAATTTAGAAGTTGTATTGAACATGGTTTAATTTTTCAACTACTTATCGTGTTTCATTTGTGTTTGTAGATGGTAATGGAAAGGTTGAACACGGAAGGTGTGCTGTACAAACCCAATAAGAGGGACAACAATAACGAATTTGATAATGTAGGTGAAGGAGTTGGGATGGAGAATGGCCAGTACAAGTCATCAAAATATTGGCCAGATATTGATTCACTTACCGACGTAAAGGTACAAACATCTTTCACGGGTATCAATGATACCTCCGTGCCCGTTGATGACACAGGTGCTCCGGCGACGACACCGGGTAAAGGTGAAGCTAGTGATCCTTTCATTATAGATGATAATGGAAACTCTCCATCTTCGGCATCAACTATACGTACAAAAGACTTTCCGTCTATGTCCCGAACCCCGCAGAATGCTAATATTTCTGGTGAGTCTATGGATACTTTGTCACCAACAAAGTCCGAAGACACGTTTGAGAGTTTCCCGGCAGATAGCAACATAGGTAATGGCGAAGGCAGTCAGGAAAATGATGGTTAGCGCAAAAGAAAAAAGTCGAAATATTGCCAACCCCCCTACGACATTCTCATTACCCGCAAGAAACGTGTTAAAAAAAAGTAAGTCAAGTACTACTTTATAATTCATTCACGCGTTATGTAATTTTTTAATTATTTTTAATGACTGTAGCTGCATTGTTTTAGATTTGTTTGCATCGTCACCACATTCAATTCTAGCAAGTTCTCTTAATATGACTCCGGATCATATAGAGGCAGCGAGAGTTTTTGTTGAGACTCTAGCATCGACAAAGAAGCATGCACACCGAACCGTGGTCGATATGCCGCCACCAGATGGGGACATATGCATGCCAGCTATGCTTAATGATGTCCTGACGTTTAAATGGTTGCATGGCACTGTAAGTATGAGTTTGGTTTTAATATATCTCTCATTTGTACTTCACAAGTTAATAGAAATTTTTTGTTTATGTATGCAGATCATCAATGCATATTGTAAACACGTACAACACCGTGATTTTTCTCATCGTTACATATCAACAACGTGGTTCCCCAAATTTATGTTGAGTAGGGCAAGGGGAAAGACCAAGTCAGTAAATGACTCAGAACATGTTACAAAGAAAACAAAAGTCATCGCAAGAGTAATGGATGAGTATTTCAGACTGGACAAGGTATTGCTTTCATATTTATTTGTTTTTATTAGACATTACTATTTAATTGCACTAACATCATTTGGTTACTATGTAGGCGTATTTTTCTATGCACGTTAATGATAATCATTGGATAACCATAGTGATGCACACCGTCAAGGAGTTTCGAGTTCTTGACTCAAATTCTAAAGGTGCAATTAGCCAAAGAATTCGCAATATGATTGCCACCCTAGTACGCTATAATTTTCACACTCGCTTTCAGAAAAATATTGAGTCATATATGGAGGCCAACTCAACTCTTATGGAGGCCAACTCAACTCAACTCTTGAATAACCACAGTATATACATTAAATTATGGTTTGTTAATTTGTTTCAGAGAGCTGAAATTTCTAAGGATATTATGGAGGCCAACTCAACTCTTGAATCAAAAAAATTTCCAGATGTCTCATCGTGGCCAATTAATGAGTATAAAATGCCGAGACAAAACGATGGGTAAGTTAAATGAGTACAAGGAAGTGCATGCTATATCCTAAGCTGATCACACATGTTTATTGCAGAGTGTCTTGTGGACTTTTTGTGATGTGGTGCATAAAATACTGGGACGGAGATCGCTGGACACATGAATTTGACCAGGAAGAGATTAATGAGTCAAGGCCACGTATTGTCGCGGAAATTATTTTTTCAGAGGTGAACAAATTAGAGAAGGTCAAGATGAAAATTGTTAAAATCATGGAGAAGGAATAGGTATTAGCATCGGTAGGGTTTTAGTCCCGTAGAAGGTTTCCCTACTGTTGTTGGATACTTTGAACGATTGTTATGCGACATGGCATTAGGATAGATTTCGACAATTTTTCACATTTTATTTATCGCTTTCGTGTGAGACTAAACATTTAAATGCGTGTGGACAAGTAATATTTTTGCTATCCTAAAATGTATCGGTTTGCGACTGCAATGTTATATGTACTGTTGTTTTTTCTACTCACGGCGGTCATTTATCTATTAGAAAATATCCCTGCCGTCCTGAGTTGGCGCAATGTGGACAAAACCTGCACAATTTCCCACGTCGATTGTGCTGGCAGCAGCGGCGCTGGATCCGACGAATATTGCAGCCCGGCCCGTGAGGTGGCCGACAACCGAGGCAGTGGCGGGCCCGCGCAGTCTCGCTAGTGCGGGCTGGCGCGATTCGCCGTGCGCCACGCGCGGGTCCGCTGGCCCAGTAGCCGACCGAACGACAGCCGCGTGCCCGGTGGCAGAGGTCTCGTCTCGCCCCACCCAGCGGGCACATGCAACGATCCCGAGGAGGAATATAGCGATCTGTCGACACATAAACGACGCGCGTCGGACGTGTAGGTCGATCCTATTCTTGTGCGGATGGGGACGCTCGCGCGTTGTGCCGACTAAGTTTAGTCCCACCTCGCCCGCGGAGAGACGCGCCGACCGGTTTATATACTCCTGTCTTCGCCTTCTCACAAGCTCGCTACATAACACTAATGAATGCCCTGTTGTACGCCGTGGCCTCCCCGCTCGCCGGCCGAAAAGCCTCCAGAAGGCGTTGTAGTATACTGTCCGTGCGCACGCCCGACCACAGCTGGGCTTTTTTTTCAAATATTTTTTTCACATACATTAAATTTAAAAAATGTTAATCAGTTGACAAAGTCATGACAGCAGTAACACACTCATATAAATATATCACGTTTCACACATAATAATAGAAATCGCGTGTCTCATAACATCGAACAAGGTGGCATAAAGATTAACTCAAAGTGCCATGTCTCCAATCCTTAAACAAATAAACTGAAAGTGCCAGTGCCTTTCATCGAACAAGGTGGCTTAAAGAATAAACTCAAAGTGTCATGTCTCTTATCCATAAACAAATAAACGGAAATTGCGAGTGCCTTCAATTGATTATGAATACTTCATCTTTATGCCCGGTTTCTACATAACAAATTGTAAACAACTCATTAGACAATTGTAAAGAAAGAACCCCAAAAATAATTAAAATAATGTAAAACTTACTTTTCATTCTTAGCGCACGTTTGCCGTCTATGGCCCTCTTTCTTACAAATGCCACAAAGAGGATCGGGTTTTTTTCTCAAAAAATGATTTTGGTCTTCCATTTTTTTGTAACATTTGGATCTTTCTTTGCTCGCCCTGTCGTCCTCTGTTTAGGGGCGTCCTTCGTGGAAACTTTCACGGGATCATCTATGACATCAACATGTTGTTTCGGCGGACGTGGCTCCCCATGCACATTTCTTCTACTACCAACAACATCATTATCAGGGACCTTTTTCTTCGCTATTATATTCTGCAGGCACTGCATCAACTCATCATACACGAATGGATCATTTGAAGCAACATGAAAAGCTTCAGCTCCTGTTATACTGAGTTGACTATAGCGAGCACGCTGCTCCGCCCCTGTCCAACCCCAGCCAAACATGTCACTCTTTCGCTGTGCAGGCAGCCCACCTCTCGCAACTTTCGACATCCTCTTAAGGATGCAACACTTAGGTATTTTATATATTTTCAGATGAACCAACACATACAGAATGCGTTGGCAAGGCAATCCTTTCCGAAGCATTCGTCCACAACTGCAGTCTATCGTATTTTCAGAGTTTTCAGCTCGATAATTCACGCCGAACTGAAATTTGCGGTTATTTCTTCATGTCACGATGAAGGTGTGGCAGTCAACTCCCACTAGCGTCTCAAAAATCTTAAACTCTCCCATCTTCTTCAGATCTTGTTGAAGAATATAAAAATTGGAATGAGTGAATACTTCGGCAGCATGCTTCTCAATATCCTTATATTCTGTGACTGATGGTGGCAATGACTGATTTGAAACACAGTCATCATGCGCCTCGTTCTCACGTAGTCGAACTATGCAATTCTCATAATGCACAACTAGGTCAACAATAGTCATACCGCCGTCCAGGTGAAGGTGAAGACAAGAGTTAAGTCTTTCACTCCTCTGATTACTACGCATACCCAGAAAAAAAACCATCTGACAGATATGATGCTGCCCACAGACTCCTCTTCCTGTACATCCTACTCAGCCACTCTTCTGTTTTATCAGTCTTCCATTTACGGACGAAAGCGTGCCATCTCGCCTCAAAGTTGGCTCGAGAGGTGGAGTAGTACAAGAGTGCCCTGAACTCATTTAGCGATTTGTAACTAAGGTGCTTCTGCATGTTTTTTTCCACGTGCCATGAGCAGAGACGGTGCAACACATCAACCAAAACCAACCGAATAGCTCATATCATTGCAGCGTCTCCATCTGTGATGATTGACCTTGGCTTTTTCTGGCAATTGGCCCTCAGGAATGTCTGGAGCAGCCACACGTACGTCGTTTCCGACGTCGGACACAATGGCACAACCAAAAACTGTGGTGCAACGGTGATTATTTACACCAACAAAGGGGATAAACGACATACCATATCTGTTCATCTTATACGTGCTGTCGAACACAGTCACATCTCCATACAACTGATAGTCCCACCGCGACTGTGCATCGCACCAGAACATGCTCTTCGAACGGCCCTCCTTATCGAGCACGTACTCAAAGAAAAAGTCTGGATCCTTCTCCTTTCTACTCCTTATAATCCCGATTGTCGTGTTAGCATCACCCTTCGCAATCAACTTCATTTTTTCTCGGCAACATAGGTTGTACACGTCTTGTCTCAGAAACCCACACTTATCATACGAGCCATACCTGCTAATGAAGTTGTCGACGATGATATGCTTTCTGATCCCAGCTCCTTCCATCGCCAAGATCTCAGCTATCTGGTGATCTTCCATCACTCGATGTGACCGCAGAAATACCACCTCATCTGGTCTCGCTAACAAATGGTTGTGATCATCCATAAAAACTGCCACGAACCAAACTCCACGTCCTTTGTCCAACTTCACGACTAAATGTGCGCCACACTCGCAACGAGTCTCAGGTCTTAGCCTACGGGTACGGCCCTCCGGGTTTAAAAATTTACTGAGACGTTTTCCTGCCCTCGAGCAAACGTATCGCTATACCGAACAGTGGTTGAAAGTCCTTTTCCTCGTTTCACCTTATCTTTTCTGATACTGAATCCACGGTCTTTGGCGTAGTTATTATAAAACATGTAGGCCTCCCATTGTGATGCAAATGTCATACCCATAACCTTCAACTGTGTCTCCAGCGCACGTTGCTGGATTTCAGCTTCCTCAATGTCCATATTAGCTCCATCCTCATGCTCATATTCACCATCACCACTCCAACCATCAAAGTTAGCCTACAATATTCCACATAAGCAAGTGTAAGTTGTCATTAACAAGTTTTTATTATTCAATGACATCTTAAATTTTGGACCGAACCTGGCTTATGTTATCCGCGAAAGATTTAACACCATGATTTTCCTTGTTCTGGACGTCAATATCCTCCTGCACATAAAAAAATCATATGCACATGTAAGTACCATATGGTTCTTCATCCGACGAAAAGATTGTACACGACACTTACGTTTTCACTACAAGCACCCTCCTCCTTCTTTTGAAAATCCTCCTCAGGTAAATTATCGTACGACGACCAAGATTCATTATCGCTACCATCATCATCATCTTTACTATCATTACCATTCGTACGATCAACAATATCGCTACCATCCCACTTACTCGTGTCCAAAAACAGATCCGTAAATGCAGTTTCTTTATCCATTGAATGATCTCACAACCAACACTGCAATATTATAATAAAAATTGATCTATCAATTTTAAATCAAATTAAATGTACTACGATCATACAGATGACAACTTCTTATCTAACAAGTGATTGCACATAATTATTTACAGATACAATTTTTTTTGACAAACTAGACGGCTTACATGGCGTGCACGTGCACTTCGGCCGGCCTGGCGTGGCTGCGGACGGCGAGGACGTTCCTGGAGAGGTTGATCACGGAGTTGCGTGCGGCGACGGCGTCCACGTAGGCCACGTCACCGCGATGACCTGCACGGAGGCGACATCACGTACGGCGGGCGACTCCAACAACATCCGCACCGGCCAGATCCCGGGTGAAGACGGGGAAAATGGCCGGCGATCGGCGGGGAAAGGCGGCGATCGGCCGGACGGAAAGACGTTGGAATTGGTAGCGTGATCACGGCTAGATTGGCGGGGAAAGGCGGCGATCGGCAGGTAAGGGCAGCGATCGGCGGGGCGGGACGACGTTGGAACGGGCCGCATGATCAACGCAGGTCGTGGTTTTTTTGTTTCGCACGACGGGGAGAGGGTAGATGCGAGCCGGCCGTATCGGCTCGAGCCGTGCGCTCGGCTCTACACACACGCCGCGGGATATGTTAAGCACCGTATGCCCAAAATGCCTCTATACGTTAAGCGAGGGGGGCAGGGAGGGGGGGGGGGGGGGGGGGGGGGGGTTGTACCGATGCACATTACAGATCCTAGTAAATTCAAACCACACACAACCACGCGTGCACCGATGTGTTAAAACATAGAGCCAAATGTCGTTGGCATCACAGCTAGAGCTCGCATCAACTCGACAAATTAAAACAACCATGTGCCATCAGTCATCACGACAACGAAGTTGAGACAGCAAGTTAGATTAGACGTAACACATCGCAGACCCATCCAATCATCCACCAGGATAACAAAATATAAAGCAGGGACCATGCATGTTTAACCTGTCGAAGCTGATCACAGCGGCCCAAGAAAATCACCAGCCATCGTCGCGAGGAGCCGGAACTGGCGATCTGCTTCCATCCAGCAGAACCCCATGACCTTGAAGCGCACGATGGTGTGTTTCTCCAGCTTCGAGTAGTCCTTCATGAACATGGGGTTCTCGCTGCCCATGTACTTGTAGTCGCTCATTGACTTCGCCGGCATGAAGATGTTTTCCATCGGCCCAGATTTGAGGAACACGCCATGCTTGAGGATCTTCTCCACGGAGCCGACCAAGATCTCACCCTTCATAGGCCTCTGAGTGATGCAGGTGAATGTGACCGGGAAAAGAACATCTCCGGTCAGCTCACGAATTTTCCCGTCAGATATCTCCTTCAGCCCATTGACAGCAATGTAGTAGCCATGCTCCTTGGAGGCCTTCCTGTTGGTTACGTCCTCCAGAAGACGCACAATGATAGACTTGCGGAGCAGCAGACCCTTGGGGCTCAGCTGACCAGCTGAGATCAGTACATTCCAGCACATCTCTGTCTGAAGGAAAACCATGGTTGACTACCTGCCAAAAGTCAAATTTAAACATGAACATAGGCCTTCAAGTGGTGCAACAATCCTTCACTGAATATTATGCTTCGTGCTTAAGGATTACAGGGCAGAAAAACAAAAACGAGATTTCCTTCTGTTATATAGGGCAACCCATTGCAAATTTACTGTCCATAAACAAACATTAAATCAAAGTATAAGCAACAAATAAAATACTACTCCCTAAGATCCAAATTAAGTGTCACAGTTTTGAATTGGGGTTAGTTCAAAACTGCGATACTTGTTATGGATCGGAGGTAGTACTCCCTCCGTCCGAAAATAGTTGTCATCAAAATGGATAGAAAAGGATGTATCTAGAACTAATATACATCTAGATACATTCCCTTTTATTCATTTTGATGACAAGTATTTCCGGACGGAGGAAGTAGTAAAGAGGGGGGAAAGTGCTGGCCAAAGTGTTTCTACTTGAGATTTCTTACAGATGAACAGAGCCATGGTGTTTCTACTTTTTGTAGAAAACAGAATAATATACTAGGCATGCTACAATGAAAGCTCACATTCATGGTTTTTATTTGCTGTAAATTATATACTCTCAGGAATTTAGACATACGTATTTGCTCTATAACGTATACAACGATTCTAAAGAGGGGTCTTTTTGTTTCCAAATTTACCAAAAGAATAATGCTGAAGCATTTTTATATGAAAAGTTCGCACCAACCTCAATACAAACGAGAGTTACTGAAAACAAGTAAATCCAAAACAACTGACACAACTAGTTAATATAATGCTACTCCAACATTGTGTGCTAATGGCATAAGGCGGTTCTCATTTAACCAACGCAACTACAGCTCAGCAATCAAACATCTCTACGTGCAATTGACATGCACCAGCGTTTTGGACCCTGTGTGGTCTGCAGCGTCATTGCATAGACAAGTTTGTCCCAGCTAGTTCATTTGCCTATTCTCAAGTCAGCAGTCGAGATCTGTTGCTATGTTCTAACATCTCAAGATTCCAACTATTGGGACTACTAGATTTCTACTACTGTATTATTGATGACAATTTTAACAGTGGAAAAAAAATAGCCTACTGTAATGACCAAAAGTCCAGCATGGGTTTACTATTGCTATAAACTTACTAAACATGACCTAACAATCAATCACACCTTCCTGCCAGTTCAAAAGAAATAATAACAACTTCCTGCCTGCTCAAATTAGTCAGCGCAACCTTTTGTTACGAGGGCATGACAGCACTTTTAACATGATCGATCAGTATCAAAGGGGGAAAAAACACCAGTACATAGTACAAGCACCAAGCCCCAGCACCGTGCTGTGAACACCAGCTAATTCTTTGTTCAGATTAATGTGCAATTCCAGGATAAGATAACTAAAAAAGCAAAATTTTAATGAAAAAAAGGACCCAGATCGTATGTCCTTGAAATGCAACATTTCAACCTGGTTCTATAGTCAGGCCCCACAAAAAGAGGGACATTTTCTCACAATGAATTTCAAGGAGGACTTTTGGAGACTATAAAAGAGTTACCTCTCCTAGTCGCAATTCGAGTAGCACATATTTACCCCGATTCTCAAGAAATACATGAAGTCGACTCTCTCTAGGGGCAGACTTAAAGCACCGGGTTAGGGTTTAGTTAGTTAAAGGGAAACACTTATCATCAACCGGCGGATAACTAGGCCGCGTCTGTCACCTTTCCTACGTGACACGCGTCCCGCATACCATCCTTTAATAAACTCGCTTTTGCAATAAGAGATATGCTTCCGAAACATATGCAATGTTGCAATACTCTATGATGTCGCAAAAAAAAAATCCGCAACAAGACTATGTTGTAGAAATAAGTCCGCAACAAAACATGCGTTGCAGAAATAATTCCGCAACAAAACCCGTGTTGCAGAATGGAGGCATGTTCAGCCGTGTGATGCGGTAAATCCGACGGCTCACGACCCGGCTGATCTTTTAAAAAGATCAGCCGTTAAAAGATCAGCCGACGGACGCGTAGCACGCCCCTTAGTTAAACCCCACAAAATTTGGGGGAAACGAGATCATGTGAAAACCATCATATCAAACACCCACAAAAATGGAAGGATTTGGGGGTAAAAGGCAGTAAACCCTAGCGGGATGCGCAGCAGGCGGATGCATCCCGCGGGCCGCCGCGACCCGAGAATTCAATCGCCACGCGCTAAGAGCAAGCAATCCGCGACTAACTGGGTTGCTGCCAGAGGGAGAACGAGTTCGATTTGCGAGCGAAAGATCAAGGATCTGAGGCGGCCGAAGGGCTTCCTTACCGTTGGGGTGAAGGAACCGTACCACGTGCACGCCGCCTCCAGCCGAGTCGAGGGGAGTCCAGTGGAGAAGACGACGGGGAGGAGGAGAAGACGAGTGTGGTTCGGTTCGGTGGGCTGGTTCGCGGAGCGGAGAAGGAAGTCCATGCGGCGAAATCCTATTTAGCGCCGGTCACGCTGTTCCGTTCGCTAGATTTACTGGGCCGGCCCATCTACGCACGCACGTTTCTGTGAAGCTCCCAATCGATTTTGGGAAGGTTCCGCTCTTTTTATTTTCGTTACTGTTTTTTTCGGCCCGGTTTTTTCGGGGTTTTAATTCATTTTTTCAAATTCATGAATTATTTCCTAAATTTTTGTAAAATTTTCAAATAAGTAATTTAAAAAATGAACTTTATGAAAATTCACAAACTTTTTTCAAATTTATGAACTTTTTCAAAAAGTCATGAAGTTTTCTTAATCTGTGAACTATTTTCAAACCCATGAACTTTTTATAATTCACTAACTTATCCTAAATTCACAAACTTTTTCAAACTCATGAATGCTCTTCAAATTTATGATCATTTTTTAATTCACAAACTTTTTCAAAATTTTCATATTTTTTGACAATTTCATGACTTTCATTTTAGAAAATAGGGTGCCTCTTTCTTTAAGAACCAACACCTAGTGGTTTCTTTAACAGTGAGCTAGCGAGCGAGGTGGCCAACGAGCGGGGTGAGCCCAACTGAGTGAACCGATTTAGGGGTCCTCAGCCAACCCACCAGACTAGCAAACGACGTGATGAAAGACCCTGGATTGGGAAACCATCAGATACATAATTTCCGCTATCATGCTAATGTTCGTAGAAGCTCTTTGTCGTTTAATTGTTGCTAATGATATACCATTATGTTTTCGTGAGTCTGTCGCTTTTACAAAATCCTATATATACCTAAGAGATTCGACCCTATTGATTTATTTATCTCAACATGCAAGCATGTCACCTCACCATACAATTATGAATGCGATAAGGCACACCTCAACATGCAATCATGCATGCAAAATGACCCACCGCAACATTCAATCATGCATAGAAAAATGTTTCCATTTAATCATTCTACATGTATTGAATAAATATTATTACAACTATACATAATCAAATATAATAAGTCATATATATTTTTTATTTTGGTTCTCATGTTACCAACTGAAATTTTCATCAACCAATTCCCACATCAAGCCCTCGGGTATCCTTTATTATTTCAGATAGCTCATACTCTTAATTTCAAACAAGTTTCTAGACAAACTACAACTAGGGATATGATAAAGTTATGCAAAAATGGTCTTAAGAAAATAAAGGCATACTTTACTACATGCACTTTTTCGGTCTCTTTAACATCTGATAACTGGAGTGGTTGCACAAAACAAGACTACATTAGTGTGATCACTCAATATGTTGGCAAGAAGTGGAAACTACAGAAAGGAACCACATAATTTGAATTAGACATAGTACATACTAGTGAGAACATAATTGAAACTATAGCTAAAGTTTACTGGTCCATTATGTTGACTTATTTTATAGCTGGACTTGTTACTTTTGGCTGTGTGCAACTCTGACCCCCTAAATGGGAAACTGTATTCGTCCATGACCAATTGGGACCAGTCCACGAACAGTGATGCGGGAGCCGACCATCCAACCGTGCCTGCATCCATTTCACAATAAATTTGCACAAACGCAATGAATTTCATGAAACACGATGAAATGTAGCAAAGTTCAAACATAATTTACCTAAAACGAATGATATTTTGTCCGGATAGCTAAACCAAACCCACAACACTCACAGCATAGCACACTTCATCCATAAATAGCATGCCAATATCTCTAGTACAACAATGCTTCAAATTCAACAAGGTAAGAGAATGTTCAACAAGTTATTCGAATTCACCGATTCCAAATTCAATGATATCAAAATCAGATCTCAGACCTGACACATGTCGTCCCACACAGGCTGCCCCTTGAGCTTTATCCAACAATGTACATGCATGAGTGGCTTACCCTCAGTCCTGTAGTACATCATGGCAGAGCGTGGGGCTATACAATGTGTAGAGCAACACTGAATGAATGAATGATTAACTAACATGTAGAGCAACAAAAAGCCAAACTTACTATCTCCATGGTTGACACGCCTAATGGCCACATTGTCTTCACTTGTTCAACCGACCCGCAAAACTTGCTGACAAAGTTACAGACGGTGAACCATCGATGCGATATTGACCTCATATTGCGTTCATGGATGACGTACATCTCGTCGGGCATGAAGTGTTTTCGCACATGAAACGAACCAGTCACACACTATCAAAAGATCAAGCCCCTTGAGTTCCTGCATACAAAGTCTGCAGAAACGACCAGCCACACATCACACAACAACTCATCCTCCTTCACCAAGTACCCCATCATTGTGCTTATTCTAGAAAAGAACAAGAATTTAAAAAAAAGCTTAATTTCATTAGTTTGACCGAACATAAGCATGGTATCCGCCATGGATGTCGTTGGTAGGGGGTGGAGGGTATCTGGCTGCGGAGGGATCCTAGGTGGACGGTGGCGTAGTCCAAGGAGGTAGGCACATTGGTGGGGGTTGTGGACGTCCTATGATGCATGTGTGGCGGCCGGAGAGGTATAGTGGCAGCGGCGAATGAGGAGGGTGCAGACACAAAGTAAGGGGGCAGTAGGGGCGGAGTGGAAGAAAAGTGAACCGAAGGGGGATTTGAATGGCCCAGGGGTGTCGGAGCCCTACGTGACGACAGCCTGGACTCCCGCAGAGCCCCTCCCCCCCCACCCTCATTTTGCTTTCGGTTTGTGGGAAACCAACGCCAGGACCACTCTGCACACTGATAGCGTACCGTCTTGGATGGCAAAATGGGTCCGGACTTCTCGGTTTGAACAAATGCGGGCGCTTTGAGGGTCAGCCTGAGATATGCCTTTATTTATGCAGAGACCGGTTGTCGGTTATTCTATGTTATATCTGCTTGATGCTATATTTTAAATTAATAAAATCACCTTTAATAATAAAAAGAAATATGTATTTTTAAAGGAATACGTGCTCGCCTCCCTTTAATTAGAGAATGTTATCAAGAAATTCACAATAATTGGTGATCTGTTGGTAATGTGTCGAGGCCCATAAAATATACGCGCGTGCACCGTGTATCAATTGTTACTTTAATTTTAACCCATATCTGTACAAGCTGGCCCCAATCTTCAGTCTGAAGAAAACAAATCAGGCATGTAACGAAAGGTGGTAAACAAATTGTAAGAGTTGACTGGAATCTAAGAACATGTGGCAACTAAGAGGATGCTTGGATACGTTTTAGTCTCATGACTAAAAGTAGTGAGACTAAAACTTGCTAGCTTTATCAATGCTTGGATCCAAATATTAAAGAGATTAAAATCAAGTTATTGAGCATTTATTATCCTCCAAACCCTTCAATCCAGAACTCGCATGTGTTAAAGAAGAGGAATTAAATGAGGAGAGAGAGGGCTAATACATATTTTAATAGGTTTCCTATGACTAAAAATTTTTAGCCTCAAGACTAGTCCTAGCCTCTCTTTAGTCAAGGGTACTTGAAACTTTAGCCTCTAAAAAAAACTACTTTTAATCAGACTAAAAATAATCCTTTGGATCCAAACACCCTCTAAGGTGGCTGCCACAAATCAATCGATTGACGTTTGCGAGTTTTAAGCCGCTTCGGAGGCCGTGCGATGAGGCTGGCTGAACCGTCAGATATTTGTCTCGCATGGATGTATGTGAACGCGCGAATCACGTGCTTCGGCCTCATAAATCCCTTCACACACATCGTTTGGCAAAGGGAGGACCATGCAGTTGGTCTCACCACCACACAATAAAGACTACGATGACATATTTTTATTAGTTATTATTTCCTTCGTTTTGAATTACTCGTTGAGAGAGTACTTTCTATAGTTTATTGTCCCTTTTATATTTACGCTTCACGCATAGCATTTCACTCCATGCAGTGGCAAAGGCAGGACCATGCAGCTAGCCTCACCACCACATAGCGATGACTACGATGACATATTTTTATTAGCTACTGCCTCCGTGGTTTATTGGCCGCCTTCATATTTATCTTTTCACACACATCGGTTCACCTCATGCTGGGAAAGTAAGGATCACGCAGCTAGCCTCACCACCACATAGTGAGGACTACGGTGGCAACTTTTATTAGCTACTACCTTCGTGGTTTTTTGGCCCCCATTGTATTTATTCTTTCACACATATCGTTTCATCCCATGTAGTGGCAAAGAAAGGATCATGCAGTTGGCCTCACCATCACATGCAGTAGCAAAGTGAGGACTACAGTGACATACTTTTATTTGCTACTACCTCCGTCCTAATTTATTGTATCCCTTCGTATTTACCCTTTCACACACATCGTTTCCCCCATGCAGTGGTAAAGGAAGGACCACGCAGCTGGCCTCACCACCACATGCAGTAGCAAAGTAACGACTATGGTGATATACTTTTACTAGCTACTACTAGTCCTGGCCATGGGCAGCCCGCCCAGGTCGGTCCGACCTGGCCCGGCCCGAAAAAGCCCGACCCGGCCCGATCTTGTCCACGGGTCGGGCTTGGGCCTAGGTTTTGAGCCCGATGGTCGGGCTCGGGCCCGTCATTTTTGCCGTTTAAGAAAGAGGCCCGGCTCGTAGCCCGAGGCCCGACGGGCTTTTAGCATGATGGGCCGGGCTCAGGCTCGATTTTTAGGCCCGACAGCCGGGCCGGGTTGGGCTCGGGCCTGGGTTTTTTGCGTCGGGCTTTGGTTGGCCTGGCCCGGCCCGGCCCGAAGGATGGCCAGGTATAGCTACTACCTCCATCCTGGTTTATTGACCCCCTTCGTATTTACACTTTCACACACATCGTCTCACCCCATGCAGTGGCAAAGGGAGGACCACCCAGCTGACCTCACCACCACATGCAGTAGCAGAGTGAGGACTATGGTGGCATACTTTTACTAGCTACTACCTCCGTCCTGATTTATTGCCCCCCCCTTCGTATTTAGTGTCAAATTTTAGTCACATATTTAACTCACAAAATGTCAATGCATGTCACAAAAAATTATACCATTGGAAGCCATGTTCAAATACGAATCTAATGATATAATTTCTGGTGACATGCATTAACATCTTGTTAGTTAAATTTATAATTAAAATTTGACACAAAATATAAATGGTACCAATAAACTAGGACAGAGGTAGTACTGTACTATACCGTGGGCAAACAAAGTACAAATAGCACCATGGCTAGCTGCTTGCCTGAGCTCACGACATTAAATCAGTCTGTTCATTTTTTCAACAATTTCTACTGCCAAACCCCCTAAACGTTAGGTTTCAAAATTTAGTCGGATGGCGAATTGTATATCGGACGCATTGGGCACTCCCAACATTGCTTTCGCCTCGCCCGTACGGCCGTACCCCTCCCAACCAGCAACCTGGTCACAACATCCCTCACATACCCACAAGTACCCACTTTGCAACAACATTACAACACCTCCGGCCGCCATTGTAACAACATCGGTCGACACACATGTTGCGCTCGGGGGATTGCAACATGAGTCATGTTGTGCTCGCATTGCAATGTGCCTCAATTACGCCCCACCGTTTGCAACATGATCCATGTTGCGCTCTCGTTGGAATGTGCCTCAAGGGTTTGCAACATGGCCCATGTTGTACTCGCTTTCATCGTGCCTCAGTTGTGACCCATCGTTTGCAACATGATCCATGTTGTGTTCGGGGTTATGCAACATGACTCATGTTGCGCAATGTGACTCAGCTGCGACCCACTATTTGCAACATGGTCCATGATGTCCACAGGGTTTGCAACATGACCCATGTTGCGCTCGTGTTGCAAACACTTCTCAGCCGTGCCTCGACCTGATCGATACTCAACACGGCTGACATTGCAAAGCACGTGCGTGTGGTCAGTGGTTGTTGCACGTCGCACGATGAAAGGTTGATCTGATGGTCGTGGAGACGATCCATGCGCGCCCAGATACCAACCAGTTGAGCGCGAGTATTTCCCACTTTTTTGCCATCCTTGCCGCATCATTGCATTAGGCTTGCAGCAACATCGACCAATCTTGCAACGTCGCCGATTTTTGTAGCATGATAGTATGACATTGCAGCAGAAGAAAAAAATAGTGGTGGTCGCACTTGCAACATCTGTTGGGGAACGCAGTAATTTCGAAAATTTTCCTACGCACACGCAAGATCATGGTGATGCACAGCAACGAGAGGGGAGAGTGTTGTCTACGTACCAACGCAGATCGACTGCGGAAGCGATCACACAATGTAGAGGAAGTAGTCGTACGTCTTCTTCCCGATCCGACCGATCCAAGCACCGTTACTCCGGCACCTCCGAGTTCTTAGCACACGTTCAGCTCGATGACGTTCCTCGGGCTCCGATCCAGCAAAGCGTCGAGGAAGAGTTCCGTCAGCACGACAGCGTGATGACGATCTTGATGTACTACCGACGCAGGGCTTCGCCTAAGCACTGTAACGGTACGATCGAGGTGGAATTTGGTGGCAGGGGGCACCGCACACGGCTAAGGAACGATCTCAAGGATCAACTTGTGTGTCTTGGGGTGCCCCCTGCCCCCGTATATAAAGGTTGGAGGAGGGGAGCCGGCCGGCCAGGGAGAGGGAGGCGCAGAGGGAGTCCTACTCCCACCGGGAGTAGGACTCCCCCCTCCAATCCTAATCCTATTAGGACTCCCGGGGGGAAAGGAGAGAGAGGGGGGCCGGCCCCTTCTCCTAGTCCTACTAGGACTTGGGGAAGGGGGGGGGGGGGGCGCGGCTAGGCTGTGGGCTGCCCCTTCTCTCTTTTCCACTAAGGCCCAATAGGCCCATTAGTCTCTCGGGGGGTTCCGGTAACCCTCCCGGTATTCCGGTAAAATCCCGATTTCACCCGGAACACTTCCTATGTCCAAACATAGGCTTCCAATATATCAATCTTTACGTCTCGACCATTTCGAGACTCCTCGTCATGTCCGTGATCTCATCCGGGACTCCGAACAACCTTCGGTACATCAAAATGCATAAACTCATAATAACTGTCATCGTAACGTTAAGCGTGCGGACCCTACGGTTCGCGAACAATGTAGACATGACCGAGACACGTCTTTGGTCAATAACCAATAGCGGGACCTGGATGCCCATATTGGCTCCTACATATTCTACGAAGATCTTTATCGGTCAGACCGCATAACAACATACGTTGTTCCCTTTGTCATCGGTATTTTACTTGCCCGAGATTCGATCGTCGGTATCCAATACCTAGTTCAATCTCGTTACTGGCAAGTCTCTTTACTCGTTCCGTAATACATCATCTCACAACTAACATATTAGTTGCAGTGCTTGCAAGGCTTATGTGATGTGCATTACCGAGAGGGCCCAGAGATACCTCTCCGACAATCGGAGTGACAAACCCTAATCTCGAAATACGCCAACCCAACATCTACCATTGGAGACACCTGTAGTACTCCTTTATAATCACCCAGTTACGTTGTGACGTTTGGTAGTACCCAAAGTGTTCCTCCGGTAAACGGGAGTTGCATAATCTCATAGTTATAGGAACATGTATAAGTCATGAAGAAAGCAATAGCAACATACTAAACGATCGGGTGCTAAGCTAATGGAATGGGTCATGTCAATCAGATCATTCAACTAATGATGTGACCTTGTTAATCAAATAACAACTCTTTGTTCATGGTTAGGAAACATAACCATCTTTGATTAACGAGCTAGTCAAGTAGAGGCATACTAGTGACACTCTGTTGGTCTATGTATTCACACATGTATTATGTTTCCGGTTAATACAATTCTAGCATGAATAATAAACATTTATCATGATATAAGGAAATAAATAATAACTTTATTATTGCCTCTAGGGCATATTTCCTTCAGTCTCCCACTTGCACTAGAGTCAATAATCTAGATTACACAGTAATGATTCTAACACCCATGGAGCCTTGGTGCTGATCATGTTTTGCTCGTGGAAGAGGCTTAGTCAACGGGTCTGTAACATTCAGATCCGTATGTATCTTGCAAATCTCTATGTCTCCCACCTGGACTAAATCCCGGATGGAGTTGAAGCGTCTCTTGATGTGTTTGGTTCTTTTGTGAAATCTGGATTCCTTTGCCAAGGCAATTGCACCAGTATTGTCACAGAAGATTTTCATTGGACCCGATGCACTAGGTATGACACCTAGATCGGATATGAACTCCTTCATCCAGACTCCTTCGTTCGCTGCTTCCGAAGCAGCTATGTACTCCGCTTCACATGTAGATCCCGCTACGACGCTTTGTTTAGAACTGCATCAACTGACAGCTCCACCGTTTAAAGTAAACACGTATCCGGTTTGCGATTTAGAATCGTCTGGATCAGTGTCAAAGCTTGCATCAACGTAACCTCTTACGGTGAGCTCTTTGTCACCTCCATATACGAGAAACATATCCTTAGTCCTTTTCAGGTATTTCAGGATGTTCTTGACCGCTGTCCAGTGATCCATTCCTGGATTACTTTGGTACCTCCCTGCTAAACTTATAGCAAGGCACACATCAGGTCTGGTACACAGCATTGCATACATGATAGAGCCTATGGCTGAAGCATAGGGAACATCTTTCATTTTCTCTCTATCTTCTGCAGTGGTCGGGCATTGAGTCTTACTCAACTTCATACCTTGTAACACAGGCAAGAACCCTTTCTTTGCTTGATCCATTTTGAACTTCTTCAAAATCTTGTCAAGGTATGTGCTTTGTGAAAGTCCAATTAAGCGTTTTGATCTATCTCTATAGATCTTTATGCCTAATATGTAAGCAGCTTCCCCGAGGTCTTTCATCGAAAAACTTTTATTCAAGTATCCCTTTACGCTATCCAGAAATTCTATATCATTTCCAATCAGCAATATGTCATCCACATATAATATTAGAAATGCTACAGAGCTCCCACTCACTTTCTTGTAAATACAGGCTTCTCCAAAAGTCTGTATAAAGCCAAATGCTTTGATCACACTATCAAAGCGTTTATTCCAACTCCGAGATGCTTGCACCAGTCCATAAATGGATCGCTGGAGTTTGCATACTTTGTTAGCTCCCTCTGGATCGACAAAACCTTCTGGTTGTATCATATACAACTCTTCTTCCAGAAATCCGTTCAGGAATGCAGTTTTGACATCCATCTGCCATATTTCATAATCATAAAATGCGGCAATTGCTAACATAATTCTGACGGACTTACGCATCGCTACGGGTGAGAAGGTCTCATCGTAGTCAACTCCTTGAACTTGTCGAAAACCTTTCGCGACAAGTCGAGCTTTATAGACAGTAATATTACCGTCAGCGTCAGTCTTCTTCTTGAAGATCCATTTATTCTCAATTGCTTGCCGATCATCGGGCAAGTCAACCAAAGTCCATACTTTGTTTTCATATATGGATCCCATCTCAGATTTCATGGCCTCAAGCCACTTTGCGGAATCTGGGCTCACCATCGCTTCTTCATAGTTTGTAGGTTTATCATGATCTAGCATCATGACTTCCAGAACTGGATTACCGTACCACTCTGGTGGGGATCTCACTCTGGTTGATCTACGTGGTTCAGTAGTATCTTGTTCTGAAGCTTCATGATCATCATCATTAGCTTCCTCACTGATTGGTATAGGTGTCGCAGAAACAGTTTTCTGTGATGTACTATTTTCCAATAAGGGAGCAGGTACTGTTACCTCGTCAAGTTCTACTTTCCTCCCACTCACTTCTTTCGAGAGAAACTCCTTCTCTAGAAAGTTTCCGAATTTAGCAACAAAAGTCTTGCCTTCGGATCTGTGATAGAAGGTGTATCCAATAGTTTCCTTTGGATATCCTATGAAGACACACTTCTCCGATTTGGGTTCGAGCTTATCAGGTTGAAACTTTTTCACATAAGCATCGCAGCCCCAAACTTTAAGAAACGACAACTTTGGTTTCTTGCCAAACCATAGTTCATAAGGTGTCGTCTCAACGGATTTTGATGGTGCCCTGTTTATCGTGAATGCGGCCGTCTCTAAAGCATAACCCCAAAACGATAGCGGTAAATCAGTAAGAGACATCATAGATCGCACCATATCTAGTAAAGTACGATTACGACGTTCGGACACACCATTACGTTGTGGTGTTCCGGGTGGCGTGAGTTGCGAAACTATTCCACAATTTTTCAAATGTACACCAAACTCGTAACTCAAATATTCTCCTCCACGATCAGATCGTAGAAACTTTATTTTCTTGTTACGATGATTTTCAACCTCACTCTGAAATTCTTTGAACTTTTCAAATGTTTCAGACTTATGTTTCATTAAGTAGATATACCCATATCTGCTTAAATCATCTGTGAAGGTGAGAAAATAACGATATCCGCCACGGGCCTCAATATTCATCGGACCACATACATCGGTATGTATGATTTCCAATAAATCTGTTGCTCTCTCCATAGTACCGGAGAACGGTGTTTTAGTCATCTTGCCTATGAGGCACGGTTCGCAAGTACCAAGTGATTCATAATCAAGTGGTTCCAAAAGCCCATCAGTATGGAGTTTCTTCATGCGCTTTACACCGATATGACCTAAACGGCAGTGCCACAAATAAGTTGCACTATCATTATTAACTTTGCATCTTTTGGCTTCTACATTATGAATATGTGTATCACTATCTTCGAGATTCAACAAGAATAGACCACTCTTCAAAGGTGCATGACCATAAAAGATATTATTCATATAAATAGAACAACCATTATTCTCTGATTTAAATGAATAACCGTCTCGCATTAAACAAGATCCAGATATAATGTTCATGCTCAACGCTGGCACCAAATAACAATTATTTAGGTCTAATATTAATCCCGAAGGTAGATGTAGAGGTAGCGTGCCGACCGCGATCACATCGACTTTTGGAACCGTTTCCCACGCGCATCGTCACCTCGTCCTTTGCTAGCGTCCGCTTATTCCGTAGTCCCTATTTCGAGTTGCAAATATTAGCAACAGAACCAGTATCAAATACCCAGGTGCTACTGCGAGCTCTAGTAAGGTACACATCAATAACATGTATATCACATATACCTTTGCTCACTTTGCCATCCTTCTTATCCGCCAAATACTTGGGGCAGTTCCGCTTCCAGTGACCAGTCTGCTTGCAGTAGAAGCACTCAGTTTCAGGCTTAGGTCCAGACTTGGGTTTCTTCTCCTGAGCAGCAACTTGCTTGCTGTTCTTCTTGAAGTTTCCCTTCTTTTTCCCTTTGCCCTTTTTCTTGAAACTAGTGGTTTTGCTAACCATCAACACTTGATGCTCCTTCTTGATTTCTACCTCCGCAGCTTTCAGCATTGCGAAGAGCTCGGGAATAGTCTTGTTCATCCCTTGCATATTATAGTTCATCACGAAGCTCTTGTAGCTTGGTGGCAGTGATTGGAGAATTCTGTCAATGACGCAGTCATCTGGAAGATTAACTCCCATCTGAATCAAGTGATTATTATACCCAGACATCTTGAGTATATGCTCACTGACAGAACTGTTCTCCTCCATCTTACAGCTATAGAACTTATTGGAGACTTCATATCTCTCAATTCGGGCATTTGCTTGAAATATTAACTTCAACTCCTGGAACATCTCATATGCTCCATGACGTTCAAAACGTCGTTGAAGTCCCGATTCTAAGCCGTAAAGCATGGCACACTGAACTATCGAGTAGTCATCAGCTTTGCTCTGCCAGACGTTCATAACATCTGGCGTTGCTCCAGCAGCAGGCCTGTCACCCAGCGGTGCTTCCAGGACGTAATTCTTCTGTGCAGCAATGAGGATAATCCTCAGGTTACGGACGCAGTCCGTGTAATTGCTACCATCATCTTTCAACTTTGCTTTCTCAAGGAACGCATTAAAATTCAACGGAACAATAGCACGAGCCATCTATCTACAATCAACATAAACAAGCAAGATACTATCAGGTACTAAGTTCATGATAAGTTTAAGTTCAGTTAATCAAATTACTTAGGAACTCCCACTTAGATAGACATCCCTCTAATCTTCTAAGTGATCGCGTGATCCAAATCAACTAAACCATAACCGATCATCACGTGAGATGGAGTAGTTTTCAATGGTGAACATCGTTATGTTGATCATATCTACTATATGATTCACGCTCGACCTTTCGGTCTCTGTGTTCCGAGGCCATATCTGTATATGCTTGGCTCGTCAAGTATAACCTGAGTATTCTGCGTGTGCAACTGTTTTGCACCCGTTGTATTTGGACGTAGAGCTTATCACACCCGATCATCACGTGGTGTCTGGGCACGACGAACTTTGGCAACGGTGCATACTCAGGGAGAACACTTCTTGATAATTTTAGTGAGAGATCATCTTATAATGCTACCGTCAATCAAAGCAAGATAAGATGCATAAAAGGGATAAACATCACATGCAATCAATATAAGTGATATGATATGGCCATCATCATCTTGTGCTTGTGATCTCCATCTCCGAAGCACCGTCATGATCACCATCGTCACCGGCGCGACACCTTGATCTCCATCGTAGCATCGTTGTCGTCTCGCCAATCTTATGCTTCCACGACTATCACTACCGTTTAGTAATAAAGTAAAGCATTACATCGCGATTGCATTGCATACAATAAAGCGACAACCATATGGCTCCTGCCAGTTGCCGATAACTCGGTTACAAAACATGATCATCTCATACAATAAAATCAGCATCATGCCTTGACCATATCACATCACAACATACCCTGCAAAAACAAGTTAGACGTCCTCTACTTTGTTGTTGCAAGTTTTACGTGGCTGCTACGGGCTTAAGTAAGAACTCATCTCACCTACGCATCAAAACCACAACGATAGTTCGTCAAATAGACTCCGTTTTAACCTTCTCAAGGACCGGGCGTAGTCACACTTGGTTCAACTAAAGTTGGAGAGACAGTCTTCCGCAAGCCATCTGTGTGCAAAGCACGTCGAGGGAACCGGTCTCGCGTAAGAGTACGCGTAAGGTTGGTCCGGATTGTCTCACCCAACAATACCGCCGAACCAAAGTATGACATGCTGGTAGGCAGTATGACTTGTATCGCCCACAACTCACTTGTGTTCTACTCGTGCATATAACATCAAACCATAAAACCTAGGCTCGGATGCCACTATTGGGGAACGCAGTAATTTCGAAAATTTTCCTACGCACACGCAAGATCATGGTGATGCACAGCAACGAGAGGGGAGAGTGTTGTCTACGTACCAACGCAGACCGACTGCGGAAGCGACCACACAACGTAGAGGAAGTAGTCGTACGTCTTCTTCCCGATCCGACCGATCCAAGCACCGTTACTCTGGCACCTCCGAGTTCTTAGCACACGTTCAGCTCGATGACGTTCCTCGGGCTCTGATCCAGCAAAGCGTCGAGGAAGAGTTCGGTCAGCACGACGGCGTGATGATGATCTTGATGTACTACCGACGCAGGGCTTCGCCTAAGCACTGTAACGGTACGATCGAGGTGGAATTTGGTGGCAGGGGGCACCGCACACGGCTAAGGAACGATCTCAAGGATCAACTTGTGTGTCTTGGGGTGCCCCCTGCCCCCGTATATAAAGGTTGGAGGAGGGGGAGCCGGCCGGCCAGGGAGAGGGAGGCGCAGAGGGAGTCCTACTCCCACCGGGAGTAGGACTCCCCCCTCCAATCCTAATCCTATTAGGACTCCGGGGGGGGGGGGGAAGGAGAGAGAGGGGGGCCGGCCCCTTCTCCTAGTCCTACTAGGACTTGGGGAATGGGGGGGCGCGCGGCTAGGCTGTGGGCTGCCCCTTCTCTCTTTTCCACTAAGGCCCAATAGGCCCATTAGTCTCCCGGGGGGTTCCGGTAACCCTCCCGGTATTCCGGTAAAATCCCGATTTCACCCGGAACACTTCCTATGTCCAAACATAGGCTTCCAATATATCAATCTTTACGTCTCAACCATTTCGAGACTCCTCGTCATGTCCGTGATCTCATCCGGGACTCCGAACAACCTTCGGTACATCAAAATGCATAAACTCATAATAACTGTCATCGTAACGTTAAGCGTGCGGACCCTACGGTTCGAGAACAATGTAGACATGACCGAGACACGTCTCCGGTCAATAACCAATAGCGGGACCTGGATGCCCATATTGGCTCCTACATATTCTACGAAGATCTTTATCGGTCAGACCGCATAACAACATACGTTGTTCCCTTTGTCATCGGTATTTTACTTGCCCGAGATTCGATCGTCGGTATCCAATACCTAGTTCAATCTCGTTACTGGCAAGTCTCTTTACTCGTTCCGTAATACATCATCTCACAACTAACATATTAGTTGCAGTGCTTGCAAGGCTTATGTGATGTGCATTACCGAGAGGGCCCAGAGATACCTCTCCGACAATCGGAGTGACAAACCCTAATCTCGAAATACGCCAACCCAACATCTACCATTGGAGACACCTGTAGTACTCCTTTATAATCACCCAGTTACGTTGTGACGTTTGGTAGTACCCAAAGTGTTCCTCCGGTAAACGGGAGTTGCATAATCTCATAGTTATAGGAACATGTATAAGTCATGAAGAAAGCAATAGCAACATACTAAACGATCGGGTGCTAAGCTAATGGAATGGGTCATGTCAATCAGATCATTCAACTAATGATGTGACCTCGTTAATCAAATAACAACTCTTTGTTCATGGTTAGGAAACATAATCATCTTTGATTAACGAGCTAGTCAAGTAGAGGCATACTAGTGACACTCTGTTGGTCTATGTATTCACACATGTATTATGTTTCCGGTTAATACAATTCTAGCATGAATAATAAACATTTATCATGATATAAGGAAATAAATAATAACTTTATTATTGCCTCTGGGGCATATTTCCTTCAACATCAACGTCTAGCTTGCGGCAACCCATGTCGGCTTTGTAGCAAAATTTTCTTTTGCAACAGTCAATTTTGGAGCGTCAAGCGCCTTGACTTGCAGCAACATCGGTCGGCCTTGCAGCGTAGCACATGAACATCCAGTTTTGACTAGCTTTGAAACGTAAACGAATGAGTTGCAACACCAAGCGTCCATGTAGCCTCGGCATGGCTGACTTTCCTATGCAATAAATTTTCATTTGATCGCAGCAAAAACAATAAAAAATAAAATATTATACATATAGCGCAATGAGCTACCAAGAAAGAAAACACACTCCTTTGGTTTAGAGGAATTTCATAGGAATCCTAGAGGATAGGATTCCTATAGGATTTTTTCCTTTAGAGCCCTTTGGTTCATAGGAATGGATTCCTATTCCTACATAGGATTGGTTCCTATCCTCCATATTTCATAGGAAAATAAAAAAGAGCCTAGACTCAATGGAAAATTCCTTTGGTGTCAACCAAATGACATCTTGTTTCCTATTCCTACTCATAGGATTTAAGATACATGTCATCTCATTTCCTACAAAATTTCTATTCCTATAATAATCCTATCATATGAATCAAAAGAGGCCTTATGGTGTACTACTAGCAAACACTCTTTTGGTTCATAGGATAAGATTATCGTAGGAATAGAAATTTTGTAGGAAATGAGATGACATGTATCTCAAATCCTATGAGTAGGAATAGGAAACGAGATGTCATTTGGTTAACACTAAAGGAATTTTTCCATTAAATCTAGGCTCATTTTTATTTTCCTATAAAATATGGAGGATATGAACCAATCCTATGCAGGAATAGGAATTCATTCCTATGAATCAAAGAGCTCTAAAAGAAAAATCCTATAAAAATTCTATCCTCTAAAATTTCTATGAAATTCCTCTAAACCAAAGGAGGTCTAAAAACACTTGGTACTGCTTTGCATGCATATGCGCCAGGCAAACGAAAAGCAGTGGAGTGATGGGCCTGCACCTGCTCCAGGGAGCGGCTCGCAAAGGAAGTCCCCTGCGTGGTCTCCACGGACACGTGGTTGGACAGGAAGGCGGCGGATGCCTGTCTTTAATTAGTCGGTTGATTTAAACACTTTTCCGGCAACTAAATCACGCAATCTGAGGGGCAAATGCTGCGAAGATCACCACCCGTGCTTGTAATCGCAGGTGTTTCCTGCGGAGGGAGATGCCAGAATGAACTAATAAAACATTAAACTTTCTTTAGGATGAAAGACGGGATATTATTGCACCGCCGGCGCCGCTAAATGGTGACTCTCACACCCACGCCAATATCATATCGCTTTTGACCCCACTCTCACTCAATCATGGCCTCCTTTGCTTGGTTCCTAGAAACTTTGTAGGAATTCTATAGGATATGTTCTTTTTTCTTAAAAAAAAGTCTTTGGTGCCCTTTGTTTGTAGGAATAAATTTCTATTTCTACGTAGGATATAGAATCGAAACCAATCCTTTATATTTCAAAGAAAAAAACATTCTAGACTCGGTGAAATTTTTTCTATCTTATGCATCAAATGACGCCTCTTTTTTCATAGAAATTGAGATACATGTCTGGATTTGTGGCTCTCGGGTGCCACACACCCCTATATGAATATATAATTAAAACATATTAAGAAAACTAAAAGACCGAAATTTTGGGATATGAAACCTGGGTGCCCGTTGTATACCCATGTTCAGTTTCATGGGGAATGGGTGCTCGTGGTAATTGTCAGTAAAAAGACAAAAAATGCATATGTATAAAAAACTGGATCTAGCGTATGTCGGACCATAATTCCTGCGCCGCGGGTACCACGGGCACCCGTTCCCCACGAAAATGTACACAGGTGTACAATGGACACCCATGATATCTCCAAAATTCAGAAGTTTTTAAAATTTCCAGATATATTTTTAATGCTATTTTCATGTAGGGGTGCATAGCACCCGGGTGCTCCAATGCATTTCCCTGATTTTCCATCCCTATGATATTCCTATCCAATGAACCAAAGGAGGCCATAGTCTGCCGGCACCATCAAGAAGGGCCCCCCTAGACGCGAAGGGATGGATCCTTTTTTTGACATTTGTACTGCTCCGCCAAACGCAGTTGACAGAACTACCTCATCCGAGTTGATGGACAAAAATATCTTGGTGGTTCAACATGTGGCTCAGTGAGTGAGATGTTTTTTGATTCATCTCCATGCGTGTGGGAACTATTAAAATAATTTTCAATTTTTGTGTGACATTGCTTTCTCTTGGTGTTTGACATGACATCACTTGAATCTCACATGTGCAATCAAGTCGTCAGGTTAGGAAAATTGTCAAAACAATCGAGTGAAGCACCAATATATGGTGAAAGAGAATATAATTTATAATAAGGTAATACCAACTAAGGTAAAATGTAGAAGTTACACCAATTTGCAAGGCAAACCACTTGGGAAAAAAGTGTGGTGTGAGAACTAAGGTAAAATGTAGAATTTGCATGGCAAACCACTCGGAAAAAGAAGAAGAAGGCAGTAATGAGGAAAGAAGCAAAGGATCTTTTTATTTTATCCTTGAGTTATAGGGAGCCCTCGCTACTAAGATAGGCGTAAGTTTGGTCTTTGTATGATTTTGCTATTTGTCGGTATGTTTAATTGTGTGTGTGTGTGTGTGTGTGTGTGTGTTGATGTTGATTGTGTGCATAGTATCTAGATGGAGGCCGAGTGTGTGCTCATGTTATTTGTCTTCACTTGATGCTTTATTTTAAGTTAATAAAATCCACCCTTTCGTGAAAACAAAACATTATATTAGAGCATTGGAAGAGGAATGGTACACACGCGCTCCTTCTCTACCTCTCGCCTTGCCACGCCTCGTGAACGAGGCGAGTTCACAACTATGTCATGTGTGCGCTTTATTTTTACCAGTGATGATTAATTGTCAATAATTTACGAGTCATTAAAGGACATGATATGAACTAAACCATCGGACCATGAGTTGTTCCCATCTCGGTTGTGGGCTTAATCCCATGTCTCCCACCAAACCGCTTATATATTGGAGGTGGCAACCTAGCCTTTATATGATCATTGCATCTGCCTGCCTCCCCACTAATCAACGTCAGTAGGCCGTGGTGGTGCTGCGGCGAGGCGAAGAATGATCGAAATCATTGAAATCCGGTGACAGTCATAGGGGTCGTGGGGGGCGTCCCGGGCGGTGGGGCTCGGGATGATCAAGGGAGTGATGACGGCTATGTCTAGCGGCCCAAATCATCGGGGCGAAGGTGGGGTGAGGCGGCACAACCGTGGTGAAACTTCAGTTGTCAATAGTTGGCGTTCATGTGGCTATGATTTTGTTTTAGGCTTTGTACTCTTGAATTGATATATTAACCAATTGTATAGCAAAATATAGGTTATAGACAAAATATATTTGGCAATTCACGTCGGTTAGATTAGCTGTTCGATTGGTATATTAACCATTTGTGTTGGAGATCCGTCATCAATGTGTTGAATGAAACACTGATTCATGTCTGGGTGAAAACTCTTGTTCTGATCTTTATTGGTTGGGCTCAACAATGATGAATTTGCGTCATTATCTTGTTGAAGACCTACAGGATGTTTACCCTTCTTGAAGGCTTTATTGGAAAAAGTCGACTTAGTCCTGGTGTTAATTATATATCATATAATTGTTCATCCGATTGGTGCCTTTATTCTGTACTCTGTTTAATAATTAATGAAAATGATTGTGTATCACAATGATGCAGAACTTGAGTTTTTAACATTTAAAAAATTTGACAGGAGATGCTCTAAGGAGGAAATGGTACGACTATTACAACCCGTGCACGTACAAAGTGTGTTTAAAGCTGAGATGCCAGGCTGGATTAAATAAACAGTCTGCATCTGAACCAGTTTTTACCAAGAAAGAAAGAGTATATTCCACCGCCAACACCCGGCGGCAAAGAAAAGTTACACACACTCTCTCTCTCTCCTCTCTTTCGTTTTCACCAGTGTTGTTTCGATTTTCGATTTTTGTTATATCTTTGCAAGAAAGAAAGAACAAAATCGAAGGGAAGCTTGGGGTTACTAATTCAAAGAAGATGTGTCGTGCATTGCTTATAGAAGAGTTAAATGCACTGGAGGTCCTAAAAGTTTAGTCGGGGTGTTATTTTAGTCCCAATTCTTCTAAAATGCACCTTTAGGTCCTAATTCTTTAGTAAGTGATTCACTCGAGGTCCTTTTTTCACGAGCGCTCGCTAATATGCCCGCGCGGTGCGTTGACCCACGCCATGTCAATAAAGGGCCCAATTGGCAGGCAAGAAAAATACACTAGAGGTCCTTTAGTTTCTGGGCGGTGCCACTTTACTCCTACTTCTTTCAAAATGCATGTTTAGGTCCTAATTCTATAGTAAGTGGTTCTACCGAGGTTTTTCTGCATGATCGCTCACTGACCTGTTCGGTTGCGCGTTAACCCATGCCACGTTGACTTAGGGTCAATAGCAGATGAGGAACATTGCAAAAAAACTATTTTTTTGGTTGCTATCATCCCGTAGCTATGTGATTTTCTCCACTCTACCACAATCACCAGCTATAGGCATTGATTTAGTTCAGTTTGCACTGTTTCATTAAGTTTCTCAAACTGCTTCCCTTATTTGAGGTTAGGTGGTAGGAGCTTGTGGAGGAGTGATAACCCACAAGTATAGGGGATTAATTGTAGCCTCTTTCGATAAATAAGAGTGTCAAACCCAACGAGGAGCTAAAGGTAGAACACATATTCCCTCAAGTTCTATCGACCACCGATACAACTCTACGCACGCTTAACGTTTGCTTTGCCTAGAACAAGTATGAAACTAGAAGTACTTTGTAGGTGTAACGGGATAGGTTTGCAAGAATATAAAGAGCACGTAAATAAAAACTAGGGGCTATTTAGGTAAAGAAGCAATAAAGTTAGTATAGCGAGTGTGGAAAAGTGGTGGTAGGAGTTGCGAAATTGTCCCTAAGCAATTGACTACTTTACTAGACCGATAGCAAGTTTTATGTGGGAGAGGCCACTACTAGCATGTCATCCCTGACTTGGAATTCTATGCACTTATGATTGGAACCATTAGCAAGCATACACAACTACTAACGTTCATTAAGGTAAAACCCAACCATAGCATTAAGATATATGCCCCCCTTTAATCCCATATGCATCAATTTCTATACTAGGTTGAAGCTTCTGTCACTCTTGCCCTCCAATACATAGTCCTATCAACATACAACTAACCCTATGGTGTGATCCACGCGCGCACTCATATGATGAGAACCAAAGGACAACAACATAACCACAAGCAAATTAAATCAATCATAGCAATTCACCAATCACCGATAGGACAACGAAAATCTACTCAGACATCATAGGATGGCAACACATCATTGGATAATAATATGAAGTATAAAGCACCATGTTCAAGTAGAGGGTACAACGGGTTGCGGGAGAGTGGACTGCTGTAGATAGAGGGGGGAAGGTGATGGAGATGTTGGTGAAGATGGCTGAGGTGTTGGTGTAGATTGCGGTGATGATGATGGCCCCCAGCGGCGTTCCGGCGCCACCGGGAGAGAGGGGGAGAGAGCCCCCTTCTTCTTCTTCTTCGTCCTTGACCTTCTCCCTAGATGGGAGAAGGGTATCCCCTCTGGTCCATGGCCTCCATGGCGGTGGAGGGGCGAGAGCCCCTCCGAGATTGGATCTGTCTCTTTGTCTCTCTCTGTTTCCGCGTTCTGGGATTATGCCCTTTCACCGTTTCTTATATATCCGGAGATCCGTAACTCTGATTGGATTGAAACATTCGGCCCGTTTTTCCCCGAAAATTAGCTTTCTTGCGGCCAAAGAAGATCAGCAAGCGCCTTACTGGGGCCCCACGAGGGTTAGGGGCGCGCCCAGGGGGGCAGGCGCGCCCCCTTCCTCGTGGCCCCCTCGGGCACCTTCTCGCATTGATTTTCTTCCCATATTTCACAAATATTTCAAAAATATTCTCTGTCCATTTTTATCCTGTTTGGACTCCGTTTGATATGAATTTTCTGCGAAAGAAAAAACATGCAGCAAACAGGAACTGACACTAGGCACTGGATCAATATGTTAGTCCCAAAAATAGTATAAAAAGTTGCCAAAAGTATATGAACGTTGTAGAATATTGGCATGGAACAATAAAAAATATAGATACGACGGAGACGTATCAGTATCCCCAACCTTAATTCTTGCTCGTCCTCGAGTAGGTAAATGATAAAAAAGATAATTTTTGATGTGGAATGCTACCTAGCATAATCTTGATCACATAATCTAATCATGGCATGAATATTAAGACACGAGTGATTCAAAGCAATAGTCTATCATTTGAGATTAAGATAATAATACTTCCAGAATACTAACCAAGCAATTATGTCTTATCAAAATAACTTAGCCAAAGAAAGCTCATCCCTACAAAATCATATAGTCTAGACATGCTCCATCTTCACCACACAAAGCATTCAAATCATGCACAACCCCGATGACAAGCCGAGCAATTGGTTCATACTTTTTAACGCGCTTCAGCTTTTTCAATCCCCACGCAATACATGAGCTCAAGCCATGGACATAGCACTATGGGTGGAATAGAATATGATGATGGAGGTTTGTGTGAAGAAGACAAAAAAGGAGAAAGTCTCACATCGACGCGGCTAATCAACGGGCTATGAAGATGCCCATCAATTGATGTCAATGTGAGGAGTAGGGATTGCCATGCAACGGATGCACTAAGAGCTATAAGTGTATGAAAGCTCAAACTGGAAACTAAGTGGGTGTGCATCCAACTTGCTTGCTCATGAAGACCTCAGGCATTTGAGGAAGCCCATTATTGGAATATACAAGCCAAGTTCTAGAATGAAAATTCCCACTAGTATATAAAAGTGATAACTCAAGAGACTCTCCATATGAAGAACATGGTGCTACTTTAAAGCACAAGTATGGAAAAAAGATAGTAGCATTGCCCCTTCTTTTGAGCCTTCCTTTTTTTATTTGTCCTTTTTTTGGACAATGCTCTATTAATGATGATCATCACACTTCTATTTATTTATAACTCAATGATTACAACTTGATACTAGAACAAGATATGACTCTATATGAATGCCTCTGGCGGTGTACCGGGATGTGCAATGATCTAGCATAGCAATGACATCAAAAACGAACAAGCCATGAAAACATCATGCTAGCTATCTTACGATCATGCAAAGCAATATGACAATAAATGCTCAAGTAATGTATATGATGATGATGGAAGTTGCATGGCAATATATCTCGGAATGGCTATGGAAATGCCATGATAGGTAGGTACGGTGGTTGTTTTGAGGAAGATATAATGAGGTTTATGTGTGATAGAGTGTATCGTATCACGGGGTTTGGACGCACCGGCGAAGTTTGCACCAACTCTTGAGGTGAGAAAGGGCAATGCACGATACCGAAGAGGCTAGCAATGATGCAAGGGTGAGAGTGCGTATAATCCATGGACTCACATTAGTCATAAAGAACTCATATACTTATTGCAAAATTTTATTAGCCCTCGAAGAAAAGTGATAACCCACAAGTATAGGGGATCACAATAGTTTTCGAGGGTAAATTATTCAACCCAAATTTATTGATTCGACACAAGGGGAGCCAAAGAATACTCTCAAGTATTAGCAGTTGAGTTGTCAATTCAACCACACCTGGAAACTTAGTATCTGCAGCAAAGTATTTACTAGCAAAGTAATATGATAGTGGTGGTAACGGTAGCAAAAAGTAACTATAATAAAAGTAATGTTTTTGGTATTTTGTAGTGATGATAGCAATAGCAACGGAAAAGTAAATAAGCGAAGAACAATATATGGAAAGCTCGTACGCAATGGATTATTGATGGAGAATTATGCCGGATGCGGTTCATCATGTAAGAGTCATAACCTAGGGTGACACAGAACTAGCTCCAGTTCATTGATATAATGTAGGCATGTATTCCGAATATAGTCATACGTGCTTATGGAAAAGAACTTGCATGACATCTTTTGTCCTACCCTCCCGTGGCAGCGGGGTCCTTACGGGAACTAAGGGATATTAAGGCCTCCTTTTAATAGAGAACCGAAACAAAGCATTAACACATAGTGAATACATGAACTCCTCAAACTACGGTCATCACCGGTAAGTATCCCGATTATTGTCACTTCGGGGTTAACGGATCATAACACATAATAGGTGACTATAGACTTGCAAGATAGGATCAAGAACACTCATATATTGATGAAAACATAATAGGTTCAGATTTGAAATCATGGCACTCGGGCCCTAGTGACAAGCATTAAGCATAGCAAAGTCATAGCAATATCAATCTCAGAACATAGTGGACACTAGGGATCAAACCCTAACAAAACTAACTCGATTACATGATAGATCCCATCCAACACATCACCGTCCAACAAGCCTACGATGGAATTACTCACGCACGGCGGTGAGCATCATGAAATTGGTGATGGAGGATGGTTGATGATGACGATGGCGACAGATTCCCCTCTCCAGAGCCCCGAACGGACTCCAGATCAGCCCTCCCGAGAGGTTTTAGGGCTTGGCGGCAGCTCCGTATCGTAAAATGCGATGATTTCTTCTCTCTGATTTTTTCTCCCTGAAACTCAATATATGGAGTTGGAGTCGGAGAGGCAACATGGGGCCCACGAGGTAGGGGGGTGCGCCCTAGGGGGGCAGGCACGCCCCCACCCTCGTGGGCAGGTGGTGGGCCCCCTGGCCGTCATCTTTTGCAGGTATTTTTCATATTTTCTGAAAAGTGGCTCCGTGAAGTTTCAGGTCATTCCGAGAACGTTTGCTCCTGCACATATATTGAGTTCTGCTGAAAACAGCGTCAGTCCGGGTTAGTTCCATTCAAATCATACAAGTTAGAGTCCAAAACAAGGGCAAAAGTGTTTGGAAAAGTAGATACATTGGAGACGTATCAACTCCCCCAAGCTTAAACCTTTGCTTGTCCTCAAGCAATTCAGTTGACAAACTGAAAGTGATAAAGAAAATTTTTTACAAACTCTGTTTGCTCTTGTTGTTGTAAATATGTAAAGCCAGCATTCAAGTTTTCAGCACAAATTATAACTAACCACATTCACAATAACGCATAGGTCTCAAGTTTACTCATATCAATAGCATAATCAACTAGCGAACCATAATAATAGATCTCGGATGACAACACTTTCTCAAAACAATCATAATATGATATAACAAGATGGTATCTCGCTAGCCCTTTCTGAGACCGCAAAACATAAATGCAGAGCACCTTTAGAGACCAAGGACTAACTAGACATTGTAATTCATGGTAAAAGAGATCCAGTCAAGTCATACTCAATGTAAACTAACAGTAATGAATGCAAATGACAGTGGTGCTCTCCAACTGGTGCTTTTTATAAGAGGATGATGACTCAGCATAAAAGTAAATAGATAGGCCCTTCACAGAGGGAAGCAGGGATTTGTAGAGGTGCCAAAGCTCAGTTTTGAAACAAAGGTGAATAATATTTTGAGCGGTATACTTTCATTGTCAACATAACAACCAAGAGATGGCGATATCTTCCATGCTACCCACATTATAGGTGGTTCCCAAACAGAATGGTAAAGTTTATACTCCCCCTTCCACCAACAAGCATCAATCCATGGCTTGCTCGAAACAACAAGTGCCTCCAACTAACAAGAGTCCCAGGGGGAGTTTTGTTTGCAATTATTTTGATTTAGTTTGCATAAAGCATGGGACCGGGCATCCCGGTGATCGGCCATTTATCTCATGAGTGAGGAGCGAAGTCCACTCCTCTTGAGAATAACCCGCCTAACATGGAAGATACGGACAACCCTAGTTGATACATGAGCTATTCGAGCATACAAAACAGGATATTTATTTGAAGGTTTAGAGTTTGGCACATACAAATTTACTTGGGACGGCAGGTAGATACCGTATATAGGTAGGTATAGTGGACTCATGTGGAATAACTTTGGGGTTTAGGGAGATTGGATCACAAGCAATATTCCCGCTTAGTACATGTGAAGGCTAGCAAAAGACTGGGAAGCAACCAGCTAGAGAGCGACAACAGTCATGAACATGCATTAAAATTAATCAACACCAAATGCAAGCATGAGTAGGATATAATCCACCATGAACATAAATATCATGAAGACTATGTTGATTTTGTTTCAACTACATGCGTGAACATGTGCCAAGTCAAGTCACTTAAACCATCCAGAGGAGGATAGCACCCTATCATACCACATCATAACTATCTCGATAGCATGTTGGCACGCAAGGTAAACCATTATAACTCATAGCTAATCAAGCATGTCACAAGAAACTATGATCTCTAGTTGTCATTGCAAACATGTTTATTCATAATTGGCTGAATCATGAACGATGAACTAATCATATTTACAAAAACAAAAGAGGTCGAGTTCATACCAGCTTTTCTCATCTCAGTCAGTCCATCATATATCGTCATAATTGCCTTTCACTTGCACGATCGAATGATGTGAATAATAATAATAGTGCACGTGCATTGGACTAAGCTGGAATCTGCAGGCATTCAATAAACATGAGAAGACAAGGCAATATGGGCTCTTTTGTCAGATCAACAATAATGCATACAAGAGCCAGTTCAACAATTTAATTATGATCTTCTCCTATCGACCCCCAAAGAAAAGAAATAAAACTATTTACATGGGAAAGCTCCCAACAAGCAAAAGAAGAACAGGAAATATTTTTGGGTTTTCTTTTTAATTACTACTACAAGCATGGAAATTAAACTGATTAAAAGCTACAACTAATTTTTTGGTTTTTCTTAAGGTTTATTAAACACACAAGAAGAAAGCATAAAAAAGAAAATAAGCTAGCATGGATGATATAATGAAAAAGTATGAGCACCGACATCTAGCAATGAGTGTGTGAACATAAATGTAATGTCGGTGGGAAATACGTACTCCTCAAGCTTAGGATTTTGGCCTAAGTTGGTCTATGGCCACGGCTGGCCTGGTGGATATCCATAATAGTAGCTGGGGTCATACTGCGATGCAGCGGCTATCGCCCGCTGAGCTGCAGCATGGCGACGAGCGGCCTCCTCTCTCCTCTTGTACTCATCTGCCTCCTCTCTGGTGATAGTATATCTTCCTCTTGCCTGATAGTCAAAGAAGGCAGGAGCAGGGAGAGTAATACGGACAACACGGCGTCTATCAAAGATTAGTCGATACTGGAGAGGTGATTCGTTCCTCTCGACAAACTGGTGGTGAACCATATCATTAAAATCTAGATAAGCATTAGGTAATTCAATATCATCTTCGCGTATGGCTACACCAAGAAAATTAGCGATGCGGGTTGCATAAATTCCACCAAAGAAATCTCCATTAAATCTATTAAGGTGCAACCTACGTGCGACAATGGCTCCCAAATTATAAGATTGGTCTCCTAACACAGCACTCCTAAGAATACTGAGATCGGGGACACACTTGTGACATGCCTCATATTTACCATTGATGCATCTACCTATGAAGAGAGCAAAATAGTGTATAGCAGGAAAGTGAATGCTCCCTATGGTAGCTTGTGTAATATCTCTAGATTCTCCCACAGTTATGCTAGCAAGAAAATCTCTAAATTCAGATTTGCGAGGGTCCCTTATACTACCCCATTGTGGAAGTTTGCATGCAGTGGTAAAATCCTCTAAGTCCATAGTGTAAGAACTATCATAAAGATCAAACATGACAGTTGGAGAATTACGTGAAGTTGAAAATTCAAACCTCCTCACAGAGGTACTGGTGAGGTTGTGATACTGGCTGCACTTCTCTTCCTCGAAGCTCACAAGATCAGCGTTACGCAAATATGCGTTAAATTCTTCTTTAATTCCCGCTCGATCCATAAAGTTCTTAGAAGGCCATTCACAAGGACGCACTGGAGCGTCTCTTGGTGGCTCGTCATCAGTATCACACATTGCAAGCCTGGGTCCTTGCTTCCTTGAAGAACCACCTTGGAACATTTTCCTAAGCATATTTCTTCCTCTGAAAAATTCTTAATTTTTTTAGTAACTTCAAAATAAAAGTAAACCAAACTCAATAATACTGATAGCAACTACTCCTACAAGTGCCTAGGGCCTATATCATGCATCAAAACTACTTTTGACCATATAAATTTTACATGCAAGCTCAAGAACAGGGTCACCTAAGCAACAAAAATTTGCAATGAATAAAGCACTAGAACACAAACTAATTGGAACAATGGAGGAGTCACATACCAAGGAACAATCTCCCCAAGTAGTTTTGTGAGAGGTGCTTTGAGCAAGGAGATCGAAAATGGCAGCAAAACAAGCTTGGACTCGGGTTTGAGCTGGATATTCGTGTTTGTGGGAGGAAGAAGAAGTGTGTGGGTGAAAGGGTAAGTGGAGGAGGGCCACTGTGGGCCCACGAGGCAGGGGGCGCGCCCTCCACCCTTGTGGGCAGGTGGTTGGCCCCCCTGCTGTGTTCTCAGTGCTAAATATTCTAGAAAAATCATATTTAAATTTCAGGGCATTTGGAGAACTTTTATTTTCGAGGTATTTTTATATTGCACGGATAATCAGATGACAGACAAAAAAAATATTCATTTTCATTTTATTTAATATAAGTATCAGAAAGTAAAAGTGGGGTACAGAAGGTTGTGCCTTCTAGTTTCATCCATCTCATAATCATCAAAATGAATCCTCTAACAAGGTTGATCAAGTCTTGTTAACAAACTCATTCCGAATAACATGGAACCGGAGAAATTTCGAATAACACTATGTTACCTCAATGGGGATATGCACATCCCCAATAATAAGAATATCACATTTCTTCTTGACAGTAGGAAGAGGAAATTCAAAACCTCCAAATATAATCGATGGAATTTTTCCAATAGAGTTGATACTATGAACTTGAGGTTGTTTCCTCGGAAAGTGTACCGTATGCTCATTGCCATTAACATGAAAAGTGACATTGCCTTTAGTACAATAAATAACAGCCCCTGCAATATTCAAAAAGGGTCTTCCAAGAATAATAGACATACTATCGTCCTCAGGAATATCAAAAATAACAAAGTCCGTTAAAATAGTAACGTTTGCAACTGCAACAGGCACATCCTCACAAATATCGACAGGTATAGCAGTTGATTTATTAGCCATTTGCAAAGATATTTCAGTAGGTGTCAACTTATTCAAATCAAGTCTACGATATAAAGAGAGAGGCATAACACTAACACCGGCTCCAAGATCACATAAAGCAGTTTTAACATAGTTTCTTTTAATAGAGCATGGTATAGTGGGTACACCGGGATCTCCAAGTTTCTTTGGTATTCCACCCTTAAAAGTATAATTAGCAAGCATGGTGGAAATTTCAGCTTCCGGTATCTTTCTTTTATTTGTAATAATATCTTTCATGTACTTAGCATAAGGGTTGGTTTTGAGTAGATCAGTTAATCGCATACGCAAAAAGATAGGTCTAATCATTTCATCAAAGCGCTCAAAATCCTCATCATCCTTTTTCTTGGATGGTTTGGGAGGAAAAGGCATGGGTTTCTGAACCCAAGGCTCTCTTTCTTTACCATGTTTCCTAGCAACAAAGTCTTTCTTATCATAACGTTGATTCTTTGATTGTGGGTTATCAAGATCAACTGCAGGTTCAATTTCTATATCATTATCATTACTAGGTTGAGCATCATCATGAACATTATCATTAGCATTACCACTAGTTTCAGGTTCATTACCAGATTGAGTTTCGGCATCAGAAATAGAAATATCATTTGGATTCTCAGGTGTTTCAGTAATAGGTTCACTAGAAGCATGCAAAGTCCTATCATTTTTCTTTTTCTTCCTTTTAGAAGGACTAGGTGCATCTACATTATTTCTTTGAGAATCTTGCTCAATTCTCTTAGGGTGGCCATCAGGATACAAAGGTTCCTGAGTCATTTTATCACCTCTAGTCATAACTCTAACAACATTATCATTGTTCTTACTATTCAATTCATTGAGCAAATCATTTTGAGCTTTAAGTACTTGTTCTACTTGAGTGGTAACCATAGAAGCATGTTTACTAATAAGTTTAAGTTCACCTTTAACATTAGCCATATAATCACCCAAGTGTTCAAGCATATTTGAATTGTATTTCAATTGTCTACCAAAATAAGCATTAAAGTCTTCTTGCTTAGCCATAAATTTATCAAACTCATCTAAGCATGGGCTAGCAAATTTAGTAAATGGGATTTCAGCTTTATCATATCTATAAAGAGAATTTACCTTTACTACCTGTGTCAGGTTATCAAGACCATGAGTTTCTTCAATAGGAGAAGGATTTGGATTATATGTTTCTTCAACAGGCGGTAAATTAAGACCATGTATTTCTTCAATAGGAGGTAAATTCTTAACATCTTTAGCTTTAATACCTTTTTCTTTCATAGATTTCTTTGCCTCTTGCATATCTTCAGGACTGAGAAATAGAATACCCCTCTTCTTCGGAGTTGGTTTAGGAATAGGCTCAGGAATTGGCTCCGGAGGTGTCCAATTATTTTCATTTGTCAACATATTATTCAATAAAATTTCAGCTTCATCTGGTGTTCTTTCCCTTAAAACAGAACCAGCACAACTATCCAGGTAATCTCTGGAGGCATCGGTTAGTCCATTATAAAAGATATCAAGTATTTCATTTTTCTTAAGAGGATGATCAGGCAAAGAATTAAGTAATTGAAGCCTCCCCCAAGCTTGTGGGAGACTCTCTTCTTCAATTTGGACAAAATTATATATATATATATATATCCCTTAAAGTAGCTTGTTTATTATGAGCAGGGAAATATTTAGCAGAGAAGTAATAAATCATATCCTGGGGACTACGCACACAAGCGGGATCAAGAGAATTAAACCATATCTTAGCATCACCCTTTAATGAGAACGGAAATATTTTAAGGATATAAAAGTAGCGAGTTCTCTCATCTTTAGTAAACAGGGTGGCTATATCATTCAACTTAGCAAGATGTGCCACAACAGTTTCAGATTCATAACCATGAAAAGGATCAGATTCAACCAAAGTAATTATATCAGGATCAACAGAGAATTCATAATCCTTATCAGTAACAAAGATAGGTGAAGTAGCAAAAGCAGGGTCAGGTTTGATTCTAGCATTTAGAGATTGCTTACTCCATTTAGCTAATAACCTTTTGAGTTCATTTCTATTTTTGCAAGCTAAAATAGCAAAAGAAGCTTCTTGATCAAAAACATAATCCTTAAGGATAACAAGTGATTCTTCATCATCACTTTCATCAGTATCATCAGATTCAATATTTTCAATTTCTCTAGCCCTAGCAATTTGTTCATCAAGAAAATCACTAAGTGGCATAGTAGTATCAGGCATAGAGGTAGTTTCATCATAAGTATCATGCATAGCAGAAGTGGCATCATCAATAACATGCGACATATCAGAACGAATAGCAGAAGCAGGTGTAGGTGTCGCAAACTTACTCATAACAGAAGGTGAATCAAGTGCAGAGCTAGATGGTAGTTCCTTACCTCCCCTCGTAGTTGAGGGATAGATCTTGGTTTTTGGATCTCTTAAGTTCTTCATAATGATAAGCAGATATATATCCCAAGTGACTCAAAGAATAGAGCTATGCTCCCCGGCAACGGCGCCAGAAAATAGTCTTGATAACCCACAAGTATAGGGGATCGCAACAATTTTCGAGGGTAAAGTATTCAACCCAAATTTATTGATTCGACACAAGAGGAGCCAAAGAATACTCTCAAGTATTAGCAGTTGAGTTGTCAATTCAACCACACCTGGAAACTTAGTATCTGCAGCAAAGTATTTAGTAGCAAAGTAATATGATAGTGGTGGTAACGGTAGCAAAAAGTAACGGTAGTAAAAGTAATGTTTTTGGTATTTTGTAGTGATGATAGCAATAGCAACGGAAAAGTAAATAAGCGAAGAACAATATATGGAAAGCTCGTAGGCAATGGATTATTGATGGAGAATTATGCCGGATGCGCTTCATCATATAACAGTCATAACCTAGGGTGACACAGAACTAGCTCCAGTTCATTGATATAATGTAGGCATGTATTCCGAATATAGTCATACATGCTTATGGAAAAGAACTTGCATGTCATCTTTTGTCCTACCCTCCCGTGGCAGCGGGGTCCTTACGGAAACTAAGGGATATTAAGGCCTCCTTTTAATAGAGAACCGGAACAAAGTATTAACACATAGTGAATACATGAACTCCTCAAACTATGGTCATCACCGGTAAGTATCCCGATTATTGTCACTTCGGGGTTAACGGATCATAACACATAATAGGTGACTATAGACTTGCAAGATATGATCAAGAAGACTCATATATTGATGAAAAAAATAATAGGTTCAAATCTGAAATCATGGCACTCGGGCCCTAGTGACAAGCATTAAATATAGCAAAGTCATAGAAACATCAATCTCAGAACATAGTGGACGCTAGGGATCAAACCCTAACAAAACTAACTCGATTACATGATAGATCACATCCAACCCATCACCGTCCAGCAAGCCTACGATGGAATTACTCACGCACGGCAGTGAGCATTATGAAATTGGTGATGGATGATGGTTGATGATGACGATGGCGACGGATTCCCCTCTGTGGAACCCCGAACGGACTCCAGATCAGCCCTCCTGAGAGGTTTTAGGGCTTGGCGGCGGCTCTGTATCATAAAACGCGATGATTTCTTCTCTCTGATTTTTTTCTCCCAGAAACTCAATATATGGAGTTTGAGTTGGAGTCGGAGAGGCAACAGGTGGCCCATGAGGTAGGGGGCGCGCCCTAGGGGGGCAGGCGCGCCCCTACCCTCGTGGGCAGGTGGTGGGCCCCCTGGCCTTCATCTTTTGCAGGTATTTTTCATTTTTTCTGAAAAGTGGCTTCGTGAAGTTGCAGGTCATTCCGAGAACGTTTGCTCCTGCACATAAATAACACCACGGTAATTTTGCTGAAAGCAGCGTCAGTCCGGGTTAGTTCCATTCAAATCATGCAAGTTAGAGTCCGAAACAAGGGCAAAATTGTTTGGAAAAGTAGATACATTGGAGACATATCACAAAGTACCACTACGCATGCCCCTAGGGGGATAGATTGGTAGGAAAAGACCATCGCTCGTCCCCGACCGCCACTTATAAGGAAGACAATCAATAAATACCTCATGCTCCAACTTCGTTACATAACGGTTCACCATACGTGCATGCTACGGGACTTGCAAACCTCAACACAAGTATTTCTCAATATCACAATTACTCAACTAGCACGACTCTAATATCACCACCTTTATATCGCAAAACTATTGCAAGGAATCAAACATATCATATTCAGTGATCTACAAGTTTTATGTAGGATTTTATGACTAACCATGTGAATGACCAATTCCTGTCAACTCTCTAAATAGATATAATTATTTCTACAAAAGATATGCCCACGCTCTAACACATATAAGTGAAGCAAAAGAGCATTCTACGAATGGCGGTTTTCTATGTGAAGAGAAACAGACAATCCAAACTTCAAATGATATAAGTGAAGCACATGAAGCATTTTATAAAGCCATACTCAAAAGATTTAAGTGAAGTGAAATGAGCATTCTATAAATCAACCAAGGACTATCTCATACCAGCATGGTGCATAACAGGAAAGTGAAAACTAAATGCAAAAGACGCTCCAAGATTGCACATATCGCATGAACGAAACAAATCCGAAAACTGTTGGGTAACGTGGTAATTTCAAAAAATTTCCTACACACACGCAAGATCATGGTGATGCATAGTAACAAGAGGGAAGAGTGTTGTCAACGTAACCTCGTAGACCGAAAGCGGAAGCGTTAGCACAATGCAGTTGATGTAGTCGTACGTCTTCGCGATTCGACCAATCAAGCACCGAACGCACGACACCTCCGAGTTCAGCACATGTTCAGCCCGATGACGTCCCTCGAACTCCGATCCAGCCGAATGTTGAGGGAGAGTTTCGTCAGCATGACGGCGTGCTGACAACGATGATGTTCTACCGACGCAGGGCTTCGCCTAGGCACTGCTACAGTATTATCGAAGTGGACTATGGTGGAGGGGGGCACCGCACACGGCTAAAAGATCAAATCAATTGTTGTCTTTATGGGGTGCCCCCTGCCCCTGTATATAAAGGAGCAAGGGGGAGGTGCGGCCGGCCAGGAGGAGGCGCGCCAGGAGGAGTCCTACTCCCACCGGGAGTAGGACTCCCTCCCTCCCTTGTTGGATTAGGAGAAGGGGGGGAAAGAGGAGGGAGAGAGGAAGGAAAGGGGGGGGGGGCGCCCCCCTCTCCTTGTCCTATTCGGACTAGAAGGGAGGGGCACGCGGCCCTGCCCTGGCCACCTCTCCTCTTCTCCACTAAGGCCCACTATGGCCCATTAATCCCCCGGGGGGTTCCGATAACCCCTCGGTACTCCGGTAAAATCCCGATTTCACCCGGAACACTTCCGATATCCAAATATAGGCCTCCAATATATCAATGTTCATGTCTTGACCATTTCGAGACTCCTAGTCATGTCCGTGATCACATCCGGAACTCCGAACAACCTTCAGTACATCAAAACTCATAATATAATCGTCATCAAAACTTTAAGCATGCGGACCCTACGGGTTCGAGAACTATGTAGACATGACCGAGACATGTCTCCGGTCAATAACCAATAGCGGAACGTGGATGCTCATATTGGCTCCCACATATTCTATGAAGATCTTTATTGGTCAGACCGCATAACAACATACGTTGTTCCCTTTGTCATCGGTATGTTACTTGCCTGAGATTCGATCGTCGGTATCTCAATACGTAGTTCAATCTCGTTACCAGCAAGTCTCTTTACTCGTTCCGTAATACATCATCCCGCAACTAACTCATTAGTTGCAATGCTTGCAAGGCTTAAGTGATGTGCATTACTGAGTGGGCCCAGAGATACCTCTCTAACAATCGGAGTGACAAATCCTAATCTCGAAATACGCCAACCCAACAAGTACCTTTGGAGACACCTGTAGAGCACCTTTATAATCACCCAGTTATGTTGTGATGTTTGGTAGCACACAAAGTGTTCCTCCGGTAAACGGGAGTTGCATAATCTCATAGTCATAGGAACATGTATAAGTCATGAAGAAAGCAATAGCAACAAACTAAACGATCAAGTGCTAAGCTAACGGAATGTGTCATGTCAATCACATCATTCTCCTAATGATGTGATCCCATTAATAAAATGACAACTCATGTCTATGGTTTGGAAACATAACCATCTTTGATTAACGAGCTAGTCAAGTAGAGGCATACTAGTGACACTCTGTTTGTTTATGTATTCACACATGTATTATGTTCCCGGTTAATACAATTCTAGCATGAATAATAAACATTTATCATGATATAAGGAAATAAATAATAACTTTATTATTGCCTCTAGGGCATATTTCCTTCAGTCTCCCACTTGCACTAGAGTCAATAATCTAGATTGCACAGTAATGATTCTAACACCCATGGATGAACTTGGCAATGGGGAATACCCAGGCGGGTATTGCCCTCCCATCCCCACCCGTGGGGAAAGAAATTTTCCCATCCCCGTCCCCATCGGGCATATCATCCCCATCCCCATTCCCACTCACACCCACAATCTGTACATAAAAACATGAGTATTTCAACATAAAAATAACAAGATTTCTACCAAAAACAGCAGCATTTCAACCAAAAAACAGCGGCATTTCATTGCAATAAATAGCAGCATTTGATTGCAATAAATAACAGCATTTCCACTAAAAATAGTAGCATTTGATCTCAATAAGCAGCATCATTTAAACATAAAAACAACAGTATCTCAGCTCAACAAATAGTAGTACTTCAGCATAATAAACGTCCAGGTTTCATAGTAAATAGTAGCAATTCAGCACATAATCAATACCCAAATCTCAGTTTTCACACACCAACACATAATAGTTCACAATCTTACAATAAGGGCTTTACAATTAATAGGTTCACACACAAATTTAAGCAAATAAGTCTTTGCAACCAAAAGAACAGTTGAAAGCCATCAATAGTTCAACATGGCAGCCTCTAAATCTCCATTCTTCATGAAGCGTCAAGCGCAGCTTTCCAGATCAGGTGGGGGCAGAACCTACAAGAGAACATACAATGAGATCACACACATAATTTAAAACTTGGAAATTATGAACATTAGTTAGTAGCAATGAGGAAGTGCTTCACCTCTTGATTGTCTTGGAGACAAGTACAGAAACTTGGTGAGTTTGCATTGTTGCCATCTACGAGAAAACAAGTTAGTACATATGAACATGTAAAGAAACATGGCAGCAAGATCAACATGAATATAAACAGCAACACACACACACCTTTATATTTGTTCTGTATCCAATCTTGTGATCACATTAGAGTCTCTAACATTTCTGGAGTAAGACTACAACGATGGTCACAAAGAACTCTACCACTTGTACTGAATGTAGATTCTGAAGGAACGGTGCTGACTGGAATAGTAAAGATGTCACAAGCTAGCATCCGTAAAGTAGGATAGCGTGTTCCAGCCACTTTCCACCAATCTAACACATTAAATTTTTCTTGGGAAACTGGAACTAGCTCATCTTCTAAGTAGCGGACTAACTCATATTTCATCCTAGAAGCTGCTGGCCTTTTCTGAGCAACAACTCATTGAAGAGTGACATAAGAGCTGGGGCTTGCATAGAAGAACAAGAGGAAGAAGGGACTGATTCATCATCATCCTTCTCAAGACTGTATTCCTCTAACAATTTGCATAACTTGGCAACTAATTCTACCACATACCTTTCACACTCTACAGATGAAACGTTGACACCATGTAACATTGCAAAGCAAACAAGCAACATCTCGTTTTTGTACCGAGGATCAAGAATTGTAGCCATGCCCATTAGACTTTGAATATCAGTCCAATATTTATTAAACTTATCTGTCATGCTAGCAGACATGGCTTCTATCACATCATTGCCACATATTGACCATTGTCTCATGTTCATTTTGATCTCACAAATCTTGGGGAAATATATGTTGGCTGTTACATAATCACTTACAAAAAATAGTGCAGTGATGTCAAAGAACAAGCGCAACCTCTCGACAACATGAGTGGCAAAATCCCACTCTTCCTCACTAGGGAGACTCTCATATTGTTTCTCAACCTTCTTTAATCTCGCAAAAACAGATCTATATGGCAGAGCAACACTAAGCATTGTGAAAGTTGAATTCCACCTAGTTCTGCAATCAAGTGTTAATCTTCTTGTAATTTTGACCTTTTGATATTTTGCAATTTCCTCAAACTTCTCTACTCTTTTTGGTGTAGCAGTCCAAAAGGCCACTGTCGGATCACGGGTTCCGGTAGACCCTTAAGGTTCGAACACTGGGGTGCGCGCGGAGATCACGCCCTCTACCTCCCCATCTCACAAAGATCTAAACTACTAAAAGAACTGCACGAGAGACACAAGGTTTATACTGGTTCGGGCCACCGTTGTGGTGTAATACCCTCCTCCAGTGTGTGGTTGGTGGATTGCCTCCTGGGGCTGGTGATGATGAACAATACAAGGAAGAACTGCCTCGCGAGGGTCTATTCTTGGCTGGGGCGATGAACTGCTAGGAGGAGTTCAGTCACCCTTCTCTCTCTCTCTCACTCACTCTCTCTACTTTTCTCTCACTTGTCGACCGTCTAGTTGAGATCGAACCGAACGAACCCACCCCCTTGCTATGCGAGTCGCTGGTCCTATTTATAGGCAAAGGCCCTGGGCCTCTTCCCAAATATTGAGCGGGAAGGGCGCCAACAATGGCGGGCTAATTTGAAGGGGAACAGCAAGTACACTTATCCTGACTAAAGTTGGTCTTCGCCTGTGAAAGGCTCTGCGGTGACGCCGTGCTGGGCTCCATGGTGACCTCCGTCTCGTAGTTCGCCTGGTCTTGGTCTCGTTGCACCGAAATGGCAACCTTTGCCTGATGCCTCGGTACTCTGCGGCTGCGCTTGCCCCCTTTGCACCAAAGATGAAAGAAGGACGCTGCGCGCACTGGCGCCCGCCTGGCACCCTCGATCGTCATGGCTTGCGTCATGGGCACCTCGCGAGGTATCCCGCCTTGATTTCTCCGCCTCCTCGCGAGCCAGCCTGAGGAGGCTGCGCCTGAGGATGCGCCGTGTCGTCCGCCCCACGAGGCTTGGCCCCTCACGAGGGTCTTGAGTATTGTGTTGATGAAGATGGGCCATGCTGGGCCTCCTTTGAGCCACGCCGCAGGCAGGCAAGTCTGGGGACCCCCGTTCCCAGAACGCCGATAGTAGCCCCCGGGCCCAAGGCGCGCATGGACTTGGCCGTGCCGAGAGGCGAAAGGGCCAAGGGCGAAGCGCCGCGGGCCCTAACAGCCTGCGGCTTGGGCGCCGTGTGGCGGTTGATTGGACGCAAGTGCTTCAGCAACCGCGCAGGTTGGTAAAGGAGCGGCATCTGCCCAGACTTCGCCTTTTGCTTTCTCCAGTCGCTGCTCAAATCCCCTTTCTTGCGCCTTCCCTTTCTTCCTCCAAACTTCCAGATCTACTCCAGCTGCGCGACCTAGGAAGCCATGGCGCCTCGCCAGCCTCCGGCCGAAGCTTGGTATTCTCCTGCTCTGGACTTGCCGAATGTGCCCAAGGCGGGCCTTGCCCGGCTGCGCCGGATGGCGGCGGTGTAGGGCATCAACGGGGCGAAGGTGTTCAAGGCCGGCTCCGCCACCCCTGAGGGCCGAGGGAGCACCTTTTATCCTCTCTTTGTAAGCTCCATTGCTGCGGGCCTGGTGCCTTCCTTCTCCGAGTTCTTCTTCTCTATCCTCCGCCATTACAACTTGCAGGCTCTGCATCTCCACCCCAACTCTGTCCTTCTTCTAGCGATCTTCGCTTACTACTGCGAGGCCCACGTAGGGGTGCAACCTTCGGTGGCCTTGCCGCGCCACTACTTCTCCCTTCGGGTCTCCGGCGGCTCTCTTTCTGCGTGCGCGGGCTTCATCGCGTATGGCGGCACCATTGCCATCTCGAATCCCGGGAAGAGGATTGAGGGCTTCAGGAGCAAGTGGGTCTTGGCAAATGCCGGGCGCATCCACCCTCGGCTGATCTTGCCTACGGAGCAGCCCGTGAGCTCCAGCGACTGGTGCCGAGCGGAGCTCACGGACCCCCGTGTGAAACTGGTGTTGGGGAAGATGGACACGGACCTGAGGCCGGCCAGCATGGTGGCGGCGAAGTTGACCGGTGCATCGCTGCTGAAGGAGTTCCTGGAGCACCAGCTGGCTCCGCTCCGGCGGTACCCTTCTCCAATGTGGAGGCCTCATCCGAGCCCCGAGGCCGTGGACGAAGAGGATGTGACCGCGGTTCTCCAATCTCTGGTCGGGGGTGAGGTGGCAAGGTTGAAGGGCGCTCCCAAGCCCTTGTTCCTTCGCGACGACTGGAAGCAGGTGGCGAAGTCCATGCCTGTTTTTAACGGGGACGGGCTCGTGCCCGTGGCGGCTTCCGAAGGACCGGTGGATGTACCCTCCGGCGACTCCAGCAATGAGGAGGAGGAAGAGGAGCGGGGAGAGGGGCCCGACTCTGGGGCGGCTGATGGAGAGTCGAGGGCTCCCCTCTCCCGGCGCGGGTCCCGCACTCTCCGCCTTCCACCGAGCGATGATGATGATGACGATGACGTACTGGGTAGCGGGAGCTCGCCCACGATCCCGGAGAGGGGCAGGACCGGGTCGATCCCCCGCAGGTCCGTCCTGACTCCGGGGCGAACCATGGACGCGCCTTCTGCTTCTGAGGTCGACCCTTCCAGCCGGCTGTCAGGCTTCAAGTTGGGCCGGAGGCTGCCCGAGCTCACCGGCGATGACCCGTAAGTGCCTGATCCTTGATCTTTTGTTTCTCGTTCCGCCGACGAGGCTTGATGATTGCTTCTCTTGAATAGGCTGACGCCAGCAGCGAAGAAGCCGAAGGGAGCCCCCGAGGCCCCATCTGCGGCGACACCTCTGCCTGCAGGGGAGGGAGATTGTGGCGCGCGGGCCTCTCCTGCCCGCTCATCCTTGCGAGGCTTGGCTGAGCTGGCTGGGGCGAGCCCAGCCCCCATGGCTCGAACGACTCCTGAGGCACCCTCGTCTGGCGCCGCTGCTACGGCTGTGGAGGCGCAGCGGACTCCGCCTTGAGACACTGCGGCCTCGCCGCCGCTACTTTCTCCTCCCGTTCCACCGACCGTTGCTTCCCCCACTCCTCCTGTTGTCTTGGGGCGCACCGATGTTTCTCCGCCTCCTTCTTCCATCTTGGAGCGTGCCGTTGCTGAACTGGACCGGCTGCGGCAGGATCTTCTCGGCGCCGAACCTCGCTTGGTGGCCGGGCGCCTGGAACTGGCTTCGGGGTGGATTCGTTCTGATGCTTCGATTCGGGCGGCATTGGTTCAGGCCTCAACAGCCTATGACGGAGAGAAGGAGGCCACCCTCGAGGCGAAGGCTGCCCGAGACGCGGCCCTGGGAGAGGTGGTTGAAGTCCGCGGTCGTTGCAAGGCGCTGGAGGACGAGCTGCAAGGCCTGCAGGACCAGCTCGCGAAGGAGGTTCGTCTTTGCCAGGAACAAGAAGAAGGCATGAAGGCTCGCGAGGCGGCCATCGAGGGCCGGGAGGCCAAGCTCAAGAAGCGCCGCGACCGTCTAAGTGCGCTGGGGGAGGAGCTGGAGGCGACGAGGGTCGAGCTGGACAGCAAGGCCAAGGTTCTTGCCGAGGATCGCGTGGCCTTCGCGGACATGGAGAAAGATGCCCGCGCTTCGCTGAAGACGCTTTACGAGAGCGGCCTAGACAGCCCGCTAGCCGGTGATGGTGACGACCCCGCCAAGCTGCTTCCTTTCCTGGTTAAGGCCCTTGGGGACGTCGACCTTGGCATCGGCCCCACGGCCGAGGCCGAGGCGCGCGTCCTGTCTTCTGCTGCGCTGACGCGGGTCTTCGGCTACATCTACCTTCGTGATCCCAACGCCGACCTCGACGGCCTGCTGGAACCGGTGAGCGGCGAGGGTGCTGCCGCTGCTGTCGAAGCCATGAAGGGGCGCACAGAGGCGCTGCTGGGGAAGTTCCGGGCCTTCAGCACCAAGCCAAAGCAAGGCGCTGCCGGCCCTGCTGCTCCACGAGGCGAAGCCACTCCGCACAGCTTCACCGCCAACAAGTGACTCCGTTCCATCCCTATTCTTCTTTCAATTCCTGCACATGCATCACGCCTCGGGGAGGCATTTAAACTTGCGTTTGGTATTGAGACGACAGTATGGACTGTAATATTTGCTTTTAAGTTCCTTGAATTTTATGCTTTTTCTTCCCTACTTGCTTGTGTTCTACGCCGGCAGAGCCCGGCCCCGCGCGTGCCTCACCCAGCATTAGCCCCGACCGGAAACCAGGACGGGACCAAAGGAGTGAGGGGCTACATGACAAGTTAGGCTCCTGAGTCGCGATGCTCAGGAGTCCCCCTTGGCGTGCGAACAACAAGTAGGGAGGCACGATGTAGGTGTATCTTCTGTTCTACGTCTGCAGAGCCCGGCTCCGCGCGTACCTCACCCAGCATAGCCTTTCGGAACTAAGGGGTGAGGGGCTACGGAGCCAGTTAGGCTCCTGAGTCGTGATGCTCAGGAGCCCCCCTTGACGCGCAAACAACGGGTGATGAGGTGCAATGTAAGCGGGGCTACCGTTCTACGTCTGCAGAGCCCGGCCCCGCGCGTACCTCACCCAGCATAGCCTTTCGGAACTAAGGAGTGAGGGGCTATGGGACCAGTTAGGCCCCTAAGTCGCGATGCTCAGGGGTCCCCCTTGACGCGCAAACGGCCTTCATACCTTGGCTCCACTCAGGGAGAGACGCGCGACGAACCAGGCCCGAGGGGCCTGGCTGGGCGGCGTACGTCTGGGCGTGACCCAGTTGTAGCCCCCATGCCTAGCCCCCTCGCGCGGCACTCCCGAGGGGAGGCGTTGCGATGAGGCCAGCCACTGAGCTCTGGGCTCCCTGAGGTTAATGCGGCCCGGAGGCCACCCCCAGTTGTTTATCACCAGCGCGGAGCATAGCGCTTCCGTATGTGTACGGGCATAGCCGCTCCTCGGCAGTGTCGTCAGCCAGCATGGAGCATGGTGCTTCCACTGGTACGTGGGAGGGGGCTCCCCTCCGGGAGGAGCCCCCGGGGCGTGTACAACCCCGCCCTGACACGTGGCCGGCACGGTAGGGCTAGGTGAGGTGTATCTGGGCACCCGTGAGCCAGCACGGGACTCACGAGGCCCTACCTCTAGGCGGGTTGCGCCTGCACTGGGCCGTATCTTGAGATGTGTCCCTGCAAAATTTGGTTAGATGCCGGTACTCTACGTCCTCGGGTCCCGGCCCTCGAGCTTGTCTCAGCCGTCGCTGGTATGCCAGGTCGCGATGCCGTGGACAAGGCCAGAGGGTGAGGGCTGGAGAGCCAGTAAGAGCCCTGAGTCGCGATGCTCAGGCACCCCCCCCTTTAACGTGCAAGTGGCCGACATGGAGAAGAAGGGATGCCACGGACAGGCATCAAGCAATCAAGCATGATAGGCAATGCATAGTTGGAAATAAACGCGAGGGAGATACACGCCGCTGGGCCTAGCTGAGCGGCTTGGGGATGATGCAGCCCGAGGGGCGCCCCCAACAAGGCAAACTAACGACCGAAAAATAAAGGGGATACATGCCGCAGGGACGGACCCACGCGGCCTGGGAGTGATGCAACCCTGGGAGGGCGCCCCCAGCTAGGAATGAAGCTTGAAAGATGTCACCTGAGGATGTCGTCGGTGAAGTGGCGTTGGTGCAGCAGACTCGGTGGGCTGCAGAAGTCGATCCTCATGAGCCCCCAGGCCCCGGGGCCTCGAGAGGCTCCAGAGGCACTGGTGGCTCCTCGCGAGCTGTCTTCATCTCCGCCAGGGCCGCGGAACGCCTGTCTTCCTGAGCCTCCATGATGCCCCTCATGAGGCGCTGGTATGCCGCAGCCATGCTCGGCAGGCCGTAAGGCATGCGAATATAGCTGTGGGGTGGACCCCCGCAGCGCCCCACTTGCGAGGGCCAGAGACGCTCCATCGTGGCGATCTGATTGAGCCCTGGTACGTCGACGCAGACGCGCAGCCCACCATCCTCGCCTGGATGTGGGGCCACAGCTGGTAGGCGGCGGCAACCTCTCATGATCCTTGACTCCTGTAGTTCTTGAATGGCCTCGTTAACGAACTCCTGCTGGTCTGACCTTCCTTGCCTGGCTCCTTCTCGAGGGAAACGTGCTTCGAAGCACGCCTCCACATGGTGCCCAAGCGCCTCCCTCGTGACCCTGGCTAGGTCGGTGGCCCTCCAGGTGAGAGCCCCCGAGCCCTGCCGGAGGAGGGCGTCGGGCGCGCTTTCCTATGTGATGGATGGGGGGTCCCCCTGGGCTGACACGGGCCCTGAAGGGCCTGCCTCCTGAGGGGCTGAGCCTGACGACGTCTTCTTCTTCTTGGGGGTGGTCTCAGGAAGCCTCCTGCTTCCGCGATCTGGGTCTTCGAGCGACGCGGCCTGATAGGCTCGCTCCAGGGAACACACTGCATCCTTCTCTTCACAGGGCACCGTGATGATGCCACTACTTCCTGGCATCTTGAGGACGTTGTAGCCGTGGTGAGTCACGACCATGAACTTGGCCAGCGCTAGGTACCCGAGGATGGCGTTGTACGGTAGGCGGATGTGGGCGACGTCGAAGTCGATGAGCTCGGTGCGGTAGTTTCTTCGAGCCCCGAAGGTGACAGGGAGGCGGACCTGCCCGATCGGGACTGTGGAACCGTCGGTGATTCTGGAGAAAGGCTTGGTCGGCTGAAGCTGGTCGTAGGGCACTTGGAGATTGTTGAACGTTTCCACGGACAGGACGTTGAGCCCTGCCCCACCATCGATGAGGGTCTTGGTGACCAGCACGTTGCTGATGACTGGGGAGCAAAGTACCGGGAGGACTCCGGTCGTGGCCGCGCACTTGAGCTGGTCCGCTGAGCTGAACGTGATGGCGCACGCCGACCACCTGAGGGGGCGTGTTGCTTCGAGCTTGGGGAGAACTGCATTCACTTCACGGGCAAACTGCTTGAAGATACGTTGAGAGGCTGGGGCTTGAGCTCCGCCCAGGATGCAGGCGATTGCGCGCGGCTCTTGGAAGCCCCCAGCCCCCTCGTCTTGATGGCGGTCTTTGTTCCTCCTTGGCTGAGGCGGCAGCGGAGGTAGGCCTGCGTTGCCATGAGGGCGATCCTCACGAGGCTGATCCCTCCAGTCTCCCTCGCAAGGCAGGTCCCGCCAGCGGTCCTCGCGAGGTTGGTCGCGCCACCCCTGGCGCGGGCCGTGATCTTCCCAGCATCCTGGGTTTCTTCCTCCTCCTTGGCCGTAGCCCCGGTCTGCACGGTCAGGGCGACGGCCGATCCTTCCTTCTCGCACGGCACGGAGTTCTTGACATTCGTTGGTGTTGTGGGTGTGGAGGTCGTGGTACACACAGTACCGGCTGCCCCTGGAGGGTTCGGGCAGATCCTTGCCCCGCTTGGTGTCTGGTTCTACTGCGAGTACGGCAACCCCCTTGCGCTTCACGTCCTTGGCCTTGGGCTTCTTCTCTTCTGGGTCCGCGGCAGGCAGCTCAAGGAGGAAGAGACGTCCCTCCTCAGCCCTGGCGCACTTGTTCGCCAAGTTGAACAGCTCCAGGGAGGTGCAGAGGTCTTCGTGCATCGCTAGCTCCTCCTTCATCTTGACGTCGCGCACGCCATCGGAGAAGGCCGAGATGATGGCTTCCTCGGACACCTTGGGGATCTTGAGGCGCGCGTTGTTGAAGCGCTGGATGTACTTTTGCAGGGTTTCCCTAGGTTGTTGCTTGATGCGGCGCATGTCGCTCACGGCGGGTGGCCGGTCGCGAGTACCTTGGAAGTTGGCGATGAAGCGGGTGCGCATCTGGTCCCAGGAAGAGATCATGCCTGGAGCCAGATTCAGGAGCCAGGTGCGAGCTCCTTCCTTGAGCGCCATGGGGAACCAGTTCGCCATGACCTTTTCATCCCTGCTGGCAGCCTCGATGCCCAGCTCATAGAGCTGGAGGAACTCTGCGGGGTCAGTTGTGCCGTCGTAGCAAGGAGGCAGGTCTGGCTTGAACTTGCCGGGCCACGCGACGCTGCGCAGCTCAGTGGTGTAGGCACGGCAGCCTACGGTGGCCACGAAAGGCTTCGGCTGGTGGAGAGCTTGGTCTTGAGGGTCCCCATGCGCTGCAGCTAGGAGCAGAGCGGGGTCTTGGCGTGCCAGAGCTGGAGCAGGGTCGCGGCGTGCCGGAGCAGGGAGCGCCCGGGCAGCTCCTTGCGGGCGAGGGACTTCTTGGCAGCTCTGTTCTTGTTGCGCTGGCACCTGACGGAGCGGGTTCCGCCCAGGGGCCATGCGCCTTGGAGCCATGGCATCTTCTTGGAGAGGAGGCGGCTGGTGCGCCTCTGGAGCTTCGTTGCCCGCACGGGGCGGGGTGTGGCGCAGAGGAACGGACGGCGCGGAAGAGCCCCCTGCGGCGCGGACAAGCTCGGCAACGCGGTCGAGCCACTCTTCGTAGACGTCGTCGACGGGGCGGTAGCACAGGAGCTCGTTTGCCGTGAGGAGCGCAGCTCGAGCCTCCAAGGGTGCGTGGAGCGCGCGGGACGAAGAGCCAGCTGGTGCGAGTGATGGAGTAGCGGTGCGGCCGTCTTGGCGCACGGATGGATGCTGAGACGACGCTTGCTGCTCGCCCCCCGCCGGGCCGGTGGCGGCGTTGACGGCGGGCGACGGGGAACGACGAGGACGCCCATCGACGGGGGCCGTCTGGGCGACGCGAGAAGCGATGGCGGCCCGGCGCTCAGCGCGGGCCCGACGAGCGTCGGACATGGACGCGACGGTCGGAGGAGAACGGAGTGATGGAGGACAGATTCTGGCGCACCCCTACCTGGCGCGCCAAATGTCGGATCACGGGTTCCGGCAGACCCTTAAGGTTCAAACACTGGGGTGCGCGTGGAGATCACGCCCTCTACCTCCCCGTCTCACAAAGATCTAAACTACTAAAAGAACTGCACGAGAGACACAAGGTTTATATTGGTTCGGGCCACCATTGTGGTGTAATACCCTACTCCAGTGTGTGGTTGGTGGATTGCCTCCTGGGGCTGGTGATGATGAACAATACAAGGAAGAACTGCCTCGCGAGGGTCTGTTCTTGGCTGGGGCAATGAGCTGCTAGGAGGAGTTCAGTCACCCTTCTCTCTCTCTCACTCACCCTCTCTGCTTTTCTCTCACTTGTCGACCGTCTAGTTGAGGTCGAACTGAACGAACCCACCCCCTTGCTATGCGAGTGGCTGGTCCTATTTATAGGCAAAGGCCCTGGGCCTCTTCCCAAATATTAAGCGGGAAGGGCACCAACAATGGCGGGCTAATTTGAAGGGGAACAACAAGTACACTTATCCTGACTAAAGTTGGTCTTCGCCTGCGAAAGGCTCTGCGGTGACACCATGCTGGGCTCCATGGTGACCTCCGTCTCGTAGTCCGCCTGGTCTTGCTCTCATTGCACCGAAATGGCAACCTTTTCCTGATGCCTCGGTACTCCGCAGCTGCGCTTGCCCCCTTTGCACCAAAGAGGAAAGAAGGAAGCTGCGCGCGCTGGCGCCCGCCTGGCACCCTCGATCGTCATGGCTTGCGTCATGGGCACCTCGCGAGGTACCCCGCCTTGATTTCTCCGCCTCCTCGCGAGCCAGCCTGAGGAGGCTGCGCCTGAGGATGCGCCGTGTCGTCCGCCCCGCGAGGCTTGGCCCCTCGCGAGGGTCTTGAGTCTTGTGTTGATGAAGATGGTCCATGCTGGGCCTCCTTTGAGCCACGCCGCAGGCCGCAGGCAGGCAAGTCTGGGGACCCCCGTTCCCAGAACACCGACAACCACACTATCTCTAATCTTTTCTATGGCTAGTTTCATAGCATCTAAGCCATCTTTGACAATCATATTCAAAATATGTGCACAACAACGCATGTGAAGCAAAGTACCTGACAGCATGAGCTTGGTTTTTCCTATCTTGGTCACCAACAACTCAACCGTCTTGTCATTGGTGGTGCAATTGTCAACCGTCACAGCTGATAGCTTCTCATCAAGATTCCAGGATATCAAAGTTTCATGAAGTTCTTCAGCTATAACTTCTCCGGTGTGAGGAGCTGGCACATAAATAAACCTACATGTATTCACAAGAACATGAGCTTATATTGACAAGAACATGCACTACATCACTATATATGGAACTACAACACTATATACGGAACTACAACACTATATACTAATAAAACAGCAGCATATACCTCATGATAACACTCCTAAGCTTCCAAGAATCATCAATGTAATGGCATGTGATTGCCATGTAACCCTTCTTTTGGTTGTCGGTCGTCCACATATCAGTAGTAATAGCCACTCTTGATTTATTTCCAGCCATATACTCAATGGCCTTCTTCCTTTCAGCTTTGTATGCATTCACAATATCCTTTCTATGAATGAATTACACACTAATCATATATTGAAGGTTGAAAATATGGAAATGCATATCAAACAATATAAGAGCACTAACATAAATATACCTAATAGTGTTTCTTGTCACCATTTTAAATAAGGGCTGAAGGGCACTAACAAATCTTCAAAAACCTGCATGATCAACTATAGATAAGGGATACTCATGCACCACAATCATGGAATCTAGCTCCTTTCTAGCAAGATCTTGATTGAATGTGTAATTCTCCACGTTTACCTTTCCTTGGCTTGCAGAACCAAACCTCAAACAAAATTGACTAAGGGTTTTACCCTTGGTCTTGATCTTTTTCAGAACACAAATACCTAAGTGGTAATGAAGATGCTTGGTCCCATTCTTTGGTTCTCCTCCAAGCTCCTTATTGCAATAAACACACTTTGCCTTCCATTTTCCAGCAATTTTCACTCTCTTGAACTCAGCCCACACAGTTGAGGTAAGTTTTCTTTTGGAAGCAACTTCCACGTTCTCCTCCTCCTCTTCAGCCCCATCTTCTCTGGCCTCTTCCCCTCCAGCCCCATCTTCCTCTTCATTAGAAACAAAAATAGGATCTGCAAACTCATGATAATGAACGGATTCGTCGAAGTCATCCCATTCCTCTTCCATGTGGTCAATTTGAGGTACACTTCCTGTCCCAGAATATGCAACTACAACTTGGTCACCACTTTCTGTTGGTGGTGTCGACATGCTGCCACTGGACATGCTGCAATTGCCATGATCATGCATTAGGAAACAAACAAGTGATGAACTAGACAACCATATATACTAACAAAAAGTGATGACCTAGACATCAATATATACTAACAAAAAAGTGATGAACTAACAACAATATATACTAGACATCAATATATACTAACAAAAAAAGTGATGAGATAACAACAATATATACTAGACAACACTATATACTAACAAAAAAGTGAAGAACTATATACTAACAACAATATATACTAACAAAAAAGTGATGAACTAACAACAATATATACTAGACAGCAATATGTACTAACAAAAAAGTGATGAGCTAACAACAATATATACTAGACAACACTATATACTAACAAAAAAGTGATGAACTATATACTAACAACAATATATACTAACAACAAGTATACTAGACAATAATAGACACTACATCTGCATATATTCCTAGACAAAACCCTAGGTGATGAACTACTGCAAGTGATTCTCACCCAATCTTCGTGCTCCTGTCGGTGATGGACGAGATTGGACTCGGTGGAGACTTGCCGGTGATGAATGAGGATGGACTCGGTGGAGTCTTGCCGCTGCCGGTGACGGATGGGAACGGAATAGTGCTCGATGGAGGCTTTGGTTTGGGGGGGGGGGCGTCCTCCTCCTCTCCCACCCCCACGACCAGCTCGTCCGCCACCCCGCACTGCTCCGGCCGTGGGAGGAGATGGACGGATAGCAGCTCGTGTGGGCACAGTTTTGCGTCGCCGGGGGTGGAACGGGAAGAAGATGGAGGGGCCGCCGATCGCAGCGGCGATGCAGGTCCCTAGATGGAGGCTGCGGCGGCGTAGGGCGGCGAGCCGGCGACGGAGCTTGCAGCGAGCAGGGCGGCGCCGGGCTGGATCTGGATTGGGGGGTTGGAGCAAGGAGGGGGAGGGGGCTCTGTTCTAGGCGTGGCCGCGTGCGTGAGTGAGGGAGGGGGAATAGGGGGTGGCGGCTAGGTTAGAGTGGGTGCGGGACTGCGGGTGGAGTGGCGATGTGAGGGGGTGTGGCCGTGTGGGGGTCCGGTTAGGTTAGGAATTATTGGGCTTTTTGGCCCAAATTCGGAAACTTGGGCGGGAGGTTGAAGTTTTGGGGTATCTATTGGCGGGAATATTATGGGTAAGCCGGGTATCGGGTATGGGTAATGCCATGCCGTCCCCATCCCCATTTACCCACTGGGTAAGGTAGTTCACCCAATAGCTTCCCCATGGGTATCACGATTGGCATTTACCCGTCCCCTAATAGATTATTTACCCGTGGGGACACATATAATGGTTAACCATTGCCGGCGTGACCCATGGAGTCTTGGTGCTGATCATGTTTTGCTCGTGGAAGAGGCTTAGTCAACGGGTCTGCAACATTCAGATCCGTATGTATCTTGCAAATTTCTATGTCTCCCACCTGGACTAGATCCCAGATGGAAGTGAAGCGTCTCTTGATGTGCTTGGTTCTTTTGTGAAATCTGGATTCCTTCGCCAAGGCAATTGCTCCAGTATTGTCACAAAAGATTTTCATTGGACCCGATGCATGATACGCCTCCAACGTATCTATAATTTTTGATTGTTCCATGCTATTATATTATCTGTTTTGGATGTTTATGGGCTTTATTAGACACTTTTATATTATTTTTGGGACTAACCTATTAACCTAGAGCCCAGTGCTAGTTTCTGTTTTTTCCTTGTTTTAGAATATCGCAGAAATCGAAAATCAAACGGAGTCCAATTGACCTGAAACTTCACGGAACTTATTTTTGGATCAGAAGAAGCTCAAAAGACTTGGAGTGCACGTAAGGGGATCAATGAGGAGGCCACGAGGCAGGGGGGCGCGCCCTCCACCCTCGTGGGCCCCTCGTGGCCCCCCTCACACACTTCTTCCTCCTATATATCTCCATATACCCTAAAATGATCAGGGAGCACAATAGATCGGGAGTTCCGCCGCCAGAAGCCTTTGTAGCCACCGAAAACCAATCTAGACCCGGTCCGGCACCCTGCCGGAGGGGGCAATCGCTCTCCGGTGGCCATCTTCATCATCCTGGTGCTCTCCATGACGAGGAGGGAGTAGTTCTCCCTCGGGGCTGAGGGTTATGTACCAGTAGCTATGTGTTTGATCTCTCTCTCTCTCTCTCTCTCGTGTTCTTGAGGTGATAGATCTTGATGTATCGCGAGCTTTGCTATTATAGTTGGATCTTATGATGTTTTGATCCCCCTCTACTCTCTTGTAATGGATTGAGTTTCCCCTTTGAAGTTATCTTATCGGATTGAGTCTTTAAAGATTTGAGAACACTTGATGTATGTCTTGTCGTGCGTATCTGTGGTGACAATGGGATATCACGTGATTCACTTGATGTATGTTTTGGTGATCAACTTGCGGGTTCCGCCCATGAACCTATGCATAGGGGTTGGCACACGTTCTCGTCGTGATTCTCTGGTAGAAACTTTGGGGCACTCTTTGAGGTCCTATGTGTTGGTTGAATAGATGAATCTGAGATTGTGTGATGCCTATCGTATAATCATACCCACGGATACTTGAGGTGACATTGGAGTATCTAGGTGACATTAGGGTTTTGGTTGATTTGTGTCTTAAGGTGTTATTCTAGTACGAACTCTAGGGCTGTTTGTGACACTTATAGGAATAGCCCAACGGATTGATTGGAAAAGAATAACTTTGAGGTGGTTTCGTACCCTACCATAATCTCTTCGTTCGTTCTCCGCTATTAGTGACTTTGGAGTGACTCTTTGTTGCATGTTGAGGGATAGTTATGTGATCCGATTATGTTATTATTGTTGAGAGGACTTCCACTAGTGAAAGTATGAACCCTAGGCCTTGTTTCAACGCATTGCAATATTGTTTGTGCTCACTTTTATCATTAGTTACCTTGCTGTTTTTATAATTTCAGATTACAAATACCTTTATCTACCATCCATATACCGCTTGTATCACCATCTCTTCGCCGAACTAGTGCACCTATACAATTTACCATTGTATTGGGTGTGTTGGGGACACAAGAGACTCTTTGTTATTTGGTTGTAGGGTTGCTTGAGAGAGACCATCTTCATCCTACGTCTCCTACGGATTGATAAACGTTAGGTCATCCACTTGAGGGAAATTTGCTACTGTCCTACAAACCTCTGCACTTGGAGGCCCAACAACGTCTACAAGAAGAAGGTTGTGTAGTAGACATCAAGCTCTTTTCTGGCAATCGAATCTTTTTGTTTCTTGTTTTAGCACTAGTTTAGTTTATAAAAGAAAACTACAAAAAAATATGGAATTGAGTTTGCCTCATATGCTTCATCTTTTTAATATCTTTCGTGACTATGATGGAAAGGAAAATTGTGCCAAAGTGTTAGAAGAAGAATGCATTAAAATGTTTGGCACTAAATATTTGAATGATGATCATGATTGCAGTGTTGCTAGTATGAATTCCTTGAATATCCATGATGCTAATGATATGCAAAGCCTCAAGCTTGGGGAAGCTATGTTTGATGAAGATGATATTTTTTGTCCCCCAAGTTTTGATGAGCAAATTTATTATGATGAAAGCATGCCTCCTATTTATGATGATTATATTGATGAAAGTGGATTTAGAGAGGTCATGACTTTATTTTGTGATGAATCCACTATTCCGGAAGAGGTTCCAATTGATTATGAGAACAAAGTTGCTATCTATGTTGATTATTGTGATGACTTGTATGCTATAAAGAATAATGATATCCATGAAACTTGTCATCATGATTTTAGTTTTCAATTGTATTATGCCTCACATGATAATTATTTTGTTGAGTTTGCTCCCACTATTATTCATGAGAAGAAATTTGCTTATGTGGAGAGTAATAAAAATCCTATGCTTGTAGATCCTGAAAAGAATGCTTTAGGTGCTGGTTATATTGTTGAATTCATTCATGATTCTACTGAAAACTATTATGAGGGAGGAATATGTGCTTGTAGGAGTTGCAATAATATCAAGCTTCCTCTCTATGTGCTTAAAGTTTTGAAGTTATGCTTGCTTTGCCTTCCTATGCTAGTTGATTATTGTTCCCATAAGTTGTTTGCTCACAAAATCCCTATGCATAGGAAGTGAGTTAGGATTAAATGTACTAGTCATATTCTTTATGATGCTCTCTTTATGTTACAATTCTTATCATTTATGTGAGCATCATTGAAATCATCATGCCTAGCTAGGGGCGTTAAACGATAGCGCTTGTTGGGAGGCAACCCAATTTTATTTTTGTTCCTGTTTAGTAATAAATAATTTATCTAGCCTCTGTTATGATTGTGTGTTTTATGTTTTAATTAGTGATTGTGCCAAGTAGATCCGTTGGGAAGACTTGGGGAAAGTCTTGTCGATCTTGCTGTAAAAAATAGAAACTTTAGCGCTCACGAGAACTGCTGCCATTTTTATTTGGAAAGTGATATTTAGTTAATTATTTTTTCAGATGATTAATAGACAAATTAATCAGGTCCAGCAATTTATTTTAGAATTTTTGGGGTTCCAGAAGTTTGCGTTAGCTATAGATTACTTCAGACTGTTATGTTTTTGACAGATTCTGTTTTTCGTGTGTTGTTTGCCTATTTTGATGAATCTATGGCTAGTAAAATAGTTTATAAACCATAGAGAAGTTGGAATACAGTAGGTTTAACACCAATATAAATAAATAATGAGTTAATTACAATACCTTGAAGTGGTGTTTTGTTTCGCTAATGGAGCTCACGAGTTTTCTACTTTAAGTTTTGTGTTGTGAAGTTTTCAAGTTTTGGGTAAAGATTTGATGGATTATGGAATAAGGAGTGGAAAGAGCCTAAGCTTGGGGATTCCCAAGGCACCCCAAGGTAATATTCAAGGACAACCAAGAGCCTAAGCTTGGGGATGACCCGGAAGGCATCCCCTCTTTCGTCTTCGTTCATCGGTAACTTTACTTGGAGCTATATTTTTATTTACCACATGATATGTGTTTTGCTTGGAGCGTCATTTTATTTTATTTAGTTTTGCTTTCTGCTTGAATAAAATACCAAGATCTAAAATTCTTAAATGTTAGAGAGTCTTCACATAGTTGCATAATTATTTGACTACTCATTGATCTTCACTTATATCTTTCGGAGTAGTTTGTCATTTGCTCTAGTGCTTCACTTATATCCTTTTCGAGCACAGTGGTCATATTATTTTGTAGAAATAGATGAACTCTCGTGCTTCACTTATATTATTTTGAGAGTCCTAAACAGCATGGTAATTTGCTTTGGTTATGAATTTAGTCCTAATATGATGGGCATCCAAGAGGGATATAACAAAAACTTTCATATAAAGTGCATTGAATACTATGAGAAGTTTGATACTTGATGATTGTTTTGAGATATGAGGATGGTAATATTAGAGTCATGCTAGTGAGTAGTTGTGAATTTGGGAGATACTTGTGTTAAAGTTTGTGATTCCCGTAGCATGCACGTATGGTGAACCGTTATGTGATGAAGTCGGAGCATGATTTATTTATTGATTGTCTTCCTTATGAGTGGCGGTCGGGGACGAGCGATGGTCTTTTCCTACCAATCTATCCCCCTAGGAGCATGCATGTAGTACTTTGTTTGGATAACTAATAGGTTTTTCCAATAAGTATGTGAGTTCTTTATGACTAATGTTGAGTCCATGGATTATATGCACTCTCACCCTTCCACCATTGCTAGCCTCTCTAGTACCGCGCAACTTTTGCCGGTACCATAAACCCACCATTACCTTCCTCAAAACAGCCACCATACCTACCTATTATGGCATTTCCATAGCCATTCCGAGATATATTGCCATGCAACTTTCCGCCGTTCTGTTTATTATGACACGTTTCATCATTGTCATATTGCTTTGCATGATCATGTAGTTGACATTGTATTTGTGGCAAAGCCCCCGTTCATAATTATTTCATACATGTCACTCATGAGTCATTGCACATCCCGGTACACCACCGGAGGCATTCATATAGAGTCATATCTTGTTCTAAGAATCGAGTTGTAATTCTTGAGTTGTAAGTAAATAAAAGTGTGATGATCATCATTATTAGAGCATTGTATAGTGAGGAAAGGATGATGGAGACTATAATTCCCCCACAAGTCGGGATGAGACTCCAGACGAAAATAAATAAAAAAATAGGCCAAAAAAAGAGAAGGCCCAAATAAAAAAAATAAAAAAATGAGAGAAAAAGAGAGAAGGGGCAATGCTACTATCCTTTTACCACACTTGTGCTTCAAAGTAGCACCATGATCTTCATGATAGAGAGTCTCTTATGTTGTCACTTTCATATACTAGTGGGAATGTTTCATTATAGAACTTGGCTTGTATATTCCAATGATGGGCTTTCTCAAAATGCCGTAGGTCTTCGTGAGCAATAGAGTTGGATGCACACCCACTAGTTTCTTTTGTTGAGCTTTCATACATTCATAGCTCTAGTGCATCCATTGCATGGAAATCCCTACTCACTCACATTGATATCTATTAAGGGGCATCTCCATAGCTCGTTCATACGCCTAGTTGATGTGAGACTATATTCTCCTTTTTGTCTTCTCCACAACCACCATTCTATTCCACCTATAGTGCTATGTCCATGGCTCACGCTCATGTATTGCGTGAAGATTGAAAAAGTTTGAGAACATCAAAAGTATGAAACAATTGCTTGGCTTGTCATCGGGGTTGTGCATGATTTAAATACTTTGTGTGGTGAAGATGGAGCATAGCCAGACTATATGATTTTGTAGGGATAACTTTCTTTGGCCATGTTATTTTGAGAAGACATGATTACTTGGTTAGTATGCTTGAAGTATTATTGTTTTTATATCAATATTAAACTTTTGTCTTGAATCTTATGGATCTGAATATTCTTGCCACAATAAAGAGAATTACATGGATAAATATGTTAGGTAGCATTCCACATCAAAAATTCTGTTTTTATCATTTACCTACTCGAGGATGAGCAGGAATTAAGCTTGGGGATGTTGATACGTCTCGAATGTATCTATATTTTTTGATTGTTCCATGCTATTATATTATCTGTTTTGGATCTTTATGGGCTTTATTAGACACTTTTATATTATTTTTGGGACTAACCTATTAACCCAGAGCCCAGTGCCAGTTTCTGTTTTTTCCTTGTTTTAGAATATCGCAGAAAAGGAAAATCAAACGGAGTCCAATTGACTTGAAACTTCACGGAACTTATTTTTGGACCAGAAGAAGCCCAGAAGACTTGGAGTGCACGTCAGGGGATCAACGAGGAGGCCACGAGGCAGGGGGCACGCCCACCCTCCTGGGCGCGCCCTCCACCCTCGTGGGCCCCTCGTGGCCCCCCTGACGCACTTCTTCCTCCTATATTTAGATACATTAAAACTGAGCACCTTCCCAGCCCTCACAGGCCATCAGCGTCCACGACCGTCTGATCATCAACTTTGAGCATTTTTGGCCGTCAGATTGCCGTGAGTCGCTCCTATCTGGCTTGGTTCGCTATTAACGATGGCTCACTATCGTGGGCTGCTACTCCGGACACTTTTTTGGACCTCTCACGTTAAATTGGGCCTAATGGGCCTTTAGCAGCTTGCCTACCCTTTGCGTGGCGAATGTTTCCATGGTTTCGTTCGCAAAGGTCGCTCGGCTCCACCCTTCGCCTGGCGGCTGTTTCCATGGGTGACCGAACTGGGTCCCGACCAATGCAGGAGCGACGACTCCGATGGCGACCTCTTTGGATTCGGACATACGCGCCTCACGTGAGTTGTAGGGTCTCCGAGCAATGCGATGGGAGGTGGTGCGGGCAAAACGAAGCATCAGCGGGGATTGGAGTCGACTCACTGGCGATTGAAGAGGCAAATCGTAGTTGATGCAGCCCATTACTGGCCACCGGTAATTACACCTCTGTTACTACTATACCGATGCATCTTCTTCATTTACTAGACGCTCGTGTATATATACTACTCTACCTTGCAGCTGTTCGTTCCCAATTCCCCTCATTACTTATGTAACTCTTCTCCTGCAGCCATGGCTGACTTGTAGGTGGAGGATTCATCTTCACAGTTATGTCGGTCCTCTCTCTCTCTCTCTCTCTCTGCCTACTAATTCAGATGGCTTGTGATTCATAAAGTTTTAATTTCTGAAGATCTCTTTTGATGTATCTTTCCCTTTTTGTGTTATCATCAGCAAATAAGTTAATCTTTCTCTGATGAGAAATTTCTCCGGTGCGATTGAATTTCACATATTATGTACCTGGACGGCTAGATGATTTTGTGACTGATTGGTCCAGGTGACCTCTCCCTACAGATATTTATTAATGGGCATTGACCCTCATCAAGGCATATAACACGAAGCGACCTGTTAATACTGTTGGCATATCTTCATCACTTGGTCATGTATGCTCTTGTATCCCATACTTTAGTCATATACTCATATCATTGTACAGACATACATGCTCCTGAGTCGTGACTTGTGAGCAGTTCAGCATACAGTTTGATCTCGGAACAACTGGTTATGCCTTAATTTTGAAGTTATTTGGGTTTGTTGCATGCTAAAAACCATACCCTCCATGTGTAATTATATGGAGATGACAAGCACTGATGGTAAGGTATGTTTTGCATGTGCCTTATGATTATGTTTTTTCAAATTGGACTGCGATACATGATTATTTACTCTTCAGTGCCAATTTCTTTTGTCCTGCCCATATAGTTCACACTTTGACGTCTTGAATTCTTGATAACTTTAGATAGCTTTGCATGACAACACTTAGTTTTTATATGGTGAAACTTGCCTCTCTAATCTTTTGAGTTGTATTCGTTATGCAGACTGTATCCTGACCTGTCCACAAGTAAGACCTTGTTATTTCTTCTAGGTTTTAGAAGATAAACTTGGTATAGTTAAAGGCATTTTGTAATAATTTAATCTTGATGGTCGGATGTATGTTCTTATTCATACTATTATTTTGCATTTATATTCAGTCTTATCGACTTTCCTTTTGACACTGTACAATTCATGTTCACATATGGATCTGGTAAAATCGGAATGACCTAAAGAAATCGAAAGGTAGTTACTTTTTGTCAAGCATACTACATTTTTATTTTAGAATTTAGGTTTCAGAAGAGACAAACTATATGCATATTTTCTGTGAAATCTCTTGATTAAAAATATGAGCATCTAATTTGTGAGGCCTCTTCCACCAAATCTATGAGCCCTTGTATCAAGCACTAACCGTACGGGCATGTATCAAGCAATAACTCCTAATTTTTTCTTGGAAAGTTGAGGAAACCCAGCTGAATTTTTCAGTTGCTACTATGCAAATAAAGCCTAAATTCACATCTTTTGATGTTGTTGGTGATTATAAGAGTAAGCGGATGCACTGGAAGGTTTGCATGACTAAGCTAGATTGAGCAAGATTTTATATGGAATATGCAAGTAAATGAAGCATTCCAATAGCCATAAATTTGATATGTTCCATCTGTGATCGCTACAAGGATATCTATTATTATATGTGGCAGTGACCAATTCCCAGAATATTTTTTGGGCCCAAACATAGGTTTTATTCTATATTACGAGGATGCTAATTTGTTGAAAATTAGGAAGCAAAGCCATGCCTGCACTTAGCACGGTTGATACCAGAATTATCAACCCCTCTTTTTGCTGTTAAATATGGCTGACACGTTAATCTGCCCACTTCACATTATGTGTATGCCTGTAACCAAACCTATTACATATCAGTATACCTTGGTCTATTGTTTTGGATGGTACAAGCTATGTAAATTCTATTGCTAACCTGTGTCTTGCAGCAACTTCAAAGATGCACATGAGCTATTAGATTTTTCTGCTGCATGTGAAGTATTGCCTGCAATATATTATAGTCTTTGATTCACATCGAACCATCTGGCAGATACTATTTGGTATTCATTGGGAAATAAATCTCAATGTTAGAAGAATTATACCAATAATACAATTTGAGTTCGCAATGTTGTGCCCATCAATAACTTGGATGTTGCCATAAAAGCATCTTGATTTTTGTTCTCCTATACGTGAAACTTAATGTGAAATAAGTATAAATATTTGTGTTGTCTAATTAGTCTATATATTTATGAAATTCTTCTCTCTTTGATTACTACTCCCTCCGTTGACAAATACAGGATGTTTTGGATATTTCAATATAGACTAGGTACATACTGCAATGAGTGAACAAACACACTAAAACATATATATATGCATCCGATTCAAAAAAAGTTAGGACATCTTATATTATGAATAGAGGGAGTAACAAATATAATGGACGGGCGCGGCAACGCGCGCCTTAATGATCTAGTATCTCCATATACCCTGAACTGATCGGGGAGCACAATAGATCGGGAGTTCCGCTGCTAGAAGCCTCCATAACCACCGAAAACCAATCTAGACCCGTTCCGGCACCCTGCCGAGGGGGGGGGGGGAATCCCTCTCCGGTGGCCATCTTCATCATCCCGGTGCTCTCCATGACGAGGAGTGAGTACTTCTCCCTCGGGGCTGAGGGTATGTACCAGTAGCTATGTGTTTGATCTCTCTCTCTCTCTCTCTCTCTCTCTCTCTCTCGTGTTCTTGAGGTGATACGATCTTGATGTATCGCGAGCTTTGCCATTATAGTTGGATCTTATGATGTTTTCTTCCCCCTCTACTCTCTTGCAATGGATTGAGTTTCCCCTTTGAAGTTACCTTATCGTATTGAGTCTTTAAAGATTTGAGAACACTTGATGTATGTATTGTAGTGCGTACCTGTGGTGACAATGGGATATCACGTGATTCACTTGATGTATGTTTTGGTGATCAACTTGCGGGTTCCGCCCATGAACCTATGCATAGGGGTTGGCACACGTTCTCGTCATGATTCTCCGGTAGAAACTTTGGGGCACTCTTTGAGGTCCTATGTGTTGGTTGAATAGATGAATCTGAGATTGTGTGATGCATATTGTATAATCATACCCACGGATACTTGAGGTGACATTGGAGTATCTAGGTGACATTAGAGTTTTGGTTGATTTGTGTCTTAAGGTGTTATTCTAGTACAAACTCTAGGGCTGTTTGTGACACTTATAGGAATAGCCCAACGGATTGATTGGAAAGAATAACTTTGAGGTGGTTTCTTACCCTACCATAATCTCTTCGTCCGTTCTCCGCTATTAGTGACTTTGGAGTGACTCTTTGTTGCATGTTGAGGGATAGTTATGTGATCCAATTATGTTATTATTGTTGAGAGGACTTGCACTAGTGAAAGTATGAACCCTAGGCCTTGTTTCAACGCATTGCAATACCGTTTGTGCTCACTTTTATCATTAGTTACCTTGCTATTTTTATATTTTTAGATTACAAAAAACTTTATCTACCATCCATATACCACTTGTATCACCATCTCTTCGCCGAACTAGTGCACCTATACAATTTACCATTGTATTGGGTGTGTTGGGGACACCAGAGACTCTTTGTTATTTGGTTGCAGGGTTGCTTGAGAGAGACCATCTTCATCCTACGCCTCCTACGGATTGATAAACCTTAGGTCATCCACTTGAGGGAAATTTGCTACTGTCCTACAAACCTCTGCACTGGAGGCCCAAGAACGTCTACAAGAAGAAGGTTGTGTAGTAGACATCAATGCACTAGATATGACACCTAGATCGGATATGAACTCCTTCATCCAGACTCCTTCATTTGCTGCTTCCGAAGCAGCTATGTACTCCACTTCACACGTAGATCCCGCCACGACGCTTTGTTTAGAACTGCACCAACTGACAACTCCACCATTCAATGTAAACACGTATCCGGTTTGCGATTTAGAATCGTCCGGATTAGTGTCAAAGCTTGCATCAACGTAACCATTTACAATGAGCTCTTTGTCACCTCCATAAACGAGAAACATATCCTTAGTCCTTTTCAGGTATTTTAGGATGTTCTTGACCGTTGTCTAGTGATCCACTCCTGGATTACTTTGGTACCTCCCTGCTAGACTTATAGCAAGGTACACATCAGGTCTGGTATACAGCATTGTATACATGATAGAGCCTATGGCTGAAGCATAGGGAACATCTTTCATCTTCTCTCTATCTTTTGAAGTGGTCGGGCATTGATTCTTACTCAACTTCACACCGTGTAACACAGGCAAGAACCCTTTCTTTGATTGATCCATTTTGAACTTCTTCAAAACTTTGTCAAGGTATGTGCTTTGTGAAAGTCCAATTAAGCGTCTTGATCTATCTCTATAGATCTTGATGCCCAATATATAAGCAGCTTCACCGAGGTCTTTCATTGAAAAACTCTTATTCAAGTATCCCTTTATGCTATCCAGAAATTATATATCATTTCCAATCAGCAATATATCAGAAATGCTATAGAGCTCCCACTCACTTTCTTGTAAATACAGGATTCTCCAAAAGCCTGTATAAAACCAAATGCTTTGATCACACTATCAAAGCGTTTATTCCAACTCCGAGAGGCTTGCACCAGTCCATAAATGGATCGCTGGAGCTTGCACACTTTGTTAGTTCCCTTTGGATCGATAAAATCTTTAGGTTGCATCATATACAACTCTTCTTCCAAAAATCCATTCAGGAATGCAGTTTTTACATCCATTTGCCAAATTTCATAATCATAAAATGCGGCAATTGGTAATATGATTCGGACGTACTTAAGCATCGCTACGGGTGAGAAGGTCTCATCGTAGTCAACTCCTTGAACTTGTCGGAAACCTTTTGCAACAAGTCGAGCTTTGTAGACAGTAATATTACCGTCAGCATCAGTCTTCTTCTTGAAGATCCATTCATTCTCAATGGCTTGCCGATCATTGGGCAAGTCAACCAAAGTCCACACTTTGTTCTCATACATGGATCCCATCTCAGATTTCATGGCCTCAAGCCATTTTTCGGAATCTGGGCTCACCA